>JAZKJV010006910.1:0-738290 GCA_037367405.1 Ottelia alismoides | reverse complement strand
TATATAGGCATAAATCCTCTGACCGGAGACAGATGTGTTACTATAAGTCTGAGTATGTACATTTGGTAGACCAATAGGTTGATGACATAACCTAGGTCTATACACCGGCGCGTTGGTGTGCATATAAGGGCATATGAGTAATACGATCTCTAAAAGGGACCATACAGGTTCACTACTGAACTGGAAGACATGAGCTCACTCATGAGATATTGGGAAGAATCAAATTCCATGCACGGTCGTCTCGCTTTGGAAGCTTGCCTGAATTTGTACGTTTGACGTATACTTTTGGAAAGTATATGATCAAGACCTAGGTATGATATATGCTTTTGGAAAGTATATGATCGATACCAAATCCCAATAATCGAATGAGAAACTTACTGATAAAACCCGGAAGTAGACATTATAATGTTGATCTAATACTTCGTGTTTATTCTGGGTCTTCCGGTATGCAAGAGGTACAGGTATTGGGAATACCTGAGGGTGATGTGATCATAAACGATTATATAACCATGACGCTTCCATTCCTAGGGAGTGATGAAACGGGTCTGGATTTTAGTGACTCCTCTCAGAAGAGAAGTAATATGATCTCGATCCAAATGTTGGACATTGATTTTAATGTGATTCAGATGTAATGAGAAGATTAGATTTGCTGTCTTGATTTAATTAAGCATCTGGGAGGCCTGAGATCTGGATTTGAGATGTGATCTCAATATCCAAGTCACTATACGTGGAACAATACAATCGTCCTGTCCTTATCTCCAAGTATCCGCGGAGAAAGCGCATTATCCTTGAAAGAGTTCATGGATAATTTCATTGTTGATATAAGTATCCAAGCATCGAGAAATTTGATAATTAAATGTGATTTAATTATCATGGACAATATGAATTTGATTCATATTATAAGGTGAGATATCTAAGATAATTAAATGTAATTTAATTATCAAAGAAATGAATAATGTGAATGTGATTCATGTTATTTGTGCCATGAGAAAAGAGATTTAAGATGATAAAGTGTGATTATATTATCATGAATTTGAATAATGTGGATAGCACTATCCATATTAATCATATATATTATAAATGTGATTTATAATATATAAGAGAGAGCATAGTGTGTTTTATATTGGTTGATTAATTGTTAATGTGAATGGTATTCACATTGAATGATTACTTGAAAATATAATTACATTTGGTTTTGGGTTGTGAATAAGATTCACATAATTTCAATGGCATGATTGATATTTTCCATAAGATAATTTGGAAATTTTGTAAAAATATTGTCAACAAGAGATAATGATATATATCATGAGATATAGAGATCTCATGATAATTTGAAGATATAAACCAAGTCCACCAAAGAGGAGTGGACGGCTTCAACTCTCCATGAGGAGAAGAGTAGTCATCCCCTCTTTTGGGGAGATTGGTTTATCCTCTTCATTATTTTTTCTCTTATCAAAGATAATTTAATTTCGAATTAATTTTGTTGATTTATCGATGGAAATTAATTTAAATTAAAACATTAGTTGTTATGTTTTTACAACAACATCTTGGCCATTGAAAGAAATACAAATCAATCTCAACCATTGAATGTGTGTTGTCCATAAATTGAGATCGATGGACTCCCAGAACCCTATATAAGAAGAGGCATGCCTTGCTCTTCGACTTGTACTGACTCGATGAGTCTCTCTCTCTCTCTATCTCTCTTATTTTTCTCTGCACGCCAAGTCTCTATCTCTCTCTTATAATGGTTGTCCACCATGGAGCCATTGTAAGAGACGTCATCGATGCAGCATCGTCGTTATGCTGCTGGGTCATCTACTCATGGATCTCCATCTCCTTTGGTGCGTCTCACTCATGAAGAAGATGTTGGATCTCGTGTGATGAGATCAGGAGATCCGTCGCTTGTATCATCAACATGAATTGCGAGGAGCACGCGATTCATCCCCGTGCTCGCAAGCGTCTCCTCCGACGGATAGGACTTGAGATAGGAGGTCTCTTCATTTAGAGACTCGATCGCAACCAAACTTCAAGAGGCAATCCTATTACTTGTTTGTGGTTTAGATGAAACGATCTGAGAATTGTTCTTGGATCATGTGGTTTCATAAAATAAATTTTCTTTTTAAATTCCGCTGCATCGAGCAACTAGTACGACTAGTCGCTCCCGATGGCATTCGATGTGACCATCATGCTTCCATTATGCGCTTGAGGATTTTTCCCATATCCTTCAAGTGGTATCAGATCGAGGTTCTCGAAGGTTTTGGATGAGATCCATGAACCTACGAAAATTTTGGCTCGTTTGAGTTCGTGAATATTTTAGCATTTCGATTTTCATAGCCCTGTCTTGTAAATTTTTGGACCTATTTAAAATGTTTAAACACGAAATTTTAAATTGGAAAATGTTCCCCATTAATTAAGGAAATAGTAGGATTTGAGTTTGCATGATTTGGATTCTGATAACTCATGATATGATGTTTTTAATAACCATATATCCAATGTTTCGGGGATGGCGATTAGAGACGTAATTAAGATGTTAATTACTGTTTTAAAATGGCTGAAAATGTGTGTTTATCACATGGTTTCGTTTTTAAATTAAGTTATCAATCTCTGGAAATTGATTTTGCTTAATTTGGATTTAAAATGAATGAGATATGTTATTTTTAGTTAGTGAGGGTCACTGCTGAAAATTGCATGATTATCCAAAACCTTGTTATTTTCATTCAAATAAATTAATGGAAATTAATTGTTAATTTTCTGAAATGATTATTGATAAATATTTGTGAAATATTTAAATATTATAATCAATTCCTTGAATGACATTTTACTAACCAAAATGATAAGGTAGTTGATCTTGATCATGATTGGTTGATATGAAATCATCAACAAACATTATTTTCATGAAAAACCCTAGTTTATCCTACAATAATTGTAGGACAGCTTTTACATGCAAAACCCTATTGCTTGAATAGGATTGGGGACTTGTTTAGCAAATCTCCTTATAATATTATCAAAATGGTTTTGATGAATATTATATGGTATAATTTCGGTTGAAAAACCAATGAGCATCTCAAAGTACATAATGATCTATCTGGCATTATCCTTTCCTAAGGTGGATGTCGTGTCTAGTCGGAGAGCATTGGGTTAGCGTGTTGCAACGTATGTGGTCCGTCCCACTCTCGTCGGTACTGGCCATGACAACGGGTAGGGACTCGATAATGCCGGAGAAGTCAAAGTGTATTTTTCTAATTATTAAAAATTTGAATAATACGTACTTTGATATTATACCTATTATTCAATTAATAATCAAGTTTGTTGATTGATAATTGGAATGATAATTAATTTAATGTGAATAAATTGATTATATCAAATTAAAAACACTCTATTATGAATAAATGTGTATTTCCCTTGGAAGAATTAATTATGTGAATATGATTCACGATAATTAATTATTACAATTTGAATATGAGGTGGAGGATCACATAAGTTGCATCCATGGTCTCCCGTCAAGGCAAAAGGATTCCGTCGCTATATGTTGTATATAGGAGACGTCTGTCCGAAGTGACAGATCCTGTATATGATTTATTTAGATCGGGTTTTTTGCTTCTCGAAAGATTAAAGCCGTATACGTAGTGACCCCAATATCGGGTCCTCATATTATTGGGGCGATATTGGATTTCGTATAGCGAGTATTAAGCCTTTTGATGGTTGATTCAATTAATGACGGGTCAACATCATCTTAGGGGTGGTGGGACCGGGTGTTAAAGACCGAATTGGGAGATGCAAGTTAGACTTGCAAGACGGAATGTGTTCCCGCTTCTTTTTATCCGAGTTACAGGTTCTCATATTTTTGGGATGTAACAAATATAAGGAAGGAGATCCCTGCTTGAGATATAATGGTAAGTATATCTCTTACATTGAAAGTAATTAAGGAAATGAACTTTAAGTGTTGACAAGGCAAGACAACTTTTATCTAAAAATTCCTAAATAAAAGTAAAAATATGTAAATATATAAATATATACACATATGCAAATTTCTTATTTCAGATAATCCTTCATAAAACCCACTCAATGTTATACTCAATAATAACCAGTAAATATCATGGATTGGACTCATGATCCAGATATTGTACTAGAAGTTGGACACATAATGTATGTGTTTGCAATGTGCAAGTTTCCTCAACATAATGAGGAATGACAATTAAATAAGACAATAAGACATCACCTTAGGGTTCGTATGTCTCTATAGTCTTGATTTTTCATCGAGTGTACTTTGGAAGTGACATGTCGATGGTGATCATAATTGTCGAATAATCATTATAAAATCAAAGAAGATATTTTGGCATACTTATGTTCTTCAGACATTTAATCATGAATGACATGGTTCTCTGCATTATGCAAAATGGTAGCTCGAAAGAGATGATATATTCAAAATGTTTGAATACCTACCTGAACCAATGTTTTAAGTCTAGATGAATGTAGAAATGATGAATGCCATCATTCTGCTGTCTATACTCAAGTCATTCATGAAGCTTCATAATATTCATATTGTGTGAATTAAATGAAGCATGTATAATTGTTGAAAAGCTCTTACATTGAATTCTTTTGAATTTAACATAAGAGATCCTTAGTCCTAGACAATGGTTGTTTATAGATAAAGGGAGCGCAGTGGAAGCATGGGTCAGACCCAAGATGACAAGGATAGTCAAAGAGTTGACCGTACTTCTATGAGTTCCATATTACATCCAAAGAGTTGGATAAATGCCAATACTGCAATAAGTTGATGTGTTGATAGTATGGCTATCAAATATGTCTAAAATCCATTGTGAAGGACTCGGATAGAGCATCAGAATAATCTACATAAATCATTGATATTGACTTGCTTATTGAACAAGATAAAGTCTTATAATTGTATCTCAATCTTCTAACACTTGCAATGGTTGCATATGTTTTAGAAGATTGGAGAATTTTATCTTTAGGTTTAATAGTCATCTACATCGATATTGATGCAATTGTTGCAACAATCTCTATTGGATAGATGGACTTCATATTTTCAGTGGGAGAGAGCATTATCTTAGAGAATGTCTCTATGACCTAGATATAATAATACACTCATAGTTTATTTCTAAATGTTGGAAATAAACATGAATTCTGGAATAAACATTTCATAAAGAATTATGATGGATATATTTCAGATAGTAATCTGGCATCTCGTGGACTCTACTAAATTAGAAAACTAATGAATGGTTCATTAAGATTTCTAATATTGAAATTAAACCTTTAAAAGATCAATAGGAGGATGAAGATCATTTGACAATGATCTGGCATCAAGACTTAGACATTTATCTATTGATTTGATCAATAGACTAGTAAGATATGAAACTTTAGAATATCTAAAAAATTTCAAATCTTACATACTTGTAAATTTTGTATTCAAAGTAAAATGTCCAACACACCCTTCTCTGGGAATGTTGTTAGATGTCAAGGTATTCAAGATCTCATACATATTGATGTATGTGAATCATCTATATCATAGTAAACATTATGGATATGTGATATCTATTAATGATTATGTATGATATGAGATTTCTTGTCTTCACTTAAGAAACCTTTGAAATGTTCAAAGATTTCATAATTTTGGTTTAGAACCTAAGTTTGAAGAAAAATGAAATGAATTTTATCAAACCTAAGTAGCTTATACCTGTTAGATAAAATTCAAAGAATACCTTATGGAGATATGAATATCATTTCTATCTCACTCCTCCTGATAAACCTGAACTCAATAGAGTTGTAGGGAGATACAATTGGATCATGTGTGACATGATTTGATCAATGATGTTTTTTATAATAATAACCTCTTAATTTCCAGGTATATATATAGTAGAGACTACACTATATATCCTTCATAAGATTACATGCAAGTAAGCTGGAATTAAGCACTAGAGAGTGCTGCTTCATTAGGAAAATAAAGGATGGTATGGGATACCTACTTTATGACCTTGAGATTCTTAAAATATCTCATCTCTGAGAATATGTATCTTAGAGGCTGAGACTCTTGAGAATCAAGAAGAAAATGAAGTAAAGGAACTAATTTAATCTTGAGATGATAATGAGGCTCCTGAAATCAGAAACTAAAAGGATAATTAAAGATGAAACATTAATACCTCTTCAAATGAGTTTGAGGATGTATTCCATGTGTCGATTAAGTCTGATAATGATCGGACTTCATGTGATGAAGCTCCTACGGATCATGACATGGAAAGATGGATATTGTCAATAAGGTCTAAAGTAGACTTCATATACAAGTGTTGTATATGGACCCTCGAGGATCCACCTTTATGGGTAAGACCCATAAAGGTGTAAATGGATCTTCAAGAGAAAGGGAATCTGATGATAAGGTAGAGACCTTCAAAGCTCGGTTCGTAGCCATGAGCTACACACTAGAAGAGTAGGCATTGCTTGCGATGAGACTTGCTCTTCAGTGACCATGCTTAAACCCATCTGATTATTGCTAACTATAGCTACACAACTTGGCTTTGACATCTTCGAGATGGAAGTCAAGATTGCATTCCTCTATAAATGCCTCTATGGGGATATTCACATGAAGTAGCCCCAAGGGCTTCATGGTTGAGGAAAGCAAGGAATGAAAGCCAAAGAAATCCATCTATGGACTCAAATAATCTTCTTGAAGTTGGACGATAAGATTTGATGAAATTATAAATTTTATGATTTCAGATAGAATCTCAATGAGCCATGTGAAGCTTAGTGGGAGTGCCTTTGTGTTCATCGTGCAAAATGTAGATAATTTACTAATCATTTGGAATGATATGAGGATGATAATATGTGTTTTATAGACTGGCTATTCCATACCTTGAGATATGATCTCTAGAATACCTCTTAGATCTTAGTTCTGAAGTTGTTCAGAAGCAAAGAAAAGAGGGTATTGGGACTATCACATTTGTAGTACACCTTGGACATATTCCATTCTTGGAAATTCCAAGAAAGGATTCCTTCCCTTAAGATTTGGTACTGACCTATCTAAAGGGATAGCACCTCAAAGAGTTGAGGAAGTGAATGATAGAACTGCTTGCACTTGTGCATCAGTTACAAGAAGCTGAGTGTATGGTAGATGTGTATAAAAGCCAAATATCTGCCATGTAGTGGGAGTAGTAAAGTGTTGCTAATCCTACTATGGAGAGAGAAAACACTTGATTGCAGTAATAATAACAAAATCTTCAAAGATGACAAGACATAGAGATAATGATATCAAAGTCTCATCATCAAGAACCTATGACTTTATAGATAGTGATCTAAAAGTTCTTAACTGTAGATGCCTTTGGAGATAGAGATCTCCAGGAATAAAGGTATTCTGATAAGGATTATGGAAATACTGGTTATAATAATTATTGAGCAACAGTGTCAAGGACACTATAATTGCTTTAACAAGATTGAGTATTGGTTGCATAAGATGCAACATTCGCATTGGATGCAAGCACTGTTACCTAGGGATATGCAAGTGCCGTAAAAGGACTTGGCATAGTCTTTTGGGAACAGAGTGACTGATCAACTTACCTAGCTATTTTCTAAATAGCCTATGATTGTCACATGAGTGTGGGTTTAAAAGATTAGCCCATTAATGATTCTTTGGGATAGTGGGAGATTATTGGGGATGCGAGCCCACAGAAAGCCATTTTGCAATAAATGTTATTGCACATATCATTCCCTGATCTGAAATGAAGAATAAATATTTTGCATAATAGGTCCCTTAGTACAATTAGGGTTATGTACCATGGATATCTTAATGATCATACAGCTATTGATTCAAATATTGAATCATAGAGGCTGGTGCTTGAACGAGTATCTAAAGAGTTAGATTGAGGACTCATCAAGCACCGTCAAATGATTATTAAGATGTGATCTCCAACCGGAGTAGGAGATGGCAATCCATTCTCACATTGGCTAATATCTGACCGACCTCTTGATGCAAGTCCTCTGCATAGGAATAGAGATTTGGTGGTGCCAGATTAGTTAGGTCAAAGAGTTGACTTAACGAGATCGAGATAACCAAAGTCCTATGTCGTATGCTGTCACGATAAAGGCACGCTTCCTTTGACCGGAGACAGATGCGTTACTATATGTCAGAGTCTGTATATTTGGCAGACCAATAAGTTGATGACCTAACCAAGGTCTATACACCGGCGCGTTGGTGTGCATATAAGGGCATATGAGTAATACGATCTCTCAAAGGGACCATACATGTTCACTACTGAACTGGAAGACATGAGCTCACTCATGAGATAATGGAAAATATCAAATTCCGTGCACGGTCGTCTCGCTTTAGAAGCTTGATTGAATTTGTAGGTTTGATATATACTTTTGGAAAGTATATGATCAAGACATAGGTATGATATATGCTTTTGGAAAGTATATGATCGATACCAAATCCCAATGATCGAATGAGAAATTTACTGATCAAACGCTGAAGTAGATAGTATAAAGTTGATCTAATACTTCGGGTTTATTCTAGGTCTTCCAGTATGCAGGATGTACAGGTATTGGGAATACCAAATGGTCATGATATCATAAACGATTGTATAACTATGACGCTTCCATTCCTTGGGAGTGATGAAACGGGTCTGGATTTTAGTGACTCCTCTCAGTAGAGAAGTAATCTGATCTTGGTCCAAATGTTGGACATTGATCTGAATGTGATTCAGATGTAATGAGAAGGTTAAATTTGCGTTCTTGATTTAATCAGGCATCTATGGGAGGCCCGAGATTTGGATTTGGGATGTGATCTCAATATCCAAGTCAATATGCGTGGAACAATACAATCACCCGGTCCTTATCTCCAAGTATCTGCGGAGAAAGCGAATTATCCTTGAAAGAGTTCACGGATAATTTCATTGTTGATAAAAGTATCCAAGCATCGAGAAAATTGATAATAAAATGTGATTTAATTATCATGTATAATATGAATTTGATTCATATTATAAGGTGAGATATCTAAGATAATTAAATGTGATTTAATTATAAAAGATATGAATAATGTGAATGTGATTCATGTTATTTGGGCACATGAGAAGAGTTTCAAGATGATTAAATGTGATTTAATTATAATGGATATGAATAATGTGGATAGCACTATCCATATTAATCATATATATTATAAATGTGATTTATAATATATAAGAGAGAGTATATTGTTTTTTATATTTGTTGATTAATTGTTAATGAGAATGGGATTTATATTGAATGATTAATTGAAAATATAATTACATTTGGTTTTGGGTTGTGAATAAGATTCACATAATTTCAATGGCATGATTGATATTTTCCATAAGATAATTTGGAATTATTTTTTGTGAAAATGTTGTCAACAAGAGATAATGATATATATCATGACATAATGAGTTTTCATGATAATTTGAAGAGAAACCTAGTCCACCAAAGAGGAGTGGACGGCTACAACTCTCCATGAGGAGAAGATTAGTCGTCCCCTCTTATGGGGAAATTGGTTTATCCTCTTCATTATTTTTTCTCTTATCAAAGATGATTTAATTTCGAATTAATTTTGTTGATTTATCAATGGAAATTATTTAAATTAAACCATTAGTTGTTGTGTTTTTACAACAACATCTTGGTCATTGAAAGAAACACAAATCAATCGCAACCATTGATTGTGTGTTGTCCATGGATTGAGATCCATGGACTCCCAGAACCCTATATAAGAAGAGGCATGCCTTGCATTTTGACTTGCAACAACTCGATGAGTCACTCTCTCTATTATTTTTCTCTACACGCCAAGTCTCTATCTCTCTCTTATAATGGTCGTCCACCATGGAGCCATTGTGAGAGACGTCATCGACGCAGCATCGTCGTTATGCTGCTGGATCATCTACTCGTGGATCTCCATCTCCTTCGGTGCATCTCGCTCGTAAAGAAGATGTTGGATCTCTTGTGACAAGATTAGGAGATCCGCCGCTTGGATCATCAATATGAATTGCGAGGAGCACGCGATTCATCCCCGCGCTCGCAGGCGTCTCCTCCGACGGATCAGACTTGAGACAGGAGGTCTCGTCGTTTAGAGACTCGATCGCAACCACGCTTCAAGAGGTAATCCTATTACTTATTTGTGGTTTAGATGAAATGATCCGAGAAGTATTCTTGGATCATGTGGTTTCATCAAATAATTCTTTTTAAATTCTGCTACATCGAGAAACTAGTACGTCTAGTCGCTCCCGATTGCATTCGATGCGATCATCACGCTTCCGTAATGCGCTTGAGGATTTTTCCCGTATCCTTCACCTTCTCCTCCAGGAATTTGACCTTGAAATTTGAGATAAACATGTGGTAAAGAATGTGGTGGCCGATCATTTATCAAGGCTTCCTGAGCCGGAATCTCCTGAGCTGAGCCAGCAACCAATCACAGAGACCTTTCTAGACGAGGCAATTCTATCAGTCTCCTCTCTTCCATGGTATGTGGACATTGTGAATTATGTCGTGACCAAGAATATCCTACAGGATTTGCCGAACTTGAAAATAGACAAATTCTTGTCTAAAATCCATTTCTACCAGTGGGAGGATTCATACTTATTCTGTGAGGGGGCAGACTGTATCTGAGGAATGTGCATTTCTCAGGAGGAAGTTCCAAGTGTCCTCGCCTTATGCCATGATCAAGATCTTGGAGGACATTATTCAGGCAGATGTACGGCAGAAAAAGTTCTTCAGAGTGGCCTCTGGTGGCCTACACTATTCAAAGATGCAGATGATTATGTCAAATGCTGCACTGACTGTCAGAAGATGGGCGGAACCATAGGAATGAGAGGCACGATGCCTCTTAAATTCATTCAGATATCAGACGTTTTCGATTCATGGGGCATCCACTTTATGGGACCATTTCCCAACAGCCAGGGCTATGAATATATTCTGTTTGCTGTAGACTATGTAAGTCGCTGGGTGGAGGCTATCTCGCACCCGAACTGCCGATGACAGGACTGTCTTTCGATTTTTGAGAGATCACATCATAGCACGGTTCGGGATTCCCAAGATTCTAATCTCTGATAGGGGTAGTCATTTCATAAACAGAGAGGTGAAGAAGCTAACTCGGGAATTCTACATCGAACATCATGTTGCTTCACCTTACCACCCGCAGTTCAATGGCTTAGTTGAATGTTCAAACATGGAGATCAAGACAATTCTACAAAAGCTTGTGCATCCGGATCGCAAGAACTGGTCCCAGCTGCTTGATTCAGTTCTTTCGGCTTACATAATAGCGTACAAGTCACCCTTGGGAATGTCTTCCTACCGCCTTGTGTATGGCAAGCCATGTCATCTGCCCGTTGAATTGATTGACAAATCTTTATGGGCCATAAACATTTGTAATTTGGATTCTGAGATAGTAGGGAAGAACCAAAAATTGGATCTAAATAGATTATTGGAATTCAGATATCATGCATACGACAACAGCCTGATATATAAGGATAAGGTCAAGACATGGCATGACAAGCATATCCGCCGCAAGTCCTTCGAGTCGGGTCAGAAGATGTGACTGTTTGATGCGAAATTAAAGATCTTTCCAGGTAAATTGAAGAGTAAATGGACTAGGTCGTTTAGGGTTAAGCATGTGTGTGACAATGGAAGTGTATTGATATATAATTTGTCAGCTGACGCACAAACATTTGTAGTTAATGGACAGCTTCTGAAGCCTTACCTTGAACATGATACATTCATGTCTATCGTTATTCAAGTAATCTATAGGGATGAGCCTGATATTTCCAAAGTGATAGAAGAAGACGAAGCAGAGCAAAACATTTTTGAATGACTTTTCTTCTTTTCCTTCTCTTCTATCTTGTTCTACAGACATGATGTCATCCTCTTCATCATTGCTACACTTAGGATGCACTTTATCCTATGTGTAGGGGGGATGTACATCCCGAGTTGTTCATATTCCATCTTTCGATTTCCTTTCTTCTTTTCTTCTTTTCCCTTTTTATTTTCTTTATCTACCAAAAAGGTGTCGCCCCTTTTTATTAGTCTTAGGGCGTACTTTGTCCTAAGTATAGGGGGGTGTGCACCCCGAGTCTTCACGTATTTTGATCCTCTCCATTGTCTCTTTTTCTTGTCTATACATAGGGATATTTTACCCTAAGTATAGTGGGGATACAATCCGAGTACGATCTTTTCATTCCCACACTTGACCCTCCCTACTTTGTGTACAGTCTGCTATACATAGGATTATTTGATCCTAAGTATAGGGGGGACGGTCGACTTCTCATTCGTTAATTTGTATCTTTATTCATTCACTTATTAGATTTTTCAATACTCAGTACAAGTTATGTCTTCTATTTATCTCTCTGATCTATGAGGACATAGCATAAGCTCAGTATAGGGGGGTCGTATATGCTGCGTACATACTTTAGCCATAACTCATACTTTCGTATTTTTATTAATAAATATGGCTAAATATTCATTGAAACCACTGAATAAAAAGATGTTATTATTCCTTGATTTCTTTTTGTATGTGCTGATTAATAAATCAGGTGAAAATATTTTTGCTAAATGTTTGAAAAATACTTTGAAAATATTTGTGAAAAATCTTTTGAAAACTGTTTTGAAAATAATTTGTTACATGTTTTCAACCTTTTTAAAAAAAATTGCTTGAAAATTTTATTTTCTTTGTGTGAAATAAAATGTTTGAAAAATGATTTGCGAATGGTTTGAAAAAATTGTTGCAAAAATATTTGGAAAATTTATATATACTGTTTGAAAAGCCTTTGCAAAATGATTTTCATATGTGTGTACATGTTTGTAAAAATGTTAGAAAAAATTATTTTGGACTATAGTGTTCAAAAATTATTTGAAAAAAACTTTTCAAATAAGTTTGAGGTATATATGCATCACACCTAAAATTCCTTATATATATACTTATAAAATTGACCACTTATCCTATGTAAATTATTAAAATCTACTTCTTGTAAATATAAGATGCATCCCTGTGTAAATACTTTAACCTATTTTGTAGCCAAAATCCTTTCTTTTCAAAAAGCCTAAAAACATTTGCAAAATTAAAATACCAAAAACATTTGAAAAATCCTTTTGAAAAAATACAAAAAAATGCATGTGCATCATCTTTTCAAAAATCCATAAAAAGTTCAAAATCTTGAAAATTGCATCACAAAAATTTTTTCTGCATTCTGCATAGCATTTGCATAGCATGAGAATTTTTTGGATTGAGTTTGATAGTTGAACAAGTCTAAGTAAAATCCGGAGATTGGAGCTTGGTTGGACCTTAAAATCTACCTAATAACATGAACCTTATCGGAACTAGAATTGAGGTACTTCAGGTCTAGTTGACTTAATTCTTTGAGGATCACGAGACTTGTTTCAATGGATTCTTGACTGCCTAAGTAGAGTATTTCAGAGAACACGCACGACTTTTGTTGATAATGACCTAACTTGGACAACTTCACCTTTCACTTGGCTCGACTCAGTTGGAGTGGTGAGGAGATTGGATTTGCCAGCATGAGACGCACACAAGTGGAAACATTTGTCCTCCTCTAGGGAGGGAAGTGCACCCCAACCCGTCCAGTGATGAGGAATTCCAAAGACAGGAGAGTGTGGGTTGCAATAAAGCTTCAAAACAGGGATAGTCTACTGGCTCAAGAGGAAAAACTCCCTATGCATATGCTGTTGTAAATAGTATTTCAAAAAAAACTCTCCAAAAAAGTGGACAGGCCTGTATAAAAATAAAATGCCTGCCGGAGTGTACATATGTTGCATAGAAAATAAGCAAGCTTGAGTTCCAAAGTCAAATCATGTGAGCATGTAGCTGGATGACTTGACTACACTGGTATTGCATCCTAGGATAGGTAGCTACACTGGCTACCGTCCATTCTCCTCTTCACCCCCTCCTCTTGAGCTGGTGGCCACTTGAACTTAAAAGGGAATACCCCGGTCCTTGAGGAAGGAGTTATTGGATTGGGGAATCATTGGGTTGTCATACTGGAGAAGTCAGTCTCTTTGTCATTCTGGTTGGGGAGAGCCATCATCACTTACACTATACGACTCAGATTCATAGTCGTAAGGGTTTGCGTATGAGTTGAAATATTTCTGACTTGTCTATTGAGGAGACTTGAGCAGAGTTTTGGGATTCCCGAAGACTGTAGGATTTCAAATCAGATTCCCATTAAGGCTCCGACCGTACTAAAATTCCAAAGGTCCAACTTAAGCTCCAAACTTTCATTTTGTGAAGACAAGTTTGATAAATTAAATTTAATCCAAATTTCTTCTTTTTATTTTCTTTGTTTTTTCTTTTTTTGCGCTTATTGCATAATTGTTTGCTAGGGACTAGAAAAGGCAAGTATAGGGGGATGATGAATCTACGTTTCAACATCTTTATTCTATCATTTTGGTCTTCAAACCCCTAGTAAATGCGTGTAAATAGTGTTAATTTAGGCATCTTATAATTCATGCATATTTGTGTAAATAATGTATAAAATACGGTTTTTAAAGCCAAAATTATAGAATAAAGAAAAGAAAAGAAAATGAATAAAATATTACAATTATTTTATGACCTGAAACCCCAAGACCTAGGCATATAGATGACTAGGTCGACAAGGAATAAAGTAGGGGGAGATAAGGGCCAAGATCCAATAAAAATTCCTTGTATCTAATTCATTCTTTATTCATTTTGGGACCTATTTTTAGTTCCAATTTTGATACTTCAAATAAAGAAACTGTGTACATGAAAGTTATAGATAATTAAATATAGAAAAATACAAAATTGATTTCACATAAAATAATGTACAGATAAAATGTTTGATCTGAATAAGATTCTAGAATCCCAACTTCCCAGACCTGTATCTCTCTAATAAAAACTCGAAACATATCAAAATCACCTTTAATTGTATATAATTTTCAATAAGCTATTTAATAAAGGTTGTTTAGTATTTTTCGGATCTACGTTTTGAAACTTGAGTTTTAGACCCCTATTGTATACTTGTACATATTAAAATATTCGTTTTATTTATTCTTCATTATTTTTGTAATTTTATATTTTTGTAATTTTGTAAATAATATTTAAAATATATGTTTCTATTAAAATAACTATAAAAACACAAAGAAAATACAAAAATAAAATATATGTATAAAATACATAGATGATATACCTATAAATATACCTATATAATAAATACATTTATTTATAAAGTGTTTAAATTACATCAGAAAAATAAAATAAAAATATATCTAAGTTCATAAAAATAAGTTATAAATTTATAAAATAATAGACCAAAATAAATAAATTAAATATACACAATAAAAAATAAAATGATTAAATATATAGAAGGATATACCTATATTGCTCATAAAAGGTAACTTATAACTTTATACCTCTAAAAAATAAATAAAAATCATTATAAAATAACAAACATTTTTTATTTTATAACAAAAAATTAATTAAATCGTTTATTAATTTTAATTGAAATATAAAGCCTTTTTGCTAGGAATTTTTTGGTTGGTCCTCGTGGACCAACCAGATAATTCCGTTGGTTGACCTCAGTCAGCTCTTTGACCGAGGTCTAGCTCTGTCAGACTGTGGATTTTTGGAGGTTTTCTTTGAATTTTGGAGAATGCATCCTTCAACTTGTTGCGTCGAAGACTTCTTGACTTTTATTCCTCGATGAATAATGATTCACGCCCTGGGCTCACTTTGGGCATTGGGTCGTTGCATCAAGTGATTCACATCGTTCTTGGAAGCTACCTGTCAACTCGTATAAACGTGACCCCCATCTTCCCTTTAACATTTGATCACTCTTCCACCATTCTCTCCTTGACCTAGGGCTTCGACTACCTTCCTGGTGATAGCAGGAACGGATTGCACCTGTTGGTAGGGCGAGAAGTTGTTGAATCAAGGCTGATCCACCTCGTCGGAGTGCGCCGCCTTAGCTCATCGCTGATGCCACCCTGGTAAGTGTTATAGCTTCTCTTTTATTTCTTTTGAGTTCCTTAGGACTTCAGTAGTTAGACTTAGCTCACATCGATCATCGATCTTCTCCGCATTCCCATGAAATCGAATCATTTGTGCACGACCGGAGTGTGAGTTCTATCCGACTGACGCTGATCATCCCACACACTTCCACCATCCATGGGGTCGAGGCAACTTGCCCTCGACCCTCTCACTCATTTGCTGCAGGTCCAGAAGCACCAGAAGTGCCTGGGGCTCATTTTGTACCTCGCCGGAGGTACCTGGGCACCCCCAGCTCTACCGCCTCCTCGCGCGAGCTCCTGTTAACGTCGAGGCTGTTTGGAGTGACCTGTGCGAAAGAGGACCACACTTGGGATCATCCTGGCCACCTTTAGATCTCGAAGAGAGGCCGAAGGACAAAAATAGAGGGCGGGGAAGGTTGCTTCGTCGGCAACTCTTCCTTGTTCTTCATCTTCGCCTTTCTGTCATCCGATCAAGGAGCGCCAGCCCAGGCGAGCAACTGTCGTCCGATTGATTCATCCTCGGCTGTTGATCGTGTCATGGATCACCTAATCGCAGCTGTCCACGCGAAGGGGTATCATAGGATCTCCTGCTGACACGTGGCAAGTGATCGCCTCCCTGCCGTCCGATCAAGTCCCCTGCCAGCCGTCGGATCATCAAAGGAGCATCTAATCATGGCCGTGGATTGTGAATCATCATCGACCGTTGGATCGCCGATATATGGCAAGTGAACGTAGATCTGTCGTTGGATCCGTCTAGCGTGGGTATTTTTCACTCTAACCCTTGCCTATTTTTGTATTTAATATTCAGCACTGAAACTTTCATGTGTAGTTATTTAGTTTTTGTATTATTTGCGTAAACCCCCCTAAACTTTCCTTATTTGCAAATAGGCCCCTCTCCACGTCACCTCACGTGACTTGTGCACGTGAGGTGTAGGAATTTTATGAAGGGGGCCTCTATATTATTGATATTTAAATTAGGTCCATGAACTTTTATTGCAGTTATAAAAATTTTGATAAAATTGCATTTTGGCCCCCAGAGTTTTTGGTAATTATCAGTAGGTCCCTGCCAGGCATGTACGAGTCATGTGAGAGTTGGTGTTTTTGCACGGAAGGCCCTCAGTGTTTATTTATTTCATATTGACCCTAAAACATTTAAAATTAGATATATATTTTCTAGAAAAATTGCATTGTGGCCCTAGAACTTTTGCATAATTACAAAAATGCCCCTGCTAGGACTTCATTTTCTTTTTGTTTCTTGCATTTCTTTCATGCATCTATAAATCTCAAAAAAAATCCCCAAAAAATAGTATAAGTTCCTATTGCATTCTACTTTAACGCCATATTTTTATTTTGCATTTTTGCATCATTTTAATGTTTATAAGAAATCAAAAATGTCCATTTTCATCTCTATTTGCATTAAAAAAGTACACAAAAATTAGAAATACTTCTCGAAAAAATCCAAAAAATATATTTTTTGTGTATTTTATTGTCTTTCATATTCAACCCAAAAATCAATTAAAAATACCAAAAAACTCCTAAAAATTGAAAAACCTCTAAAATCATTATAAAAATATTAAAAAATCTTAAAAAAATTATAAAAATATAGTTTATATTTGTAAAATATCTCTATTTTATTATCTTTAATTTAAAATTAATTTGGAGATTTTTTGTTATTATTTACTATTTTATTTCTCCATTTTAATTTCAACTTTTAGTTTGTTCACTGTTTTCAGTATTTTTGACTTTAAAAATAACAAAAAAATTATCAAAAATACATAAAAATCACAAAAAACATTAGAATGATATAAAAAGCGTAAAAATATTCTATTTCCTATATTATGGCTATTTTTTGCTTATTTTTATAAGTACATTACATCTTTTTTTTCTTATTTTGTATAAATATTTTATTTTGTAATTCAAAAGAGAAAGAAATCCAAAAAATATTTTAAATATAAAAAGAAAAATTAAAAATAAGAAAATCAAAAAGAAAAAAACAAAAATATAAAATTAAACATAAAATAAAAAGTATAAAACTAAAAACCCACAAACAGTTTCAATTTGGCTAAGTATGTGAAAGGACATTATGTGTATGATATTTTTATCTAGCCCGCTCTATGCCTTGCTTCCTGTGTTCGACCCCTACTTGCTTGCCACTATACATTCTTAGTAGGGTGCAATAAATTTTAACTCTTGCTCTTAAATGCTTGATTAGTTGTGTGGGCTAATTGTTGATCAACGAGAAGGTTTGAGTAGTCGCATCTGCGATAGTGAGCCTGAGTTGTCAGGCCATTACTTAGTGACTCCCCTCTTCCCGTTTTTCAGTCGACCTGGTGAAGATCCTGATCCTAGGGTGATAAGGCACAAACATGTCTGTGGAAGAAGTATGGCTAGATCCGGCCTTGGGTGTCATGCAGATGTCATCATGAAAAGGCTCGAACTCATCATCAGAAGAAGTAAAATCAAGTCCAGCCTGGCGATTCTCTCCTAGGTCAAAACAAAAAGGAACGAACTCATCGGTGGAAGTAGTCGAGTCATGCTAATCCTATAAAGTCTCAACCAGATCATCATTCTCATCAACAGGCCCGAATTCATTAACAAAACCAATCAAATTAAATTCGGTGTTATCAGTCTCATCCAAATATGCCCTCTGCTCTAAGGTACCAATTGTGTGAATACCTCGGATGTCATCAACACATCACCAAATACCAAAAGAGGGAACTCCAAGGTCTATGTATTCTGAGTCTTCCTCATTAGAGAGGACTTCTTGGGTCTCAGTCGAATCCAACATAGAACAAAAATATCTAATCGTCTCATCAAGGTCATAGTCCTTGGGGTCAGCTAAGATAGGTGTAATCGCATCAGGTGCAAGCCTTTGATCGTAGTCGGTGCAGTGATGACCACAATGCTCCCGTCATCAGGACAGAAGCGAATCTCCTCGAATCCATAAATAGTAACGACCTTCGTAGAGGCGAGAAATGGTCGTCCCGGGATGATTGGAGAGTTGCTCCCCTATGGAGGTCTCCATGGGCAATACAACAACATCTATAGTGTATCTCATGTCATGAATCCATGACAACATTTTCTAGAATACCCTTCAGCCTCTTTATTGATCCATCAGCAAACTGAATGATCATCGTGGTTTTCTTGAGAGGCCCTAAGTGAAGAGATTGTACTAATAAGAAGGTATGATACTAATTGAAGTACCACCGTCAAGCTGAGTGTGATCACATGTGTAGTCAGAGATAGTACAACTAATGAAAGGTGTAGCAGTGTTCCTTTTCCTAAAAATTGGATGGTGTGTGATGGCGTGGGTAGTGGCAATGGTCAAGATATGATGCTCAGATCTTCTCCTCCACTTTCTCTTCTTGAGATGAGGAGAACATAAATGGGTCATGCCCTAGTGAAGTGGGGCTTTAATTATCTCATGAATAGTGGCCACCACTTCGGTTTCAGTGAGAATTTTTTGAATGTTTGAATCTCCTCCATACAAGGGAGAAGATCAGAATCATCATCTACACAAGGACGATGAAGAGAAGTCTGTACAGTTTCATCCTTGGGGTCACAAGTGGGACATGATGTGAATGGATGTTCGGTTAAATAATCTAGTATGTGGGCCCTCTACTCACAATCTGAATCGACAAAGTGTCTCCCGAAATCTTTTTGTATTTTTAAAATTTTCTCATTTTTTTATATTGTGGGCGATTGCAAGCTCACATTAGAATCCTCAAGTGAATCCATATCGTCAAATCGTGAAGCATCAATATGGCTCTTATTTAGGCAAGTGAAGTCGGCAATCTTCAAATTCATATGCTCCATGAACTGGGTCAAGGTCTCAAGTGTGAACATCATTTGAGATGACTCCAACAGATCAATCTCGGGTGAGTGTGGAGGTGGAAAATATGAAGGTGGTGATGGATAAAAGTTTCGAGGTCTTTTATATGGCTGAGGCAGATATGTACAAAAATCAGGAGAAAAATCCTCCTGGAAAATGGAGGTGGACCAGCTATAGGGTACAAGGGATCCGCAAAGTCTGGATAAAAAACTCTCCAGTCGGCCATTTCAAAACAACAGGAGAAATCGGGAGAGCACGATAGTCAAATCAAGATATGTGAGAAAAAAAGTGCAAATGCATAGAGAGATCAAGTATTCACACAAACAATCACAAACAAACACACAAAACAATCCCCTCAATTCACCTACTCAAATCGGTGAAGACCGTGAAAGTTCAGTCTCCTTATCTTGTTTGTTTTAGAGTTAGGTGAGAATGAAAAAGTTGTACAAAGACTTAGGAAGGTTGTTTGGGTTTTGTCACTACTTCTTAATGTGTACGTGAGCAATGTAAAATAGATACAATGAGGGAATTACTCGCCCCAAGACACATATTTCTTTTTGTTGATTTTAGGGTCGAGTAATTTTAATAGTTCCAATTTTATTTGTTATCACTTTTTTTGGATTTTTAATAAGAAATGCATGCTCCTATTGAGGAATCACTTATTTTTAAACCTAAATGATCAAAATTAGAGGGAGAGAGTAGAAAAAGCAACACAAGGTGAAAAAGATGATGAATGTTAAAGCGTAAATGCTCACCTTGTCTCCAATTCTCTACATGCAAAGATACTAAATAGAATTGAAACCTAACTATATGCAAATGAAAGTCGATGAAGTCGCCCTAGATGAGAATATGATATTATCGTGAATTAGAATATACTATTATCATGAAGAACCAATGCTAATCACTCATATATGGAATACAAAAGTCCAGTCTTGAGGAGCTCTTTGATGCTCACCACAGTGAGTCCTGCAAGCGCTGTGTAGAGTCCCTATCGACACTCGATTCCAATTCTAAATGAAAAGCAATTTAATATTTGATTAAGTTCCAAAAGTAGAATATAGATATATGAAATTATTTTAGGGCTTTGGACCTTAATCTATCGGTAATAAATCCTACAACTAGGGCTCAATAACACAAAATAATGAAAATAAAATCAGAAAACAAAATACACAAATATGATGAAAACCGCGAAAAAACTGACGAGACCCCAAAGGGAATATTCCCTCAGGCACTGAACCTCGTGAGATGTCATATAGTTTCCCGAGAGTCATGTATTATTACAATAATTGTATCTCTCTCTCCTGAATTACAAAAATAAATGAACAAAAATTTCCCTTCAAAATTTTCTCCAAGTCCTCCTCCGATGCTTCCTCTTGGAAGCTTGGTCAGAGATGTGACACTGCCTCTTGTGGGTACGCAAGCGCTCCTAGAAGTGCCTCCCTCAATCCGTGGTACAACAAAGACAACAAGAAGAGGGTGATTAGACAAGTCACAATAATATCAAATAAAATCGAAAATCAATAAAACAAAAGTATAGAAAAATAAATCACAATAAATCAAAAACCAATCTATGAGAAGTTGCTCCCAGCAATGATGCCATTTGATAATTAGGGAATCTTGACAGTCCTACAGTTTCAGAAGGCGAAACCACAGTCGATGTGTTGACCACTCAATAAACCCTAATCAATCAGCAATTATCCCACAATCAATGATCAAGCAATGAAAAGTAAATGTGGAGTAAAATTTATTATAACTCTGCAATAGATGTGTATAGTGTGCAAGTATTTAGAGGCCGAACACATGGAGCAAAAAGGATAGATTGTGAAGATGAGTGCAAAAATGTGATTGTGAACTCCTTGTCTATATTTCTTTTTGTGGGTTTTTAATTTTGTTTTTTTTATTTTTGTTTAATGTTTTTTCTCTTATTTTTAATTTTGGATTTTTGTATTTTGCTTTTTTTGTTTTTAGATTTTTATATTTTATTTTCCTTTTAAAATATATAATATAGCTATATATAGAGAGAGTATATAATAAAGTAAGCTAATATAAATGTAAATACAAGTAAAAAGAGTGAAAATAAAGAAAATGAAAAGATTTTGGTTTTAAAATATTTTTTACAGTTTATTTATTTTTAGATAATTTTGCTAACTTTTATAGATTTTTAGTCAAAAATACCCTAAATAAGGGATTAATTAAATAACCGAATTAAAAATGAAGATAAAAATAACAAATGGTATCAAAATTTCTCCAAATTAAATTTAACTTACAAATAATAATGTAAAGAAAATTTAAAAAAATGAGAACAATGATTTTTGCAACTTTTAAGAGTTTTATATATTTTTATAAGGGTTTTGGGTCTTTTTAATTTTTAGGAGTTTTTCTCTATTTTTAGGTTTTTCAATTTCTAGAGTTCAAAAATAAATAAATAAAGAAAAAATATAATTTTTTGTAATTTTTCAAAAAGATTTTATATTTTTATGTATTTTAAATTGCAGACAAGGCCAAAATGTGCTCTAAATGATTTTTCATAAATAATAAAGGGTCATAAAAGGCTAAAATAAAATTAGGGCGTTAAAATACAAGCATTCAGGATTTTTGGGAATTTTTTAAGTATTGTTGTTGTATTTGATAAATAGAACAAATGGACAAAAATAGCTGGACTATAGGGGCATATATGCAATTAACAAGAAATATTTGGCTAAATTATAATTTTACCAAAATAAATAACTGCGTTAAAAAGATACTAGACCAACATGAAATACAGAAAATGCTAGGGGCATGCTTGCAAAATGCACACCTCACGTGGGCGGCCATGTGAGGTGAGCTGGCATGGACCTAGATGTAAATAAAGAAAGTTTAGGGGTATAATTACAATTATACTAAGTATTTAAATGGAAGAGGGAAGTTTGAGTCTGGAATATTAAATATAAAAAGTACTTGGGTGAATCATGCAAAATACCCAAGCTAGGTGGGAGCAGACGGTCAGATCTTGCCACTTATGCCACGTGTTGCACTGGAAGCGGTTGATGATGGTTCGGACCTAGACACCTCAGATTAGATCCCCAAGAGGGATCATATAGTGATGTTGTGCCTTGTTCCGACGATCAATGAACAATCTGGAGTTGTCCCTTGATCGGGCGGCAGCAGGGTGATGAGGAAGAACAGGCCACGAACACGGCCCTGCTGAGCTTGGATCAGCAAAATCTTGAGTTCTATGTCTTCTTCATCGCTCCTGAATGCTTCAAGAGTATCCCGGTGTCCTCCCGCACCGATGGTGGGTCTTAAAACAATACGAGGGGCCTCGATGACATTCAGCGGAGCGGGTTCTACCTAGATGCCTTTTCTGCATCAATGAGCCTCCATGAGGCTCTCCTTCATTGCAATTTCTTGCAGGGTTTAGTCTATACAAAAACGCAAAGCTTTGGGGTGATTCAGAAGGGGGGATGAGCGTAGGGTGAGGTGGATGGACGAGCTCCGACGGTGCAGAGGAGGTGGAGCTCGAGAGCCTTCTCCAAAGAGGGGCAAGTTGGATGGAGAGGGGGGTTTGTAGTATAAGTGAAGGTGAAGAGAGTGAGGGTGGTTGGAATTTTGAGGAACAAGATTTGCACAGTGAAATGGGTTTGCTAGAGCAAGAATCCAACAAACTATGGGGATGGATTTAACTAGGCTAATACGAGCACAAAAATCAAAAACAAAATGTAGGAAGTGAACCTAGGGCTATGTCTCTCCTAAAAAATACAAGAATAAAGGTACCTCACCGGCCTAAACCAGGAAGTGGACCTCGACGACCAGTGGCTGGAGATGATGGTGGAATGCACCTAGAAGCTCGCCTGAACTCGCTGCAAAGTAGCTAGAGAGGGACCTAGAATGCACCTAGAATGCACCTAGTAGCGATGGTTTTGATGCTTGTATTTCTTTCCTAGACTGTGTGCTTCAGCGATGCATTGAGGTCAAACTTTTTCTATTTTGGGAGAAGAGACATTTTATGATAACTCAAGGGACAATCCTTGGTCACATCATCTCCAAAAGGGGCATGGAGGTTGATCCGGCCAAGGTGGATATCATCAAGAATCTCACTCCACCATCCAATTTGAGACAATTGAGGTTTATTTTAGGGCATGTCAGTTTCTACAGATTGTTTATTTAGGAGTTCATTCATATTGCCCGACTGCTTACTGACCTTCTCACGAAAGACATCGAGTTCATTGTTGATGATAAGTGTCTTTCATCATTTGTGACTCTCAAGAATCTTGTTGTACATGCTCCTATCCTTCAACCACCTGATTGGTCACTCCCATTCAAGATCATGACGGATGCTTCTGATTTTGCCATAGGGGTTGTGCTAGGATAGAGGAGGGATGGATTACCTTTTGTCATTTACTATGCTAGTCGTACATTGGATGCCGCCCAACGGAATTATACTGCTACAAAGAAGGATATGCTAGGTGTAGTTTTTGCTTTGGATAAGTTCAGATCTTAAATTCTTGGATCTACAGTGGCTATTTACAGTGATCACACAACCATCCGATACTTAATTGCTAAGAAGGATGCCAAGGCACGATTGACTACATGGATCCTTCTACTAAAGGAGTTTGATATTGAGATTGAGGATAAGCATGGAGTAAAGAATGTGGCGACGAATCACCTCTCTCGACTAGAGCATCTTGAGGATTCAGAGATAACCACACCTATTACTGAGACTTTCCCAAACGAGTGATTCTTGTTGTCTCCTCTCTCCCTTGGTATGTTGACATTGTGAACTATCTTGTTGCCAAAAAAGCTCCGCAATTTGGAACAGACAATGACTTAAGATTTTCCTCGTGAAAGCCAAGTCGTACCATTGGGAGGATCCCACCCTTTACCATGAAGGAGGGGATAGTGGCTGGTATCGATGTATTCCTTAGGAGGAGAATCACAATGTTCTCACCTATTGCCACAAGATTGAGGCAAGAGGACATCACTCAGGGATAAGGACATCACAAAAGGTTCTCCAATATGGCATTTGGTGGCCAACATTCTTCAAGGATTCAGACAATTCATGAAGAGGTGTACTGTCTGTCAAAGGATGGGTAGTTCTGGTCATAGAGACGTTATCATGATGTATCCCATGCACTTCTATAAGGTTTTTGACGCATGGGGCATCGATTTTATAGGCCCATTACTGAAGAATCAAATATTTGAGTACATTTTGCTGCTTGTAGGTTATGTGAGTCATTGGGTTGAGGCCATCCCCTCCCGAGCTGCTGATGTGAGGATTGTTTGCTGATTTTTTAGGAAGAATATCATATCACGGTTTGGGGTTCCTAGAGTTCTGATTTCTGATGGGGGTACTCATTTTATCAATGACAACATAAGGGCCCTTGCTAACGAGTTCAACATAGATCATAGAGTTGCCACTCCATATCATCCATAGACGAGTGATCTTGCTGAGGTTTCGAATCGGGAGATCAAGACTATACTGCACAAGGTTGTCCGCCTGAACATAAAGGATTGGTCATAACTTTTGGACTTGATCTTGTGGTCCTATAGGGCATCATTCAAGACTCCTTTGGGTACATCTCCATTTCAACTCATTTATGGCAAGCAATGCCACTTAGCTGTGGATATCAAGCACAAGTCACTATGGGCAATCACAGAGATACTTTTAGATCCAAAGAGTGTATAATATCATAGGAGAGCAGAGTTGGCACCCCTGGAGGAGGATAGAGATACAAGCTTTTCGAGTAGCCTACAATATAAGAATCGAGTGAAGATATGGCATGATTCACACATCAGCCATAAGCAGTTTGAGCTGAATCAGAGAGTATGGCTATTTGATGCATGGTTGAGATTGTTTCCAGGGAAATTACAGAGCAAGTGGAAGGGCATGTATTAGTCAGAAAGGTGCACGATAACAACAGTATTGATATATCTGAGTTGTCTTCTAAGTCCACCTTTCGGGTAAATGATAAGCAACTGAAGCCTTTTTTAGATCTTGTGTTATTCTTTGAGTCGTTGTATTATAGGATTCTTTTCACTTTTCTATACTTAGAACGAGTTACGTCTTCCTTTGTAGCTCTTTGATCACTATGAGGACATAGTTCGAGCTAAGTATAGGTGGGTGTTGTATATATATTTTATATATACTTTAGCCATAAATCGTACTTTTATGTTAATAATATGGCTATTAGTTATAAAATTTGGAATAAAATATTTTGAAAAATGTTTACAAAAATGCTAGTAAAAGTTTTGCAAAATTCTTTGTAAAAATGTTTGTAAAAACCTTTGTAAATTATTTTTATACATTTTTTGTAAAATGTTTGTTAAAATGTTTTGATTGTAAAATGTTTGTAAATTATTTTTGTATCAAAATTATATATATTGTACAAATACTTGTAAAATGTTTGAAAACAAAATGTTTGTAAAAAAACCTTTTTGTAAAAAACTATTTCTATTATGATTTGTAAACTTTTTTACTAGTTTTGAAAAATGTTCTGAAAATGGTTTGTAAACTTTTTGTAAATTATTTGTCACATGGGATATATATTATGGGTATATAAAATATGTGTATATTAATTATTTGTACATATGTGTTGTAAAATCTTTGTAAATAAAACCTATACTTATTTCTAAACTTTGTAATATAAAATCTGTATAAAAATTATTGTAAATCCACTTGTAAAAAGTGTAATATAAAACTTGTAAATAAAATCCTTGTAAATATGTACATATTTTTGTAATTGTTTGTAAATTCTTTCTTTTATTTACTTATTGAAAATGCCATAAAATGAAAAAAAATAAAATCCATGAAAATTTGCAAAAATTCTTCGAAAAAAAAGATTTTGTCTTTTATTTTCTTTTCAAAAAAAGAAGTTTTTGTAAATATTTGTTGCATGCGCATTTGCATTTTTCAGAATAGTATTGACATTAAAACTAGTCTGGAATAAAATTGATGAATGGATCTTGTTTAAGACCTTAATGTACCAAATTTCAGAGGAACCTTATAGGAGATGGAGTTGAGACTTTTCAGGTCCTAGCGACATAATTCTTGGAGTCCACAATACTATGTTCACATGTCATCTTGATTGGTCTAAGTAGAATACTTCGCAACACACGCATGATTCTTCTAGATGGTGGCTTAACCTGGACAAGCACTCTGCATGCAGCTCTTCATGAATGAAGTGGTGAGGGGGCAGAATATTTTGGCTTGGGGTAGCACACGGGTGTGTAACACTTAGTGGGAACATCTGTCCTCCTCTAGGGAGGGTAGTGCATCTCAGCCTGTTATAGTAACATTGAGGTCTAACGACAGGATGTTGTGTGGTTGTGATAATGCTTCAAAAGAGGGATAGTCTACTGGCTCAATAAGAAAAACTCCTTATGTACATGCTACACATGTTGTATGTGTGTGTATGCAAAATCTCCAAAAAGGGGACATGCCTGATTGAAAATAAAATGCCTGCCAGAGTGTACATGGTTGAATAAGAAAATCTTATGTGATTCACTATCTCATTTCATGGATGCTTGCAGCTAGAGACTTGGCTACACTGGTCAAGCTCCAAGGGATACATGGCTACACTGGCCACTGTCCCTTCTCTTCTACCCCCCCCCCCCTTGAGTTTGTTGCACTTGAACTTAGAAGGAAGCCTATTTCTTTGCTCGAGGAAAGAGTTGCTAGACTGAGGGACTAGAGTTACCTTGTTGAGGGAGGCCATGTCTTTGCCACTTTTGAGGTGGGGAGCTATATATCACTTACATAATACAAGTAAATTCATAGTAATAAGAGTTTGCATATGTAGACTTGTTCTGACCTGATTGTTGAGGGGACCTGAATAGGAGTCTTGTGGAACTTGAGGGATGTTAGGTTTTAAGTCCAATTCCCAATAAGGTTCTGCTAAACTAATAATCCAAAAGGTCCGATCAAGCTCCATACTCCAATTTTATGAAGAAAAGATTAATAATCAATATTGTTATAAGTTCTTTCCTTTTTCTTCTCTTATTTCCTTTTTCATTTCTTCTTCGAATAATTGTTTGCTAAGGAACTAGCAAAGTTAAAATATAGGGGAATGATGAATCCACAATTCATCATCTTTATCCTTTTATTTTAGCAAATTTCATTAGAAAAACATTTGTAGATATGTGTTAAAATCAATAAATTGCCATCTATCATTGAATTTTTAATAATGTATATTTAACATTCTTTTTAACCAAAATAAAAGAATAAATAAGAAAAGAAATAAAAAAGCTATAAATATGTAAGAATTATAGACTGGCCCAAACCTCAAGAGAAGGTCAACCTGACACATACATCCTAGCACTGTCTCCAGTTCATCAGATCTTTTTCAGAGCATATCAGAATTGTACACATACGTCACATGCACCGCATGCAATAGGAGGGTATACTTTGCTTTTTACCATGCACTTTCTTTTATTTCCTTTTAGTAAAATAAATTTAATATTTATTTAGGAACATTTGTTGTTAGGATCTTATAGTTTTAATATTTGCATTTTAGTCCAGCTGAGTTGAAGTCATGTGCATGTACATGTGTGTTTGTGGGTTAATTGCATATTCAAACTTGTGCATTGCAATTTAAGTATTTGTTTTTAGTATTTTGCTTGGATATTTGCATCTTTGGCCCTGTACCTTCTGTCTTTGTTATTGTTTGTCCCTAGAAGTTAAAATAATTACATTTTGGTCCTTTGTGCACTGTTTGATTTTTGTTCTCTTTTATTAAATTGCAATATATAGTGGATTAAATCTAAAAAATCCAAAAAATAGGAGTAGCTTCTGCTAGCATTTTCTTTAAGTGATAATTTTTATTTTATTTCATTTATTTTCTATTATTAAAAATTCACAAATAGTATAAAATCTCCTTGTTTGCCATAGAAAATCCATAAAAAATAAAAATTTCTTTAAAAATTCCAAAAAATAAAGTATCTTTATATTTACTTATTTGATTTTCTATCCAATTTCCACTCTGATATATTTTATAAAACTCAAAAAATTTGTAAAACCCGAAAAACGCCATAAAAATTATATAAAATCATCCAATCCCTTGTGTTTCTTATCTTTTTTTGTAGATATTTAAATATACTATTTGATATAAAAATACCTTCTAGGGGTTTTGAGCTTATTTTATATTTTTTATTTGAAAAGTACTCATAGTTATGCACTATTTGCTTCTTTTATTATTTTTATTCATTTTTGTAACCCCTGAAAGATTCTTAAAATCTATGAAAATTTAAAAAACAGTAAAAAATTATCAAAAACATAAAATACATTTTTCTTGAGTTTTTAGGATATTTTTACTATATTTGAAAAAATACAAGAATAATGTTGTGTGTCTTTTACTTCGTTATTTTTATTTATGCTTTGTTAGCAAAATTAAAAAAATATAAAATTTGAAAAACTAAACATCATTAAAAATGAAAATAGGAAAAAAAATAAAAAATGTATAAAAATTTTAAAAGATAAAAATTCAAAAATCCAAGAGTAGTGTGCCTTGATATTAAAAGGCCAAGAATAATGTGCCTTGATTGCTTCTTAATTGTCTTTAATTTTTCTCTTACTTGATTAATCCTTGCAATAACAACTTCCTCCTTGTGTTCAACCCTGATCATTATACCAGGTTAATAAAAGTAGCTTAGACCACTTGCTTTACTTTCTTGATTGGTTGTTTGGTTGAATAAAATTTTCTAGATTACCAGCCTTAGTTCTGGGGAGACAACGACAGCTCAATTACTCAACTTAACCCTAGTAGCTCGGGATGGTCATCAATGATCTCTCATGTGTGTAGTTCACTATTGATTTGGTAGCTCGAAGGAAGAGTCATCCAAGAATAATTGGGGTACGGAGTAGAGGTGTGGAGACGTCTATGTCGAGCATGACAAAGTCAATAAGGAACTGCATCCCATGTACAATAACTATCACATCTTCAAACATACCCCTAGGCTACTTAATGGATTTGTCTATGAATTGCATAATCATCTTTGTGGTCTTGAGAGATCCTAACCCAAATTTGGTGACCAGTGAGGTGGGCATGAGATTGATAGAAGACCCATTGTCGAGAAGTGTCTTCTCGAATTCCTGGTCAAACATCTTACAACAAATGAGTGGTGCTCCCTCTTCTTTCTTTTTGTCTCGGAGATTGCTGATGGCATTAATAGTGTCCATGGTGAGAATGTGCTTTTCATGCTTTCCACCTTAGCTTCTTGGATTGTGGGGGAGAGGTCGACGCCTCATTAAACAGGCATCTTTCAAACCTTTTTTTACTATAGGAATGTACTCAAGAGCTTTTATCAGCGATATATTAAAGACCAAATAATGAATTATTTCCATAATAGAAGGATCATATAAAGCATTTTTCGAATTTTTTATTTTTTTATTGCTTTAGCGAAAGGGATATTTACAGAATTAAAAATGGTATCATTCAACTGTTTGTCCATCTTTTTGTATTTTTTAATTTTCTTCATTTTTTTGTATTTTAGAGTCAACTGGTGCTCCTCCAAAAATGGTGTTGGGCCCTGATGCTAGATGGGCTAATGATTCACCATCAGATGCTAGATGCTTCCCCTTCACCATCGTCGATGGATGGAGTGTCCTACTGCTCCTGAGTGTAACATTAGATAAAAAAGCAATTAAATTCACCTTAATCAGGTTGGACACTACTGGATGCATGTTCCTTGCATTAGAAGTTGTCCGGATTAGCCTCGACATGGGCTAGAATGACTGTCTTGACAATCGTTAGGTCATCGATCTTTTGGGTCATCTTAGCCATATTCTTCACTATCTGAGCCAAGTAATCGAGAGTTAGGTTCACTAGTGGGTCCTCGGATCAATCGACCGGATGAGGTTGCTGATTGTGGTACTGTGGAGGGAGAGGCTGCTGGTAACCCTAGTACTACTGATAATGAGGAGATTGGAATGATGAGTGATGGGAGTATTGAGAATTCAGAGGATGAGAATATTGAAGCTGATACAAAGCATCCAATTGCTACTGATGGTAACCCTAACTATGATAGCCTTACTATTGTGGACTATGGTAATAGTTCTGCCTATAGGTGTTGATGTAGTTCGGAGGCAGCTGGTTGTGGTGGGGCAAGAACTGTCTTCCCCATGTTGTTGTTGGAAGTAGGGTTGAATGGCCATGTTCTGACCTTAAGAATGTCCTTGAGGACGAGCTAGTTGTGCATCATTATTCCACACACCATTCACTTATTTTTTTTGCAACGGTGGTGGGAAGAACTATTTGGTGTTGTTTGGTTACATCTAGAGTTTGTAAACAACCATCTGAGTCTAAGGCTGCTTTTGTTGCTTTGGGTTCTGCACATAGTATACGTGCTGGATGGGTTGGGGCGGTGGAGGATTCAGTTGAGGAGGTTGTGCCGATGTCGGCTCCTTCTGCTCAGCGGGAGTCCTGGCAGTGGCAGGTACAGAATTGCAAGCATTGGCATTCAATGCTTGCATAATCTGCTCTAGCTGCTGTGAAATTTGGTCAAGCTTCTCCAAGACCTGAGTCATCTTTTCTATCAAGGCGAGCTTCTCGAGGTCCTCTGACCTTTTCTCAATGATGTCAACCTTGGAGAGGTGGCTCCCAATGATACTCAGATTGGAGCTCTCGCCCTTCTCCTAGGTATGAGTTGCCATGTTGATGGTTTTTTAACTAGCTCCAGGTATAGTGGCCTTCTTATATGCGCAGGATGAGGAGAGAGCAGCTTCTCCTTCAACCATCTCTTTGAAGATCTGCCAAACGGCATCCTCATCATTATTAACATGGGATCCCCACAGGTTGCATGGACTAGCTTCTAATAGTCCACCAAAAAAGTGTTACATGAGGCTTGTCTTGGGGATATCGTGGTGGGGACACTTCTCTTGAGGATCTCGTAACCTCTCCCATGCCTCATGAATGGTCTCGTGGGGTTGCTGTATAAAATTGGAGATTTGATCTTGCATCCGGTTGATCCTGCCCAGTGGATACAATTTATGAAGAATGGTAGACTTCATCTCCTACCATGTCGTCACCACCTTCTCGAGGTGGTTCACCCAATAAAGGTGTTAGCCATGTGGGCCCGATGCAAACCATTCTTACAATAAATGTTATTGTAATAAATATATTTTATCAATAAAAGTTATTGATCGTTTCACTCCCTTTTTGAAATTAAATAAATGATTGCACCATAAGGTCCCTCTGTACAATTAGGGTTATGTATCATGACTGTCTTGATAATCATATAGTTGTCGATTCATTAAATGAATCATTGAGGCTAGTGATTGGATGAATATCTAATGAATTAGATAGAGGACTCATCAAGCACCGTCAAATTATTATTAAGAAATGATCTCCAGCCTTAGTAGGAGATGGAAATCCTTTCTCACAAAGGTTGATATCTGATTGACCTCTTGATGCAGGTCCTCTGCATGGGAATAGTGATTCGGAGGTGTCATATTAGTTATATCAAAGGGTTGACTTAGCAAGATCGAGATAACCTAAGTCCTATGTTGAATGTTGTCACAGCATAGGCACACATCCTCTGACCGGAGACAGATGTGTTGCTATATGCATGAGTGTGTACATTTGGCAGACCAATAGGTTGATGAACTAACCAAGGTCTATACACCGACGTGCTGGTGTACATGTAAGGGCATATGAGTAATACGATCTCTCAAATGGATCATACTGGTTCACTTATCAACCGGAAGACATGATCTCGCTCATGAGGTATTAGGACCGATCAAAATCCATGCATGGTTGTCGTGCTTTGGAAGAATGACAAGAATTTGAAGGTATGATATATGCTTTGCGAAAGCATATGATCGATACCGATTCCCAATGACCAAGATTGAGAAACTTGGTGATCGAACCCTGAAGAAGACAGTGTAAAATTGATCTTCATCTTCAGGTTGATCATAGGTCTTCCAGTATGCAGGATGTGTAGGTATTGGGAATACCTGAGGGTGATGTGATCATAAACAATTGTATAACCATGATGCTTTTATTTCGAGGGAGCGATGAAACAAATCAGGATTTTAGTGGCTCCTCTCATTAGAGAAGCAATCTGATCTTAGTCAAAGTGTTGGACATTGGTCTGAATGAGATTTTGATGCATTGAGAAGATTAGATTTGCGGTCTTGATTTAATCAAGCATCCGTGGGAGGTCAGTGAGATATGGATTTGAGATGATATCTCAACATCCAAGTCACTATACGTGGAACAATACAATCGCCCTGTCCTTATCTCCAAGTATCTATGGAGAAAGCACATTATTCTTGAAGGAGTTGAAGAATAATTCATCTGATGAATTATGTATCCAAGCAACAAGATGTTGATAATTAAATGAGATTTAATTATCAAGAATAATATGAATAAGATTCATGTTGTGATAATGATTATCCAAGATAATTAAAGCGGATTTAATTTTCAAGGAAACACAGATTGTGGATAATGTTATCCATAGTTTATGTGTATGTTATAAATATAATTTATAATATTAGAAAGAGAGCATTTTTGTAAATAGCATTTATTAATTGATAATGTGAATTGGATTCACATTAAGCAATTAATTGGAAATGTAATTTACAATTTTGTTTGGGTTGTGAATATGATTCACATATTTTCAATGGCATGATTGAAATATTAACTAATTAATTTGGAATTAATTTAGTGGATAATTTTGCAATAAATGTTGTTGCAAAATAACTAAGAGATAATGGGATAAAATAAAGGGGGGATAATCCACCACCAAATGAGGTGGCGTCACGCATGAATTAGTCATGGTGACACCCCATGATTTTAGGTGGATTATTATCCTCTTTTAATTATTATCCTATTATCTTGTGATAATTGATTTTATTGAATTAAACTATGTTGATGATAATGAAATATATATTTAATTTAATATAAATTAATATGTTGTTGTTTTTGAACAACAATGATCATGGCAGTTGATTAAATACACATATCAATCCAACCAATGATTTTGTGAATATCGTGGATTGTGATCCATGGACTCCCAAACTAGTATATAAGGAGGGCAACCCTAGCCCTTTGAAGCACACATTGCACACATCTTCTCTCTCTCTCTCATCTCTCATTCTCACCATCTCTCTCTCTCTGAAGGTTACCATCCACCTTGTGATCTTGAGGGAATAGCAATCGCTTCTACGCCGTCGTGTTGTCGCCTCGATTGCTCATGGATCTCCGTCTTCTTTGGAGATTGTTGCACTAGAAGGAGACATTGGATTTAGTTGGACGAAATCAGGAGATTAAAGGCTTGGATCTTCATCAAGGATTGCGGGAAGCACGTGTCTGATCATCGCACCCGCAAGTGCCATCTTCGTAGATCGGACTTGAGTTAGGAGGATCTCTTGCTTTAAAGATCTAATGATTGCAACCACGCTTCGAGAGGTTTTTCTAATACTTTTTGATTACTGAAACAATCCAAGAAATGTTCTTGTGATCATGTGGTTTCATCATATGATTTAAAATTTTAAATTCCGCTGCACATAGCGACTAGTGTGACTAGCTGCCCTGATCGCATAAGATGCGATCATCACACTTCCGTGATGCACACGAGGATTCCCCATATCCTTCAAGTGTTATCAGAGCCTTAGGTCAGAAAAGGTTTTGGATACGATCCGTAAACCTAGGACGACTTGGTTTGAAGGGGTTGCGAAAGTTTTATCACATTTCAATTTTCGCACCTTTGTTTAATTGGATTTTTTCGACACTATTTAAATTGTTTAAACACGAAATATTCAATTGGATTTTGTTTTTCATTAAATAAGGAAACCATAGGATCTAAGTTTACGAAATTTAGATTCCGTTTGCTCAAGATATGGTCTTTTGAATAAACATGTATTCGTTGTTGCAGGAACTGCAACTCTAAACATGATTAATGAGTTAGTTGCTATTTTGATGCGCCTAGAAATACATGAAATCACTTGGATTCTTTCATAAATCAAATTATCAATCTTAGGAAACTGATTTTGCGAAATTTGGATTTAAATTGATCAAGATAAGTTGATTTTAGTAAGAAGTGGTCACTACTGGAAATTGACAAACTTGATCATGAAGCTTGTGATAGTCATTCAAATAAATTGATGAAAATTAATTGTTAATTTTCTGAAATGATTATTGATAAATATTTGTAAAATATTTAAATATATAATTATTTCATTGAATGACATTTCACTAACCAAGATGATAAGATAGTTGATCTTGATCATAATTGGTTATCGTCAACAAACATTGTTTTCATGCCAAGAAATCATGCTGAATCTGAAGGAAATGTTCCGTGACATAAACCACACACAGCGTTATAATGTGATGAAAGAGCTTATTCGCTGCAAGATGCGGGAAGGGACCTCTATCAGAGAACACGTACTCAAAGTGTTTGGGTACCTCTCTAAATTGGAAGCCCTGGGAGCCTACATGGATTCTGATATACATGCTGATTTCATTCTCCTATCGCTCCCTAAGTCTTTCAACAATTTTGTCGTGTCATATCACATGAGCAAAGTTGATTTCACTAATGTTGGGATGTTAGATGCATTAAAGCCTGCAGAAGAGGTAATGAAGAAGGACGACCCCTTTGCCAGTGTAATGGTTGCACAAGCAAAAGGAAAGCACGGTCAGAAGAAAGGTTCTCGGAAGGGCCCGCCCCAGAAGAGAAAGAAGAAGAATCAAGGAGTTGGTTCATCTTCTAGTGCTTCCACGCTAATGACATCAAAGAAGATCGATGTCTGTCACCACTGCAAGAAGCCGGGGCACTAGCGGCGTAACTACCCAGAATACCTGAAGTCAGTTGACAAAGATAAAGCCCCAGCAGGTATGAAATCTACTTTCATCATTGAAACTAGTTTTCTCATTGGACGAGAAGGAAGTTGGGTTGTAGATTCTGGTGCTTCTGTTCATGTATGCAATTCGTCGCATCTGTTTCAGGAAATTAGGAATCTAGAGCAAGGGGAGATAGTCATCCAAATGGGATCTGATGCAAGCATTGCAGCAGTCGCCATTGGGACCTGCCGACTAGCGTTATCTAGTAGTAGAGTCTTAGTACTTAAAGTGTGTCTTTATGTACCTGAAGTCAGGAGGAACTTGATATATGTATCTAAACTTGTTAGAAATGGATTTTCCTTCCTATTCTGTAATAAGTTAGTCATTAATCAATATGATAAATTTATTGCGGATTGTGTTTTGACTTCTGGTGGACTCTATGAATTGTGCATTGATGAACATGTCTTGAATGTCACTACCACTGATAATAAAAACCCTAAAAGATCCAGGGAAAATGGAAATCATTCGAATATGATTTGGCACCAAAGGCTTTGTCATTTATCTATTGATAGGATCAATATTGATAAAAGGATGGACCTTTAGATTTTCTACAGGTTCAATCTTTACCTACATGTGAACATTGCATTCGAAGTAAAATGACCAAGATGCCTTTCCATAATAAGATTACGAGATGCGAAGGTATTCTTGACCTAATACATAATAATGTATGTGGTCCCTTCAGTACCGCGACTTGAAATGGATATCAATATTATTTGACATTTATTGATGACCATTCGCCATACGGGTTTATCTTTCTACTACGTCATAAATCTGAAACCTTTGAAAAGTTTAAAGAGTTTAAGGCTTTGGTTGAGAACCAAACCGATAGGAAGATTAAACGAATTCGATCTGACCGAGGTGGCGACTACCTCTCAGATGAATTCAAGTAATATCTTAAAGAGAATGGATATGTCTCCAATATCACTCCCCCTGGAACCCCCCAACTTAATGGTGTTGTTGAAAGACGCAATAGGAGCATCATGTACATGGTCTGTTTAATGATGAGCAAAGCATGTTTACCTCTTAGTTTCTTGGGATATGCAGTAGAGACTGAATAAGATTCTTAGCAAATCTGTACCCAAGACTCCTCACGAACTCTAGTATGGTACCAAGCCAAGTGTTAAACACTTGAGGGTTTGGGGTTGCTTGGTCCATGTGAAGAACGTGGACGCAAGTAAGCTAGAATCTCGCACTTGTGAGTGTTACTTCATTGGGTACGTCAAAGATGGTATTGGATATCAACTTTATGATCCTGAAACCCAAAAGGTTTTTGTCTCTAGAGATGTAAAATTTACAGAGGTTGATTTCCTTAAAGGTTAAGATAGATATGAAGTAGAGGAACTAATTGAATCCCTTGAGGATTCTGAGATTCCTGAACCAGAAACTGAGGAGATAAATAAAGATGAAACACTTTAACCTCTTCGAAGGAGTTCGAGGGTGTTTGCACCACCTGAAAGGTGTGGATTCCATGTGTCAAGTGAGATTGACAATGATCCTACTTCATTCGATGAATCACTCGTGGATCATGACATGGATAGATGGATGCTAGTAATGAAGTCAGAAATTGACTCCATGCATAAGAATGGTGTATGGACCCTAGAGGATCCACCTAAAGGGGTGAAACCCATTGGGTGTAAATGGATCTTCAAGAGAAAAAGGGGACCTGATGGAAAAGTAGAGACTTTCAAGGCACAGCTCGTAGCCAAGGGCTACACACAAAGAGAAGGCATCGACAACGATGAGACGTTCTCTCCAACGGCTATGCTTAAGTCCATTAGGACACTTCTAGGTATAGCTGCATATCTTGAGCATCTGGCAGATGGACGTCAAGATAGTTTTCCTCAATGGATACCTCGAGGAGAATATCTATATGGAGCAGCCCCAGGGCTTCATAGTTGAGGATGGTAAAGTATGCAAGCTAAAGAAATCCATCTATGGGCTCAAACAAGCTTCTCGTAGCTGGAACATCAGATCTGACGAAACCATAAAGAGTTATGATTTTGTGCAGAATCCTGATGAACCTTGTGTGTACAAGAAGCTTAGTGGGAGTGCCATTGTGTTCATCGTGCTTTACGTAGATGATATCCTTATAATTAGGAATGATACAGGAATGATGACCAATGTAAAGATTTGGCTATCTCATACCTTCGAGATGAAAGATCTTGGAGAAGCCTCTTACATCTTAGGCCTGAAGTTGCTTAAAAATCGAGGAAAGAGGATATTGGGATTATCACAACATGGATACATTAAGAAGATTCTTGAACGATTCCGTATGGATAGTTCCAAGAAAGGATTCCTTCCCTTAAGACATGGTATCCATCTATCTAAAGGGATGGCTCCTCAAAGTATTGAGGAAAAGAAGGCCATGGCTGGATGCCCGTATGCGTCCACTATAGGAAGCTTAATGTATGCCATGATGTGTACTAGGCCAGACATCTGCCATGAAGTGGGAGTGGTAAGTCATTACCAATCCTGCTATGGAGAGAAACACTAGAATGCAGTAAAGAACATATTCAAATATCTAAGACGGACGCAAGATTACATCTTGGTCTATGGAGATGGTGATCTCCAAGTCTTGGGATATACATATTCAGACTTCCAATCAGATATTGATGATCGAAAGTCGACATCATGGTTTGTAATCCTGTTGAACAGTGGTGTTGTGAGCTGGAAAAGCAAGAAGCAGGACACTACGATGGATTCAACAATACAAGCCGAATTCATTGTCGCATCGGATGCTGCAAAGGAGGTGGTGTGGTTGCGCAAGTTCATCTTGGAGCTTGGCATAGTTTCCTCTGATACTCCCATCCTGTTACTCTGCGATAACACGGGAGCCATTGCCAATGCAAAGGAACCCAGATGGCATCAAAAGAGCAAGAACATGTAAAGGAAATACCACATCATTCGGGAGATTCAAAAGCGTGGTGATATCATAATCACCAAGGTGGCCTCTGCCAACAATGTTGCTGATCCTCTTACCAAACCTATGACACAGAAGGTTTTCGACCAACATGTAATGAGTATGGGTTTAAGGATTGTACTTGAATGATTCTGAGGGCTAGTGGGATATTGTTAGCCATGTGAGCCCGAGGCGAACCATTCTTACAATAAAATTTATTGTAATAAATATGTTTTTCAATAAAAGTTATTGATTGTTTCACTTCCTTTCTGAAATTAAATAAATGAATGCACTATAAGGTCCCTCTGTACAATTAGGGTTATGTACCATGGACGTCTTGATAATCACATAGATGTTGATTCATTAAATGAATCATAGAGGCTAGTGTTTGGATGAATATCTAATGAGTTAGAAAGAGGACTCATCAAGCACCGTCAAATGATTATTAAGAGATGATCTCCAGCCTGAGTAGGAGATGGCAATCCTTTCTCACAAAGGATGATATCTGACCGACCTGTTGATGCATGTCCTCTACATGGGAATAGTGATTCGGAGGTGTCAGATTAGTTATGTCAAAGGGTTGACTTAGCAAGATCGAGATAAACAAAGTCCTATGTCGAATGCTGTCACAGCATAGGCACACATCCTTTAACCGGAGACAGATGTGTGTCGATATGTCTGAGTGTGTACATTTGGCATACCAATAGGTTGATGACCTAACCAAGGTCTATACACCGGCGTGCTGGTGTGCATGTAAGGGCATATGAGTAATACGATATGTCAAAGGGATCATACAGGTTCACTTATGAACCGGAAGACATGAGCTCACTCATGAGGTATTGGGAAATCCATGCATGGTCGTCGTGCTTTGGAAGCATGACAAGAATTTGTAGGTATGATATATGCTTTGGGAAAGCATATGATCGATACTGATTCCCAATGACCAAGATTGAGAAACTTGGTGATCGAACCCTGAAGAAGGCAGTGTAAAATTGATCTTCATCTTCAGTTTGATCATAGGTCTTCCAGTATGCATGATGTGCAGGTATTGGGAATACCTGAGGGTGATGTGATCATAAACGATTGTATAACCATGGCGCTTCCATTCCGAGGGAGTGATGAAATAGGTCTGGATTTTAGTGTCTCCTCTCAATAGAGAAGCAATATGATCTTAGTTCAAGTGTTAGACATTCATCTGAATGAGATTCAGATGCAATGAGAAGATTAGATTTGTGATCTTGATTTAATCAAGCATCTGTGGGAGGTCCGTGAGATCTGGATTTGAGATGAGATCTCAACATCCAAGTCACTATACGTGGAATAATACAATCACCCTATCCTTATCTCCAAGTATCTGCGGAGAAAGCAAATTATTCTTGAAGGAGTTCAAGAATAATTCATCTGATGAATTATGCATCCAAGCAACAAGATGTTGATAATTAAATGAGATTTAATTATCAAGAAAAAAATGAATAAGATTCATGTTGTGAGAACGATTATCCAAGGTAATTAAATGGGATTTAATTATCAAGGAAACACAGACTGTGGATAGTGCTATCCATAGTTTCTATGTATATTATAAATATGATTTATAATATTAGAGAGAGAGCATTTTTGTAAATAGCATTTATTAATTGTTAATGTGAATTGGATTTACATTAAGCAATTAATTGGAAATGTAATTTACAATTTTGTTTGGCTTGTGAATATGGTTCACATATTTTCAATGGCATGATTGAAATATTCACTAATTAATTTATAATTAATTTAGTGGATAACTTTGCAATAAATGTTGTTGCAAAATAACTAAGAGATAATGGGATAAAATGAAAAGGGGATAATCTACCACCATATGAGGTGGCGTCCCATGAATTAGACATATTTTTAGGTGTATTATTATCCTCTTTTAATTATTATCCTATTATCTTGTGGTAATAGATTTTATTGAATTAACTTATGTGGATGATAATGCAACATATATTTAATTTAATATAAATTAATATGTTGTTGTTTTTTAACAACAATGATCATGGTCGTTGATTAAATACACATATCAATCCAACCTTTGATTTTGTGAATACCATGGATTGTGATCCATGGACTCCCAAACTAGCATATAAAGAGGGAAACCCTAGCCCTTTGAAGCACACATTGCATATCTCTTCTATCTCTCTCTCATCTCTCATTCTCGCCATCTCTCTCTCTAAAGGTGGCCATCCACCTTGTGATCTTGAGGGAATAGCAATCGCTTCTACGCCGTCGTGTTGTCGCCTCGATTGGTCATGGATCTCCATCTTCTTTGGAGCTTCTTGCACTAGAAGGAGACGTCGGATTTCGTTGGAGGAAATCAGGAGATTTAAGGCTTCGATCTTCACTAAGGATTGCGGGAAGTACGCGTCTCATCATCGAGCCCGCAAGTGCCATCTTCGTATATCGGACTTGAGTCAGGAGGATCTCTTGCTTTAAAGATCTAGTGATCGCAACCACGCTTCGAGAGGTATTTCTAATACTTTGTGGTTAGATGAAATGATCCGAGAAACATTCTTGTCATCATGTGGTTTCATCATATGATTTAAAATTTTAAATTCCGCTGCACCTAGTGACTAGTGCGAGTAGCCGCCCTAATCGCATAATATGCGATCATCACGCTTCCGTGATGCGCATGAGGATTCCCCATATCCTTCAAAAGGTTCTTGTTTTGCATGCTAAACAGGAAGGCAGACATCTTTATCACTCCCAAAGGAATGTTGGGATAGTGGGTCATGGAATAGATGCAGTTGAATTGTTATAGGAAGACGTAAGGTTATTTAGTATTGTTGTCGTGATATGATAGAAGGAGAGACAAAAATTGTGGCTTTAGCTCAAAATGGGCGTGAACTGTCAAGACCTGAATCCAGTCTATGATGTGCCCTTCCTCATGGTTATAGGTCTGCTTCAGTGTGGGCTTAGGTGCAGGGGGTATTGCCTCACTCCTTCCTGACGGGATCCGCATACTGACACGTAATCATCTATGTCCTCTCTGTTTGGATCCTCATTTTTCTACTGGAAACCTCTGTCCTTCTGGGCATCTCTCTCATAAGCCCTCATCCGCAAGTCTTTGAGCATATCTTGGAAAATGGTCTGGGCTAATCGTTGTTTGGTCAACTGTTGTTGGATGGCTTGGATTGATGCAAGAAGCTGGTTATTGACTACATTTTATGTGGTAAGCTACCGATGAATACTCATTCATCACTCTTTATTATTTTATTTTAGCTATTTATCTTGGCAAAACATCATGTAGATAGTTGTAAATACAATAAATTACAAATAGGCATGCTTGTGTTAATATTCAATAATTAGCATGTATTTGTGCAATAATAAAAGAATAAAGAATAAATAAAAAGAAGGAAATATTTAGAATAAATATTGAGTGACTTGAACCCAAGAGAGGGTCCAATATGGGCCTGATCGCAAAATAAAATAAGTAGAAAGAGATAGGGCCATTCAACCTTACATATATTCCTTCTTCTTGTACATATTTTATTTTCACAAAAATAAAAATAAAAATGAGTTTCTAATATCCTGTATATATTTCTAAAAATAAAATAAAAATTTGAAAAATATAATTAAAATAGAAAGAAAATAATTTCTCTCTCATCCTTGTACATACCATATATAGGAATAACATATCTATTTAATTCACCCTTGTAAATAATCAATAAAAATAAAATAAAAAATATTTTATACTCTAAATTCTATGTTGTAAATAAATAAAATAAAAATTAAAGTATTTGTACAAAAATAAAAAAAATATAAATATAAATATAAAATACATAGGTATTTTATAACCTGTATATAATATAGTATAATGTATATAGCATAATTTATTTTTCATAAAAATAAATAAAAATTACTAAAAAATAGTTTGAAAATAAATAGACATTTTCATGTTGAAAATATTTTTAAATAAAATTGTTTGTTATTTTATTTTTAATTTACAAATCTTTTTTAATTCTAATTTTCTGATTAGTCCAGATAGATTGTTGACCCCCGGTCAACTCCCCCTCCTAGACCAACCTGCACCCGGATCCGGTTTTGTGCCCCACTTCTTGAAATTTTCTCACCCGGATCTCTCACCCTCTCACCCTGATTTCACTTCCCGCCTCTTCCTGTTGGATCTACGACCCTCGCGGATCCCTAGGGAGTGGCGGATCGCCCTCGGTTCGCATGCCCGTGCCTGTTCTTCATCGCCTCCTGGGAAAACCTATAAAATCTAAAATCCATTGCCCAGCTCCTCAGCTCGCGCCGCAAGCCTTCCTTTTTCCGTAGAGACCTTACCTTAGGTGACAGACACCAGAAGCGTCCTTTGGGAGTCGAAGAGAGTGATTGCAGCCATCGCTCAATGCACATGGCCGGAGAGCCACCGCGTTCGAGCCTCCCCACCTGCCGCAACGTGGTCGAGGCGATGACCCATCTCGACTTCTCCTCCTGGAGCTCAGGATCGATCTTAGATCATCAGGTAGACCTCTCGTCGACCCTAGTTCCATTTTATCTCAAATCATTCATCGGACATCCGCCGGCTCCGACCCAATGGTCAGAGCTCCATCGACCACATTCATCTGCTTAGATAGGACCCCCCTCGCCGTCATCATGCTTCAGCAGCCTGATCATCCATATCTTGGATATCCAAGCCAAGATTGGGTTAGGTTCCATCCCTCGCCTTCGTCGGAACCTCCCATCGTCGTTCCCCATCGCTTCCCTTAGCTTTTTATCCAATAACCTTGGCCGGAGACAACCTCTGAGTAGGATCTTTCACCCCGCAGGTTGCGTTGCGCGTGGAGATCCCCATTTCACCTTCAGCCACCCTTGCAGGAGGTCATTCAGGTCCCAATGCCCATCCCGGAGATCTGACCGTTGATGACATCATCTTCCACCACCACCCGACGCGGAGGGGTGTCGCGAGTCGAGCCCCACCTCTTGATTCTTCATCAGACATCCGGAGCGCCACCAGTTCTCCGGCAAACCTCGCCAGGGAGGAGTTCATCAAGGATCGACCTCCACCGTCAGATCGATGCCACCCTCCAGATTGCATCTGGACCGTCCTGCGCCTGCTCGTGTCAGGCCGTTAGATGTGACATCTAACGGCCATGTACCCCCCATGTACGCCCTTTCTCCAGGACAGTTGGATTCGCCAGGTGCTTTCGCCATCACTGCACATCGCCAGCCACTCAGTGCCAACCACCTGTCGCCCACGTGAGCGGCACGCCCCTTCCTAGATAACTTGCTTCTGTACCCCTATAGTTTCTTTATATTTTTATTTAGTGTGTAAAATAAATAGTACACTGTGGTCTTTTTGCACTTCGACCCTTACTGTTTTTACTATTTGCACTTTGGTCCCTCTTCTATAGTTATGCGTGCATCATCACGTGTATATTTGGATATTTGCATGTTTGCCCTTGGGTTTTCTTGGATGTTATGAAATGAAGTTTTAGTTTTTCTATTTACATCCACACCCCTGTGCGTTGTTTATTTGGACATGTGTTGAATTAATGGAGAAATTGCAATAGGCCCCTGGAACTTTTTATGCATGTTATCATTTAGTCCTGGAAGTTATTTTTCTTGCATAATAGTCCATGTGTGATGTATGTGTTTTATTGGTTGAATAAAATATCAAATCTCACCCAAATATCATGAAATTTGGACATGTCGCTCCTGCCACTGTGTAAAAATTTCCATGAATTTTTTAGCGCTTTTGGTTTTCATTTTCTATTTTTAAAATTTCAAAAACTTTGAATTTTACTTCTATATTAATTGGACAATCAACTAAAAATATTAAAAACTCTCTAAAAATCCAAAAAATTTACTGTGTGTTTGTTTCTTTGTATTTTTGATTTAGTGCAATTTTTGTTTGATTTGGATTTATAAAAACCCTAAAAATTGAAAAACACCAAAAACTTATAAAAACCATTAAAAATTCCTAAAAATTCAAAAAAATGCAATTTCAGTTTCTTTAGTTAGATTTTTTGCTTTATCGTAAAATTGTTTCTTGAATTTTATAGCTATTTAGATATTTTTAAATAGCCTTTAGATTCTGGTTGCACAACATCTTTAATTTTTAGCCTTATTTCATTTTTTGAAAATTAACTAAAAATCATAAAAATCTGAGAAAAATATCAAAAACCCTTGAAACATTATAAAATACAAAAATATTTTTTTTGATTTTCTGATCACTTTTGTTGCTTTAAATAATTGTTGGTTTGTGTCTTTTTGAGTACCTTTATTATTTTTATTACTTTTCAAAATCACAAAAAAATTAAAAATATAAAAATCCACCAAAAATAGTTTATTCTTTTTATTTTTGACTCCCGACTACTTCATAGGATTTTCCAATCTGTGCTCCTTGTATTTGACCCTGGTAGCTATACCAGGTAAAATAAAATAGCGAGACCGCTATTTGCTTTATTTGCTTGATTTTTGTTTTGGTGGTCTTCGAATTTCTTGATTGAGTCCGGCCCGAGAGTTTTAGGTCGCAACGACCATTGACACCTTCTTTCCTTAGGCGCTCGGGTCGCTCATCAGAATGGCGCCATTGTTGGGGAGCATGGCTTAGTAGTCGGCTTTTTCACGGCTTTTCTTTCTTTTTCAGCTTTTGCGGTTTTTCTTTTTCTTTTTATTTTCTTTTATTTGTTTGATTTTATTTTTATTTTTTTTAATTTATTTTTTATTTTATTTGTTTTTTTATTTTTGCATTTATTCTTTGCATTTTATTTTTTTTATTTCATTTTGCATTATTATAATAATCTGTGGACTGACACATCTTGTTTGACTTTATTGCGAGGGTCCGAGGATCGAGGCGGCTTTCTTAGGGAAGTTGACGCAACCGCGACACTTGGAGGAAGCTCTTTTCTGTATAGAGCCGCAGGAGAGTGATGAGCCAAAGATCCGAGAGACTAAGGGAGATAGGTATCAAGGGTCGTTGCGACCTCAACCTCTCGAGTCGGACTCAACAAGAAAATAAAGACCACCAAATATGATAAATCAAATAATCAAGGTCAAATACCAGTCTCGCTATTTTATTTAACCTGGTATAGCGACCAGGGTCGAACTCAAGGAGCATGGGTTGACTAAAAGTCTACAAAGTAGTCGAGAATTAAAATAAAATAAAATATTTTTGGTAGATTTTTAAGGATTTTTAAATTTTTTATGATTTTTAATGATAAAGAAAATAGAAAAGAAGCCTAAAAAGTCACAAACAACAATTTATTAAACACACAAAAACAAGTTAGAAAATTAAAATAATAATGTTTTCGGATTTTATAATTTTTCAAGTGTTTTTGGTAATTTTCTCAGATTTTTATAATTTTTAGGAATTTTCTAAAAATGAAAGAAATCTAAAAAAATGGAAACTACTGTGCTGCCAGATTTGAAAGGCTATTTAAAAATATAAAGTAGCCTATAAAAATCTAGCAACAATTTTATAAAAAAACTACAAATAAAATCCTAACTACAGAAAAATAAATTATATTTTTTTGATTTTTTCTGAATTTTTAATGATTTTTATAAGCTTTTTAAGGTCTTTCAATTTTTAGGGCTTTTATATATCCAAAATCCACAAAAATTAACAGAAATGAAAACAGCAAAAGAAGCACAAGATAATTTTTTATAATTTTTAGGGGATTTTTAATATTTTTTGTTCATTTTTAAATTTAGACAATAGCAAGAAGAAAGGTTTTTAAATTTTTTAAAATAGAAAATGAAAACAAAAATATCCCAAAAAATCATTGAAATGTTTACACAGTGGTAGGGGCCACGTGTCCAAATTTCACAAGATTTGGATTTTATTTGCTATTTTATTCAACCAATAAAAGGGTCACAGCACATAGGGACCTAAGTGTAAATAATGAAAACTTTCCAGCCAAGTAATAACACGTGTGAATAATGCAGGGTTGAAATTGCAAAACTCCCAAATACGCATGAGGAAGGCACGTGAGTCAGACACACAGGGGTACAACTGCCATTGCTATTTATAAAAATGCAATCATTAACAGCTGAAAACTTCAGGATAAGATATGCAATTAACCCACAAGTCACGTGTCGATGTACGTGCTCCACATACGGAGGGACTATGTTGCAAATAAAAGAAGCTTCGGGTCCTACGTACAAAATGTCCAAAAATAAAAACACTTCTAAAACTATTTATAGGGGTAAATAGAAATGTAAAAACTAAGGAGGGCTAAGAGAAATTCACCCCTTTATTAAAGATCCAACGGTCAGAGGAATATCACTTATGGTCCGACAGCTCTGCTTCGCTGAAAACCCTTTGATGATCAACGCTCTGGATCAGATCCTCAGATGGATCGGACGGCTATGGGCCCCCCGTAGATGGATGGCGGAGATGAGACCTGGCGGCGGATCTCGATTGGAAGGCTGGGAGGATCCCTGGAAGAACAGCTCGTCGGCGAAGTTCGACCGGCCAATACATACGATGTGGAGATCCTCTGGTGCTGCTCTAATGGGCGAAACGAAGCTCGAGGTTGTCCGCAACAAATGTGATCTCCGATGAGGCCGAGAGGTCCTAGAGGTCCCCGGCGACGTCAAGGCACGTGGAGCTCTGTGCTTCAGTCATCGGACCTCCAGATGAGGTCCATTCTCCTTCAATCCTGCACAAAAATAATGTTGGGTCGAGGGTAAAGTGCCTCGACCTGGTTACGAGCTGAGTGGGTGGCGAGGTGAGGGCGGAGCGAAGCTCTCCGACGAGGCGACGACGGAGGAGAGTCGGGGACCCTATTTCTGGGAGAACTAGGGGGAACGGAGGGGTGAAGAACGTGGAGAGGAGTCCGGTGAAGATGAACGACTAATCGGAATAATGAATGGATGATCGGAGAGTGCGGGATGATGCGATGAAGGTCCGGTGGTCGGAAATCAAAGAATCAGAATCTAAAGAAGGGTAGATGCTATCGTGGGTACCTGATGGCTGAAAGCATCTGTGCTGGAGGTCAGCTACCTCCTGGGATCGTCGCCTCGATGGAATGATGCTTCCAGAGGCTCAAGTTCACCGGATCGCGGAGCACGGCGAGAGGGCTCGCCGGACCTAGGGCTAAGGGCTTCAAGCTCTCGCTGCAACACTCCCCTACGCTCGCTGTCACTCGATGAGAAGAATGGAGGTCACTGGGGTCGAAGACAATGGCCAAAGATGCGGAAAATGGTGGCTCCAGGTGAAGCTTTATATGATGAAAGGTCCGAGAAGATGGGCGTGGAGCGTGCGGATCGAGGAGCGGACCCCTAAGGAGAATGTCGGGCCTGAATCATGGGTTGCTCATTGACAATTGGAGCCCTGGATCAAAGCGAATGGTGGGATGATCGATGTGGAGAAATTCGGAGAAGATCGGGTGGGCACGAGGATCCGTGAAGAGGGTGGTTTAGGGGGGAGTTAATCGGGGGTCAACAATCCCCTGTGGACCAATCAGATTATTCCATTTCAAAAATATTTAGAAATTTAAAATAAAATAGAAAATGATTTTATTAAAAATATTTACAAAATGAAAATTTTTTATTATTTTTCAAAATACCTTTTTAGTGATTTTTATTTATTTTTTTGAAAAATAAATTATGTTATATACATTATACTCCTTTATATACAGGTATAAAATACCTATGTATTTTATACTTTTATTTTTTTTTACAAATACTCTAATTTTATATTTTATTTATTTACAACATAAAATTGAGAGTATAAAATAATTTTTATTTGATTTTTATTATTTATGTACAAGGGTGAAATAAATAGGTCTTTTATTGGTATATACATGGTATATGTACAAGAGGAGAGAGAAAGTATTTTATTTTTATTTTTATTTTATTTTTATCATTTTTATTTTATTTTTAGAAATATATACAAATTTTGAGAAATACATTTTTATTTTTATTTTATGAAAATAGAATATATACACCAAGAAGGAAATGTGAACAATGATGAATTACCCTATCTCTCTCTACTTGTTTTATTTGGTGATCAGGCCCATATTTGGCCCTCTCTTGGGTTCAGGTCACTCAATATTTATTCTAAATATTTCCCTCTTTTTCTTTATTTCTTTATTATTTTATTTTTTTGCAAAAAAACATGCTAATTATTGATATTTACATAAAGCATACATTTTGATAATTTATTGTATTTACAACTATCTACATGGTGTTTTGCAAAGATTTTTAGCTAAAATAAAAGAATAAAGAGTGATGAATGAGGATTCATCACCCCCCTATACTTTACTTTTGCTAGTCCCTTAGCAAACACTTATTTGAAAAAGAAGTGAAAAAGAAAAGAAAAAGAAGGGAAAGATGAATCAATGTTGATTATTAAACTTGTCTTCATTAGATTTAAGTATGGAGCTCAGTTAGATGTTTGGATTATTAATTTGGCGGAACCTAATTTGGACTTAGGTTTAAAACTTAACAGCCTGTAAGTTCCACTAATCTATATTCAAGACTCCTCAACAATCCTAATCATAACAAGTCTACATACACAAACTCTGATGACCATGAGTCTTTACTTGTACTATGTAAGTGTGGTATAGCTCTTCACCTCAGAAGTAGCAAAGTGACAGCCCTCCCCAACAAGGTAACTCTAATAACCTAGTCAGGCAACTCTTTCCTCGAGGAGCGGGGTATTCCCTTCTAAGTTCAAGTTCAACTGGCTCAAGAAGAGGAGGAAGAAGAGAATGGACCATGATGTATCCCTCAGAGCTCAACCAGTGTAGCTAAGTCTCCTTGCTGCAAGCTTCATGAGATGGAACATGGATAACATAAGCTTTGCTTTATTAAACTATATACACTCCGGTGGGATTATCATTTTCTCTCAGACCCACCACTTTTTTGGAGTTATTCTATTCTTTTTACATTTTTTTTAGCATATGTACAACATATCTACAAAGTGCAGCATATATACATAAGGAGTTTTTCCTCTTGATCCAGTAGAATATCCCTCTTTTGAAGCTTTATTGCAACCCACAACTCCTGTCATTAGACCTCACGGCTACCAGACCAAGTTGAGTTGCACTTCCTTCACTAAAAGAAGAAGAGAGTTTCCGCCTAGAAGTACTACCCTCATATGATACCCCAAGTCAAAGAAGACTGCCTCCTCACCACCTTATCCGTAGAAATCTAGGTGTAAAGTGCTGGTCCAAGTAAAGCCATTGTCTGTAAGAGCCATGTGTGCGTTGTTAAGTGTTCTACTTAGGCTCATTGAGATGACATATGATCATAGCCTAGTGGACTCAAAGAACTAAGTCTCCATGGACCTGAAAAGTCTCAACCCTAAGCCCTATAAGGTTCCTCTTAGAATTAGGTGGATTAAGATCTTAACCAAGCTCCATTTTTCAATTTAATTCTAGGCTAGTTTAGATGTCAACTATGATTCGGAAAAACTATACAAAATTTACAAAGATGCAATTTTTACAAAAATTTTTGAAAGTATGCAAATTTTTTTAAAATGGTTGAAAACATGGATGTATGCATGAATGCAAAGTTTTGCGAAAATATTTACACAAATTTACACGAGGTTTTTGCAAACTTTTTGTTTTTCAAAACATTTTACAAAAAATTTGTACTATATACATAATTTTGATATGAAAATATTTACACAAAAGATTTTACAAACATTTTTACAAAAATAATTTTGTACAAATAGCTATGTATGTGCAGGAAAGAACTTTATTTATAGGAAATTTTTTTATTTTTATGGATTTTAAGGGTTTAGCCATTTTTATTTATTGACACACTCACACAAAGTACGAGTTATGGCTAAAGTATATATGAAATATATACGATGCCCCCTATACATAGCTCAAATGATGTCCTCAGAGTGAATCAAGAGTGATGAAGAAGACATAACTCGTGCTTAGTATAGGGAAGTGAAAAGAAAGGCTATATACAAAGATGAATGAAAGAATAGAAATGAAAAGGATCTCGGGGTTTCCCCCTATACTTAGGATCAAGTAATCCTAAGTATAGCATGTTGTACACAAAGGGAAATCCGAGTGGAGAATGTACATGGTCTACCTCCCCTATACTTAGGGTAAAATATCCCTATGTATAGGCAGCAAAAACAGAGATAGAAAAGAATCAAAAGGAAATCAAAAGTCTCACATCCCCCCTATACTTAGGGTAAAGTGCACCCTAAGTATAGCATAATCAAAGATGGAGTGGAATGTTGGACTGAAGAATAGTGTGATAAAGACAACTGGATCTATACAAGTCGGAAGAACAGTGATAATCAGGCGTGAGATGCAATAGTTGTGAGTCAAAAGACCACATCTCACACGAAATGAATAGAGGCAATGTCAATGACCAGCGGCTCATGATCTAGATATGGTTGAGCCGCTGCCCGTTAACACGAAAGGTACTCTCAGATGACAACTCGGATATGTCGATGATTCCATTGTCGTGTACCTTTCTGACCAGATAAGGTCCCTTCCATTTTCTCTGTAGCTTCCCTGGAAATAAACGAAGCCCGGCAGCGAACAACCATACTCGCTGTATGATGAATCTCCATTTCATCACCCTTATTCTATCATTTTGGCCTTAAAAACCCCAGCAAATGCATGTAAATAGCCTCAATTTGTACATAATAGCACCCATTATTTATTGTATTTATTGTACATTAAATAAGGTTTTTAATGCCAAAATTATAGAATAAAGAGAAGAAAAGAAAAAAAAGGAATAAAATATTATAAATATTTTATGACCCAAACCCCGAGACCAAGTCCAGAATGGAATTGGTCGACCAGGAATAAAGTAGGGGGAGATAAGGGCCAATTATACAATAAATACCTCATTTATTTATTCATCCATTTAAGCATTTTTGACACTTATTTTGTACATAATTATTTATTCAGCAAATAAAGAAATATTTTACATGAAAATTGTAGATAATAATATAAATAAAAATACAAAATTGAGTTTGTGTAAAAATAATACACAGTGTACATTTTATACACAAATAAAAAGCCAAAATCTCAACTTCACAGACCCATATCTTGCAAATAAAACTCTAAATCACCCAAACTCACCTTTAATTGTATATAGAATTCCAAGAAACTATTTTATAAATTGGTTTCATGATTTTTGGAGTCCATCAGTGGAAGTTAGGTTTTAGCCCTTCTTGTACATAATACCTGATTAAAATATTCATTTTATTCAATATTCATTATTTTTATAAATTCATATTTTTAGAATTTTGTAAATAATGTATATACTACATGTACACATTGAGATTAAAAGAAAACTAAAAAGATTTGTGAGATAAAATAAGTCTATGTATCACATAGGCAAAATACCTATGTTAAGAATGTATATAAATAAAAAGGGATTTTTATTCTTTTATTCTTTATTCATTTATATTTTTATAATAATGTATATATTTATATATAACTTATTAAAAATATAAATCCAAAATAAAAACAAATAAAATTTATTAAATAAATAAAATATATATACTATATAGGTAAAATACCTATAAGCATACCTACATATACACAAACACATTTATTTAAAAATATAAATTCATAAAAATCAAATAAAAATATATTTATACTCATAAAAATAATTTATAAATTTATAAAATAAGCCAATAAAATAATAAAAGAAAATAAATAAATTAAAAATAAAATACATAAAAATACATGTAAATACATACATATACACATTATTCAAATAAAACTATAATAAAACACCTCTAAAAATTAAATAAAAATCATGAATAAATACTACATGAAATAATACATATTTTTTTATTTTATAAGCAAAAATTAATAAAATCATTTACTCGGCTAAATAAATCAATTTATAATAAGGTTCCTTGTTTTGGCGTTTAGCAGCTGAGGTGGACCAATCAGAGCCCTCCGCGAGGTGACCCCGGTCAACTTGACCTCCGGCCGCCTGACTTGACGTGAACCATTCTTTTCCCCCAATTTCTTCCCTTTTCCCGCATGGCTCAGTGATCAATCAACAACAATCATTTCATGAGATTTGCTCCCCTTTCACCCGTGATCCCCGCTGATCATTTGGATCCCTTGTACATAGCCCCAATTCTTCAATAATCGCCAGTGACTGGGGGTCCCTTGGAATGTGTATAAATAAAACCCTCCTCCTCCTCCGCCGAATTTGGCCAATTTCACCCCCTTCTTTGTGCTTGAATGAGTTCCTGGCGAAGCCCTCGTGACAGGAGGCGCCTCCCAGCACCTCGATTCGGCCGGAGATGGAGGAAGTTTTGTCGTGGTGGCGCTCCGACGGCCATCCTGCTCCCTGGCGGCCCCCAGGTATAAGAGCTGCGCATTTATCATTTCTAGGTAGATTTCCATTCTAGCATTTTATTCCTGTCATTTATTTCGCATTTAGATTCATAGATTAGCTTAGTTTAGGCGATTCCAAGTTCGCCGGAGCTCCGCTCCGGCAAGCTTTTCACCACGTTCCCGACTGTTCCCCGACTCGCTTCCACCTCCATTTCATTCCTCTCCGTGTTCTCCACCTCCCAGCCACCTTTGTCCAACCAGATCTGTTCCAGATCTGTGAATCGATGCTCGCCTCCTCCGCTTCGCTGGAGCATCGTCACCCACCGTCGTTTTTATGCTGACAGCTTCAAACCCCAGGTCGAGGGTGACGCCCTCGAGCCGTGCGATCTTCCTGTGCAGGTTTGGTGCGCGAATAAGCACCCGGAGTCGAAATCACAGTACGCTGGAGATACCTGGAGCACCTTGTCTTCTCTGACTTCGCGAGGGCGCTCCAGTGTGTCTCTGGTCGATCCGAGACCTCCAGCAGCTAGAGACACCTTCCAGGAAGCTTGAAGGACCTTCAGGTGCGGTGAAGACTGGCGGAGGAGAGAAATCCAGGCGGAAGAAGCTCGCCTCGGTGAGCCTTCTTCCCTGTTCTTGCACGCGCGCTTCCAGCCGTTGGATGAAGATGAAGGCCCAGTTCGATTGCCAGCCGTCCGATGGAGCAGAGCTCAGACCGTCAGATCTCCCACGAGATCTAATCCCGCACCGCTCATCGACAAAGCATCATCGGCGCACGTGGAGGCGCCACGTGGATTAGTGAATGAAGAGCAGCCGCTCGATTCAGCGCCTTTGGGGGTAATTTGCACATCTAGCCCCTGTCATTTTTGTATTTAATTTTTAATCTTGTAAAATATATAGCACGTTGTAAATAAAATGTAAATTTTGCTGATAGGACCCTGAACTATTTGGAATTGCATTTAGGTCCTTCCACGCCTCACGTGCAGTCCCACGTGAGGCGCGTGAAAATTGCATGTAACCCCTGGCGACTTTTTGATAATTGTAAAATAGTTCTAAAAGTTTAAATAAATGTTTATTCCTGTTGTAATTTGCACTGATGCCCCTGGAGTTTATTTTATTTGCAAAAATACCCCTGCCAGGATTAATTATTTTTGTGTCTTTTATCTATTTATTAAAAATACCTAGATGGCTTCTAAAAATCCACAAAAATTAGGATAGGTGCTCCATGCCATGCTTGTTCACGGCCCATATTTTATTTCACATTTTTGCATTTTCCTAATTATTAAAATGAAAAGAAGCCTATTTGGTACTGTTTAAATTAAAAAATACAAAAAAATAAGAAAATGTTTTTGAAAAATCCCAAAAAATTATATATGGTATAATTATATATATATTGAGTCCAGAAATTAAAAAACCCTAAAAATATGAAAAATAAAATTTAATAAAATCAGAAAGCTCCAAAATCCAACAAAAAATTAGAAAAATCCTTAAAAATCCCAAAATACATTTTTTTTCTCTTTTGTAATTATCTATATTATTATTATTAATGTATAAAAATTAATTTGGGAATTTTTTGGAGTTTTTTTATATTTTTAAAACCCAAATTATATTCGGCCAATTATTTAGTCCTATATTGTGGACATTTTTGAATTTAAAAATACATAAAAATTAGAAATATTTTAAAAAAAAATTAATAACAAAAAATTAGAAAAATATCAAAAAGCTAAAAAGAAATTATATCTATATATATTTTAAGTATTCATATCTATATTTATATATATTATATTATTCCTCTCTCTCTCTCTGTTCTTATATATACATCTCTTTATATATATATCTTATATATATATATTTATATTTATATAACTAAAATATAATTAAAAAAATATAAAATATAGAAACAAAATAAAAATTAAAAACAAAAATATAAAAAAATACAAAACCCAAAACCCACTAAACAATAATTGGACATGAACAATTGATTGACTAATTACACAACACACATACATTCCCTTCGCCTCCCAGTGTTCGACCTCTACCTGTACTTACACCTATACACATTTACATGTAGAGTTATAATAAATTTTAACTCCACATTTTTTGGATATTTATTGCATATATTTACTGTGGGTTAATTGTTGATTGATCTGGGGATTTCGTCTGAGGTCAACTCAGCGACTGTCTCTCCGCCTTGTGGAAAGATACGACCTTGGCAAATCCCCTGTCATCAAATGGCGTCGTTGCCGGGGAGGCAACGGATTTTGTATGATTTTGTAAGCGTATTTGTCTATTTATTCAATTATTTACTCATGTCCTTCATTTATTTATTGTGTGATTTTTATTTTTATTTAACACTATTTGATTGATTGTTCTGACCATCTCCTTTCTTTGTCTGTGATGCGAGGGACCACCGAGCGAAGGAGGACCTCCTAGGAGGACCTAAGCACCCAAGCGAGGTGGAGTTGGCTCTTCTATGCCACGCCAACAGGAGAGAGCACCCATGACAGAAGAAGGAGAATTTTTGAAGACAGTCTCTATTTTCATGCATTTTATTTTATTTTTATGTATATTCATGTGAGAGAGTGATACTTAGAACTTTGTAATAATATAGGACTCTCACAGGTACACTCCAACTCCCGAGGTCCATTGCCCGAGGGATTGTTCCCTTGGGGGCCTCGATGATTTTTGACGCTTTTCTTTTATTTTATTTTTATTATTTTGTGTGTGAATGAGCCTTAACATTAGGATTTGCTTGCTCGTAGAGTTAGGTCCAAGCACCCTAATATTTGCATGTACCTATAGTTCGCTTTGGGACCTAGATCAAACTCTAAACAGCCGCTCATTTATCTTTTAGCCTTTGTGCCACAGCGAGCCCCGCAAAGCGCTTTCTCCTAAGCTCAAGTGTGTTGAGCACAGAGGAGGGGTGAGCCAAGACCGGACATTTTGAGGCTAAAGATGAATGAGCGACTTGTGGTGCTTCACGATAATAGCAATTTCTGAACCTAGGGCGATTTCTTCGGTTTGCATTTGCATATAGCATAGGTTTCAAATTCTGTTATGCATCCCCGCATGGAGAGAGCTGGGAGGCACTGTAAGTCTTCTTACTTGGCATGCATCAACGTTTTCCGACTTGCATGGCTTTTCCGATCTTCTCCCTCTGTTTTTGCCAACCTAGGGTGCTTAATGGAAATTGGAACCTCGATAGGCACGTGCATTGAAAATACCCAAAAAAGTGATAACTTAAATAAAATCGGACTACTAACTCTATTGGACTTAAAAATAAAACGTAATGGATTCCTTGTCTTGGGGAGAGCAACCCCCTCATTGGATGTGGTTTTAAGTGCTCACGTACACACTAAGGAGTAGAGCCCAAATCCCATCAGAGCCTCCTAAGTGATTGTACAATTTTTGTGATCTCACCTAACTCTAAAATCGAAAAGATAAATGACCGTCACCTGATGGTCTTCACTGTGTTGAGTAGGTGAATTGGGGGTTTGCCTTGTGTCTTGATTGTGACGTGGAGTCCATTATGTTTTTCCTTCATTACTAGAGTAGTCGGTCCCACCGTGTGGAGTCATGCATTTTTCGTCTTTGAGTCTCTCTATCCCTCTTGTACATATATCTCTTCATCGAGTCCTGATATTGGCGCTTGAGCTCAATCATTCTTCGCCAAGTCCTTTTGTTTCCCGCTTCTTCACCTTCTATGTATCCATCGTACCATCTTCTCTGGTTCGAGGAGAGACCGCTCTTCGAACCGCAATTTTGACGGTGTTCCCGCCTTGTGTGGAACACCTAATTTTGTCTACATCCCGATCTTCTCGCCCGCCCTCCTCGTTCCCTCTGTATCACCTTTCTACCACCCATGATATTGGCACGCACGCTCAATCAGCTTCTCCACCACATTGTGTACCCTTCTTATCCATCTTCCTCGTGTACCCCGTATCACCTCTCCCTTTACCCGGGAATGCTGTGCAGAATGATGAGGCCTGCATCGAGGATTATTTATACAAATTATTGTAAGTTGGGCCATGATGTTGAGGATGCTGAGATTGATATGATGGGATTTGTCTTTGATACAGGCATACGAGGCTGATTGAGGGATTTTTGCTGATACATAGAGCAGAGGTGTGGTGCATTATTGAGGAATTTTAGTTCGCGCACATCGGATTAAGGATGTGATATGATGCGATAATTCGATGAAGATTTCATGAGTATTGATTGATCTATCCATCTTGAGGTTCCACCCATCTTGGTTTTTGAGGATTGACTGATTATTCTGATATGGATTGCCTCATAAAGGTGTGCGGAACCGACATGATCTCTCATCTTCCGGATTGACCCATCCTTGATCTCCTGACTCTCTGATCCACCCTGGCACTTAGAGGATTCCTGACTATTTTTCGTGCCATCTCAGCTGACTGGATTGACCCAAGGGATGTATGGTGAATGACATGATTATTTGCTCCCTTTGCATGATCTTATGCGTCCAAATGATTGAATGATTTATTGCTTTTGAGGACCTGAGATGACTTGCCAGCATTCCCATGGCCCACATTGATCTAGCTCACATTACTCCCCGAGGACTGTCGGCGGGAGAATGCGATAATTTCTAGGACTGCGGTTTCATTCACTGCTTTGGTCGCCATTGAGATGGGACCTGAAACCGAGTCAGATGCTACGCTTGATTGGCCTCCCCCTGTGATTGTGTACCTGACCTGTCAGTACACGAGGCCAATGTTCTGGACTCATCTGAGTCCGCTCTCCTTGATGGTCCTCGCAAGGCAGAGCTCCACTTTTCTGATCATTCCATGCCTAGTTCATAGCTCTCCGAGGGTTATCTGCGAGAGGCTATGACACAGTTTGGGCTCTCTTGGTCTCTTCTGCTGGTAGATGATTTGTCGTCTATCGAGGCCACATTTAATGTGGATCCGTCTGATGGGTCCGGCTCCTTTAAGCCATTCTCTATCCTTGACGACCCTCGCAACGTAGAGACACGATCTGACTATCCCTTGCCTAGGTCGTAGTACTCTCCGAGGATTATCTGCGGGAGACTGTGACACTCTTTACGCTCGGTTCCCACTTCTGACTGTGTCTCCGATCTACGAAGCACGGAACCGAGTCGTCTGATATTTGATTTTTGGTCCCATTTTGAGTTGTGTGTTCGATCTGCGGATCATGGGACCTATCTGATTAGACTCCTTTGAGTCTGCTCGCCTTGACAGTACTCGCAAGGTGGAGCTTCTAGTATCTGTTATTCCCATGACTAGTTGGCAGCCCGCTCCCCGAGGGTTATTTTTGGGACGCTGCCACACTTTCTCGATTTTACGGTCTCTTCTGCTGGTAGCCAATCTGTCGCCTACTGAGACCATTTCTATGATCCGTCTGATGGATCAGGCTCCTTTGAGCCCGCTCTCCTTGACGACCCTCGGAAGGGTGAGCTTCTGTTCTGATTATTCATTGACTAGTATGAACTACTCCCCGAGGGTTATCTGCAGAGAGTACATCATTTTCTAGGTACTCAGCTTCATTTCTGGTGTCTCCCATGCGGTGGAGCACGAAGCCGGGTCTTCTGACTTGCGTAGTCGGTCTCCTCCCTGGTTGTGTCTCCTATTTGTTGGAGCACGGAGCCGAGTCTTCGGATTATTCTCTGATTATGCTTACCTTGAGGACCCTCGCAAGAGTGAGCCACATATTGTGTTGTTCGGTGTATTCTTGTGACTTTCAGATTATATCACCACCGTGCATCACACAGTCTCATACGCTTTATTTCATATCTATCTGAGACCATGATTGACTACGAGGAGTCTGTACTGCTCTTTCTTCCTCCCGGTCTTCCGGTATCGGCTCTGTTTCCTCATGTTGACCATATGAGCCGATTGACTGCTTCATGCTACCGAACCCGATATCTAACATTTCGATCTATTGTCCCCGGTAGCTGACACCCACTTGATTGCAGATTCGGGTGTCTTTTCACCTTCTGACTGCGTCCTCGTTCTCACAGGGAGTCGACGACGAGAGCACGGTATTCACTTGCCAGATACTGTCCTGTACTTCACCAGCTTCTCCACAGTTGTATATATGTGTTTGTCTATTCCTTCTTTCTCCCGTATGTCTTGTGTGCCCCAGATCTACCGCCACATCTTTGTGTCTACACTTAGGACGTAACTTGTCCAAAGTATAGGGGGCATGCACCGAGTTGTTCTTTCCTTGCACATTTTCGTCACTCCTGTTCTTGCCTATACTTAGGGCTATCTCACCCTAAGTATAGGGGGAGTGATGCGTATATTCTCCCACGATCTTTTCATGAAATTGTATATATCTATCTTTTCTTCTTTTCTTCTGTTCTTCTTTTCCTTTTCATATTTCTTTAAAAGGTGTCGCCCCTTTGTGTCAGTTTTCTGTACTTAGGACGTACTTTGTCCTAAGTATAGGGGGTGCACCTCTGATGTGTTGATTCTTTGATCGGTTTATTCCCACCCTTGTCCCTCCCTGCTTTGTGTACAGTATGCTATACTTAGGATTACTTGATCCTAAGTATAGGGGGACGGTCAACTTCTCATTCATTCATCTCTTATTCGTATATTCTTTAGACTTGTCTATACTCAGTACGAATTATGTCTTCTCTCTTCTTTCCGATATATGAGGACATAGCTCAAGCTAAGTATATGGGGGTCGTATATACTATGTATATACTTTAGTCATAACTCGTACTTTCGTATTCTCTTAATAATATGGCTAATAATTCTTTAAATTCATTAAAAACCCTTAATAAAAAGAGATGTGATTATTCCTCGAATTCTTTTTTGTATATACTGATTAATAAATCAGGTGAAAATGTTTTTGCAAAATGTTTGAATAATAGTGTGAAAATCTTCGTGAACATTTATTTGAAAACTATTTTGCAAACGTTTTGTTACATTGTTTTCAACCTGTGTAAAAAATGTGTGGTTGTAAAATTTATTTTTTTTCTGTGAAATAAAATGTTTGAAAAATGATTTGCAAATGTTTGAAAAATGGTTGCAAAAATATCTTGAAAATCTATATATATACTGTTTTGAAAAACCTTTGCAAAATGATTTTCAAATGTGTGTACATGTTTGTAAAATTATTTTGGACTATAGTTTTCAAAAAATTATTTGATAAATGTGTGTCAATAAGTTTGAGGAATAGTCACATATAATAAATAACTAAAATACTATATTATTATTTTAAATAAAATAATAATAAACAAGATTCTTTAATAAGTGTACATATATACCTGTAAATAAAAACTAAATTCTAAATTCTTTAAAAATCATTAAAATAAAGCGGCACGCCCGTGTAAATAGTTGTACATATCTTATATTTTGAGTGCCCAAATTATTTTATTTGCAAAAATTCTTTGTGTAAAAATTTATCTCTTTGATTTCAAATTCTTTGAAAATTTGCATTATTCTTGCATATTTGTAAATAGCATTTGCATAGCATTCACATTCTTTGATTGAGCTTGATGTTTGAACTAGTCCAATAAAGTCGATGATTGGAGCTTGGTTGGATCTTACTACACCTAACTGCACTGGAACCTTATGGGAACTAGGTCTAAGGTACTTCAGGTCTATGCAGACTTAATTCTTTGAGAAATCAGGGCTGGGTTCAAGTCACCTCAGTGGACTAACTAGAACTTTCGAGACACACGTATGACTCTTGCCGACCGTGGACCTAACTTGGACACTTGCACCTATCACTTGGCTCAACTCAGTTGGAGTGGTGAGGGGGTTGGATTTGCCAATCTGAGACGCACACGGGTGGAAACATTCGTCCTCGTTTAGGGAGGGAAGTTCACCCCAAACCTAGTCCAGTAGCCATGAGGTCTAACGACAGGAGAGTGTGGGTTGCAATAATGCTTCAAAAGAGGGATAGTCTTCTGGCTCAAGAGGAAAAAGTCCTTATGTAAATGCTGTTGTAAATAGTATGTTGAAAAAAAAAAGAGAAACTCCAAAAAAGTGGACAGGCTTGTAAATAAAAATAAAAATGCCTGCCGAGTATTGTATATATGTTGTATAGAAAATAAGCAAGCTTGAGCATCAAAGTTACACCTTGTTAGCCTGCAGCTGGATGACTTGACTACACTGGTCTTGCATCCCAGGATAGGTAGCTACACTGGCTACCGTCCATTCTTTTCTTTACCTCCTCCTCTTGAGTTGGATGCTACTTGAACTTAGAAGGGAATACCCCGCTCCTCGAGGAAAGAGCTGTTGGATTAGGGAATCATTGGGTTGTCATTCTGGAGAAGTCAGTCTCTTTATCATTTCAGTTGGGGAGAGCCACCATCACTTACACGTACAAGTCAGCTTCATAGTCATAAGGGTTTGCGTATGATGTAGGATAGTTCTGACCTGGCTATTGAGGTGATTTGAACCAAGTTCTGTGACTCTCGAAGGCTGTTGCATTTTAAATTTGGTTCCCGACCAGGTTCCACACACATTTTTTCACACCAAGGTCTAACATGAGCTCCAAACTTTGCTTTTGTAACAGATAAGTTTAATAATCATGACCAATCCAATTTATTCTTTAAATTCTTTATTTTTGCCTTTTCTTTTCTTCTTATTCTTTGTTCTTTTTGTACTTATTACATAAGTGTTTGCTAGGACTAGCAAAAGGCAAGTATAGGGGGGTGATGAATCTCCATTTCATCACCTTTATTCTATCATTTTGGCCTTAAAAACCCCAGCAAATGCATGTTAAATAGCCTCAATTTGTACATAATAGCACCCATTATTTATTGTATTTATTGTACATTAAATAAGGTTTTTAATGCCAAAATTATAGAATAAAGAGAAGAAAAGAAAAAAAGGAATAAAATATTGTAAATATTTTATGACCCAAACCCCGAGACCAAGTCCAGAATGGAATTGGTCGACAAGGAATAAAGTAGGGGGAGATAAGGGCCAATTATACAATAAATATCTCATTTATTTATTCATCCATTTATGCATTTTTGACACTTATTTTGTACATAATTATTTATTCATTAAATAAAGAAACTTTGTACATGAAAATTGTAGATAATAATATAAATAAAAATACAAAATTGAGTTTGTGTAAAAATAATACACAGTGTACATTTTATACACAAAATAAAAAGCCAAAATCTCAACTTCACAGACCCATATCTTGCAAATAAAAACTCCAAATCACCCAAACTCACCTTTAATTGTATATAGCATTCTAAGAACTATTTTATAAAATTGGTTTCATGATTTTTGGAGTCCATCTGTGGAAGTTAGGTTTTTAGCCCTTCTTGTACATAATACCTGATTAAAATATTCATTTTTATTCAATATTCATTATTTTTATAAATTCATATTTTTAGAATTTTGTAAATAATGTATATACTACATGTACACATTGAGATTAAAAGAAAACTAAAAAGAATTTGTGAGATAAAATAAGTCTATGTATCACATAGGCAAAAATACCTACGTTAAGAATGTATAATAAATAAAAGGGATTTTTATTCTTTTATTCTTTATTCATTTATATTTTTATAATAATGTATATATTATATATAACTTATTAAAAATATAAATCCAAAATAAAAACAAATAAAATTATTAAATAAATAAAATATAATATATATATAGTTAAAATACCTATAAGCATACCTACATATACACAAACACATTTATTTAAAAATAAAAAAAATTCATAAAAAATCAAATAAAAATATATTTATACTCATAAAAATAAGTTATAAATTTATAAAATAAGCCAATAAAATAATAAAAGAAAATAAATAAATTAAAAATAAAATACATAAAAATACATGTAAATACATACATATACACATTATTCAAATAAAACTATAATAAAACACCTCGAAAAATTCAATAAATCATGAATAAAGACTACATGAAATAATACACATTTTTTATTTTATAAGCAAAAATTAATAAAATCATTTACTCGGCTAAATAAATCAATTTATAATAAGGTTCCCTGTTTTGGCGTTTTAGCGGCTGAGGTGGACCAATCAGAGCCCTCCGCGAGTTGACCCCGGTCACTTGACCTCCCGGCCGCCTGACTTGACGTGAACCATCTTTTCCCCCGATTTCTTCCCTTTTTCCTGCATGGCTCAGTGATCAATCAACAACAATCATTTCATGAGATTTGCTCCCCTTTCACCCGTGATCCCCGCTGATCATTTGGATCCCCTTGTACATAGCCCCGATTCTTCAATAATCGCCGGTCACTGGGGCTCCCTTGGAATGTGTATAAATAAAACCCCTCCTCCTCCTCCGCCGAATTTGGCCAATTTCACCCCCATCTTTGTGCTTGAATGAGTTCCTGGCGAAGCCCTCGTGACAGGAGGTGCCTCCCAGCACCTCGATTCGACCGAAGATGGAGGAAGTTTTGTCGCGGTGGCGCTCCGGCGGCCATCTTGCTCCCTGGCGGCCCCCAGGTGTAAGAGCTGCACATTTATCATTTCTAGGTAGATTTCCATTCCAGCAATTTATTCCTGTCATTTATTTCGCATTTAGATTCATAGATTAGCTTAGTCCACGTTCCCGACTGTTACCCGACTCGCTTCCACCTCCATTTCGTTCCTCTCCGTGTTCTCCACCTCCCAGCCACCTTTGTCCAACCAGATCTGTTTCCGGATCTGCGGACGATGCTCGCCTCCTCCGCTTCGCCGGAGCATCGCCACCCACCGTCGTTTTTATGCTGACAGCTTCAAACCCCAGGTTGAGGGTGACGCCCTCGAGCCGTGCGATCTTCCTGTGCAGGTTTGGTGCGCGAATAAGCACCCGGAGTCGAAATCACAGTACGCCGGAGATACCTGGAGCACCTTGTCTTCTCCGACCTTGCGAGGGCGCTCCAGTGTGTCTCTGGTCGATCCGTGACCTCCAGCAGCTAGAGACACCTTCCAGGAAGCTTGGAGGACCTTCAGGTGCGGTGAAGACCGACAGAGGAGAGAAATCCAGGCGGAAGAAGCTCGCCTCGGAGAGCCTTCTTCCCTGTTCTTACAACGCGCGCTTCCAGCCATTCGATGAATATGAAGGCCCAGTTCGATTGCCAGCCGTCCGATGGAGCAGAGCTCAGACCGTCAGATCTCCCACGAGATCTAATCCGCACCGCTCATCGGCGAAGCGTCATCGGCGCGCGTGGAGGCGCCACGTGGATTAGTGAATGAAGAGCAGCCGTTCGATTCAGCGCCTTTAGGGGTAATTTGCACATCTAGCCCTATCATTCTTGTATTTAATTTTTTAATCTTGTAAAATATATAGCACGTTGTAAATAAAATGTAAATTTTGCTGATAGGACCCTGAATATTTGGAATTGCATTTAGGTCCTTCCGCGCCTCACGTGCAGTCCCACGTGACGCGCGTGAAAATTGCATGTAACCCCTGGAGACTTTTAATAATTGTAAAATAGTTCTAAAAAGTTTAAATAAATGTTTAATCCTATTGTAATTTTGCACTGATGCCCCTGGAGTTTATTTTATTTGCAAAAATACCCCTGCCAGGCTTAATTATTTTTGTGTCTTTTATCTATTTATTAAAAATACCTAGATGGCTTCTAAAAATCCACAAAAATTAGGATAGGTGATCCATGTCATGATTGTTCACGCCCATATTTTATTTCGCATTTTTTGCATTTTTCCTAATTATTAAAAATGAAAAAGGAGCCTATTTGGTACTGTTTAAATTAAAAAATACAAAAAAATAAGAAATTGTTTTAAAAAATCCCAAAAATTATATATGGTATAATTATATATATATTGAATCCAGAAATTAAAAAACCCTAAAAATATTAAACATAAAATTTAAAAAAATCAGAACACTCCAAAATCCAACAAAAAATTAGAAAAATCCTTAGAAATCTCAAAACTACATTTTTTCTCTTTTATAATTATCTATAAATTATTATTAATGTATAAAAATTAATTTAGGATTTTTTTTGGAGTTTATTTTATATTTCTAAAACCCAAATTATATTCGGCCAATTATTTAGTCCTATATTGTGGACATTTTTGAATTTAAAAATACATAAAAATTAGAAATATTTCAAAAAAAATTAATAACAAAAAAATTAGAAAAATATCAAAAAGCTAAAAAGAAATTATATATATATATTTTAAGTATTCATATCTATATTTATATATATTATATTATTCCTCTCTCTCTGTTCTTATATATACATCTCTTTATATATATATATATATCTTATATATTTATATATTAATATTTATATAACTAAAAATATAATTAAAAAATATAAAATATAGAAACAAAATAAAAATTATAAAAACAAAAATATAAAAAATACAAAACCCAAAGCCCACTAAAACAATAATTGGACATGAACAATTGATTGACTAATTACACAACACACATACATTCCCTTTGCCTCCCAATGTTCGACCTCTACCTGTACTTACACCTATACACATTTACATGTAGAGTTATAATAAATTTTAACTCCACATTTTTGGATATTTATTTCATATATTTACTGTGGGTTAATTGTTGATTGATCTGGGGATTTCGTCTGAGGTCAACTCAGCGACTGTCTCTCCGCCTTGTGGAAAGATACGACCTTGGCAAATCCCCTGTCATCACTGTACCGGCTCAAACTGCTTGTGGCTGATATGAGAATCATGCCACTCCTTCACTCTCTCCTTATACTGAAGGCTGCTCGAAAAGGTTGCATCATGTAGCTCCTCCAGGGGTTGCTAACTCTACCCTCGTCTGATCTCTTACACCTACTGGATCCAAAAGTATATCAGTGACTACCCAAAGTGACCTATGTCTCAGCTCAACAGGTAAATGGCAGGGCTTGTCATAAACGAGGCGAAAGGGAGATGTACCCAAAGGCATATTGAAGGACGTCCGATATACCCACAAGACCGAGTCCAAAAGTTGTGACCAATCCTTTCGGTCAAGGCGGACGACCTTCTGTAGAATAGTCTTGATCTCCTGTTTGACACTTCTGCAAGACCATTGGTCTGAGGATGATACGGTGTGGCTACTCGATGGTATATGCTGAACTTGCTAGCAAGGGCCTTTACCTTGTCGTTGACGAAATGAGACCCCCCGTCAGATATCAAAAACTCTAGGCACCCCGAACTGTGAAATGATAATCTTCCTCAAAAATCTGCAAACAGTTCTAACATCTGCGGTTCGGGCAGGGATGCCCTCAACCCAACAACTCACATAATCCACGGCCAACAGAATGTACTCAAATCCCTGACTCTTAGGGAATGGACCCATGAAATCGATGCCCCATGCGTCAAAAACCTCATAGAAATGAATGAGCTGCATCAGCATCATATCACGTTGTCCACAAGTGCCTATCCTCTGACAGTCAGTACATCTCTTCACGAACTCATCGGAGTCCTTGAAGAGAGTAGGCCACCATAGGCCGGATTGGAGCACTTTCTGTGCCATTCTCCTCCCAGAGTGATGTCCTCCTGCCTCAAGCTTGTGGCAATATATGAGGATGATATGGTTCTCCTCCTGAGAATGCACCTATGCCAGAGGCTATCCCCTCCTTCATGATAAAGGATGGGGTCCTTCCAATGGTAGAACTTGGCCTTCGCAATGAAGGTCTCAAGTCACTACATGGGCCAATCTTGCGGAACTTTCTTGGCAACAAGATAGTTCACAATATCAGCGTACCACGGGAGAGAGGCGATACCAAGGATCGCCTCATCTGGGAAGGTCTCACAAATAGTCTCGATCTGCTCAGAATCCTCAAAAAAATCCAATCGGGAGAGATGATCCGCCACCACGTTCTTGATTAGGCTTATCCTTAATCTCTGTGTCAAACTCCTGGAGTAGAAGGATCCATCTGGTCAATCTGGCTTTGGCATCTTTATTTGCATTGAGGTACCTGATGGCAGTATGACCAGTATAAATGGTCACCTTAGATCCAATGATGTATGATCTGAACTTATCTAGGGCGAACACTACAGCTAGTATCTCCTTCTTAGTGACGGTGTAGTTCCGTTGAGCGGCATCCAAAGTCCGGCTAGTGTAGTGAATAGCAAATGGAACTCCATCACTTGTCTGTCCCAACATGGCTCCTACGGCAAAATCGGAGGCATCCGTCATGATCTCGAATGGGAGAGACCAATCAGGCGACAGGAGGATAGGAGCCTCAACAACTAGAATCTTGATAGTCTCAAATGTCACTAGACACTTATCATCCATAATGATCTCGGTGTCTTTCATTAGCAGATCAGTCAATGGTCGGGCAATCCTACTGAAATCATGAATGAATCATCGGTAGAAACCGACGTGGACAGTGGACTAAGTTTCCTAATGATATCCACCTTGGTTGGATCAACCTTCATGCCCCTGTTAGAGATGATATGGCCAAGCACCATCCCTTGAGTCACCATGAAGTGACTCTTCTCCCAATAAAGCAAAAGGTGAACCTCAATACATAGATGAAGGTCGCGATCTAGGCAGTCAAGAGAAGCATCGAACCTGTCGCCATAGACCGAAAAGTCATTCATGAAGACCTCCAAGCATTCATCCACCATGGTCCGAAAAGATGGACAACCTGCACCTCTGGAATGTCGACGGAGTGTTGCACATCCAAAGGGCATCCGTTTGAAAGCATATGTCTCGAAGGGACAGGCGAATGTAGTCTTGTCTTGGTCTTCGGGCGCAATGGCCACCTGATTGTATCTGGAGTACCCGTCCAAGAAACAGTAATGGCACTTCCCAGCTAGCCTCTCTATAATCTGATCAATAAAAGATAGCGGGAAATGATCCTTCTTGGTGGCCTGGTTCAATCGTCTGTAGTCCACACAGACCCACCAAGAAGTGGGTAGCCGGGTAGCAATCTCCTCTCCAGACTCACTTACAATTGTGGTGATGCCTGTCTTCTTGGGCACCACATGTAGCGGACTGACCCATTTGGAGTCGGAGATGGGGTAGATAAAATCAGCGCTCCACCATTTCGAGATCTCCTTCATGACAACATCTCGAACGTTCGGGTTCAGACACCGCTGGAACTCACGCAACGGCTTCGCATCCTCCTCGAGATAGATATGGCGGGAGCACAGGGCCGAGCTTATCCCCTGGAGATCGGCTACGCTCTATCCAATCACCTTGCGATTCTTTTCAAGAACCCCATCAGATGGGATTCTTGCTCTCCAGTCAAATCCACTAAGATAATGACTGGGTACATCTCATGCTCACCTGCAAGGAACCTATACTTCAGCGATGATGGTAAAGGCGTCATATCTGGACAACTCGATACTGGCGGATCTGGACTCTGAAATGTCTGAGTAAATGCGACCAAATCTGCATGGGAGAATGAGAACTCTCGCTGACCATCTGAATCTGGTGAAGGCTGCTCTGCTGGTGTGTCTCTGCTCTGCATGGAATCAGCCTCCTCCCTAGTTGTAGGCTCAAGTCAGACACGGTATCAAATCATCAAACTCTGCCTAGTCTGTATCTGACTCTGAGAGATCTATATCAGAATCACAAGAAAAATCTGCCTCACGATCGGGAACCGGCTCTGTTGCTTGAGATGTATCATGGACCAGGAATGCGCTCTCCAATCTCTCCTCTACTGTCGTCTGTGCATCAGCGAACTCTGAAGGTGAGAGGATGGCCTGTGCTGCTGGATCTGCCCAAACTGCCTCATCATCTGTAATCACAAAATCGCAGTCCTGGTCGATGTCTTGCCATGTCTCTGTCATCTGCTCTGAATCTGATGGCGTCTCTGAGCAAGCTGATTCTCTGGCTCTAGTCTCCTCGATTGTCTCTATTTATATACTCTCATCCTTGACGCGAAAGTATACCTTCCCGCTATCATGATCGGACACTACCATGGTTGTGGCCAAGAACAGGCATCCCAAGATGATGGGGGTATCGGTCACGGACTCAGGGATCTCCATGTCCAGAACAACGAAGTCCACGGGGAATTTCAAGCCCTGAATTGTGACGACAACATCCTTCAGCAACCCCTTCAGCCTCTTGACAGATCGATCAGCAAAATGAAGGATCGTCCTGCTCTGTCGTAGAGGGCCTAACTCGAAGCGGTCGAGAAGGTTGTCAGAAGTAGGTTGATTGATGAACCGTTGTCTAATAGAGTACGATCGAACCTCTGCTCCTGAATGTGGCATCTGACATACGGGGCTCTTGCATCTGGCTTCTTGGCTAGCAGACGGTTATGTATCGCGAAGCATGTGGCGTGAATGAGCACATGGATCTCTGACTGATGTTCTGCCTCTTCTTCCGAACTGTGGTCTTGTCTATGAGGGATCTCTGGAAGAGAGGGATGTGCTCCAAGGCCTCCTCTAGAGTCAGTTGTGTATGAAATCAGTCCATCATCTGCTGGTAGAACTCTAACTGGTGGAACTTTTTCTGATTTTCTTTTTTAGGCCCCTTAGCCAAGCGGAGTGCTTGGGAAAGGGGACGGCTGGGTCCTTCTCAGATGAAGGACTAGGATCGGGTCTGGGCTGCTCAAGCAAAGCAGAATCCACACATACATCATTAATCAACACAAGTGGATTTCGAAAATAACAAACCCTTTCCTTTATTCACAGTCGTGTACTGAGATGCATGAACTGAAGGGAAAACAACAAGACTGGCAGAACTGGAAATAGTGGCCTCAACACCACCCTCGACATATGGAATCAGGACATCAGTACTGCGCTCTAGCTCAGCATCTGGTATGGTGGCATCAGTACCACCTCCTCCATCTGGTGAAGTGACGACCTCAGTACCGTCGGCTGGATCAACGTCCGCGGTACCGTCAACACCACCGTCATTATCCTGGTCATGAGCGGCATCAGCACCGCTCTGCTCCTCGTATGGCGCTCCTGAAGTGGTGTGAGATCATCGCTCAGACGAGGCGTCTCCTGCTGGCATTCTACTGCTCCTAAGTGTAACAAAATCAGCATCAAACATATATGCAGTAATATCACCAAGGGAATCACTAGGAGTGGTGGTCTCTGTGAACTCTACCTGCTCAGACTTCCTCTTGAGGTTGTTCGGGTTTGGCTCTATCTGTGTAGGAATGGCGACCTTCCCCTTCACTATATCTCTCATCTCTGCCTGAACTCGTCCATCTCCCATCAAAAAGTAGCCTATTGATCGGAGATGAGGCAGGCTAAGTCATCCAAGGCAGGGTTCTCATAGGCGGGCCCATGAAAACCCAACGGGTAGCCTCGCTGGTAATGAGGTTGTTGCTGCTGGTGAGAGAGGTACGGGGGCTGATACAGCTAGGAGTGTTACTGCTGAGGCTGCCTCCAAGACTATCCCTTCTGGTAGGGACGAGAACCATGCTGTTGTTGGTGGGATGGCTGCTGGTGTGATGGGAACTGGGGCTGCTGGTGACTCTCTCGCTGTTGGCCGTACTGGCCACCCTGAATTGGAGGTTGTTGCTCGGAACGTGTGCCTCCAACCGACCAACGGAATCCGGGATGGTCTCGTCGGATACTGGGCTGGGGTCAGTCGTACATATCCCGTTGACATCTATCAACGGCTCCTGCTCGAAGGTGGGGTGGTGGGAGTACTGCCAGGGGCTGGTCCGGTTGATACACCACCATCTCGCTGTCCTGAGATGGTGATGACTGGGATGTACAATTGTGGGCTGCGGCTGGTAGGGCTCCGCCTGAACAAGATAAAACTATCGGTACTTGGCGGAGGGGCTTGGTCGAACTGCTATGCTGCCGGTATTTTCTCGTGACCTAAGGCGGGGCTGAGAAGCCATATGTGCCTTCTGGAGACACATGATCTGTGTCTTTAGGTCACTCAGCGTTTGTGCCATCTAATCTATCTGAGACATGCCATGGCACTGCTTCTTCTCGATCAACTCGATCCGATCCAGCTTCTCGCTGATGATGCCCATGTCGGCGGCCGTCGACTCTACCTGTGTTGTTGCTGCTGATGAAGTAGAGGGACCGGCATCGACCCGTGCTATCCTCTGATAGGACATGGCTTGTGGTTGGGGCTTCCCCGGTGTGTAGAGGCGGGTCTGAGACATCACGGTATAGTTCTCAACCATCTCCTCATAGATGACCTAGCCCTGTCCTCATCTTTGTGAAATACTATACTCCACAGGATGCATTCATCAACCCCTGCAACTCGGGTGTAAGTCCGCAGAAAAAGCTCTGAACTAGGTTCGGCTTCGAGATGTCATGGTGCGGGCATCGATCTATAAACTCCCTGAAGCAATCCCATGCCTCGTGAAACTGCTCGTTGGGGAGCATGGAGAAGTTGCTAATCAGGGCCCTCGCTGCATTGGTTCGGCCGAGTGGATAGTATTTGTTGAGGTACTCGTTCCGGAGCTGCTCCGCTCCCATGTCGTCATGTCGTCACAAATCTCCCCAAATGCTTCAGCTAGTTGGTTGCTCTATCAACGAGGGAGAAGGGAAATGCCATCTTCTTGATGGTGTCCTCGTCCACGCTGCGATCATGGACAGTGCTGCATATCATCTCGAACTCCTGGAGATGAAGATGTGGCTTCTCGGTGGCGAGTCGGTGAAATCGAGGAAGGAGCTGAATCGTCTTTGGAGGGAACTTGAAGTCTCCCGCTATGGCCGACAGAACAATCCATCTATGTGTTAGAGTTGCACCAGGGTTGTGTAACTCTCTCATCGGGCTTGCTCCTGCTGCTGGCTGGAATGGCTGCTCTCCCTCAGGAATATTTGGTCCATTGCCTCCACTGGGTCGACGTTGCTCTCTATCGGTTCTCATCTGCTCCATCTCCCAGCGCATGTCCACAATGAAAGCTCCCTGATCTCTAATCTGCCTCTGCATCGTCTCCAGGGAGGCTAATAGGGTGTGTTGATCGCACCCTGGTCCAAAACATATGTCTGCTCTGGTCTGGGGCCCTCGGTGTGGTCCTCGCTGCTGGCCCATGGTTTCTGCAAAGGCAAAAGACCCAAACTCAGGTGCCGATAAATCAACTGGTTGCTGCTCTCTCTGATCTGGCTCTAGCACCTCAGGACTTGTGGTAGAAGGGTGGTCAAGGGGGAATAGGGTGGAAAAGCGAACTCGGGCTCGGAGAGCGGGTCTCGGCTCTCGCGGGCCAACCTAGATGATAGGGCCGGGGTGCTCGAAAGCGGTGGAGCCAGAGGCTGCCTAAGGAACCTCCGACCCATCATCTTGATATGGCGAGTCAGGCGGATGAGATCTGGAAAAACAAACAGGATGGTCAAGCAATACCCCAATTTCACCAACGCGTAGCTGATGACCGTAAGAGTTCGGTCTTTTATTTTGTCGTTTTTATTTTGGTGATAAGATAGTCTATCAGAGCAATTAGCGAGCTGTTAAGAATACAATTCCCTCAGGAGAGTGTCCCAATCCCAAACTAGATCTTTCCCAGCCAGTACAAGCCGCGAACCGTTTACCGACTACCTGATTGGCTTGATCTGCTAAGGATATCGCGGTCCGCTTTACCGGAAATCTGATCAATTCTCACTGGAGAAAGACTAGCCCAAGACCAGTAGTCTGAAAGAGGGTCGGATATGTCTCTACCTAGTGTACGTGTCACTCTCTCACCCAATCATACCATTCAATGAGGGGATTACTCTCCCAATACAATTTATATTTTGGTGAGGTGATTTTTAAGTCCACTTCTCTTTACCTATCCCAATTTTATGATTTCTCTTTTAGATATTTTTCAAATAAAAACAATCACCTAACGAGTTTTCGTTTCTCCTAATTTTTATTAAGTTTATAAATCGGGGGGAGAAGACAAAAAAGCCGATGCGAAATGAAATCAATGATGCATGCTGAGTAAGAATGTGTACCTTTCCTCCAGCTCTCTACATGCAAAATGATTCGCGCATAAATTTAAAGACAGGAATTAAATCTAACCTAAATTATGCAACAAGAAAACAACCTTAACAGGAATTTCTCTACGAGAAGAACGGGAGCTAACGGGTCAACGGGAGGGTTCGGGGTCCGGTCTCTGATGTCGATCGGTGTCTGCCACAACGGATCTTGCCAGGGCTGTATACGGCCTCTAGCGGCATGTGACCCCTCGAGTGACCAGGTTAGCTTTTTATTAATTAATTAATTAATTAGGTCCAATTAAACGATCTATAGGAACATGCAGTCTAATAAGACTTGGGCCCTAATCAATTACGTCACAAGCAATAAAATTCCTAAGCTAAGATGAAATCCTCGAGAAACAAAATAAAAAGAAAAGCCGATGAAAACCAAAACCAGTGAGAAACTGCTATGGGGTCCCCTGAGCACACCGGTGCTCAGTGAAACAGACCCTAAAGTCACCAAGTCTGAGAGTCATGAGTGTCCCTGTATTATTACAATAATAATCAGGCTGAAAGGAAACTAATCTAAACTACACTAAGTCTAAACTACGCTCCCAAGAACTCTGCTAGCCCTGCTCGCGCTCTCATGCGACTCTGTACAAAAGAGAGTCACCTCCGATCCCCGCGATTGTGTCGTCTTCCCAAAGAAAGCTGCCTTGGTCGTCGGGCCCTCGCAAGAAAAGTAAACAGAAATGTGCTAGACCAACAATTGTTATAATAATGCAAAATAAAATAAAATGACAAACATATGCAAAAATAAAAATAAAAATAAAAATAAATCAAAACAAAACAAAAACAAAAACAAATAAAATGAAATAAAAGAAAAAGAAAACAAAATAAAATAAAATAAAATCAAAAGGCCGCAAAAACGCGAAAGAAAGAAAAGCCACGAAAAAGATGCAAAACAAAAAATCGAAAAAGAAAATGATTACTAAGTTGTGCTCCCTGCAACGACGCCATTCTGATGAGCTGAAGATTCGAGAGACTAAGGGAGATAGGTATCAAGGGTCGTTGCGACCTCAACCTCTCGAGTCGGACTCAACAAGAAAACAAAGACCACCAAATATGATAAATCAAACAATCAAGGTCAAATAGCAGCCTCGCTATTTTATTTAACCTGGTATAGCGACCAGGGTTGAACTCAAGGAGCACGGGTTGACTAAAAGTCTACGAAGTAGTCGAGAATCAAAAAAAGAAACAAATATTTTGGTGGATTTTTAGATTTTAATTTTTTTGTAATTTTAATTATAAAGAAAATTTAAAAGATAATGAAGAAGTCACAAACCACAAATTATTAAACACACAAAAATAAGTTAGAAAATTAAAATAAAAATATTTTTGTATTTTATAATTTTTCAAGTGTTTTTGGTAATTTTCTCAAATTTTTATAATTTTTAGGGAATTTTCTAAAAATGAAAGAAAGCTAAAAAATGGAAACTACTATGCAGCAAGATTTGAAAGGCTAGTTAAAAAATATAAAATAGCCTATAAAATCTAGCAACAATTTTATGAAAAACTACAATGAAAATCCTAACTACAGAAAAAGAAATTATATTTTTTTATTTTTCTGACATTTTGATGATTTTTATAAGCTTTTTAAGGTTTTCAATTTTTAGGGTTTTTATATATCCAAAATCCACGGAAATGAAAACACAACAAAAAAGCGCAGAATAACTTTTTTAGAATTTTTAGGGGCTTTCTAATATTTTTAGTTTCATTTTTAAATTTAGAAGTAGCAAAAATCAAGTTTTTTAATTTTTAAAAATAGAAAATGAAAACAAAAATCACCTAAAAATTCACTGAAATTTTTACACAGTGGCAGGGGCCAAGTTTCCAAATTTCACGAGTTTGGATTTTATTTGCTATTTTATTCAACCAATCAAAGGGTCACAGCACATTAGGATCTAAGTGCAAATAATGAAAACTTTCCAACCAAATAATAACATGTGTGAATAATGTAGGGCTGAAATTGCAAACTCCCAAATTCGTACGAGGAAGGCATGTGAGTCGGACACGCAGGGGTACAACTATCATTCCTATTTATAAAAATGCAATCATTAACACCCGAAAACTTCAGGATAGGATATGGAATTAACCCACAAGTCACGTGTCGATGCACGTGCTCCACATACAGAGGGACTATGTTGCAAATAAAAGAAGTTTAGGGTCCTACGTGCAAAATGTCCAAAATAAAACACTTCTAAACTATTTACAGGGCTAAATAGAAATGTAAAAACTAAGGAGAGCCTAAGAATAATTTACCACTTTACTAAAGATCCAACGGTCGAAGGAATATCATTTATGATCGGACGGCTCTACTTTGCTGAAAAACCCTTCGACGATCAATGCTCCGGATTAGATCCTCAGATGGATCGGACGGCTACGAGCTCCCTGTAGATGGATGGTGGAGATGAGACCTGGCAGCGAAGCTCGATCAGATGGCTGGGAGGATCCATGGAAGAACAGCTCGCCGGCGAAGTTCGACCGGCCAATACGCGCGATGGAGAGGTCCTTCGGTGCTGCTCTGATGGGTGAAACAAAGCTCGAGGCTGTCTGCAGCGAATGGTGATCTCCTATGAGGCCGGGAGGTCCTAGAGGTCCCCGGCGACGTAAAAGCACCTAGAGCTCTGTGCTTTAGTCATCGGACCTCCAGATGAGGTCCATTCTCCTTCAATCCTGCACAGAAATCATGCTGGGTCGACCCGGTTACGAGTGGAGTGGGTGGCTGGGTGAGGCGGAGCAAATCTCTCCGGCGAGGCGACGGCGGAGGAGAGTCGGGGACCCTATTCCTGGGCGAACTGGGGGGAACGGAGGGGTGAAGAACGTGGAGAGGAGTCTAGAGAAGGTGAACGACTAATCGGAATAATGAATGGATGATCGGAGTGTGCGGGATGATCCTATGAAGGTCCGGTGGTCGGAAATCAAAGAATCAAAATCTAAAGAGGGGTAGATGCTATCGAGAGTACCTAATGGCTAAAGGCGTCTGTGCTGGAGGTCAGCTACCTCCTGGGGTCGTCGCCTCGATGGAATGACGCTTCTATAGGCTAAAGCTCACCGGGCGACGAAGCACGGCGAGAGGGCTCGCCGGATCTAGGGCTAAGGGCTTCAAGCTCTCGCTGCAACACTCCCCTACGCTCGTTGTTACTCGAGGAGAAGAATGGAGGTCACTGGGGTATCAGGTTGGCACGAGGATCCGCAAAGAGGGTGGTCCAGGGGGGAGTTGACCGGAGGTCAACAATCCTCTATGGACCAATCAGATTATTCCATTTTAAAAATATTTAGAAATTCAAAAAAAAATAGAAATGATTTTATTTAAAAATATTTACAAAATGAAAAATGTTTGTTATTTTTCAAATTATTTTTTAGTGATTTTTATTTATTTTTTTGAAAAATAAATTATGTTATATACATTATACTCTTTTATATATAGGTATAAAATACCTATGTATTTTATACTTTTATTTTTGTACAAAAACTCTAATTTTATATTTTATTTATTTACAACATAAAATTGAGAGTATAAAATATTTTTTATTTGATTTTTATTGTTTATGTACAAGGGTGAAATAAATAGGTCTTTTATTGGTATATACATGGTATATTTACAAGAGGAGAGAGAAAAACTTTTATTTTTAGATATATACAAATTATGAGAAACACATTTTTATTTTTATTTTATGAAAATAAAATATATACACCAAGAAGGAAATGTGCACAATGATGAATGGCCCTATCTCTCTCTACTTGTTTTATTTGGTGATCAGGCCCATATTGGGCCCTCTCTTGGGTTCAGGTCACTCAATATATATTTTAAATATTTCCCTCTTTTTCTTTATTTCTTTATTCTTTTATTTTTGCACAAAAACATACTAATTATTCATATTTACAAAAAGCATAAATTTTGATAATTTATTGTATTTACAACTATCTACATGTTGTTTTGCAAAGATTTTTAGCTAAAATAAAAGAACAAAGAGTGATTAATGAGGATTCATCAGAGAGCGCAAGAGAGGAGAGCAGGAGTGAGGGAGCTTAGTTAGATTAAACTTAGCTTAGTTTTATTTTTCTGCATTATTATTATAATAATACAAGGACAGACTCAGACACTCTCAGAGACTCTTGGTGATTTTCGGGGTCTGTTTCGCCGAGCACTAGTGTGCTCGAGGTACCTCACCGTGTTTTTCGCCAGTTTTCAGTTTTATTGCTTTTTCTTTTTATTTGATTCTTGACGATTTAGCCTTAGCTTAGGAATTTATATTGCCTTGTGACGTAATTAATTAGGGCCCAACCTTAATTATCTTGCATGTTCCTATAGACCAAATAATTGGACCTTAATTATTTAATTAATAAAAAGCTAACCAGGTCACTTGAGGGGTCATGTGCCGCTAGAGGCCATATACAGCGCTGGCATGATCTGTTGTGGCAGACACCGATCGACATCAGAGATCGGACTCCGACCCCTCCCTTGACCTGTTAGCTACTATGCTTCACATGTAGAAATTCCTGCTTAAGGCCGATTTCCTCATTGCATCACTTAGATTAGTTTAATTTCTATCTTTAAATTTATGCGCAGATCATTTTGCATGTAGAGTGCTGGAGACAAGGTACACATTTCTGACTCAGCATGCATCATTGAGTTTCATTGCGCATCAACTTTTTCGTCTTCTCCCCCTGTTTTTGGACTTAATAATCATCAGGAGAACCGAAAATTTCATTAGGCGTTGTTTGTTTTGAAAATATCTAAAAAATCAAAACCATAAAATTGGGACTATTTAAGCAAACTTGAACTAAAAATCACTTCACCAAAAAAAATATATTGGGAGAGCAATCCCTTCATTGCTTGGTTTGGATGAGCGAGAGAGTGACCCGCACACTAGGCTAGAGACACATCCAACCCTTCTTAAGACTACTGGTTTGGGCGAGTCGTTCTTCAGTGAGGATGGCACTGGTCTCCGGTAAAGCGGGTCGCGATATCCTTAGCAGAGCGAGTCGATCGAGTAGCCAGTAAACGGTCCGCGACTTGTACTGGCTGGGAAAGATCTAGCTTCGGATCGGGATAACCTCCTGGGGGTGTTGGATTCCCAACAGCTCGCTTAATCACTCTAAAAGACTGCTTGATCACCTAAATAAAAATGACAAGATAAAAGACAAAACTCTTAAAGTCACCAGCTCTGCGTGTGTAGGTGAATTGGGGGTATTGTTTGACTGATCATGTTCGCTATTCAGATCTCATCATCCTTACTCGCCAAGATCAAGATGATGAGTCGGAGGTCCCTTAGGCAACCTTTGTTTGCACTGCTTTCGAGCACTCCGACTTGCCCATCTAGGTTGGTTTGCGAGAGCCGAGACCCGCTCTCCGAACCCGGGTTTGATTCCGCCATGTTCCCCCTCGACCACCCTTCTAATACTAGTCCTGAGGTTCCTGATCAGAGAGAGCAGTAGCCAGTTGATTTATCGGCACCTGAGTTTGGGTCTTTTGCCTTTGTAGAGACCATGGCCAGCAGCGAGGACCACACCGATGGCCCCAGAGAAGAGCAGACATATGTTTTGGACCAGGGTGCGATCAACAACACCCTGTTAGCATCTATTGAGACGATGCTACAGTAGATCCACGATCAGGGAGATTTCATGGTCGAGATACGTCGGGATATGGAGCATATGAGAGTAGACAGAGAGCAGCGCAGACCCGGTAGAGGAGATATTCCTGAGGGAGAGTTGCCCACACAGCCAATTCAGTCAGCAGCAGGAGCGCGCCCGATGAGAGAGTTGCACAACCTTGGTGGAACTCTAACCCATGGATGGATCGTGTTGCCAGCCGTAGCGGGAGACTTCAAGTTCCTGCCTCAGACTATTCAGTTCCTTCATCGCTTTCACAGACTCTCCACTGAGGAGCCACATCTTCATCTCCAAGAGTTCGATATGATCTACAGTACTATCCATGATCATTTCGTGGACGAGGACACCATCAAGATGATGACATTTCCCTTCTCCCTCGTCGACAGAGCAACCAAATGGCTGAAGCACCTCGGGAGATTTGTGACTACATGGGAACATCTCCGGAACGAGTATCTCAACAAGTATTATCCAGTCGGCCGGACCAATACAGCTAGGGCCCTGATCAGCAATTTCTCCATGCTCCCCAACGAGCAGTTTCATGAGGCATGGGATCGCTTCAGGGATCTTACAGACCGGTGCCCCCATCATGACATCTCGAAGCCGAACCTTGTTCAGAGCTTTTTCTGTGGTCTTACACCGGAGCTGCAGGGGTTGGTGAATGCATCTTGTGGAGGCTCGTATTTCGCCAAGGACGAGGACCAGGTCTGGGCCATCTATAAGGAGATGGTTGAGAACTACACAGTTATGTCCCAGACCCACCTCTATACTCAGGGAAAGCCCCAGCCTTAGACCGTGTCCTATCAGAGGATAGCACAGGTCGATGCCGGTCCTTCTAATTCGTCAGCGGCAACAGCACAGGCAAAGTCGACAGCCGCTGACATGGGTATCATTAGCGAGAAGCTAGACCAGATCGAGTTGATAGAGAAGAAGCAGTGCCAGGGCATGTCATAGATAGATCAGATGGCACAGACGCTGAGTGACCTGAAGACCCAGATCATGTATCTCTAGGAGGCACAGATGGCTTCTCAGCCCCGTCTCAGGTCACGGGCAGACACCGGTAGCAGCTCTACCCATCCTACCGCTCAGTACCAATAGGTTCTCCATATTAAGGAGGAGCCGTATCAACAGTCGCAACAACAGTACGTTCAGTCGCCACCATCTCAAGACATCCAGATGATGGTGTATCAGCCGGACCAGCCCCTGTCAGTACTCCCCCAACCCACCTACGAGCCGGAGCCGTTGATGGATGTCAACATGATATGGTATAACCAACCCCAGCTTGGGTTCCGATGAGACCATAATGGATTCCATTGGTCGATCGGAGGTACCAGTTCCAGTAGCAGCCTCCAGTTCAAGGTGGCCAGTACGGCCAGCAACGAGAGCAGCACCAGCAGCCCCAGTTCCCATCACACCAGCAACAACCACATCAGCAGACATACCAGCATCATGGTCTTCGTCCCTACCAGTAGGGACAGTCTTGGAGGCTGCCACAGCAGCCTCAGTAGTATCACTCTCAGCCCCCTTATCTCTCTCACTAGTAGCAGCAACCTCATTACCAGAGAGGCCAACCGTCAGGTTCTCATGGGCATGCCTATGAAAATCCGCCTTAGACAACTTAGCCCAGCTCATCTCCGAGCAGCAGGCTACTTTCAGATGGGAGATGGACGAGTTCAGACAGGAGATGAGAGAGATTGTGAAGGGAAAGGCCGTCATTCCTGCATAGATTGAGCCAAACTTGAACAACTCAAGAGGAACTCTAAGCAGGTAGAGTTTACAGAGGTTACCTCTCCTAGTGATTCCCTTGGTGATATTACTGCAAACATGTTTGTTGCTGACTTTGTTACACTTAGTAGCGGTAGGATGCCAGCCGACAGCGTCTCATCTGAGCGATGACCCCACGCATCTTCAGGAGCGTCAGATGAGGAGGAGAGCGGTGTTGATGCCACTCATGATCATGATGATGACGGTGGTGTTGATGCCACCGTGGACGTTGATCCAGTCAATGCTACTGAGGCTGTCGCTTCACCATATGGAGGAGGTGGTAATGATGCCACCAGAGTTGCTGAGCCAGAGAGCGGTACTGATGCCAGTATTCCAGATGCCGAGGGTGGTGCTGAGGCCACCATTTCTAGTTCTTCTCCTATTGCTTTTCATTCAGTTCATGTATCTTAGGACGATTCTGTGAATAAAGGAAAGGGTTTATCATTTGCGAGTCCATCTGTGTTGATTGATGATTTACGTATGGATTCTACTTTGCCTGAGCAGCATAGACCCGATCCTAGTCCTTCATCTGAGAAGGACCCAGCCGTCCCCTTTCCCCAAGCACTCCTCTTAGCTAAGGGGACCAAAAAAGATCCAAAAAAGTCCCACTAGCTAGAGTTCAGCTAGCAGATGATGGACATATTTCACATTCAGCTGACTCTACAGGAGGCCTTGGAGCACATCACTCTCTTCCAGAGATCCCTCAGAGACAGGACTACCATTCGGAGGAAGAGAAGGAACCACCAGTTAGAGATCCATGTGCTCACTCGCACCACTTGCTTCGCTATCCAGAACCATCTGCCAACCAAGAGGCCACATGCAGGAGCCCCGTATGTCATATGCCAGATTCATGAGCAGAGGTTTGATCGGACTCTATTAGACAGTGGTTCATCGATGAACCTACTTTTGGCAGCCTTACTCGATCGATTCGAGTTTGACCCTCTACGATAGAGCAGGATGGTCCTTCAGTTTGCTTATCGATCTGTCAAGAGGCCGAAGGGGTTGCTGAAGGACGTTGTCGTCACGATTCAGGGCCTATAACTGTGGACATTGTTGTGTTGGACATGGAGATCCATGAGTCTGTGAGCGATACCCCCATCATTTTAGGATGCCCGTTCTTGGCCACATCCAAGGCAGTGTCCGATCATGATAGAGGGAAGGTATACTTTTGTGTCAAGGGTGAAAGTATACAAATAGAGATGATCGAGGAGACTGGAGCCAGAGATTCAGCATTCTCAGAGCTGCTCACAGATTCAGAGCAGATGAGAGAGGCAGAGCGAGACATCCACTAGGACTATGATTTTGTGATTACAAACGATGAGGCAGTTTGGTCAGACTCGGTTTCACAGGACATCCTCTCACCCTCAGTGTCCACTGATGCACAGATTCCAGCAGAGGAGAGCTTGGAGAGCACATTCTTGGTCCAGGATACATTTCAGGCAGTAGAGTTGGTTCCCGATCGCGAGGTAGATTCTTCTTTTGATACTGATTCAGATCCCTCGGAGTCAGACATAGATTGGGCAGAGTTTGATGATATGATTCCTTGTTTGATTTCCCCAGAGCCTGCAGCTAAGGTGGAGGATGATTCCATTCAGAGCAGAGAAACACCAGCAGAGCAGTCTTCACCAGTTTCAAATTTTCAGTGAGAGTTCTCATTCTCCCATGCGGATTTGATTACATTTACTCAGACATTTCAGAGGCCAGATCCGCCAGCACCCAGTAGTCCAGAGCTGAAGCCCTTGCAGTCATCGCTGAATTATAGGTTCCTTACGGGTGAGCATGAGATGCACCCAATCATTATCTCAGCGGATTTGACTGGAGAGCAAGAATCACGTCTGATGGGGTTTCTTGAAATGAACCACAAGGCGATAGGATGGAGCGTAGCCGATCTCCAGGAGATAAGTCTGGTCATATGCTCCCACCATATCTATCTCGAAGATGGGCATCACCACCGTTGTTAGTGAGTCTGGAGAGGAGATCGATACCTGGGTACCCACTTCTTGGAGGGTCTGTGTGGACTACAGATGATTGAACTAGGCCACCAAGAAGGATAATTTCCCACTACCTTTTATTGATCAGAGTATAGAGAGGCTAGCGGGGAAGAGTCATTACTGCTTTCTTGACGGGTACTCCGGATACAATCAGGTGGCCATTGCGCTCGAAGACCAAGATAAGACTACATTCACATGTCCCTTTGGGACATATGCTTTCAGACGGATGCCCTTTGGTCTATGAAACACCTTGGCGACATTCCAGAGGTGCATGTTGTCCATCTTTTCGGACATGGTGGGTGAGTGCTTGGAGGTCTTCATGGACGACTTTTCGGTCTATGGAAATGGGTTAGATGCTTGTCTTGACTGCCTAGACCATGTCCTCCAGCGATGCATCGAGGTCCATCTTGTGCTATCTTGGGAGAAGAGTCACTTCATGATGACTCAAGGGACGTTGCTTGTCCATATCATCTCCAACAGGGGCATGGAGGTTGATCTCGCCAAGGTGGATATCATTAGGAAACTCAGTCCACCGTCCAACTTGCGACAGTTACGATCTTTTCTCGGGCACGTCGGTTTCTACCGACGATTCATTCATGATTTCAGCAGGATTGCCCGATCGTTGACTGATTTGCTGAAGAAAGACACCGAGTTCATTGTGGATGATAAATGTCTAGCGTCATTTGAGACTCTCAAGAGTCTAGTTGTAGAGTCTCCTATCCTCCAGCCGCGTGATTGGTCTCTCCCATTTGAGATCATGACGAATGCCTCCGATTTTACCGTAGGGGCTGTGCTGGGACAGAGGAGGGATGGAGTGCCATTTGCCATACACTACGCTAGCCGGATTTTGGATGCCTCTCAACGGAACTACACCGTCACTGAGAAGCAGATGCTAGCCGTAGTGTTTGCCCTAGATAAGTTCAGGTCATACATCATTGGATCTAAGATGACCATCTTTACCGATCATACCGCCATCAGGTACCTCATGGCAAAGAAGGATGCCAAAGCCAGATTGATCAGATGGATCCTTCTACTCCAGGAGTTTGATATAGATATTAAGGACAAGACTAGAGTCAAGAATGTGGTGGCGGATCATCTCTCCTGATTAGAGCATTTTGAGGATTCTGAGCAGATTGAGCCTATTTTAGAGACCTTCCCAGATGAGGTGATCCTTGCTATCGCCTCTCCTCCGTGGTACGCCGACATTGTGAACTATCTTGTTGCCAAGAAAGTTCTACATGGTTGGCCCAGGCAGCGACTTGAGACCTTCCTCGCGAAGGCCAAGTTCTACCATTGGGAAGATCTTGTCCTTTATCATGAAGGAGGGGATAGTGTCTGGTGCCGGTGCATTCCTCAGGAGGAGCACCATAGCGTCCTCACATACTGCCACAAGATTGAGGCAGGAGGACATCACTCTAGGAGGAGAACGGCACAAAAAGTGCTCCAATCCGGCCTATGGTGGCCTACTCTCTTCAAGGACTCTGATGAGCTCGTGAAGAGGTGTACTGACTATCAGAGGATGGGCACTTGTGGACAGCATGATATGATGCCGATGCAGCCCATTCAATTCTGTGAGGTTTTTGATGCATGGGGCATCAATTTCATGGGTTCATTCCCTAAGAGTCATGGATTCGAGTACATTCTGTTGGCCCTGGATTATATTAGTCGTTGGGTTGAGGCCATCCCCGCCCAAACCGTAGATGCTAGGACTGTATGTCGATTTTTGTGGAAGAATATCATTTCATGGTTCGGGGTACCTACAGTTTTGATTTCTGACGGGGGGTCTCATTTCGTCAACGACAAGGTAAAGGCCCTTGCTAGCGAGTTCAGCATAGACCATCGAGTAGTCACACCGTATCATCCTCAGATCAATGGTCTTGCTGAATTGTCGAACAGGGAGATCAAGACTATTCTGCAGAAGGTCATCCGCCGTGACCAAAAGGATTGGTCACATCTTTTGGACTCGATCTTGTGGGCATATCGGACGTCCTTCAAGACACCTTTGGGAACATCTCCCTTTCGCCTCATTTATGGCAAGCCCTGCCATTTACCTATTGAGCTAAGACATAGGTCACTTTAGACAATTACAGATATACTTTTGGATCCAGTGAGTGTAGGAGATCAGAGGAGGGCAGAGTTAGCAGCCCTGGAGGAGCTTCGAGATGCAGCCTTTTCGAGCCGCCTACAGTATAAGGAGAGAGTGAAGGAGTGGCATGATTCTCATATCAGCCACAAGCAATGTGAGCCAGGATAGAGAGTATGGTTGTTCGATGCCAGGCTTCATTTATTTCTAGGGAAGTTGCAGAGCAAATGGAAAGGACCATATCTAGTCCGAAAGGTACACGACAACGGAAGCATTGACATATATGAGTTGTCATCTAAGTCTACCTTTCGTGTCAACGGGCAGCTGCTCAAACCATATCTAGATCATGAGCCGTTGGTCATTGACGTTGCCCCTATTCATTTCGCGTGAGATGTGGTCTCTTGACTCACATCTATTGCATCTTACGCCTGATTATCACTGTCTCCCGACTTGTATAGATCCAGATGTCCATATCACTCTATTCTTCAGTCCAACACCCCATTTTACATCTTTGATTTTGCTATACTTAGGGTGCACTTTACCCTAAGTATAGGGGGGTGTAAGAATTTTGATTTTCTTTTGACTCGTTTTTACCTCTATTTCGTTGTCTATACTTAGGGATATTTTATCATAAGTATAGGGGAGGTAGACCCTGTACATCCTCTAACTCGGATTTCCCTTTGTGTACAACATGCTATACTTAGGATTACTTGATCCTAAGTATAGGGGGAAACCCCGAGATACTCTTCCATTCTATTCTCTTATTCATCGTTGTAGTATAGCCTTTCTTTTCACTTCCCTATATTAAGCATGAGTTATGTCTTCTTCATCACTCTTGATTCACTCTGAGGACATCGTTCGAGCTAAGTATAGGAGGGTGTCGTATATATTCCATATATACTTTAGCCATAACTCGTACTTTGTGTGAGTGTGTTATTAAATAAAATGAATAAAAACCGTAAAAATCCATAAAAATTTAAAATTTTTTTCTTGTACATAAGATTCTTTATTGCACATACATAGCTATTTATAAAAATTATTTTTGTAAAAATGATTGTAAAAATCCTTTGTGAAAAGAGTTTGTAAATATTTTGATATCAAAATTATGGAAATAGTACAAAATTTTTGTAAAATGTTTTTGAAAACAAAAAGTTTGTAGAAACCCTTGTGTAAATGTGTGTAAATATTTTGCAAAACTTCTGCATTCATACATACATCCACGTTTTCAAACATTTTTCTAAAATTTTTGCACATTTTCAAAAATTTTGTAAAAATTGCATCTTTGTAAATATTTGTACACTTTTTCTGAATCATAGTTGACATTTAAACTAGCCTGGAATTAAATTGAAAAATGGAGCTTGGTTAACATCTTAATCCACCTAATTCTAAGCAGAACCTTATAGTGCTTAGGGTTGAGACTTTTCAGGTCCATGGTGACTTAATTCTTTAAGTCCACTAGGCTATGAGCATATGTCATCTTGACGAGCCTAAGTAGAACACTTAACAATGCACACATGACTCTTATAGACAATGACTTTACTTGGACCAGCAATTTGCACCTAGCTCTCTATGGATGAGGTGGTGAGGAGGCAGTCTTCTTTGACTTGGGGTAGCATATGAGGGTAGTACTTCTAGGCGGAACCTCTCTTCTTCTTATAGTGAAGGAAGTGCATCTCAACTTGGTATGGAGGTGTTGAGATCTAAAGACGGGAGTTGTGGGTGGCAATAAAGCATCAAAAGAGGGATAGTATACTGGCTCAAGAGGAAAAACTCCTTATGTGTATATGCTGCACCATGTAGATATGTTGTACATATGCACATCAAAAAAAATGTGCAAAAAGAAAAACTCCAAAAAAGTTGTGGGTCTGATAGAAAATGAAATACCCACCGGAGTGTATATAGTCAAATAAAGAAAAGCTTATGTTACCCATGTTCCATCTCATGAAGCTTGCAGCAGGGGGACTTAGCTACACTGGTTGGGCTCCCTAGGATACTTGGCTACACTGGCTATGGTCCATTCTCTTCTTTCCCCTCTTCTTGAGCTGGTTGAACTTGAACTTAGAAGGGAATACCCCGCTCCTCGAGGAAAGAGCTCCCAGACTAGGGCATTAGAGTTACCTTGTTTAGGAGGGTTGCCACTTTGCTATTTCTGAGGTGGAGAGCTATACATCACTTACACCGTACAAGAAAAGATTCATGGTTATCAGAGTTTGTGTATGTAGACTTGTTCTGATCTGGATTGTTGAGGAGTCTTGACCATAGATTAGTGGAACTTAGAGGCTGTTAAGTTTTAAGCCTAAGTCCAAATAAGGTTCCGATAAATTAATAATCCAAAGATCTGACTGAGCTCCATACTTCAATTTAATGAAGACAAGTATAATAATAAGTATTGATTCACCTTCTTTTTTTCTTTTTCTTTCTCTTTTTTACTTCTTTTTCAAATAAGTGTTTGCTAAGGAACAAGAAAAAGTAAAGTATAGGTGGTGATGAATACTCATTCATCACACTTTATTCTTTTATTTTAGCTATTTATCTTGCAAAAACATCATGTAGATAGCTGTAAATACAATAAATTACAAATAGGCATGTTTGTGTTAATATTAAAAAATTAGCATGTATTTGTGTAAAAATAAAAGAATAAAGAATAAAGAAAAAGAAGGAAATATTTAGAATAAATATTGAGTGCCTTAACCCAAGAGGGGGCCCAATATAGGCCTGATCGCAAAATAATATAAGTATAGAGAGATAAGGCCATTCAACCTTGCATATCTTCCTTCTTCTTGTGCATATTTTATTTTCACAAAAATAAAAATAAAAATGATTTTCTAATATCTTGTATATATTTCTAAAAATAAAATAAAAATAAAATAAAAAGAAAATAATTTCTCTCTCATCCTTGTACATACCATGTATATAGGAATAATATATCTATTTATTTCACCTTTGTAAATAATCATTAAAAAATAAAATAAAAATTATTTTATACTCTAAATATTATGTTGTAAATAAATAAAATAAAAAATTAGAGTATTTGTACAAAAAAATAAAAATATAAAATACGTAGGTATTTTATATCTGTATATAATATAGTATAATGTATATAACATAATTTATTTTTCATCAAAATAAATAAAAATCAATAAAAAAATAGTTTGAAAATAAATAAACAATTTTATGTTGAAAATATTTTTAAATAAAATCATTTGCTATTTTACTTTTAATTTACAAATCTTTTTTATTTCCAATTTTCTGATTGGTTCAGAGGGATTGTTGACCCCCGGTCAACTCCCCCTCCCAGACCAACCCGCGGTCAGATCCGGTTTGGCGCCCCACTTCTCGAAATTTTCTCACCCGGATCTCTCACCCTCTTGCCCCGATTTCACCTCCCACCTCTTCCTGGTGGATCTGCGACCCTCGCAGATCCTTAGGAGGTGGCGGATCGCCCTCAGTTCGCGTGCCCGTGCCTGTTCTTCATCACCTCCTAGGAAGACCTATAAAATCTAAAATCCATTGCCCAGCTCCTAAGCTTGCGCCGCAAGCCTTCCTTTTGCCCTAGAGACCTTCCCTTGGGTGACAACTACCGGAAGCGCCCTTTGGTGGTCGAAGAGAGTGCCTGCAGTCGTCGCTCAACGTACGTGGCCGGAGAGCCGCTGCGTTCGAGCCTCCCCACCCACCGCAGCGTGGTCGAGGCGATGACCCATCTTGACTTCACCTCCTGGAGCTCAAGATCGATCTTAGATCATCAGGTAGACCTCTCGTCAACCCTAGTTTCATTTTATCTCAAATCATTCATCGGACCTCCGCCGGCTCCGACCCCGTGGTTGGAGCTCCATCGACCACCTTCATCCGCTTAGATAGGACCCTCCGCTCGCCATCATCATCCTTCTGCAGCCTGATCATCCTGATCTTGGCTATCCAAGCCAAGATTGGGTTAGGTTCCATCCCTCGCCTTTGTTGGAACCTCCCGTCGTCGTTCCTCATCGCTTCCCTTAGCTTTTTATCCAATAACCTTGGCAGGAGACAACCTCTGAGCAGGAGCTTTCACCCTGCAGGTTGCATTGCGCGTGGAGACCCCCATTTCGCCTTTAGCCACCCTCGTCGGAGGTCGTCCAAGTCCCAATGTCCATCACGGTGATCTGAACATTGACGACATCATCCGCCACCACTACTCGATGCGGAGGGGCGTCGCAAGTTGAGCCCCACCTCCTGATTCTTCATCAGACGTCCGGAGCGCCACTAGTTCTCTGGCGAGCCTCACCAGGGAGGAGTTCATCTGGGATCCTCCTCCACCGTCAGATCGACGCCACCTCCAGATTGCATCTGGACCGTCCAACCCCTGCTCGTGTCAGGCCGTTAGATCTGACATTTAACTGCCATGCACCCCCCACGTGTGCCCTTTCTCCAGGACCGTTGGATTTGCTAGGTGCTATCGCCATCACCGCACGTCGCCAGCTACTCAACACCATCCACCTATCGCCCACGTGAGCCGCACGCCCCTGCATGGGTAACTTTCTTTCGTACCCCTACAGTTTCTTTATGTTTTTATTTAGTCTATAAAATAAATAGTACATTGTGGTCTTTTTGCACTTTGTCCCTTTCTGTTTTTACTATTTTCACTTTGGTCCTTCCTGTATGGTTGCACGTGCATCATCACGTGTATATTTGGATATTTGCATGTTCGCCCTTGGGTTTTCTTGGATGTTATGAAATGAAGTTTGAGTTTGTATATTTACATCCATACCCTTGTGTGTGGTTTATTTGGACATGTGTTGAATTAATGGAGAAATTGTAGTAGGCCCCTGGAACTTTTTATGAGTGTTATCATTTAGTCTTGGAAATTATTTTTCTTGCATAATAGTCCATGTGTGATGTATGCGTTTGATTGGTTGAATAAAATATCAAATCTCACACAAATATCATGAAATTTGGATACGTGGCTCTTGCCACTGTGTAAAAATTTCCATGAATTTTTGGGCCCTTTTGTTTCCATTTTCTATTTTTAAAAATTCAAAAACTTTGAATTGTGCTTCTGTCTAAATTGGAAAATCAACTGAAAATATTAGAAAATCTTTGAAAATTCAAAAAAAATTATTGTGTGTTTGTTTTGTCATATTTTTATTCAGTGCAATTTTTGTTTGATTTGGATTTATAAAAACCCTAAAAATTGAAAAACACTAAAAAACTTATAAAAATCATTAAAAAATTATAAAAATTCAAAAAAAATGCCATTTCAGTTTCTTTAGTTAGATTTTTATTTTTGCTTTATCATAAAATTGTTGCTTGAATTTTATAGGCTATTTAGATATTTTTAAATAGCCTTTAGATTTTGGTTGCAAAGCATCTTTGATTTTTAGCCTTATTTCATTTTTAGAAAATTAACAAAAAAATATAAAAATCTGAGAAAAATACCAAAAACACTTGAAAAAATATAAAATCAAAAATATTTTTATTTTCTAATCACTTTTGTTTCTTTAAATAATTGTTGGTTTGTTTCTTTTTAAGTGCCTTTATTCTTTTTATAATTTTCAAAATCATAAAAAAATTAAAAATATAAAAATCCACCAAAAATAGCTTATTCCTTTTATTTTTAAGTCCTGACTACTTCGTAGGATTTCCCAATCCGTGCTCCTTGTGTTAGACCCTGGTAGCTATACCAGATAAAATAAAATAGCGAGACCGTTATTTGCTTAATTTGCTTGATTTTTATTTTGGTGGTCTTTGAGTTTCTTGATTGAGTCTGGCCCGAGAGGTTGAGGTTGCGACGACCATTGACACCTTCTTTACTTAGTCTCTCGGGTCGCTCATCAGCTGTCCATCCCTCTGATTTACCTCTTCAGCTAGTTCGGGTTGAGGTCCCTTTCCTCTTCGTGTAGGATCCATGTCTTGATCAGAGAGTATCTCGGGATCTGTATCAGGCTCTTGATCTGCACATGGAAAAAATACCATGATCAGTCTGAATCTCTACACCATATATGGAAAATTTTCTTGTGTTAAGGTCAACACATAACTTCATCAAGGATGGTGTTGTATAAGGAGTGAAGTCAATTCCATCCAAAATAAGCATAGTTTGGGACAAGAGTGATCCCGGATTATTGGTGAAGATGGGGAGTCTGGAGATCGGTTCGCAGAGTCTAGACCGGGATCTCAGGAATCGCCCGGATTATTGGAGAAGGTAAGTGTATGGAATCGATGTAGGTGCCGACGAAGTCTCGATTAAGCCTCCATGCATCACCGTCTCGAAGATAAAGAGGAAGATAGATGTGGAGTAATGATACGAAGGTCAACGAGAAACAAAAGGAGTGTAAAATAGTAGAATGTCTCAAAGTGACCAAGGGTAAAAGAGGATGAAGGAAGCAAAATGGCACAACTGTACAAGATTTTTTATCTTGACCTAAATGAAACTAACAATCAAACCTCAAAATAAAGGATTCACCAACTTGACATGTGAAGCCATGAAGGTTCGGCAATTATCTTTGTGAGTTTTAGATTGTTTTCAAGCAGTTTATCTTTTAACAAGTCCTTAAATCTCTAATCCTATAGGAACGAGAGTACTGCCAGAAAAGTATTGCATACTTGTCCTCCTTTGTAACATGTAGTCTGCAACTTTAAAGGTAATTGTAACCCTTCCTGGATACTTACTCAGCCAAAGAAATATATGGAGGAAGCTGATAGGTGGAACCACTACTTCGGACTTTGCTTGCAACAGAATCACTCGTGGGCATGCAAGGACCTACTTGGATGCAAGATGATGAGACAGACACCCCCGTCAGGGCATGGCCTAAGCTCAATACTTCGGATAAGGTCGGCATTCTATACAAGCTAGAACATCATCGTTGACCAAGCCCTACTCATCCACGTACGATAGAAGATGCACCATTACTTCAGAAATCCAAGCGATACACAAGGCAGTCACGGACTAGGTTTTTTGCTCTAATCCTTACGATAGTACTCTCTCACTCGGGAAAGAGACCTTCCAATGCTACCTGAAAACAAATGAGGTCTTTGCTCACCCAATGCAATGAGTTCAATTAATAAATTTTATTTAGGTCAAGTATTTTTAGCAGTCCCTTTTTATTTTATTTTTTGTTTTATCACTTGCTTTGAGTAAAATCAATATAAGCACCTAACGATTTTTGTATTTTCTTTGATTACTATGTGATCCAAAAATAGAGGTAGAGAAGGGAAAAGCAATGCAAGGTGACACTAAGATGGAAATCTCACCTTAGTGCCTAAATGATGAATGGTCGGTTAGAGGACTTACAGTGCTTCCCAGCACTCTTCATACAGATGCAAAACAAGAATTTTTAAACCTATGTTATATGCCGATATGCACATGGAAATCGTCCTAAGTAGGTAATTGCTAAATGTGAAGAATCAAATACTAAACACTAAGAATGAAACCTAAGGTCTGGTATTAGAGTCCACTCGGAGCCTACTACAGTGGGTCCTGCAAGCTTTGTATGTGATCTCTCGCGGCACATAGTTTCAAGACTAAGTATTCAACAATTAATCAGGCTAAGTCCAAACGTGAAGACTATGTGTGCATGTAAAGATAGCTAGGTGTTTGACCTTAGTTTACACGATCAAGCAAGCCTAAAGACTAAGGGCTCATTCCACAAAACAAATAAAGATAAGACAGAAAGCTTAAAACATGATAAATAAAGAAAATAAAGTGATAGAAAGCACGAAAAACATGGTGAACAGACACTTGGAAATTGGGCCTGGGTGTCCAAAGTCCAATGTACATGTATTATTACAAATTAATTATGCAAAAATAAAATATCTCTCTCTCACACAAAAATAAAATCTAAGCTAGACTATACTCTCTCTCTAGAGCCTCCTTCTCTCTCCTACCGGCTAGGTCAGAATATCCGACTCCTCGTCCCAAGGCTTCTTAGAATCACTTAGGCGATCCTCCTTAGTCTGCAATCCCTCGTAAGAAGTCAAAGAGTATAGATGCCAGATAGTTCAAAAATTATAATCAGATGAAGAGAAATAAAAACAAAAATGGCTAACCAAGTAAAAGGCAAAAACTACTCTACAAACCGATGCTCTTAGGGAAATGATACAGATTTTCCAAGGGTCTATAATAATATCCTTACGGAAGGAAAGATATCTTGTCATTGAGTTAACCACTCACATAATCCAAGGTTAATCAACAATCAACCCACACGATAAATAAATCAATCAAAGCAAGCAAGTGCGAATAAAAATTTATTATATCCTACTAAAGATGTATAGTGACAAGCAAGTAGGGGTCGAACTCAGAAAGCAATGGTGTAGAGCAAATGAGATTAAAAAATCAATCACAAGAAATTTATATTTTCAAACACTTACCCAAATTATGATTTTTGTGGGTTTTAATTTCTATATATTTATTTTTTTAATTTTAAATTTTATAATTTTTTATTTCTTTTTATATTTTCTGATTTTTAAATTTCTTTTTTTAAAATATATAATACAAAAATATATGATGCTATATATATAATACAATGTAATACAATTATAAATAATAATAATAAACAAAACACATAAAATAAATGTTTTTGGGTTTTACATAAATTTTTATTGTTTTTTGGGATTTTTTGCTATTTCTACAATTTTTTAGGTATTTTAAATTGAACCAAAGAGGCAAAACAGGACACAATGAAGCAAACAGAAGTTATTTTTATTTTAAAAATATCTAATCACCACAGAAAACTCCAAACTAATTTTAACTCGAAATATACCTCAAAACACATATTTCATAGCAAAGAAATATAATTTTGGAGTTTTTACGAATTTTTGGTGATTTTTAGAAATTTTTTTGTGTTTTGAGACTTTTATGGTTTTCTTTTATATTTTGGTTGATTTTTGTATATATGTTGGAACAACAGAAAATAGACAGGAATTAGTTTTTTATGGAATTTTTCATGACATTTTAATATTTTTTATTTTCAATTGGCAAATAATAGCTCACAAAATGATTTTTAATAAATAGAAAATAGATTCAAAGAACCCCACGAAAAATGTATGCGATGAAGATACATTTATAGGTTATTTAAATAGATTTTCTAACAAATATCATGTAATCAGAGATATTTTTAATTATAACAAAACACCAAAAAGAAAATACATGCAGGGAGAGGCATAAATGCAAATATATAAAAGTTATCTTCGATTATCGAACTCCTTAAACAATCTGTAGGATTAATCATGCAAATAACCCAATGAAATAAAATATTCTCACCTGGTAGGGACCTACTTGCAATTCCTAAAACATCCAGGAACCAGCATGCAAATTTTTCACAAAATACTACACTTAGTATTAAAACATTCTGACTAAACAACAATAAAGTAAACCTACAAGGGCTTATATGCAAAAACACCATAGTTTGTCTGCTGAGATGTACAGGATGAACATACAAATACCATAAACTTAAGACCCTACATGCAAAACTTACAAAAGTTTTTAAATTACTAAAGCAAGTTCGTGTACTAGAAATAAAAAAAATTGTGTGGGGTGAAATGTGAAGTTTTCTCATCATCGTGTGTGGGCGGACGATCGTGGTTGATTCACTTATCTTGATCAACAATCAGGATCATCGTGTACCGCTCAATGCCTTGGATGGTGCAAATTAGGTCCAAATGCGGATCAGATGGTGATGGCTCGGGGATCCAATGGCTTTGATGTGAACTAGAACTCCTCCCGATCGCGGAGGCTCTCACAAGGAACAGCAGATGAACTCCTCCTAGGTGAGTTTTGGTCCGCTCTCCTCCTCTGATTCGTCACTCCCAAGAACTCTCCAAGTACTCAAAATGTTCATAGGGCTCATTTGTGTTGATCCATGGTGTCGAAATGATGCGATGTGAGGATCTCCAGCGAAGCCTAGCGAAGCAGCTTTTCCTAGGGATACTCCTGCAGTTCGAAGGCTCTTGAAGAGGGTCTCTTTTCTAGTTCTTTCCCATAGGGGTAAGTAGCGTAAAAATGGCGAAGTAGCAGGTGGTTTCAGAAGGCAAAATGAGTGGAGGGTGCGTGAATTGGTGTTCCTCCGACGAGCGATGGAGAACGAGGAATAGATCTTTCAGATCTGTGCAAGATCCGAGGGAGAAAAGATGCTTGAGATGGTCAGAATGCGATGGGGAACGAGATGAGAGTGGACTGAGCGGTGTCGTAGGTCTAGGATGGTGGGATAGGGGAGCTTGAGCTAGAGCTCTATCGTACTTGGCGATTGGAAAAGACGATAAACTATGAACTAAATGCAAACTCAAAACCTAAAGTAAGCTACTGAGATCCTAAAGAATGAAAACGATGAAAGAAAATAGAGCTAACTGACGTAACACCACCAGAAGCAGAGGCCTCGGCGAGGCTGGCGGAGGAGCTCAGATCACTACATGTCAATGCCCAAATGGCTACCCAATGAGTCGACAAGACTCCTGTTGTCACCAGGAGTGCAGATCAAGGATCCAAGTTAGGGTTTTTGGGTGGAAGAAGTATCAAGCCAACGAGGTTTGGTGGAGACGTCATTATATACAAGGGATCTTTGACCTAAAAAATCTTTTGATTCATAGGTCTAAAGCCCAAGGAATCCAGTCCGCGTGAAAGTCTGATAGTCTGAGATGAAGTTTAGTTAAGAGTGTGTGACGAATCAGTGAAAGACTCGATTAGGAAATCAATGAAAAGATGGGTCAGTGGGACTCCTGACAGGTCTAGTCAGAGGCGCCCTAGTTGACTCGTAGGTTAACCAAGGCACGACACTGATTGGGCCACGTCAACAACTAAAAGAAAAAATTGAAATAAAAGTAGAAATAATTCAGAAACAAATAAAAATATGATTTAATTAAAAAAACTTAAAACATGAAAGTTGTTTACCTTTTATATAGTATTTTATTACGGTTTTTATGTATTTTAACACGTAGTTTAATTAGGTACTATTATTTATATACTAATATTTATGTATTTTATTAGTTACATTTTTATATACTTGTATTTATTTTAGTGTATTTTTGACATGCACTTGTATTATTTGATATTTTATTTATTTTAAAATAAATAAATATGTACATAAATATTTCATTTTATTTATATATTTTTAGTTATTATGTTAAATAAATACAAGTATATGTATACTAAGTATATATATACATGTATATTTATTCTGTGTTTTAAACTTATTTATTTTATTTAATTTTGTTTATTTACTTTATTTTTATTTCTTATTTTATTAGTATTTTTATGTTGTATACAAGGAATTAAAAATATAATATTTAATTAAATGTCAAGAATAAATATTTATTCTATGATGTGCGGGTCTGCCATATAATAAGGGTCCAAAACCTAGATTTCACACATTAACACCAAATTAAATGAAATCACCTTCATTAAATAGCTTATTAAAAGTTACATACAATTAAAGTGATTTTGATACATTTTGAGTTTTTCTTGAGGAGTTATGGGTATGGGAATTTGGGATTTTGGCTTTTTATTTAGAGTATAAAAATTACATTGTATATTATTTCTGTATGGAATCATTTTTTTTATTTGCATTATTACCTACAAATTTCATGTATAAAGTTTATTGATTTGAGGTATAAATAATAGAAAATAAAATTGGTCTTTTATCGATTTAATCATCAAGATGCCTAGGTCTCGGGGTTTAGAGTAATAAAATACCTTTGGAATTTTATTCTCTTTTTTTTTCTTTTCTTTATTCTATAGTTTTGGCTAAAAATAATATTTTATACACAATGAATGCAATAAATAATGAATGTTAATTTGTACAAAATAATGTTATTTACATGCATTAGTGAGGAACCATAGAATTCCCTCTATTAATTAGGTGGAATTAATGTAATTTTGTTCGTTGCAGGTAGGACTTTCAGGAATTATCAAAACGACCACTTAATTAATTATTTTCTAATTAAAGCGAGCGGTCAACTTTATTTACTTGGGAAGTCCAAAGTCGAACTCAAGAAGGACACTCTCTCCTTAGGTTGATTTAAAATGATCTAGAATTCAGGATTTTAAAGAGGCACTTTTTGGTATTTCTAACTGCAATGAATGAGCGGTATGCAATTTTGGTGAAGTTCGGAGACTAAAATGTAATTTTCAATCAAATAATGTCCAAAAATTATAAAAGTTTGCCAGGATGTAAAATATGATATTAGGCTACTATATTTTTTGAAATTTTTGGATGCAATATGAATTAATTATGATTTAATGAATGCAGACAGTGAGCTTTTCAATAATTAACTATAATAAATATTAAATCTACTTATTTTCAGGAAATAAAATTATTTAAGATATATCACTAGGTGATCTATTTAAAAAATTCCTAAAAATGTTGGATTTAATACCTATTAAAAATTAAGTATTGAAATAGAAAAAATGATTTTAATAGAAACAATATGCATTCATGCAATTCTTTTTGGGCACAATGTAACTAACCATTACTTCTACGATCCGTAAATTTTTGGTAATTTTTGGAATGATGGTTAATTACTTATGAATATCTAAACACAGATTGGGAAAATATGCAAATTTCACAAGAATATTGATTCTTAGATTACCACGGATAATAAAATATCATGATCACGCCACAATGTAAAGAATTTGTTCATAGAAAAAGTGCAAATTTTAAAATATTAAATAGCTACAAAATTGAGGTTCAAATGATACACCAAAGTCGGGGGTCTACATGCAAATACAGAAATAAATAAATAGAAGAAACTTCCATAGGGAATTTATTGTAATTACATATTCCCTCAAGGGGTTTTCTCTAAAATGTCAAGTGGTTACATGTTAAGAACATGAACCTGGAGTGGCAGCGATGCTTTGAGGATTTGAGTGAACTTGGAGGGGCGTTGTTGCAAAAATCCCACTCCCCCACTGTTGACCACGATTATTTCGAGGATCGAAAACAAATGATAAGGATGTCGTTGCTATCCCCAAAAATCCCTTGACAAACAAATGATTTTTTTCTTCTCAAGCTGCAAAATTAATTAAAAGCGAATAATGAAGCAAGAGAAATTTTTTCTACTTATTTACCTGTATAGCGGACAGGATCGAACTCAGGGAGGCTACAATTCTCGAGGGTTATTCAATTAATCAACAAAAATTCAATTAAAAGAAAAATAAAATCTCAAAGACAAACTATCCTTGGTTTTTGTGGAATTTTTCTCTTCTTAATTTTTTAAAAAATTTTTATTTCTATTTTTTTATTTTCTGATTTCAAATTTTTATTGATTTTAATTTTGTAATTTTTTTATTTTTAAATCAAGAACAATATGCACAAAACAAGAAATACACACACCAACTATTTTTTTAATTTTCAATTATATAGAAAATGCTCAGAAAAATCCAAAGAAAATATTTTTACCTTTTAAAGATTTAGAAACATTTTTGTTGATTTTTGTAGAATTTTCAGATTTTTTTTGTATTTTTCTAAAAATCAAATAGTGATAAAAATTAGAAACAATGCACAGCCTGGAGTAATTTGCAACTTAAAAAATATTTTAAATGCCCAAAACTCCTTGCAATTATTTTTATGATAAAATAGGGCCAAAATTCTACAAATAGAGACTGAAATGATTTTTTGGATTTTTGTAGATTTTTTTATGATTTTTATAAATTTTTTAGTTTTTTTCAATTTTTTGGGCTTTATAAATAGTTAATGCATGAAATTTGGAACGAAATTAAAAGACAGTGAAATATAATTACCCTATTTTTTGGAATTTTTAGAGCATTTTTTAAATTTTTATGAATTTTTGAATTTCATAAAAAAAGACACTATCTTTTATTTTCAAATATTACTAAATGATGATGAAATGCAATAAAATTTTTATGCTAGATAGATACACACATCAGGAGCATCGCACAATTTTCTCAGAATTTTTGAGGAACAAGAATTATTTATTCCAATAAAAAGATCATGCAAATTTAATGTTTGGAAAGAGGATTGAACTGTAAATAGGTGTTGTTCTCACAGAAAGAAATAACACGAAATAAAAGCAGGGAGAATTGTGCAAATTACCCACAGTATGTGTGTGTCGCACGTGATATGGAGTTGGCGGGGTCTTCTTATAATTTTTAAAATCACTAGGGGCATGAATGTAATTTCTCCAAATTAAATATCCAACCCTAAGGTGCTTCTTGTTTTCTTCGTTCACAAGTAAGAGGGATGGCCAAGGGGAGAACGTCACCCCTCTCTTCTCTTCCAGGCCGCACGGCGGCGACGGTGCGGCGGTTTTCAACGGAGGGCAGAGGTGCTCGGCGTACATGGGGGATCTGAATGGCGCTCAGGCGAAGGCGGCTATGGCGGCGACGTGGAAGCGGAGGTCGGAGGTGCTGTGGAGCTGGGCGCGTCCGAACGGCGTAGGGATATGGCGAGCGAAGGTTGGTGGAGGTCTTCAGTCCGATAGAGGTCTGACACAGGACAGGCACGCGGTGCCTCAACGGTCACCGCGGGCGGCACGGTATCTCGGCAGCACGACTGGGGCGAGGGGGTGACACACGCCCCTGGTGGCTCAGCATTGAGGTGGTCAGGAGCGGCAGCGTCGCCTTGGCGCTGGAAAGATGACAGCGGGCGGAAGCTCCTCTCCAGGAGCAGACGGACGGCAGCGGTGAGTTCTCCGCCCTAGGCGGATGAGGTGGCGCCGCCACGCGCGGAGGAAGGCGGCGTGGGTGCAGTCCACGATGGCCAATTTTTTTTGTAAACATTAATCAGAGATAAAAAACCTTTATTGTAAATAGTAATCAGAGGTAAAAAAATCTTTTTTATTTTTTTGTAAATTTGAAATAGAGGATAGAAAATAAAAAATATTTTTTTATTTTTATTTATAGTTTTTAATTTTTTTTTCTTTAAGTGATCCTACAAAATAAATGTTGGAGGGAAGAAAACAAATTTTTTTTTTTGAAAAAATATTTTTATTTATGAAGAAAACAAATATATTTTTTTTTTTGAAAAAATATTTTTATTTATCAACAATTAAGATGTGAACACGATGGTTCGATTCAAAAGTCAAATGAAGTATGCGAACGAGGATCCAGCGAAAATGAGGAATCAAATATGGTTCTCTGACCACCGTGCGTGGTCGGAGTTGATAGATCATGGGATATAGAAAAGAACACGTAGAGGTCATGAAAATAAAATAAAAAAATTCAGTTGATTGCGGATCAAGTCGTGATGGATTTAATGATCTAGATAAAAAATGACAACGAAATAAAAATACCAGAGTTAAAAGTACGATTAATCTACGATAAAAATAAGAAGAAAATGACGGATTTCACTTTAGGAGTAGAAAAGACTTTGATCACCTCGATGAAGACCGACGTGCTGTCACCGGATGGCTCGGAGGCTAGGCACCCTTCGACAACAAGAAGATTCTCAGAGATCAGGATCCTCTCACCAAAGATTGATCAAGTTGGAATGATGGAGAAGAAGCCATATAAATAGAAAAGATGGAGAATGAAATTTGAATTTTTGAATTTTTGATTAAGAGATAAGAGAGATGAAAATTGAAATGAGATAAAAATAAATAGAGATAAAACTATTTACAAAATTGACTAATTTTTTTGAATTTTCGTCACATTATTTATTTGAATAAAAAAAGTTAATTTTTTAATTTTTTGTGGAAGTTAGTTTAGAAAAAAGAAATATATACATATGCTAGATACATATATGACATTATATACATGGGTGAATGAGCAAATTAGTTTTTTCTAATTAACATTTTTTATTTTTATTTTTACTTTAAATAATTAGTAAAAATATTTAAAATATATATACAAATACCATATGTACAAAATACATGGGAAAATTGCATAAACCACAACAGAAGACCAACTTTTTACTCGTAACTTCAAAAATTATGAAAATATAGCCATGTTAGAGATAATTTAATTTAGAATCCAATGGAAGTGAGATTGTTTCAATTTGAGTTCATATGGAGCCATAATTGGTCTTTCAATTAGTACTTAATGGCTTTTTCCAAGTATGGATGCTTTTATTCTATACAAGATTAATTGTGCAATTATTTTTATTAATTAGAACATATTTTTATTTACAACTTTGGTTTTGAAAGTTATTTGATTTGAGGTCAACTAATGTACAAATAAAATAGTTTAGTATACAAATATACACAGTGCACAAAATTTTTTTGGATTTTCTGAATAAAGACCTTATCTCCCCCTACTTTATTCCTGGTCGATCAAGTCAAGTCTAGACCTTCTCTCAGGGTTCGGGTAAACCTGTATCTATTACATATATACAGTCTTCTTTTTTTATTTTCTTTTCTTTATTTTTCCTTTCTTTATTTATTTATTTTAGGTTAAATTGATAAGAAGTATACAATATTTACACACAAATGCAAGTTAGTAAGAATATGGAGTTAGTGTTATATACATGTGTTTTATAGGGCTTTTTAAGCTAAAATAAATGAATAAAATTGAGGAATCGCAAATTCATCATCCCCCTATGCTTTACTTTTGCTAGTCCCTTAGCAAACACTTATTTGAAAGAATAAGTGAAGAAAAAGAAAAGGAAAGGGAAAATAAATAAAGTAGGACAATATTGAATATTAAACTTATCTTCATAAAATTGTAGTTTTGAGCTCTGTCAGACCTTTGGATTATTAGTGTGTCGGAACCTTAATGGGAGATGGATTTAAGACCTAACAGCCTCTAAGTTCCACAGGACTCCTATTCAGGTCTCCTCAATGGTCAAGTCAGAACAAGTCTACATACTCCAATTCTAATGACAATGAATATTTACTTGTACGATGTAAGTGAGGTATAGCTCCCCATCTCAGAAGTAGCAAAGAAACAGTCTCCCTCAACAAGGTAACTCTAGTTCCCCAGTATTGCAACTCTTTCCTCGAGGAGCAGAGATATTCCCTTCTAAGTTCAAGTACAACCATCTCAAGAAGAGGGGATGAAGAAAAGAATGGATGGTAACCAGTGTAGCTACCTATCCTTGGATGCATGACCAGTGTAGCCAAGTCATCCGCTGCAATCTTACAAGAATTTGTCTTTGAAGCTCTTATTGTGATTTTTAAATTTTTTTAATCCTTGTATATACACTCCGGCAGGCATTTTACTTTTCAATCAGGCATGTCCACTTTTGGAGATTCTGCATTTTTCCATACTTTTTTTTGAAAGCATATACAAAGTGCAGCATGTACATAAGGAGTTTATCCTCTTGAGCGAGTAGACTATCCCTCTCTTGAAGCATTATTGCAACCACACAGCATCCTGTCTTTAGACCTCAACATCGCTAGACCGGGTTGAGACGCACTTCCTTCCCTAGAGAAAGACGAGAGGTTCCTCCTAGATGTACTACCCGCGTATGTTACCCCAAGCCAAAAGATTCTGCCTCCTCACTACCTCATCCATGAAGAGCTATGTGTAGAGTGCTTGTCCAAAATAAGCCACTGTCTGAAAGAATCACGCATGTGTTGTTAAATGTTCTGCTTAGACTAATCAAGATGACACGTGAACATAGTCTTATGGACTCAAAGAAATAAGTCACTAGGACATGAAAAGTCTTAACTCCATTTCTTATAAGGTTCCTCTGAAATTAAGTGGATTAAGGCCCAACTAAGCTCCATTCTTCAATTTTATTCCAGACATAGTTTAAATGTCAATATTATCCTGAAAAATGCACATGCAAATGCAAGAAATGTACAATACAAGAAAGCTTTTTTTAAAAAAATGATGGACAAGTGAAAAGAACATTTTTTAAATCAATTTTCTAATTTTTGAACTTTTTTATGGATTTTTGGAGAAAAATGCAGATGTGAAAGAAATGGATTTTTTATGCATGTTTTGTATAGATTTTTACTTTTACAGTTTTTTTTCAAAAAGGAAAAAGGGTCAGTAAAATATATAAAAGTATATACAAGTTTTTTTATTCTTTTTTTTATTTTTTATTTTTGTTTTGTTTTGTTTGTTGTTGTTTTTTTTTTGTTTTTTTTTTGTTGTTTTTTTACACACGTGGATTTTACAAAATTATATATATATCCCCCAAATAAATATATTTAGAAGTATGAGTTATATGTAAAGTATATATACAATATATACGACACCCCCTATACTTAGCTCGAACTATGTCCTCATAGTGACCAGAGAGCGATAAAGGAAGACATAACTCGTGCTAAGTATATAAAACAAGATAAAAAGAAGAGAAGTTGGTGATCCCCCCTATACTTAGGATCAAGTAATCCTAAGTATAGTAGACTGTACAAAAGGGGAAAACCAATGAAGAGAATGTACAGACTCAAAAATAAAAAGACGATATGAACAACATCACCACCCCATACTTAGGGTAAAGTATCCCTAAGTATAGGAAACAACTAGAGTGATGAACAGGATGAATATAAACAACACAAATCATTCACCACCTCTATACTTAGGATAAAGCACATCCTAAGTATAGCATATATACACACATGGAAAAGGGTGAATGATAAAACAGAAGAAGAAAGAGTGAAATGAAAGGTTATACAAAAGGAGTGGATGTTCATGAATCAGACGCAGAAGATGGAATCAAAAGATCATCATCTGATACCACAAATACTGAATCAACGATGGACAGGAATGTAACATGATCTAGATATGGCTTCAGCAACTATCTGTTCACAACAAATGGATGTGCGTCAGATGACAACCCAGATATGACAATACTCCCATTGTCACGCACAGCTCTCACGATGAACGATCCTGACCACTTGCTTTTCAATTTTCCTGGAAACAACTTCATCTTAGCATCAAATAACCAAACTTTCTAATGGGAGAAATTCTTTCGTTGAATGTGTTTATCATGCCAGCCTTGACTTTCTCCTTATACATAAGTGAGTTATAATATGCAAAGTCTCGGAATTCCAGTAATTTGTTCAAATCTAAATTCTTGTTCTTTCATGCCTTCTCATAATCTAAATTGCATAAACGGAGTACCCATAAAGATTTGTGAATTAATGCCACTAACAGGTGGAAAGGCTTTCCATACACCAATCTGTAGGGAGACATACCCAAAGAAGACTTGTATGTCTTCCGATAAGCCCATAGAACTGAATCAAGCATCTGGGACCAGTTCTTCCTATCTGGACGTACAAGTTTTTGCAATATCGTCTTGATCTCCCTATTTGAAATTGTTGCCAAGCCATTAGTCTGAGGGTGGTAAGGAGACGCAACTCTGTGCTCAATGACGTACTCCTTCACAAGCTTCTTTACTTCTCTATTAATGAAATGGCTTCCCCCATCTGAAACCAGTATTTTGGGAATACCGAATCGCGTAATAATATGGTCCTTGAAAAAGGAACACACTGTACGACTATCTGCGGCTCGAGTGGGGATAGATTCCACCCATCAACTAACATAATCCACGACGAGTAGGATGTACTGAAATCCCTGACTGACAGGAAATGGGCCCATGAAGTCGATGCCCCAAGCATTAAAAATATCAGAAATCTTTATATATCTTAGGGGCATGGTATCTATAGAACCAACTGTTCCTCCCATTTTCTGACAGTCAATACAACCTCGAACATACTCTGTAGCATCCTTAAACAATGTGGGCCACCATAAGCCACTATGTAAAACCTTTGTCGCGGTGCGTTTCCCCAAATGATGCCCACCAGATTCTAGTTTGTGACAGTGCTCAAGTACACTGGTGTCTTCCTCCTAAGGAATGCATCTTCTCTAGATACAATTCGCACCCTTACAAAATAGGTACGGATCCTCCCACTGGTAATAATAAATCTCTGACAGAAATCTGTATACCTTGTACTTCGGCCAATCTTGTGGAGCTTTCTTGGAGACAAGATAGTTCATAATATCAGCATACCATGGGAGTGAGTCCACAGACAAAATGGCCTCATCTAGAAAGGTTTCAGATATAGGAATCATGTTCTGCTCAGAGGTCTCCGTATCTGTAATACGAGAAAGGTGATCTGCCACAATTTTTTTCACTCCAGGTTTATCTCGAATATCTAAATCAAATTCCTGGAGAAGAAGGATCCATCGGATAAGGCATGGTTTGGCATCCTTCTTTTCCCGCAAGTATCGTATGTCAGTGTTATCCATGTACACAATAACGTGTGAACCGATGAGGTAAGATCTGAACTTTTCTAGTCCAAACACAACTGCTAACATATCCTTCTCTGTAACTGTATAATTCCATTGTGCTTCATTCAGAGTCTTGCTAGAATAGTGTATAGCAAATGGTATCCATCCCTTCTTTGTCCTAAAACAGCTCCAACTACGAAATCTGATGTATCCGTCATAATCTCAAAAGGAAGAGACCAATCCGGTGGCGGTAAGACAGGAGCACTAGTAACCATTTCTTTCATTTGATTGAATGCAAGGAGGATTTTCTCTTCGAAAATAAAATCGGTCTCCCTACACATAAGCTCAGTCAAAGGTCTGGTGATTTTGCTGAAGTCTTTTATGAATCTCCTATAGAATCCTATGTGTCCCAAAAATGTCCTTAACTGCTTCAAATTCTACGGTGGCTCTAACTTGGAAATCACATCAATCGTAGCCATGTCAACCTCTGTACAATGTTTGGAGATGACATGGCCCAATACAATCCCATTAGTCACCATAAAATGACTCTTCTCCCATGAGAGCACTAGGTTTACCTCGCAGCAACATTGAAGAACTCAGTCTAAATGAGCAAGACATGTGTCAAAACTATCCCCGTAGACCGAGAAATCGTCCATGAAGACTTCAAGAAAATTACCCACCATGTCGGCAAAAACGGCCAACATACACCTTTGAAATGTATCGGGGGCATTACATAATCCAAAGGGCATCCATCTAAAGGCGTAGGTGTCAAACGAACAAGTGAATGTGGTTTTCTCCTAATCCTCAGGAGCATAGCAACTTGGTTGTATCTTGAGTACCCATCCAAGAAGCAAAAGAACTCTTTCCCAGCCAACCTCTCATAAATCTGATCAATAAAGGACATTGGAAAGTGATCCTTCTTGGTAGCTGAGTTCAGGCATCGGTAATCTACACAGACACGTAGATACCCGGGTCAGAATCCCCTTACCACGGTCATTCTTTACGATCGTAATCCCGGATTTCTTTGGGACCACATGTAAAGGGCTGATCCACTTGGAATCCGAAATGGGATATATAAGGCTAGCATCACACCACTTCTTGATCTCCTTCATGACAACCTCACTTAGATTTGGATTTAAACGGCGCACATTCACGGGAGGGTTTACAGTCATCCTGTAGGTAGATATGATGTGAGCACAACGTTGGATTAACCCCATGGAGATCCAAGATATTCTATCCTATGGCCTTGCGATTTCTCTCAAGAACCTCTAGCACGCGAGATTCTTATTCAACGGTCAACTGCGAGATGAGGATGATCGGAAACATTTTGGGGGACCCGCAAGGAAGGCATATTTCAACGTTGTTGCTAAAGCCTTGAGCTCAGGTGGGTCTGAATCGGCTCTGCAATAACCTCTTCTACTGTACTGGTAGACGATATGTGATCCGTACTCTGTAGACTCTCCACCTTGGCTACTGTCGGCTTAGTAAATAGAATATCTGATAGATCTGCAATGAATGATTTCTGCTCAGAAAGGAAGGGCTCATCAGGGTGTTCAATATTCTTATCAATTAACAGCTTAGATATCTTAGCAATAATCTCAGAAAGATATCTCTCATATGTGCATAAATCAGTAAATTCAATGAATGGCTCAGATATCTGGACCTCAGAACTCTGCTCAAACTGCTCATCGGCAACTATCTCAATTGGACCACCAAGGGAACTCATGTCGACTGTACTTTCCATAGAGTCCTTTTGGGAAAGGAACTCCTGGGTATTTATAAAATCCGTGAAAAAATCGGTCTCTCTGAATTCAACAAAAAAATCACACTCATTTAGTTTTGATATAACTTTCTCTATTTCATATGCTGCTGGTGGCAGTGATGTTCTAGGAACACATCGACTCAATTTTCACCTTGTCACTACGAGAGTGAAAGATGATCTCTCCAATACCGTAATCAACTGTTGCTTCTACCGTTCGGAGGAACGATCGACCTAGTATGATCGGGGTATGGAGTAACGGTGCAGGTGTGTCCATATCCATGACAACAAAATCAACAGGGAATTTCATTCCCTGCACCGTTACAACAACGCCCTCTAAAATGACTATTGGCCTCTTAATCGATCTATCAGCAAATTAAAGGATCATTCTGGTTGTTTTAAGAGGCCCTAACTAGAATTCAGTTAATAAATAGGAAGGCATGAGATTAATGGAGGAACTGCTATCGAGAATAGTACGATCAAATTGTTGATCAAAGATATGGCAACGGATGTGAGGTGCTCCATTATCTTTCTTTTTAGGCGGAAGGTTACTGATGGCATGAACTATGGCAATGGTCAAGATGTGTTTCTTTGTTTCCTTCCGTCCGTTCTTCCTTGGTTGACGCTTTTCGGTACATGCCTCTTTCATTCCTTTTTTTACTGTAGGCATGTATTCCATGGCCTGAAGGAGTGGCATCTTTAAAAAGATGTTCTGTAAGGTGTCAACCACTCCAGGATCAGATAGTGTTGTTTTTAATTTTTGAATTTGTTTAGCTTTAAGAACAAAAGGAAATGGTACAGAATCAGAATAAACATGCAAACGTTCATTTCCTTTATTCAAAGTAGAATCCTCATGTACAAGAGGACAACCAGAATCAGTCTGTACAGTGTTGTCCAAACTGGGTGGAGGAAAAACAGAATCTAAGACAAAACAGGATGTTGCTGCTGGTGAAGGGGAAGAATCTGCAACTGGTATATTCTCCCGTGTTGATGGTGATCTACATCTGCCTCCTGAAGGTGGTGGTGAAGGCAGTGAAACTCCAAATGTGGGTGCTGCTACACTGGGCCTCTGGACTGCTGGTGAAGGAGATATGTAGAAGATGATGTTCTCAATGGATCGATCTCCCAACCCCAACTGATGCATAGGCGGTTGCAATCTCCTACCGCTCCTAAGATGAATGGCGTCAGATAAACATGTAAAATCAAGGGGCATACCTGTCTCGGGGGTGGGTGGGCTATTGGCTTCCTGCTCCTTGCATCTGAAGTTGTTGGGGTTGGCTTCAACCTGTGATGGAATCGGTGTCTTGGTGGTGATTAGGTCGTCGATCCGCTGAGTAAGTTCATTCATGTTCTTCATAAGAAGTGTAAGTTGGTCCAGTGCTGGATTGGCTAAAGGGGCCTCAGGTTGCTCATTGAATGGTTGTCACTGAGGCTAATAGTATATAGGTTGTTGGTACCCATACGGATTCTGATAATGAGGAGGAGGAGGAGGGGAGAATATTGTCCATAGTATGCAGTCTGTTGCTGGGTAGGATGAGGGAAATACATGGATTGCTATTGTGGTTGGCCTTGTCTCTAGTTTTGGAACTGAGGTGGAGACTGATACTGAGGCTGGAACTGCTGGTGCTGGTACTGGTACCGTTGTCATCTGCCTCCCTGAAACTGGTGGACGGTTCTCTGACCCTGCTATGAACCCAACTAGTCTTGCCCTGACGGACGGGGTTGGTTTCGCTCACGGTCGAACCAGATACCGTTCACCTCTTGAATACTAGGTGGAGATGGAGACTGCTGCTCAGGAATGTAGGCTACTTCATGTTGATACGGAACTATCTGATGTGAATGCTGCTGAACCTGATCAGGTGTCTGCATGTTGTAGACATGCTCAACTATGGATGGTCCTCCGCTACTCTTCTTGGTGGAAGAAGTCTGCTCCCTAGTAGAGGTATTTGTTGCTGCACTCGTAATGTGGATTGCGTCGATCGTATTCACAAGAAGCTCCAGGTGCTTTGTTATCTCATCCAGCTTATCCAGGTTCTTTGTCCTCTACTCGATCACATGAAGCTTATCAAGTTCCTAGGATCGCTTTTCAATAATATCCACTTTGGATAGGTGGCTTCCAATGATGGCCAAATCAGTGCTATACACGTTATCCACTTCTTGTGTTGCCATCATATTGACATCTTTGTGGGGTACTGCAGGGGCGGTGATGGGGTGCTTCTGAAAAGCACATGAAGAAGAAAGAGCTGTAGAACTTTCCGCCATCTCCTCAAAAATTTGATAAAGGACATCATCGTCCTTATTGAAGTGACTTCCCCCACAAGCGGCATCTACCAGCTTCTGATTCTCAATGCTTAATCCCCAAAGAAATTTTGAACAATGCCGATCTTTGGAATATCATGATGGGGGCATTTCTCCATCAGATCTTTGAATCTTTCCCACGCCTTGTGAATAGGCTCTTGGGGCATCTGGTAGAAATTAGAAATCAAGGATCGCATTTGGTTGAGTCATCCAAGTGGATAGTACTTGTTCAGAAATGCGGACCTCAACTCTTCCCCAGTAGTGACAACCTTCCCCGAGTGATTTAACCAATACAAAGCTTTGCCTATCAGACTGAATGGAAAGGTGGTCATATACACTACCTCTAGTGAGATATTTGGGTAGTGTATTATTGCACAAATGTGATCGAACTGTTGGAGGTATATATAAGGTTCTTCATTAATATTTACATGGAATATTAGGAGAAGAGGTAAAATAGTAGGCTTAATCTCAAAATGCCCATAAACCGTAGGGATTTGTATCAAAGATCTTGTTTGTCCTGCCTCTGGATTATAAGCATCCTTTAGTGTAGGCTTAGCCCTAGGTTCTATGTGAGGTTATTCTCCCCTATTCCCACCTCCAGGGTTTTTGTCATCCCCCTCTCTCCTATCTTCTCTTTCTTGTATCAGCTCAAGAATCATGTCTCTCAATGCGATTTGAAAATTATCCTGCTCTACTATCTAGGCTTGAATTTTTTGGATGGAGGCTAACAAGGTGCTATTGATCTCGCTCTGCTCCGACATGGTTCCCTTTCCCTTTGGTGGCATCAAGTGTTTGGTGTCTGAATCTGAAAATATGCATGATACGCGATAAGTGCTCAGTATTGATGGAGTCTCAGATATTAATTCGAGATTAAAGCCATCTTAAATAGTGGATTGATGGTTGTTGTGAAGGGTGAAGTAGAGAAAGAGGAATACTCGGGAAGTGAGTCTCCACGAATAGAAGGTGAACAGCTTGGAGTGTAGAATGAGTTCGCATAGTCCGAACGAGAAATACTCCGGTCCGACATCTTCAAAATCAATAGGCAGGATGCGAGAACACGAAGGTCAATGCAAGAGTGAAAGTGAATGAAGGCGCAAATTACGCAGAAGGATCTTTATCACTAGCAAGAAAACACAATACAAACCCCCAGTTCACCAACTCAACTCATTGTGAAGACCGTGAAGGTTCGGTCAATTATCTTGTCAATTTAAGAGTTTAGTGAGAATACAATCCATCAGAGTGATTAAAGCGAGTTGTTAGGAACCCAATGCTCTCAGGAGACTTGCCCAATCCCAAAGTTAGATCTTTCCCAACCAGTATGAATTACGAACCGTTTACCGGCTACCCGATCAATTCAATCTGTTAAGGACGTCGCGGGCCACTTTACCGGCTACCAGAGAGATCCTCACTAGAGAACGACTAACCCAAGATAGTAGTCTAAAAAATGTTCGGGCGTGGTTCTATCCTAGTGTGCGGGCCGCTCTCTCGCTACATACAAACCAAACAATGAGGGGATTACTCACCCCAAAACAATGATTTTTCCTTGTATTTTTTTAGGGTTGAGTTTTCTTTAGCAGTCTCGTATTTTAGGCAGTTGTCACTTGGTTAAAATATTTTCAAAGAATCACCTACCGAGGGTCCAATTTCCTTTTTAACTTATATGAGTGAAAACAAGGAAGGAGATCAGAAATGCCAATGCGCGATTAAAAACAATGATGCATATGGGAGATAGAGATGTGTATCTTGTCTCCAACACTCTACATGCAAGTGATCCACGCAGAATTGAAATAAACTATCCTATATGATGCAAGTGAACTGTCCTAGATGATAGCTTCTATTAACGGGCAAGAACAAGTTAATTTGATTAAGTCCACAATCACGTTCTACTCTAAAGGTACAGAAATTCTTATTTAGGGTGTTTGGACCTAATTAATTATCTGGCTCAATCAAATTAATTAAAGAAATCAAGAGGTAGCTCACAAAATCTGCGGGAAACAATGAAAAATAAGACGATAAAAACAAAACCAGTGAGGTCCCCCAAGTGCATCGGTACTTGGCAAAACAGACCCGCAACAAATCAATGTCCATTTACAAGAGTTTAAATGCTAGAAAATCTCTCTCTCTCTTCATCTCCTTCACTTCTTCTTCTCTTCTTACGCTATCCTACGGTTCGGTGAAGAATCAAGCTGCCTCTACGTCACTTGGGTGCTTCGACTCTCCTAGGATCGCTTCCTTCGCTCTGCGGGCCCTCGCAAGAAAAAGAAAAGAGAATGTGTAAGAAACACAGTTATCAAATATGAGAAAGAAAAAAATGAAATGAATGCAGTGCATATGAACAATGAAGTGAATGGAAAAATGTAAACAGATATTTACAACCAATAATAGCAGGTCAAAAGAGAAACCTAACTACCCTCACCGTGCCTCCCTGACAATGGCACCATTTTGATGACTACGGTTATTTCGAGGATCAAAAATTAATGACATGGATGTCGTTGCCATCCCCAAAAATCTCATTATAAATAAACTTTTTTTCTCCTCAAGCTACAAAATTAACTAAAAGTGAATAATGAAGCAAGAGAAAATTTTGCTACTTATTTACTTGTATAGCGGACAGGATCCAACTCAGGGAGGCTACAATTCCTGAGGGTTATTCAATTAATAAATAAAAAATCAATTAAAAGAAAAAGGAAATCTCAGGCAAACTATCCTTGGTTTTTGTGGAATTTTTCTCTTTTTAATTTTTTAATTTTTTTGTTTCTATTTTTTATTTTATGATTTTCAAATTTTTAGTGATTTTAATGTTTCAATTTTTTATTTTTGAATCAAGAACAATATGCACAAAATAAGAAATACACACATCAACTCTTTTTGTAATTTTCAATTATATCAAAAATGCTCACAAAAAACCAGAGAAAATATTTTTGTGTTTTAAAGATTTTGAAATGTTTTTGGGAATTTTTGTAGAATTTTCAAATGTTTTGTATTTTTCTAAAAATCAAACAGAGACAAAAATTAGAAACAGTGCATAGCCTGGATTAATTTGCAACTTAGAAATATTTTAAATGCTCAAAACTCCTGGCAATTATTTTTATATAAAGTAGGGACAAATATCTACATACAGAGACTGAAATCAAGATTTTTGGATTTTTGTAGAATGTTTTATGATTTTTATAATATGTTTTAGTATTTTTCAATTTTTTTGTTTTATAAATATTTAATGCACGAAATTTGGATATAAATTAAAAGACAATGAAATACAATTACCATTAATTTTTTGGAATTTTTGGGGCAATATTCAATTTTTTTATGAATTTTTGAATTTCTGAAAGAAAAAAGACATTATTTTTATTTTTTTAATATTATTAAATTATGATGAAATGCAATAAAATTTTTATGCTAGATAGATACACACATCAGGAGCATCGCATAATTTTCTCGGAATTTTTGAGCAACAAGAATTATTTATTTCAATAAAAAGATCATGCAAATTTATTGTCTGGGAAGAGGACTGAAATGTAAATAGTTGTTGTTCTTGTAGAAAGAAATAATGCGAAATAAAAGAAGGGAGAATTGTGCAAATTACCCATAGTATGTGTGCACCGCACGTGATATGGGGTTGACGGGGTCTTCTTGCAATTTTTGAAATCACCGAGGGCGTGAATGAAATTTTGCCAAATTAAATATTCAACCCTAGGGTGCTTCTTATTTTCTTCATTCACAAGCAAGAGGGATGGCCAAGGGGAGCACGCTGCCCTTGTCTTCTCTTCCAGGCCGCACGGCGGCGGCGGTGCGGCTGTTTTCAATGGAGGGCGGAGGTGCTCGGAGTACACGGGGGATCTGGATGGAGCTCAAGCGAAGGCAGCTGCGGCGGCGGTATGGAAGCGGTGGATCGAGGTGCTACGGAGTTGGGCGCGTCTGGATGGTGCGGGAAGATGGCGAGCGAAGGTCGACGGAGGTCTTTGGCCTGATAGTGGTCTGGAGAAGGACAAGCGTGCTGGCATCTCGGGGGTCACCGCGGGCGATGTAGCATCTCGGCGGCATGACTAGGGCGAGGGGGCGACACACACCCTCGGTGGCTCAGCATTGAGGTGGTCAGGAGCAGCAGCGTCGCCACGGGCGGAAGCTCCCCTCTAAGAACGGACGGAGGGCGGCGGTGAGGGCTCTGCCCCGGGCGGAGGAGGTGGCACCACCACGTGTGGAGGAAGGCAGTGTGGGTGGAGCGCGGATCGTCTGCTGTAGCCCCGCCCTAGCAGAGTCTGTTGCGGCCATGGGGAGCCGCTCGATCATGATCGAGCGGTTCTCACGAATTCCCCCAGTGTGTGGGACCGGATCAAAGGGAATTCGTGGGAACCGCTCGATCATGATCGAGCGGCTCCCCATGGACGCAGCAGACTCTGCTGGGGCGGGCTACAGCAGACAATCCGCGCCCGCGCGGGTGCCGCCCGCGATGAGCGTTTTTTTGTAAACAGTAATCAAAGATAAAAAAATTATTTTTTTTTGTAAATAGTAATTAGAGATAAAAAACCTTTTTTTCTAAATCTGAAATAGAGGACAGAAAATAAAAAATGTTTTTTTATTTATTTTATTTTTATATTTTTTAATTTTTTTCTTCAAATGATCCTGCAAAACAAATGTTAGAGGGAAGAAAACAAATATTTTTTTTGAATTTTTTTTATTTATCAACAATTAGGATGAGAACACGATGGTTAGATCCAAAAGTCAAACGGAGTATGCGAACAGGGATCTGACAAAAATGAGGAATCGAATCCGGTTCTCCGACCACCGTGTGTGGTCCGAGTTGATAGATCGTGGGAGATAGAAAAGAACGCGTAGAGGTCACGAAAATAAGATGAAAATCAAGTTGGTTGCGGATCAAGTCTGATGGATTTAATGATCTAGATAAAAACTGACAACGAAATAAAAATGCAAGAGATAAAACTATGATTAATGTACGATAAAAATAAGAAGAAAATGGCGGGTCTCACTTTAGGAGCGGAAAAGACCTTGATTACCTCGACGAAGACTGACGCATTGTCACCGAACGGCTCGGAGGCTAGGCACCCTTCTATGACAAGAAGACTCTAGGAGATCGGGCTCCTCTCACCAAAGATTGATCAAGTTGGAGTGATGGAGAAGGAGCCATATAAATAGAAAAGATGGAGAATGAAATTTGAATTTTTGAATTTTTGGTTGAAGAGATAAGAGAGATGAAAATTGAAAAAGATAGAGAGAGATAAAACTATTTACAAAATTAACTAATTTTTTTGAATTTTCATCACTTTATTTATTTGAATAAAAAAGTTAATTTTTTTATTTTTTGTGGAAGTTAGTTTAGAAAAATAAATACATATGTTATATAACATATATGGCATTATATACATGGGTAAATGAGCAAATTAATTTTTTTTATTAAAATTTATTTATTTTTATTTTTACTTTAAATAATTAGTAAAAAAATTACAAATAAATACAAATACAATATGTACAAAATACATGGGAAAATTACACAAACCACCCCAGAAAACCAACTTTTTACTCGTAACTCCAAAAATTATGAAAATACAGCCATTTTAAAGATAATTTAATTTATAATGGAAGTGAGATTGGTTCAATTTGAGTTCATATGGAGCAGGAATTGGTCTTTCAATTAGTGCTTTGTGGCTTTTTCCAAGTGTGGTTGCTTTTATTCTGTACATGATTTAATTGTGCGATTATTTTTATTAATTAGAACACATTTTTATTCACAACTTTGATTTTGAAAGTTGTTTTATTTGAGGTCACCTAATCTACAAATAAAATAGTGTAGTATACAAATATACACAGCACATAATTTTTTTTGTATTTTCTTAATAAAGACCTTATATCCCCCTACATTATTGCTAGTCGATCAGATAAAGTCTTGACCTTATCTCAGGGTTCGGGTTAGTTTGTATCTATTATATATATACAGTCTTCCTTTTTTATTTCCTTCTATTTATTTTTCCTTTATTTATTTATTTTAGGTTAAAATGTAAGAAGTGTACAATATTTACACACAAATGCAAGTTATTAAGAATATGGAGTTAGTGTTATATACAGGATTTTTATAAGGGATTTCAAGCTAAAATAAATGAATAAAGATGACGAATCGTAGATTCATCACCCACGTGTTTGTCACGTGCAGGGGTCTTCCGGTGTTGTGTGATTCCTGTGGTGCTTTGGTGTAATTAGTCCCCAATGCACATGCCTTGAGCGTATATTACTTTAAAAGTGAGTAGACCTAAATCAGACATTGTATGAGGAAGATATGTGTGTTTTATTCTGTCCATTATGAAATTAGGATTTTATCTTACGGGACAATTATTTGAGTTAGAATTATTTATTTTTTTCTATAGTCTTTTTAGTAATATGTACACAATGGAGGTGGTTTGAGTTCAATTGAGTTAACATGAATTAATTAAAAATGTATGAAGTTGGATGAAAAATGTGAAGATGGTTATGAATGTAATTATGTGTATTAAAATGCAGATATTAATTCTAAGTACATGAATGGTAAAAATGAATAATAAATGATGAAATGCAGCTACTTACTCAAGAATGAAGCTCTATTTTCATCTTTTAGTGTGATGAATCACGGATTCATCAACCCCCTATGCTTAAACATTGCTCGTCCTAAGCAATTAAAATGAAATATAAAAGTGAAATGATTTCGGGTTCCATACCAAGGTCATGAACAAAAGATGAAAATAGAGCTAGACTTGTCCTTTGGATTAATAGTGTGGCAGAACTTTTGTGAGAATTAGGATTTTAAAATCAACAGCCATCGAGTTCTACATATAATTGTAATAGATTCATCTTAGTAGTAGGGATGCAAACGTACGAATACGAATGCGAATTCAGCTCATACCATAACCATATTCATATTAGTTTACGAATACGAATAGGAATGGTACATGAATGTAAATAATCAAGATCCATATCCTCAAAATACGAATACGAATACGAATCTTTTATAAACGAATGTGAATATCCAAATGAATATTGCAATAAAAATTATAAATAAAAACGTACGTGATTATTTGGCAACCACTTCCACATCACTTCCATATTATGACTTGAATATGAAATTCTATTTAATATGATACGATAATATAATAAAGAATATTACAATAAAAAAGTTTTGAAGGAAACATAAAATATCTTGCAAATTAATGATAATAAATCAAAGATTTAGATATAAACCAAAGCATAAGATGTTAAGAGTGCACTTGCTCTTTCACAATCCCGATTTCCTTGGCATGTTTCCAAGGTTAGCATGTGCAACATATATTTTCAATTGCATGGAAAATCTTGGTTTTTAAATAACATTATAAAGTCTTTATTTTAGAGAGACCAATCATATATATCATAGAGTATTTATTTACTAAAACTGCATGGGAAGAAATTATATCGAATGGCAACAGATCGAAAAATAAATTGCCAGGCAAGTCCAGAAACTCCAAAAGACGATTGTGGATAGAAAACTTAATAGGCTTCAGATCTTGATTAGAATAAAGGCACTCCATCACCCACACGATATCCAGTGTGAATCGATCGTTGTGAGCATCTCCAACCTCTTCGACCTCAAGTTGAGCAAGTTATTATGTTGCACTCTGGATAGCATTGCCACCTCCCTCGTCATATTTTTTGGAGGTCAGGGGACAACAGCAGGGGGAGGCGAGGTTGGCGGAGGGACGCAGGACTGCAAAGGGAGGTGAAGGTCAGGGGGCAACAACAGGGGGAGGCAGGGCTGGCGGAGGGTAGCAGGGTTATGAGGGGAGGCAGAGGTCAAGGGGACGGTAGTAGGGGGAGGCAGGGCTGGCAGAGGGCAGCGGGGTCGCAAGAGGAGGTGGAGGGTCAAGGGCTGGCAGCATGGGGAGGCAGGGCTGGCAGATGGCAGCGGGGTCATATGAGGAGGAGGTGGTTGGCAGGGGGCGGCAGCAGGGGTGGGGGCGTAGGAGGAGGCCGCAGGGGGAGGGGGGAGTGTGGCGGGCAGCAGGGGGATGTGATTTAAGGGGATAAAAAAACCCTAAGTAATAAGTATATTTCAAAATATTTAATATACAAAATGAATATTCGTATTCGTAATCGGAATCGTTTTTTTTTGTATTCTCATTCGTTAATCAAGGATTCGTATTCATATTCGTATCCGTGAAAAATTCGTTTAGAATATCCGTATCCATATTTGTATTCGCTTGTTTTAGAAAAACAAGAACTATATCCTCTTAAAAATGAATACAAACACGAATGAATATGAATATGACCGCATCTATTTGCATCCCTACTCAGAAGTCATCTTCGATCAATACTTCTCCCAAAGCAAATCCCATGAACATTGAACAATTGTATCATATGTGTGAAAGATTTTAGCTCTTCCCATCAAGAATGTCAGACTACCATGCAAATCTCTTCCCCAATAACTCATCCTTGGGGAGTCAGGTATTTCCTTCTAAGGTCTGTCACGTTGTATTCACAACGAAAAGAGGGAGTATAAGAAGGGGAAAAGAATTGGAGGTGACGAGTGTAGTCACCTCTCCTTGTGAAGCCGGCCAGTTTAGCCAAGTCTCCACCAAGATCTGCAGAGCTTGGACCTTTTTGGTCAAATATTTATCTGGTAGTTGAATTCTTTTTGGTATGGATTTGTGGTCCAGTCGTCCATCCCTTTTTCAAAGCTTTATTTCAACTCGTACTCAGGTCTTTAGATGTCCACGCTACTAGTAAAGAGACCGACATAGTCTTCCAACACCACGTCTGAGTTGAGCTAAGTGCATAGTGCGAGAGTACAGATTAATTCCCTATTCAGAAGTCATACCCAGAATTAGGAGACTAGGTTAGACACTAAGAGTCAAAGTCTGCACATTGTCATGTGGAACTCGAAGAATTAAGTCAAAGACCACAAGCTTCTAAAATCCTCTTTCTCGATTAAGTTCCTCTGGAAATTAGGTAGATTAAGGCCAAGTCAAGACCACTCTTGACTTCTACTCATAACTCAGTTCAAAATCCAATAACATTTCACTTTGCATATGCTAGATATGTACATGAAATGCAAGATGATTTTTTATTTTTTATTTTTTGTATGAGTGCAAGGATGATATGAAAGAGTAAAGATTTTTTTAATGTTTTGTTTTTTATTTTTTTCGGTCCTTTACCCATCGGGTAATTATTTCGTATTATATACAAAAGTACGTGAAAGTACGAGCTATGGATAAAGTATATATGCAATATATACATGCCCCCTATACTTAGCATGTGCTATATCCTCAGAGCACAAGAAGCGACGAAAGATATAGCTCATGCTAAGCATAGGAGAGTGAAAAGAAGTATAGAAGTCAACCATCCCCCTAAGCTTAGGCTCTGGTCAGCCTAAGTATAGAAGAAGATTAAAAAGTGGGGAGGTAGAGGTCAAGAAGATAATTGGGTGAATAAAAATAGGGTGGGCATCGGTCCCCTCTATACTCAGGCTTTGGTTAGCCTAAGTATAGGAGAGAAGTGAGTATGATGATCGATGGGATCTGGAGAATATACAGAGTAATTGGGTAGGGGGAATAGAAAATACAGATGGCATCGACCCCCCCCCCCATACTTAGGCCTTGTCCTAAGTATTGGAAGAAAATGTATCAGAAAATCAATGGGGGCAAGGGAAGTGTGGCCGATGATCAAGGAGGTTTACAACGGATATTTTTTTAAGCATGTGGTGGAAGGGAATAATGATAGAAAGAAGATGAATTTGAAGATTCCCAGCCATCATCGGAGTTGTCATTAGAAGAATAACACTAAAAGGTTACATTACTCCAACTATTTCTATTCTTGAGCTACTTTCTCAGAGTTCGCTCAATTTTGGGGTCAACCAATTCTTCCTCTGAATATTTAGATGAACAAGTATCAATCTGGTCATAACAAATTGTTACGGTGTAATGAATGGGACCATATGAGTCAGCATTAAAAGAATAATAGTGAGGAGCAGGGAAAGTCCAACGTGGGTCGACCTATGACTGCTTGTTCCGATCAGGCTCCAGATTCGTCGAACTGAGCTTACTCATAACAATGGCCTTCTCCAAACCAAATGAGGAATCCTCAGAAGACTCCTTTTCGAAAATGTTGAAGGTGACATTCTTAGTCGGTTCAGAAGGTATTCATTGTGAGGTACTGACCATAGGTTTCTTATCATATGAGTCTCCATATAGATTGTAATACTCTTGTAGGGTCAGCACATGTCCCGAGTATGTGCTCTATGTTGGCTTTGCATGTGTTGACTCATGGAGATCTAAAATAACTTTGTCCGGGTGTGGTGAATCGAATCTGTTACGGTTGATTTCATTCACCTTTATTGCCTCGACAGTCATTTCATAAGGTGTCTCTCCTTTGATTGTGTCTATGATAAATGGCGAGGTGTGGACATATGAGGGTTCCTCTATGTCACGACTATCGATTTCCAGTTTGGTTTTCTCAGGATCTAGTGTTTCCTCAAGAATTTAATAGACTTGGTTTAGGTTTGGGAATATAATTTCTTGAGTCTCACAGTTAATAGTCACTCTAGCAGAAGCTAGAAATGACTTTCCCAAAATAATGGGAGACTTAGATAAATCTCCTCAGTGTTCAATGTCCAGGACAATAAAGTCCACTTTTTATGTGACACCTTGGAAAGTAATGACGACAAAAAAGATCCTCTCGGTCTTTTTGTGGATCGGTCAGGAAACTGAACAATCACTCGGGTTTTTCTGAGTGGTATGACTTCAAGTCTGTCAAACACTGACTTCGGAAGGATATTCAGGGTAGAATCATCGTCAATTCGAATATTATTAAACTCAATATTCTCAATTTCACAAGTCACCTTGGTCAACCGTTTGACTTTACGGGTCTTTCTTGTCTAGGTCAGCACCATTGAACTGGCCATAGTAATTAAATGATATTAAGATCGAGATCTTTTCTTTCCCTACTGCTTAGGTGATAATCGACTCTTCACAAATCTCTGAAGATCGGGTACATACTCTATGGCCTTGATTAATGGAAGCTATAAGATCAAACTTTTACAAAATGCTTCCATATTGATGTTGTCTGAATTTTTAAAATTTTATGGTTTTTAATATTGTTTTTTGGAATTTTCAATAGCTTCAGTAGGATGGTCACTAGACTTATCAGGTGAATGTGGTGTCTGTGTGTGGAAATTAGGTACATGATGTGTTTCTGGTTCGCTCTATGATCTTCTCAATTCCTCTTGATTGATTATGATGTCTTTTACTATTCGGATAACATTATAAAATTGTTTTGTTAAAACCTCAGCTCTCTTATTGATTTGAGCTATGTCACCCACTATCGTCTCAGGACTCGGAGATGAGTGACTATGCTCAGTATGCCATGATATTGACATTTTCTCCTGATCCAAGAATTAGGCAGTCTATGTGATCAGGGTCTAGTCATGAGTCATGTTTCCTTGACTTTGGGTGTCATCTATGTGGTCAAAGAAAAAGTAATCATACTCGAGTCGTGAATCATCCCGAGTAGAGGATGGTTCAAACAGTGAATTATCATACGTAACCGAGAATCGTGTTCCTCTATCAAAGTCGGTTACGCTTGTATTCATCCTCGAATTTGCTCACTCCATTGAGTCTACATAGTATGTGTTCGGTTCTGTGAGCAGTTCGTATCTCAAAGGTTTAACCAAGGCTTGGTGGGTGGGAGACAAGAATAATGGATGGGGAGAAACTACGTCAAAGAGAGGGGTCCTCTGAAAATAAAGTGTATGTGAAGATTGAGAATTTTTCACGTAAATGCGACCCACAGAGTCTGGTTATGAATGTCAATATTCCAACATATTCAAAGGGAGTGGTAAAAATTGATTCGTGAAACCATGATTTGTGTGTGCAAGTACATTGTCACACAATTCAATACGCAAATGCAAATCCCAAATTCACCAACTCAACTCAGTGAAAGACACAAAGGTTTGTCCAAGTTATCTTGTCTGCTTTATTCGGTTATAAATGCAAAATTTTGAAAGAGTTAACGAGTTGTTAGGTGCATGTATTTCCCTAAAGTCTGGTCCGATTCTTGTGACTAGTTGCACCAACTTTCGGCCAGAAATGGATTAAGTACGAACCGTATAAATACGGCTACCTGGTACTTGAGGACGGAGCCTTACAAGTGTCCTCTAAACCTCCCACTCTTCTAAGGAAATCCAGACTGTTTACCGGCTACCCATAAAACCTCACTGAGAAGTAGCTAATCGTTTTTGTAGAACCAGTAGTCAATCTGAAAATTCTGCCTTGGCTCTATCCTAGTGTCCATCTCCCTCTCACTTGAAAGTATATTCAAACAATGACGAGGTTGCTCTCTTGTAAATAATGATATTCAATTTTATCTGATTTTAATTAGTTAGTACTATTAGTAGTCCCCTTGTTTTAGTTTGGTTATCACTTTGAATTTGAGTAGGGATCAATACGCGTCTACACGGGGATTCCAATTTCTTTTATTCCTATGTGAATGAAAACTGAGGGAGAATCGAAAAAAGTTGTGCAACAGGAAACACGATGACGAATGCTAAGCCAGAGATACTTATAGTGCTTCCTCGTAATTTTCATGCAATATGCTAAAAAGAATTGAAATTTCCCTTGAAAAATAAATCTAATGCATGCATGGGAAATCACACCTAGAATATGAATTTCTATTAGCGAGTTATATAACAATTTAATTTGCCTAAATAAGAATCGATCTAATGCATATAATTAAGTGCAGTGTGGTCCTAAATTCTACGCGCACAATCAAAAATTCTAGTAGCTATAATAGTCATATGTGTAGTCCTAGAACTATGAACCACTCAAGAACCCGATAGGGAGTTGGAAACGAGCAACTAATTAAATAAGAACACTTTCTCTCAAAAAATTAAATTCTTAGTGCATCCGATTACTTTGAGTCACGTCAGTATCCAAGAAAGCTGCTCTAATTCCACCAAGTACCACGCACGAAAAATGAAAGATTAAATATTAGAGATATTTACGTAAAAATATACAAAACAAAAGGGAAAATTCTGAGAAAATAGAGAAATAAATACAAGAAAACCGAGGTCAGACTACCCGAGGGTGGAAACCCTAAAAACTTGGTTTTCGAAAAACAACCTAAGCTGTGCCTTCCCAGCAATAGTGCCATTTGAAAAATCATGGAATGCCCTCTGTTAATTACGTGGCATTAACATAATTTTGTTCGTTGTAGGCAAGCAATTCAGGATTAATCAAAACAACCACTTAATTAATTATTTTCCAATTAAAGCGAGCGGTAAACTTTTTTTACTTAGAAATCCAAGGTAGAACTCATGGAGGCCACTGTCTCCTTAGATTGATTAAAAGATGATCTAGAATTTAGGATTTCAAAGAGGCATTTTTTATATTTTCAAAAGCAATGAATGAGCGATATGCAATTTTGGCGAAGTTCTTGGAGTAAAAGGCAATTTTCATTCAAATAATGTTCAAAAATTATGAAACATGGCCAGAATGTGAAATATGATGAAATTAGGCTACTATAATGTTTTTGGAATTTTTGAATACAATATGAATTAATTATGAATAAATTAATATAGATAGTGAGATTTACAATAATTAATATAATAAATATTAAATCTACTTATTTTCAGGAAATAAAATTATCTAAGACGTATCACTAGGTGAACTATTTAAGAAAAATCCTAAACCTTGAAAATGTTGAATTTAATAACATTAAAAATTAACTAATGAAATACACAAAATGATTTTTTTAGAGAAAACTATGCGTACAAATGCAATTCTTTTTTAGCGTAATGTAATTAATAATTAAATATACGATCTGTGATTTTTTTGCAATTTGGAATGATGGTTAATTAATTATGAATTTCTAAGCACATATTGGGCAAAATATGCAAATTTCCACAAGAATATTGATTATTGACTAACATAGATAATAAAAATATCATGAGCACGATACAATGTTAAGAATTTATTGATAGACAAAGAGAGAATTTTTAAATACTAAATAGCTGCAAAATTGAGGTTCGAATGATAATCCAAAGTCAGGGGTTTACATGCAAATACAGAAATAAAATAAATAGAAGAGACTTGCAAAGGGACTTTGTTGAGATTACATATTCTCGCAAGGGGTTTCCTGCAAAATGTCTAGTGGTCATGTGCCAAGCACATGACTCTAGAGTGGTAGAGATGCTTTGGGGATTCGAGTCAACTTGGAGGACGTTGTTGCAAAAATCCCACTCCACCACGTGCTTGTCATGTGCAGGGGTCTTCTAGTGATATGTGGTTCCTGTGGGGATTTGATGTAATTAGTCCCCAATACATGTGCCTTGCACGTGGTTGGGGCTTTGGTTTTTGAACGTATATTACTTTAAAAGTGAGTAGACCAAAATCGGACATTGTATGAGGAAGATATGTGTGGTTTAGTCTATCCATTCTGAAATAAGGATTTTGTCTCGGGCCAATTATTTGAGTTAGCAAATTTTTTATATTTTTCCTTTAATCGTGTTAGTAATATGTGCACAATGGAGTGGTTTGAGGTCATTCGGAGTTAACATGAATTAATTAAAAATGCATGAAGTTGTATGAAAAATGTGAAGATGGTTATGAATGCAACTATGCGTGCTAAAATGCAGATATTAGTTCTAAGTGTATGAATGGTAAAAATGCAGAATAAATGATGAAATGCAGCTACTTACTCAAGAACAAAGCTCTATTGTCATCTTTTAATGTGATGAATTGTGGATTCATAAATTAGCTAGAGTTTTTATGGCCAAAATGATAGAATAAAGATGATGAAAATGAGATTCATCAGTACTCTAGGTACAATTAGGTTGTTATCGCCCTAGAATACCAAGAAAATACTTCCTTCACCTGTAGACATATGCCTTCCGCAGGATGCCATTCGGATTGTGCAATGCTCCTATGACCTTTTAGAGGTGCATGATGGTCATTTTTGCAGATATGGTTGGTAGTTTTCTTGAGGTATTCATGGATGATTTCTCGGTCTATAGTGACAGGTTTGATTAATGCCTATCTTACCAGGATCGAGTTATGAAAAGATGATGTGAAGTGAATCTTGTGCTCTCGTGGAAGAAGAGCAATTTTGTAGTGACAGATGGTATTATGCTAGGCCATGTCATCTCAAAGCGTGGAATGGAGGTAGACCCTACAAAGGTGGATGTCGTTCATAAACTCGAGCCACCAATAAATCTAAAGCAAGTTAGATCCTTCCTAGGGCACGTCAGTTTTTACCGATGCTTCATCAAAGACTTCAGTAAAATTAGGTTAAGGTGTGGGGGGATTAGATCATATCGAATGATCTGATCGAGAGGTTGCGGGGCGTGTATAGATGAACAGTGGAGAGGTAAATCAGGGTGATCGGGTGGTCGAGGATGAAGGGACAACTTGGAGGTTTAAGGGCCAATGGATCTGTGGTGATCCTAGGGGTAATATGAGGGCGAAAATGAGTGGCTGATATCAATTCAAAGGACATATCTGATGGCTTGGAAGAGAAGGGAGATGGGGTGTCATGATTGAGGTGGGGAGAAGGTGATCCAAGGACGGAGAACAGGGTCGAGTGGCGGAGAGAGGTACGAGCATGTGGGCAGCCAAGAGGGCGCCATGTGGCCGCTCCAGAAAATTCAAAAATGAGAAAAAAAATCAAAAATAAATAGTTAGAGTCTTAATTATAAAAAGTCAAAACATGAAAGTTGTATATATCTCGATGAGATCTACAAGTTTCATGTTGACCAAAGAGTCAAAAGAAGTCATTTGTACAAAGCATAATTTTTGCAATCATTTTTAATGACTTAAAAAACTTATTTTAAGGGTTTTATATTTTCTTTATCTTTTGTAAATTCGTTTTAAATCCAAAATAAATTTGTGCAATATTTAACCTAATTTTTAGAGATTTTTAATAATAAAGAAAATAAATAAAATGTTAGTGATAAATACAATAAAATTAGGGTTAGTGTTAAATATAAGCGATTGGTTTATTTGACAAAGATGCGAAATTAATGAAGATTTTCCATGAAGGTCTTATTTTTCGAGGATAAAAAGAGAGAATAGTGATGAACTAGTAGGAATTCATCAATTATGCAGTCGTAACCGCATGCATCCTACCCTTCCGCGGCCTGCGTACCCATCCTCCCCTTCCACCTTCTCCGCACGACCTTCCAGTGCCCACGACTCTGCCTCTCCCCACTTCCTCCACTTCATCAACCTCTCTCTCACTCCCGGCCATCTCGTATCTCCCTCTCAACAACCCACAAGTAGATGAGGATGGCCCCTCATCGCACGCATTCATCATTTAGAGAGAAAGTAACCCTATCTTCTCCCTAAACTCGGTGACAGTGATATTGGGTTCTTGTCGAGTGACAATGGTGTTCATCCCGACGTGATCCGTGGAGACATCCGTGTCTCTGTTCTCACCCTAGCAGTTGTAGAGTCTCGTCGTGTGCATCCATGGCTGGAGGCGATAACCATATTGAGCTACAACTCCAGCCATCCCAAGCATTTCCTCATGCAGCTTCTCTTCCAGGTGATTACTCTTTGTCCCTGTCTTCTTCCTCCTTATTTTTCTTCATATTTTTCTTTCTTTCCTCCTCCACCTCGATCGCACCCAACCACCTTCACCTCCTCTCTATCTCTTCCTCCTCCTCCGTTCATCGAACCACCCTTCGATCTCCGCTCATCGCCCGCCTTCATCTCTGCCCACTCCATCATTCACTTATCACCATCTATCGCGTACCTCACCCGCGTGCCACTCACCATTCGTCGCCTCAGCTTCGACACCAGCTGCCACACCTATAGCAAGACTGCTCTGCATCTCAGTCGTGTGTCAGTCAAGTCTTCACTGTACACCTGGAGAAATCGTCGCGTGCACCGACCCTCCATCTCACTGTGACGTGCCTTTGCCCTATGTCATCACCCATCAGCCTCTGTGTTACACGCAACCTGCAAGCCTTGGTTTCTCCTTCATCTTTTTCTCCACAACCGGCTGCCTCCGTTGGTGTTTTGAGGACCTCCTTTGTCCTCGGGTGGCGAGACCCTGCTTCCTCAAACCTTCTTCCCTGTCATTATTCCAACCTCACATGCACGACACTTGAGGGAGGGGGATTTTGCACTCGTGCACCTTTGCATTTCCTGAGTTTCATGCCTTTGGAGAAATTTTGCAGGACACCTCCCTCCTATTTCGCAATAACCAGTAGATTCTTGCCCTCCATGAGGTACATGAGGCGCACGTGCCTCCCTGGAAATTTTGCATATAAACCTTCATGGGTCTAGGTAATTAAAGAAGCATTTCTTAATGCCATATTTTTTCTTTTTTAATTTTTGTAATTGCATAAAGAAGCCTGCATTTGTCTTGTAATTTAAACTTCATTATCGCATCAATTTTTTTCCAAAAATTATATATTGTAGATCAACTAATTATTTATTTAATGAGTATTTATTTGCAATTTTGTGAACAATGACTGATTTATTAAAATTAATTTGGTGAAAACTTGCACAGTTTACCCATTTTATGCTCTAAAATTACAATTAATCCATTCACTGCTCTAAAAACTCCAGAAAAATCAAATTAGATAAAATTACTTGTATTCAACATTGTGCCCAAATTCCATCTTATTTTCACGCACGCTAAGGTCGAAATAAATTAAACAGTGATTTGAGTTATTTATTTTTAATTAATTCCACACAGTATTTTAAGGAATTAAAAATTCTTTTGGATACCTCTCATGTAGACTTATCTAAGATAATTCAATCTCTAGAAAATGTTGGTGTTTGATATTAATTAAATTTATTTTTCTCGAAATAACCCCACATTCATATTTAATTCATAATTAATTCATCTTGCATAAGAAAATTCCAAAACAAAAATAGTATCTTAGTTTCATCATGTTTAACATTCTAGCTAAGTTTCATAATTTTTGGACATTACTTGAATGGAAATTGTATTTTGATCCCTGAGCTTTACTAAAATTGCATTCCATCAATAATAGCATTTAAAAATACAAAAAAAAATATTTCTATGAAAACCTAAGTTATGGATAATCTAGAAATTGACCTAAGGAGACAGTGGCCTCCCTGAGTTTGACCTTGGGCTTGCCTAAGTAAAAATATAAATTGACCGCTAGCATTAATCGAGAAATTAATTAGTGGTCCTTTTTATTGATTTGTTAATTGTCTGACTATAATAACTAGACACTATTAACATAGGGCTTTTAGTAAATCGTCAATATTCAATAAGCAATCTTGAGTTTCTAAGTCATATGCTTGTGAGCCTGCAGCTGGATGACTTTTCTACACTGGTCAAGCATCCTAGGATGTAGCTACACTGGCTACCGTCCATTATTCTCTCCAACTCCTCTTCTTGATCTGGTTGTAATTGAACTTAGAAGGGAATACCTCACTTCTCAAGCAAAGAGTTGTTGGATTGGGTAGGGTCAGCATATCGGAGAAGATCGGCTTTTACCGCTTCAGCTGAGGAGAGCCACATGTCACACACATTGTCCAAGATAGAGTCATAGTCACAAGGGTTTGCTATGAATTGACTTATTCTGACCTGGGTATTGAGGAGACTTGTGTAGGGTCTTGTGATTTTTGAGAGATAGTTGCGTTTCAAATTCTATTCTCAATAAAGTTTTGACTGCACCTAAAATCCAAAGGTCCGACTTAAGCTCGAACTTTGTTTTTGTGAAGACAAGTTTGAAGATTAAACTCAATCCAAGTTCTTTATTTTTATTTTCTTTATTTTTATTTTCTGCACTTATTGCATAAGTGTTTATTAGGGAGTAGCAAAGGCAAGTATAGGAGGTGATGACATTTCATCACCTTTATTCTATCATTTTGGCCTTAAAAACCTAGCTAAATGCATGTAATCACATTAAATTGTACAAATTAACATTCATTATTTATTTCATTTATTGCATATAAAATATAGTTTATAATGGCAAATTTATAGAATAAAGAAAAGAAAAAGAAAAAAATTTAAAAGGTATTTTATGACCCTAAACCCCGAGACATAGGCATCTTGATGACTGAGTCAACAAGGAACAAAGTAGAGAGAGATAAGAGTCAATAAATCAATAAAACCCCTATTTATTTATTCATCAATAAGTTCTTTTTGGGTCCTATTTTATTATTTGTTATTTGTACCTCAAATAAAGAAACTTTGTACATGAAAGTTGTAGATAAAAATACATAGAAGAATACAAATTTGATTTCACACAGAAATAGTATACATACTCAAAATGTACCAATATCACCTCTAATTGTATATAACGTTTAATAATATATTTAATGAAGGTATTTCACTTAATTTGGAGATAAGGTGTGAAAGTTAGGTTTTGGACCCCTATTGTATAGTTTATCTAAATAAAATATTCAGTTTATTTATTCTTTAAAATTTTATGTTTTTATAATTTTTTAAATATTATTTATAGTATATGTACGTATTTAGAATAGAATAAAACCATAAAAAATACAAAAATAAAATAGTCTATATAAATACATAGATGACTATACAATACATACACCTATGCAATAAACACCCCTATTTATTTAAGTGTACATATTACATCAAAAAATAAAATAAAAATATATTTATGTGTACAAACCTAAGTTATAATTATATGAATTAAGTGTATAAAATAATAAAATCAAAAATACAAAATAAAAATAAAATATACAAAACATAGGTAAATATACATTTAAATGAAACCCTAAAAAGTAACTTGTAATAAAACACTTGTAAAAATAAATAAAAAACATACTAAAATACTACGTTAAATAATAAACATTTTTTATTTTTTAATAAAAATTAATAAAATCATTTACGAATTTATTTTAAATTAATGTTGAATTTCAATTATGGTTTGTCCCGTAGAGGCTTAGGTGGACCAATTGTAGTGCCACGACAGTTGATCCTAGCTCAATTGTCTTGTTTCCAACATAGCCCTGTAGACCAAGGCCTTAAAAGTCGGATTTCGTTTTCGTTTCGGTGAGGGACCGAAACGAAATTTCGGCCAAATTTCGAGAGAAATTCGACCGAAATTTCGATCATTTCGGTGGTTTTTTGAACTAGACCCCCCCAAATTTCGACCGATATAGCCATTTCGACCGAATTTCGGTCACCTATCGAAATTGAAATTCGACCGAAATTCGGTCGAATTACGACGAAATTTAAGGCCATGCTGTAGACTACTTGTGACCTCATTTTGTGCCCAACTCTTTCACTCTTTGAGCTCGATTCCTTTTGCAAATCTTCTCCTAGGTCATTGTTCTTTCACACATACATATTTCATTGGTCTGAGGAACATCCATATGTGAGATCTTGTTGGTCAAACGACCACCTGTATATAATATCTCTTCTACATTCCTCTGCCCTTTGATCTTCTTTCGCTCCAGAAATCCCTAACCTAGCTTGGATTGAGGTTCCTGGTGACAACAACTACCCTCTCTGTGGTTTGGCGAGCCTCGTGGTATGTAGAATCGAGTTATCCAGCTCCGTCGCTAGATCCGCCCGAAGCTCAGCTCTAGGTGTCTTCTAGTGAGACTCTTTCCCTTTCTTTTTATCTTTTGATTCCTTGGAGTAGTACGTAGAGGCATCCCATGTTGCATTTAATTTTGTTTTATATTTCATGAAATCAAAAATTGTATCGCCGGTGCTCCGGCTCTGCCACTCTGTTCCGGCCACTCCTATCATGATTCACCATACCTCATGCTTCCATCTCATTCCTCTTAGCATGCTGAACATCCCATGCATCCCCATTCCCCTTGAGAGACCATGCCTCATCCTCTGCCTCTCGCCAAAGAAACGTCGTCCTTCTCCATTTCTCACCCATTCTGACCTTCAAAGCCATCAGTGGATTTTTATTTTGTTCGTGACTAACCTCTGCAGGAAACGAAGAGAGAAATCACCTTTATAGGGGTCATCAAGCTCCAGCACTCCTTCCAGGTGTCGTGACTCTGTTTGACCTTGTCGGAGCCCCTTACGTCCTTTTGGGATCACCAGCCAAAGCGGAGGACCTCTAGGATAGTTTTGAGCCACCTCTAAATTCCTGGAGGCAATAAACCATCGAGAATGGGCATATAAAATTTAGTTGGGGGGAAGTTCTTACGTTGTTCTTCCAGCATGCTTCTCCTTCATCCGATCAAGCCCCTGCTCCAGACTCTACAACTGTTGTCTGATGGTTCGAGCCTCAACTACTCGATCTCTCACCGAGATCTGATCTCAATCGTGGAAGATCGAACTGGTATCGACCGTCAGATGCGCACCGTGTGGTAAGTGGAGTGTTCAGAGCCATCAGTCAGCATGCGATTAGGGGTATTTTGCACCAATCCCCTCATGCCTTTTTGTTCTTAATTTTAGTACATAAACATTTGTCTCCATTCTACGTCACCTCACATGCCTGTGTGTGTGAGGGGATGGGGTATTTTGCACTTAGACCCTTGGCTTTTATTATTTTATTTCAATCCACTAATTTTCATATGTAGTGTAATATTTTGTAGCAAAATAACATCGGGAACCCAGCACTTGTAATAAATTGAAAAACACTGCTCTCTTTATATATTATTGAATATTTTAGAAAAATTGCATGTTTGGCCCTGGATTTTCCTTAGGTGTTCTAATTTAGTCCATAAAGTTTAAACATCTGCATAAATGCATCTGTTAGAATGTATTTTCTTTTTTAGTTTTTTTTGTGTAAAACATCTTCTGCTCGTTAAATTTTTTTGAAAATTTACCTTTAATACCTGACATATATTTCCGTCACATATATTTTTGGTTGGGTATTTTGAGTATATTTTCTATTTATAAAAAATTTAAGAATCGAGCTATTGTTCATTGTTTGCAGTAAAAACCCCATAAAATATAAAAGATTTTGAAAAATTACAAAAATGTATTTTGTTTATTATTGTATTTTAACTAATAGACCAAAAATCACTAAAAAATAGAAACAGAAAACCCATAAAAAATAAAAAAGTCCAAAATCTATACAAAATTATAAAAAAAACCTACAAAATTCTAAATATTAGAATTTTCATCTTTAAAATTTTTTACTATACTTATTATTAATTAAAAATAGTTTTGAAAGATTTTGAGATGTCTTGATATTTTTTAAGCGATTTTTATATTTGTAATCTGCAAATAAATTCAGGATATTTGTCTTATTCAATGTTTTGTCTTCCTTTTGCCTTCAAAAATACCTGAAAATTCACAAAAATTTACCAAAAGTAAGAAAAATAGTAGGAAAATATAAGAAATACGAAAACATTGGTTTCTGCCATTTGTGTTTCCTTTTAGTTATATTTATAATTGTAATACCCTATATTTTCTATATTATTATATATATTCTTTTATTAGATATTAGAAGAAAAAGAAACTGAAAATCAAAATAATATAAATAGAAAATTAAAAGTATAAAATAAAAAATTATTAAAAATATATTGAAATAAAATGTAATAAAAATATAAAATTAAAAACCCAGAAAAAATTCAAAATACCTCAAAAAATCCCAAAATTATTTATTATCTTTGTAAATTTTTCATTGTCTATCCTCACTTGTTTCATGTGTTCAACCCCTACAATACTTGTCCAATATACATCTATTTGTAAGGTATAATAAATTTTGATTCACACTTGCTTGCTTTTATGGGTTGATTGCTGTTCAAGATGACATTTGTGAGTGGTAGCATCCGCGACATTTTATCTTCACCTTTGGTGAGGATATTATTTTCGACACTTGCAAAAGTCTTTTCAATTGGTTTCCTCTTATTTTATAATATTGTTGGGAGTCCATGGATCACAATCCATGTGCAAAACAAATTCAATGGTTGAGATTGATTTTGTGTTTCTTTCAATGGTCGTGTTTTTTTGGAAAAACACAACAAAATTAATTTAATTTAATTAATTATATATTATATAAATTATAAATGTAAATTAATTCAATCAAATCAATAATCTAAGAAGGATTAGGAAGGAGGCAAGCCTCCTTCCAATTGTGGGGGACGCCACCTTGACTCATAAATCAAGAGTGATTGTCCACCCTCCTTATATGGAAGGGAGGCTCCTCATTCCAATTATATGAGATCTTATATCCCATATAATCCTTCATTATATAAAACTTTTATTGTATATTATTGATGAATCTCCATTTAATTTCCATTATTCTTTAGTTTTGGCCTTTAAACCCTACCTAAATGCATGTAAACACCATTATTTTGTGTAAATTAACATTCATTATTTATTATAAAAATATGTATAAATAACATTATTTGAAGCAAAAATAAATGAATAGAGAAAAGAAAACTAAAAAAACTATCAAATGTATTTTATGACCCTAAACCTCGAGACTTAGACATCTTGATGACTGAGTCCACCACGAATAAAGTAGGGAGAGATAGGGGCCAAAAATCACCAGTAGAACACTAGTTTTTATCCTCCAACAATTTATTTCAGGTTCTATTTTATTCTTTATTATTTATACGTCAAATCAATAAACTTTGTACATAAAAGTTGTAAATAAAAATACATATAAAAAATACAAATTTTACTTTGCACAAAAATAATATATATTGTACATTTTATACTCAGAATAAAATTCCAAAACCCAATCTTCTCAAACCCATATCTCCTCAATATGAACTCAAAATGCACCAAAATCAACTTTAATTATATATAACTTTTTATTAGTTATTTAATGAAGGTTGTTTCATTTAATTTGGATTTAAGATGCAAAGTTTAGGTTTTGGACCCCTATTGTACCATATACTTGAATAAAATGTTCCTTTTATTCATTGTTTATATTTTTCATTATTCTATATTTTATAATTTTTAAATATTATCAATAATATACGTACATATGTAGAATACATTAAAACCATTAAAAACAATAAATAAATAGTATATAAAAATACATAGATGAATATACTATACTTATACATGTATAATATATGTCTCTATTTATTTAAGTGTACAAAATACAATAAAATATATTTTGGTATATTTAAATGAGTTATAATTATATAAATTATGTATATAAAATAATAAAATATAAATACAAAATAAAAATAAAATACCCATATTATAGGTAAAAATACCTATAAATGGACCCCTGAAAATAGCTTGTAATAAATTAAGTGATAAAAATAAATAAAATCCAAAATAAAATACTACATAAAATAATAAACATTTTTCATGTTTTAACCAAATTGTTAAAATCATTCAATATTTTTTCCAAATTAATAAAGTTTTTTTAGTTTGATTTGTCTTTTTTCAGATGACATGGCCCAATCAGGACCCGCCATCTGTTGAATTGGGGTCAACTCTCTGACCCCAGTCATAGGCGTGTCAGAATACTCATTTGCCTCTATTATAAAAAAAACATCTTTATACACTACTCGAGAGATGGTACTCCCTTCATGGAAGATGTTGACACTTCAACCTAGATTCATGTCGAGAAAATCTTCTTTTCCATACCTTCCTCCTATGCTCGACACCTTCCCTCAAACTCCACCCCTTCTTCATATTTACATAACCTCCCTCCACATCTTCTCGAATTTTGGCTCCCTTTCCACTTTGTTTCTTGCCCCCCCCCCCATTTGTTCTCTAGGGCTTGAGTGAGATGACAGCTCGCTCACCAAGCTTTTTGGTGCGTTGAGTAATGAAGAGGAGGAGGTTCCCACCATATCCGATGGTCCGCCGTTGTTGAGGTCCCTCTCGTGGCCATAGGCCACTTGAGGTAAGTTTTTCTTTGATATGTGGATATCTTTGGTTCTAGCTTATCATTTCGTATGTTTATTTTAGCTTTTAATCAACCTCTTTAGCATAGATTTAAATTTTACCATCATTGGAGCTCTTGAGATCCGGCCATCGTCATTCGCAATACCCCTCCTGCTCCAACAACCACGATCACTCCATCACATTTCTCAGACACTTCTTCACCTATTTGCACCACCCATCCACCCAGATCGACTCTCGATCTAGATATCGAAGTTCACCCCAGCCACCCATCCTGAACCTCGCTGCACCTCAACATTCCATCATCGATCTCTACCAAATAAAGCCCAAGAGTTTCACATGTTCCTTGCAAGTGTTTCTGACTTCTTTGTAGGTCTTGAAGGGGGCATCTGAGTCCCATTTTGCATAAGGAATAACTTTCTAGGTCGCTGGAGAACCTCGAGCTCCAAGGGCTCGACTAGTAGCCCCCAGGAATTTTGAAGCTCTTGGGAGATTCGTCGTAGCTGCAGGAGTGCTTAGAGTCCATCGGCAGGCTAGCATGTGGGTGGAGCAATACGAAGCAGTGGATCATAGCTCGCCTTGGGTGAGTTCTTCAAGAGTTCTTCCACCTGCCTTACTGGCTGTTAAATCAGGAGCAGCTTCTAGATTATCCAAGGGATGTCGGATCTTCAGAGCCTCAGTCGTAGGATCCTTGTGCAGAATCTAATCATTGACATCGAAGCTGAAGCAATGTTGATCGGTGAGAGGTTGCCACGTGGATAAGTAAGTATCATCCAGCCACACGATCAATGACTTAAGGGGTAAATTGCATATCCAACGCCTCTCCTTTTTTTATTTAAGTATTGTAAAATATTTGAAACATTTAATATTTTTGTAAATTTGCAAGGAACCCCCTTGTACATCTTTCATATTGCTTTAAAGTCCTTGCTAGGTCACCTCACGTGTCGCCCCACGTGAGGCAGCCATTTTGCGCAGAATCCCTTGCAGCTATTTATATTTCATTTTAGTATTTAGAAGTTAAATATTGTAATATTTTGGTTAACTTGCATTGTAACCCTTATCTTTATTTTTAATTGTAAATGTACCCTTGCCGATTGATTTATTATTTTGCTTGTTTTATACATCAAACATTCTCCAAAAAAATGAAAAATAGGGTTACGTGCCTATTTGCGTACACTTCCAGACTATATTTTTATTTTTGCATTGGGGCATTTTGCTTATTTTCTAAAAATAAAAAATAGCATGATTTCTCCCTATTTGACATTAAAAATAACAGAAAAATATAAAACAGTTTTGAAAAATTCCAAAAATTGTATTTGGTTTGTTATAGTATTTCTAGACCAAAATCCTGAAAATAGAAAAATAAAATGAGAGAAAAATAAAAATCTCCAAAATCCTTTAAAAATTTAAAAATCTACAAAAAAATCCAAAAATATTCATTTTGTTTATATTTGTATACATATATTTTAGTATATATTAAAATTAGTTTTAAGAATTTTTTAACCTATTTAATATTTTTTAAATCTCAAACAATTATGCTTATTTATTTAATCCATGTTTTGGGATATGTTTGACTTTAAAAATATATAAAGATTAGTAAAAATATCTAAAAATCATAAAAATAGTAAAATTATAAAAAAAATATAAATACATTTTAGTATAAAATTTTTGTTTATTTTTAGTTTTATTTATAAATATAGTATCCTATATTGTATATATAGTTATATATAAATCTATATTATATATTAAAAAGCAAAGAAATTAAAATCAGAAAATTGAAAAAGAAAATAAAATATATAAAACTAAAAGAAATTTATATATATATATATATATATTAATATCCATAAAAATATAAAATTAAAAAATCACACCAAAAGAAATAAAAAGATAAGAAGAGGATAAAATTTTGCACATCATTGCCTAATCTATCATGTTTGCTTCCTGTGTTCGACGCTCTACACATACTTACACCAATACACATATTTGTAGAGTTATAACAAATTTTAACTACACATTTCTTATTTGCATTAATATATTCTATTTGTGGATAATTATTGAATTAGAAGGACTTCTTGTAGGTCGCTACAACGACTTTGTCTTCGCCTTACGAGAATATATTTGAACCGTTAATTCTCCCTCTTTTCAATTATTTCACAAAAATAATTCAAAATTATTTTGTGAAATATCAATCATGGCATTGCAAATTTGTGAATCACATGCACAACCCAAAATAAATTATAAATTACACTTTCAATTAATTGCCCAATATGAATCGAATTTAACATTTAAATTGTAAATGTTAATCTGGATAGTGTTATCCACGTTATAATATATTTGATTAATGTGGATAGTGCTATCCACGTTATTCATATCCTTGATAATTAAATCATTTTTAATTACCATGGATCTCTATTCTCATGTATCTAAATAACATGAATCAAATTCATATTATTTATGAAAATTAAATCATATTTAATTATCAATTTCCCAATTATCATATGTATTATCAACAATGGAAGTATTCTTGAACTCTTTCAAGGATATTGTGCTTTCTTCGCAAATAATTGGAGATAAGGATAGGGTGATTGTACGTTCCACATAGAGTGACTTGGATATTAAGATCATATCTCAAATCCAGATCTCAGGTACCTCCCATAGATGTTCAATTAAATCAAAACCGTAAATCTAATCTTATCATTGCATCTGAATCACATTTAGATCATTGTCCAGTGTCCATCATTTGGAACAAGATTAGATTACATCTCTACTGAGAGGATTCACTAAAATTCAGATCTATTTCATCACTCCCTCAGAATGAAAGCATCATGGTTATACAATCATTTATGATCATATCACCCTTAGGTATTCCTAATACCTATACATCCTGCATACTGGAAGACCTAGAATAAACCTGCAGTTTTAGATCTTATTTAGACTATCTTCTTCAGGATTTTATCATTAAGTCTCATTTGATCATTGGGAGTTGGCATCGATCATATACTTTCCAAAAGCATATATCACACCTAGGTATTGATCGTATACTTTCCAAAAGCATATATCAAACCTATAAATACGGTCAAGCTTTCAAAGCGAGACGATCATGCATGGAATTTGATCCCAATATCTCATGAGTGAGCTCATGTTTTCCGTTTTAATAATGAACTTGTATGATCCCTTTGAGAGATCGTATTACTCATATTTCCATGTATACGTACCAACTTGTCGACGTATAGACCTAGATTAGATTATCAACCTATCGGTCTGCCAAATGTACATACTCAAATATATAGTAACATATCTGTCTCTGGTCAAATGATGTGTGCCTATATCATGACAGTATATGACATAGGTCTTTGGTTATCTCGATCTTGTTAAGTTAACTCTTTGACCTAACCTATCTAATACCTATGAATCTTTGTTCCTAAGCAGAGGACATGCATCAAGAGGTCGTTTATATATCAGCGTTTAGAGAAAGGATTTTCGTCTCCTTCTCAGGCTAGAGATCCTCTCTTAACAATCACTTGACAGTGCTTGACGAGTCCTCAATCTAACTCTTTAGATATCACCCAAGCACCAGCCTATATGATTCAACATTTGAATCAATAGTTGTATGATCATTAAGATGGCCATTGTGCATAACAGTAACTATACTAAGGGACCTATTATGTAAATTAGTTAGTCTTCATTTCATATCAGGGAATGATTTGTAATAATAATTATTACATAATGGCTCATCGTGGGCTCACATGTCCAACATCTACTATAACAGCACTGACAATAAACGATGAGACACTCACCATGGGTTTCCAACTCCAGACACTAATCAAGTTTCCGTTGGTTTTTTAGATGGAGTTTGAGTCAGTTCCGTACTTCATAGTTCAGGATTCTTGGATACAAGCTCTTATGGTATTCCAAGAGACATAGGAGGAGCCTACGTTGTTTTAGTCGTTCTTTCAGCCATTCTAGTTTCCATGTTAGGACCAGCCAGTGTTCATTCCTCGGAGGTGTTTCTCATATTCATATGGATATTTTGGACCATCCCAGAACTAGAGCAAGATGAGGGACACCATTTCGATATGCCAGATATTGATAGTCCTGTAAAAGAGCATTGTGTCATCTAGTTTGATGAGATAGATACATTTTCTGAGGACCAAATGATTGCCAACATTGACACTGTTCGAGGATCAGTTTCAAACACTTCGACAACTTCCACATTATTGACTGGTATCATTTCCTTTTTCTAGATTGTTCAGAGGCAATCTTCAGCTGATGAGGCACTTCGGTACGAGGTATGGGTGCTCGATAGTGGCATAGATTCCCAGTTAGGTTCTGAATCCTCTTTCTTCATCGATGAGTTTGCATTACACACAGAGGGATCTGTGGGAGGATGACACACACTTTGTGTACTCGATTTCACTTCTTGGGTATGTATCTGATCTGTGGTATCACTACATCAAGTCTTCTAACTTTCTAAGTCTTATGTTTCTTATCTCCTTGATGACCCTTGCAAGAATGAGTCCATCTTCGAGATATTCAATGATTCTATGATTTCTCTACATTATGTGCATCAAATATCGATTTTCTTAGTGAGTCTCTTAGTCTTGACCTTTCATACCTTTTGGAACTGTGATTGACGTAGAGGATTCCATGGATGGTCCTTCTTTCTCCATGTTTGATTTTTTATGGCTCTACCCTTTCAATCCATTATAAGCTTTAGCTAATTATTTCATTTGTGCTACCGATTCATGATTTTATTTTCTCTTCTATTTACCCAATAGCAGAACCCACCTGATTGTTTATTCGAGTGCCATAGTTTTCATTGTTCACTTCATTGTTGTTCTCAAATAGAGACGTCAACGATAGTAAGACATTCGCCTAACAGATGCCATTGAGAACCTCGATACAGCTTTGTCCTAGCCTTTGCACCCAGTTAAGGGCATAAAATCTAGCGCTTGTTGAGAGGTACCTTAACATTGTCTACTTTGTAGATATGTGTTTCGTCTTGCTTTGTTCTTTATTTCTTCCATTTTTGTTTTACACCCCAGGCCTCGTTTAGGATTGTTATTGCTATACTTAGGATGTATTTTATCCTAAGTATAGGGGGTGTAAACACCGAGTTGTTCATTTTCATTTTGTTTCGTTATTCTTGTTGTTACCTATACTTAGGGATCTTTTACCCTTAATATAGGGGCAATGATGTCGTTCATTTTATCTTGTTGTTTTCATCTTAGTTTCTTATGTTCACTCGCTTTTCTCTCAATTGTTGATATTCTTTTCTATATTTAAGGATATTTTACCTTAATTATAGGTGAAAAGATAGAAATTCCATCGGTCTTGTGCCCCACAAAAGCTAGGAACACAGTCGTCGAAGCGACCAATGAGAACCTCGGGCTAATTCATTAATTAACCCATAGTTAAAAATCAAGAAATGAAAAATAATATGTGGAGTTAAAATTTATTATAACTCTACAAATATGTGTATAGATGTAAGTATATGTAGAGTATCGAACACAAGGAGCAAACTAGAAACATCGGGCAAATAAATGCGCAAAAATGTGGTCTTCTTATCTTTTTATTCTCTTTCTAGTGTGGGTTTTAATTTTTATATTTTTATGGATTTTGATTTATATAAATTTTTTAATTTCCTTTCATTTTATATTTTATATTTTTTTATATTTTCTGTTTTTTTATTTTCTTTTCTTTTAGAATAAATAATATAAGAATATATAAGACTATATATACAATATAAGATAATATATTTATAAAAGCCACTAAAAATACATAAAATTTATATAATTAAATATGTTTTATTTTTATATAATTTTTTACTATTTTATGATTTTTATATATATTTTTTCTCATTTTATATATTTTTAAATAAAAAATATCTCTAAACGGGGACTAAATGATTAGGCTGAATTGAATTGGAGATTAAAAATAGTTAAATATGCCAAAATTTCTCCAAATCAAATTTAATTTATAAATAATAATATAAAGAAACTTCACAGACAAAAATAAGTATTTTGGATTTTTTTGTGAATTTTTTATATTTTTATAAAGGATTTTGTAGCTTTAAATTTTTTACTCTTTTTCTTTTCCTATTTTTTTGAAGGCACAAAATAATAAAATAAAAAGAATATATTTTTTGTAATTTTTCAAAATATTTTTATATTTTTGGTATTTTTTAATTCAAGCATGGACGATAACATGCTCTTTTATTTTTTAATAAATATTTAAAGTGCCAATAATGAAAATCCAAAAATATAGAGTGCAGCAAGCAAGCACTTAATCCTATTTTTTGAGAACTTTTTTAGCATGAATGATATTTTTAATAAATGAAATACAAACACAAAAAATTAATGAAGTAGGAAGGGAATTTTTGCAATTAAAATATAAAGTGAGGCTGTAGTGCAACTTACCTAAAATTTTACAACTAATATTCAAAGTCTTTATACAATGCAAAATACAAAAGCCGTAGGGGCTTCAATGCAAAACTGCCACTCACATGGGACCCCACGTGAGGTGATGTGGACTAGACCCAAATAGCAATATGAAATAAGTACAGTGGCTCACATGTAATTTTGCCAAAAATATTGAAGTATTAAAAATAAATTACAAGACTAAAATATAAAGATAAAAAGGAGGGGGGCTAAATATGTAAATTACCCGCAAAAGACGTGGATCCAACGGTTTGTAGGTTCCTACTTATACACGTGGTGCACATAGGAGGCACGATGACGCTTCGCTTATCTACAGATAGGATTAGATCTGGAGCTTCATCGGACGATCGAGGCGTGCGGATATCAGATGGCATTAGTGAAGTCTGGGACTCGGCCCTGATCCAATAGTGGAGAAGGGGTGTGGAAGAACAGGGAAGAAGCTCCGCCTGGGTGAGCTTCTTCTATCGAGATCTCCCTCCTCTGACGTCCTCTTCTATTGTGGCCCAAAAGACTACGTCGTCCTCTATCTGTTGAAAGGCTCAAAAAGGTCCGAGGATCACCTAAGTGCTCTCAAAAGGCCAGAGAAGCGAGGAAGGTCCATGTGCCTCCGACGAACTTCAAAATCACCTCCAGATAGCTTTGGCTTTAGAGACTTGCATAGGAAAAAAGTTGGGTCGAGGGCAAAGTGCCTCGACCCGTCAGGCGGTGGAATGGAGTCAGAATGTGGCGAGGCAGCGGCTGCTCTGGAGAAGGAAGGAGATAGAGTGCCGAAATCTTGATCTAGGAAGGATCAGGTTGAATGAAGTGTGGGAGGCATAGGAGAAACATCGGGAAAGTATATGGGGGCGGATGACAGGTCGGAGAACAAGCGGATCATGGTGGAGGGTTCGTTGGAGCAGAACTCAAGTGAACTACGAAGGTATGATTTTACACTTTAAACCAAAGGATTAAATCTAAAGATGATTACAAGAAATAAAAACTACATCTAAAATCTATAGAAAATGCAAAGAAAGTGGACCTCAAATGGTCGGAGCCATGAGATGAACCTCACGACAGCGCAGCATCGCCGGAGATGTGGAAGTCACCTCCACACTGATTCCTCGATCCTCCTACTGCTGGGAGAGGTTACTGTCACCTTTCTCAAGCCTTGGGATGCAAAAGGGGAGAAGACTTGGACGAAAAAATCAAGAAGGTGGAGCTCAGGTATATGTATAGGGTTGGTGTGAGAGAGGAAAGAACGAGGTGGGGCGCTCGATGCAGGCATCCAATTCTCGAGGAATCGAGCTGGCATGATAGAGCATAGATCAAGGAGAAAAATGAAGAAAAAATCAACCCATATCAATGACTACATCGATCGGGGAGAATGGGAGAATTCGGGTCAAAAGATAGGTCTGACAAGCCTATGCGCCTAGGGAGAAGAGTTGATTGGGGTCAACTCTTGACTCCCCTTTGTTAGTCCACGTAGACCAAGCAGAAAAAAAGGTAGCTCGAAATTATTGTAAATTCATTAATAAATAGTAAATGAATTAATGAAATTTAAGTTATAAAATAAAAAAATGTTTATTATTTTCTATAGTATTTTAATATGATTTTTATTTATTTTTATAAGCTTATTTATTACAAGTTAAGTTTAGGGTTTTATATAGGTATATTTACCTATGTTTTGAGTAGTTTATTTTTTGTATCTTTGATTTATTATTTTATTTTCTTAATTTATATAAATATAACTTAGTTTTATACACATAAATATATTTTTATTTTATTTTTGTAATTTATTTTGTGCACTTAAATAAATAGAGGTATATATTATATCGGTATAAGTATAGGTATTTCATTTATGTATTTATAGACACTATTTTATTTTTATGTTTTCTTTATGATTTTATTTTATTCTAAATATGTACATATACTATAAATAATATTTACAAAATTATAAAAATAACAAAGAATAAATAAAATGAATATTTTATTCTGGTATACTATACGACAGAGGTCCAAAACCTAAATTTCACATCTTAACTCCAAATCAGACGAAACTACCTTCATTAAATAGCTTATTAGAAGTTATATACATTTAAAGTGATGTTAATGCATTTTGAGTTCATATGGAGAAGATATGAGTGTGGGAAGTTTGAGTTTTGGATTTTTATTCAGAGTATTAAAAGTATGCTATATATTATATTTGTTTGAAAACAATTTTGTATTTTTCCACGTATTATTATCTACAACTTTCATTTACAAAGTTTCTTTATTTGAGGTATAAATAATAAAGAATAAAATAGGTCCCAAATAGGACTTATTGAAGAATAAATAAAAGGGAATTTTATTGATCTATTAGCCCTTATCCCCCCCTACATTATTCCTTGTTGACCAAATCAATTCTTAACTTGGTCGCAGGGTTTAGGGTCATGAAAAACTTTGGGCATTTTATTCTTTTTCTTTTCTTTATTCTTTAATGTATTAAAATTGTATTTTATAGGTCATAAGTAGAATAAATAATGAATGTTAATTTGTACAAAATAATGCCATTTATATGAATTTAGCTAGGGTTTTTAAGGCCAGAATGATATAAAAGAAGCGTTGAAATGGAGATTCATCACCCCCTATATGTGCCTTTGCTAGTCCCTAGTAAACACTTATGCACGAAGTACAGAAATTAAAATAAAGAAAAGAAAAACAAAAAACTTGGATTGATTTTAATTTTCAAACATGTCTTCACAAAATCAAAGTTTAGAGCTTAAGTCAGGCCTTTGGATTTTATGTGCTATCGGAACCTTATTGGGAATCGGATTTAAAACACAACTGCATTCGAGAATCACAAAACTCTACTCAAGACCCCTCAATATCTTGAACAGAATACTTCCACTCATATGCAAACCCTTATGACTATGAATCTATCTTGGACAATGTGTGAGATATGTAGCTTGTTGGACATGCGAACCCATGGCGAGCCATTATGCAATAAATGCTATTGCGAATATCATTCCCTAATCTAAAATAAAGAATAATTAACTTGCATAATAGGTCTCTTAGTATAGTTGGGGTTATGTATCATGGTCATCTTAATGATCACATAGTTGTTGATTCAATTATTGAATCATAGAGGATGGTGCTTAGATGAATATCTAAAGAGTTAGATTGAGGACTCATCAAGCACTGTCAAATGATTATTAAGAGAGGATCTCCAATCTGAGAAGGAGATGACAATCCTTTCTCTAAAGGTTGATATCTGACTGACCTCTTGATGCAGGTCCTCTACATATGAATAGAGATTCGTAGGTGTCAGATTAGTTAGGTCAAAGAGTTGACTTAACAAGATCGATATAACCAAATTCCTATGTCATATGCTGTCACGATATAGGCAAACATCCTCTGACCGAAGACAGATGTGTTACTATATGTCTGAGTATGTACATTTGACATACCAACAGGTTGATGACCTAACCAAGGTCTATACACTTGAACGCTGGTGTGCATGCAAGGGCATATGAGTAATACAATCTTCAAAGGGATCATACATGTTCATTTAGTGAACCGGAAGACATGAGCTCACTCATGAGATATTAGGAAGAATCAAATTCCGTGCACGGTCATCTCACTTTGGAAGCTTGACTGAATTTGTAGGTTTGATATATGCTTTTGGAAAGTATATGATCAACACCTCGGTATGATATATGCTTCTGGAAAACATATGATCGATACCGAATCCCAATAATCAAATGAGAAACTTAATGATAAAACCCTGAAGTAGACAGTGTAAAATAGATCTAAAACTTCGAGTTAGTTCTTGGTTTTCCAGTATGTAGGATGTACATGTATTAAGAATACCTAAGGGTGATCTGATCATAAACGATTATATAACCATGACGTCTAGGGAGTGAAGAAACAGGTCTGAATTTTCGTGGATCCTCTCAGTAGAGAAGGAATCTGATCTTAGTCCAAATATTGGACATTGATCTGAATGTGATTCAGATGCAATGAGAAGATTAGATTTACGATCTTGATTTAATCAAGCATCTATGAGAGGTCCGCAAGATCTGGATTTGAGATGTGATCTCAATATCCAAGTCACTATACGTCGAACAATACAATCGCACTGTCTTTATCTCCAAGTATCCACGGAGAAAGCGCATTATCCTGGAAAGAGTTCATGGATAATTTCATTGTTGATATTATATATCCGAGCATTGAGAAATTTGATAATTTAATGTGACTTCAATATCATGAATAATATGAATTTTATTCATATTATAAGGAGAGTTATCTGAGATAATTAAATGAGATTTAATTATCAAAGATGTGAATAATGTGAATGTGATTCATATGATTTGTGCACATCAGAATGGAGATCCAAGATGATTAATGTGATTTAATTATCATGGATATGAGTAATGTGGATAGTTCTATCCAATTATTCATTTATGTGTTATAAATATGATTTATAAGATATTAGAGGGAACATATTGTGATTTATATTTGTTGTTTAATTATTGATGTCAATTGGATTCACATTGGATAATAAATTGAAAAAATAATTTCCATTTTATTTTGATTGTGGATGTGATTCACAATTTTTTCGATGGCATGTCTGCAATCTTCACAAGATAATTATGAATTGTTTTTGTTAGATAATGGTGACCACAAAACCGAGCGAGCGAGGTAAATCAGGTGTATCTCAAGCGGTCGTTGTGACCTCAATCACTCGGGTGATCAATCAAGAAAAATAGACCACCAAATCGGATAAAAATCAACTCAAACTCAAATAGCGGTCTTGCTATTATTTTAACCTGGTATAGCGACCAGGGTCGAACACAAGGAGCACGTGATGGCCTTACGGCCTACGAAGTAGTCTAAAAAAGAAATAAAATAAGAGAAATGTTATTTTGGTGGATTTTTAATTTTTATAATTTTTTTGGATTTTTAATTAATAAAGAAAATAAAGAAAAAAATAAAACAACCAACTTCAAGCAATTATTAAGGCACTCAAAAATCACCCAAAAATTCAAATAAAAATATTTTTATGTTTTTTATAATTTTTACTATTTTTGGTTAATTTTTGGTATTTTTCTGATGTTTATTGAATTTTCTAAAAATCAAACAAGGCAGAACTGTGAAGGTGTTGTCCAGTCAGACTTGGAGAGCCAATATAAAATAGATAAAGGCCCTATCAAGGTCTGAAGGTAATTTTCCTAAAAACTATAAGGTATAAGGCAAATTTAGGCCCTAGAATTATTGTTTTTAGATTTTTAAATTAATTATTAGAATTTTTATAGTGTTTTTAGTGTTTTTCAATTTTTATGAGTTTTATATATCCAAAAATGACCAAAATTGGTCAGAAAATCAAACAAGGTAAAACAACTACTATCTAATTTTTTTGTGAATTTTAAAGGTGTTTTATTATTTTTTTGTGATTTTTCAAGTTAGATAGTAAGGAAAAAGCTTGTTTTTAAATTTTTAAAAATATCAAATGAAATCAAAAATGTCCCCAAAAATAGGAGAAAATTTTACACTATGGCAGGAGCCATGTATCCAATTTTCATCGCATTTAGAGTTGGTTTGATATTTTTTTAAAAAATTAAAATCAAGGTATAGTGCACAGGGACCTATACGCAAATAGTAGAAGTTCTAGGGGTCCGGTGCAATTTGTCCAAGAAAACACGCGTGAGGCGCGTGACTTGGGCACTCAGGGACCTAATTGCAAAGAAACTGAGGTTCTTGGACTATTTAATAACATGTATTAAAAGTCCAGGGACCTCAGTGTAAAATACCCACGAATTTCAACACACGTTCAAAAAAACCATGCACAGGGGTATATATGCAATTAACTAAAAACTTTCATTCATTCATTAACATCCTAGAACATGGAGGTCATACATGTAAATAACCCAACAAAGCACGTGTTGAAGCACGTGATCTACTACAGGCAAGGGCATACACGTAAATACCAGATAAGACAAGGTCCACTATGCAATTTTCCCAACGCAAATAAAAGTTTAAAACTATTTACAGGACTAAAAACAAATTACTAAAAAGAGAAGGGCCTAAGGGTAAATTACCCTTTATTAAGTCGACCGTCGGATACGAGCCACGTGGAGATCTGACGGCTACAGGTGATGTGGCTAACCCTCGGCGAGTCGACGGTCACGATATCTCCTCCAAGGATCGAACGGTGGTGTCGGCTCCTCAGATGGACGGTGGAGATGCAAACTGGAGCTAGAAGAGGATCGAACGGCGGGGGAGGGTCCTCGACGAATTGGGCTCCGGCGAACTTCGCCGGGCTCGTGCAGGCGCTGGAGGACTCCTCGAAGGCCACAGATGATCGGAGAAGAAGCATGGAGGCCTTCCACGTCTACTGGTATCCTCTGATGGCTCGATGGAGCTCTGGGGTGCTCAGGCGAGGTCGCGGAGGAAGAGCGGCTGCTTCAAATGGTCGAAATCCTCAGATGGCCTCGAATGGACCTGCAAAGCATATCAGCAAACTCGCGGGTCGAGGGCAAAGTGCCTCGACCCTGTAAGCGGGGGTGAAGGTGGTAGGTGCGGCGGGGCGTGCAAGTTCTGGTGATACGACGGCGGAGGAACTCGACTCCCAGCTCCTGTGCGAGCTGGGTTGGATGAAGGGGTGGAGAACATGCGCGGGGAGAAGGTGAACATGACGGGGTGGTCCGATGATCGAGACGAAGGCGGATGTGGCCGGAATCGAAGGTGAACGGCGATGGGTCGAATTGGGTGAAATGCAAAATTAAAGAAAAGAAAAGAGAACTAAGGCTACCTGGGTGGATGAGTCGACTGGGCATGAGCTCTGGAAGCTCTGGGTCGTCGCCTCGCGGGTCATCGAGGCCCGAGGCTCAAGCTCTACCTTCAGGCGGAGCACGGCGGCGCTAAGACGCCGGATCAGTGGCCGAGACGTCTCCTCCTCGCTGCAACAACGCCCGGGGCAAGCTGTCACTCTCGCGAAGGCACTAGAGGTCACTGGGTGGAAGGCGAATGAGCCAAAGATCGGGAAAATGGAGGCGGAGCTCGGCATTTATACAGCCTGGGGTCCGGCTAAAGTCAATCGGGTAGGGCTGCTCAGAGCGCGGACCCCGAGGCGGGCATCCCGGCGAGGGTGTCGGATCTGGAAAGAACAATTAGGACCCTGGGTTTGGGTGAGAAATGATCGGGTCTGGACGCTAAAATGTGGAGAAATCGGGTCGGGCGTCTAGGACCCTTGGGAAGTGGTCCACAGGGGGGAGTTGACCGGGCGGTCAACATCCCCGTGGACCAATCAGGGAAGGCCATCTGGAAATGATTTGAATATTCATTTAAAAATAACAAATGGCCGAATTAAAGAAAACTTAAAACATGAAAAATATTTGTTTTAATTTTTTCTATTTTTTTTGTGATTTTTAATTAATTTTTCAAAATAAAAATAAGGTATTTACATAGTAGAGCTATATATAGGTACATATACAATATAGGTTTTTGATTTTTGATTTTTAATTAGTTATTTTTATACATTTTTATTCCCATTTTATATTTTATTTATTCATAGCATAAAATTAGGAATAAAAAGATATTTTTATTTTATTTTTATTATTTATATACAAGGATGAAATAAATAGATATGTACATGTATATACATGGTATATTTACAAGGTTCTTTTTGGTTTTTAATTTTATTCTTTTTGTTTTGTTTTTGTTTTAATGGTTTTTATTTTATTTATTTACACCATAAAAGATAGAATATATACAGATTTTATGGAAATTAATTTATTTATTTATAGGGTAGAATAAATATAGGAGTGTATTTATATACATGGTGAATATGTACAAGGTGAATGTTTTTATTTTCTTTTTAATTTTTTTCTATTTTTATTTTGATTTTATATTTACAAATATTTACAAATATGTACAAGCCAATTTTATTCTATTTTTAGAGGAAAATTTATTTATTGTATTTACAGGGATATTTACACACATGAGCCCCTATCTCTCTCTACTTTGGCTTTTATGTGGTCAGGCCCATGCTGAGCCCTCCCTTGGGATTAGGTTGCTCAATATTTATTCTAAATATTTCCCTCTTTTTCTTCTTAATCTTTATTCTTTTATTTTTGCACAAAAACATGCTAATTATTAGTTTTTACACACTGCATGCTTTTGGTAATTATTTGTATTTACAAACATATACATGCATTTGCAAAGGTTTTTGTAGCTAAAATATAAGAATAAAGAGGGATGAATGAGTATTCATCACCCCCCTATACTTAACTTTGCTAGTCCCTTAGCAAACACTTATTTGAAAAAGAAGTGAAAAAGAAAGAAAGAAAAAGAAAAAGAGGAGAATACACATGGATCAAGGTTGAATATTAAACTTTCCTTCATTAAATTGAATTATAGAGCTCAATCAGATCTTTGGATTATTAATGTGTCGGAACCTTATTTGGACTTAAGCTTAAAACTCAACAGCCTCTAAGTTCCACTAATCTATAATCAAGACTCCTCAACAATCCAGATCAGAACAAGTCATCAAACACAAACCCTGAAGACCATGAATCTTTCCTTGTACTGTGGATGTGAAGTATAAGCTCTCCACCTCAGAAATGGCAACTTGACAACCCTCCCCAACAAGGTAACTCTATGACCCCAATCTGGCCACTCTTTCCTCGAGGAGCGGGGTATTCCCTTCTAAGTTCAAGTTCAACCGGCTCAAGAAGAGGAGGAAGAAGAGAATGGACCATGGTAAGTGTAGCCATGTATCCTTGGGAGCTTGACCAGTGTAGCCAAGTCTCCCTGTTGCAAGCTACATAAGGTGGATCATGAATCTCAAGCTTCGCTTATTGCACTATATACATACTCCGGTGGGATTATCATTTTCTCTCAGACCCACCACTTTTTTGGAGTTATTTTCTTTTTGCATTTTTTTCAAGTGCATCTATACAACATATACATGTGCAGCATATATACAAGGAGTTTTTCCTCTTGAGCCAGTAGACTATCCCTCTTTTGAAGCTTTATTGCAACCCACAACTCCTGTCGTTAGACCTCATGGCAACCAGACCAAGTTGAGACGCACTTCCTTCACTAAAAGAAGAAGAGAGGTTCCGCCTAGAAGTACTACCCTCGTATGCTACCCCAAGTCAAGGAAGACTGCCTCCTCACCACCTCATCCGTAGAGAGCTCGGTGCAAAGTGCTGGTGTCCAAGTAAAGCCATTGTCCCTATGAGTCATGTGTTGTTGTTAAGTGCTCTACTTAGGCTCATTGAGATGACATGTGATCATAGCCTAGTGGACTCAAAGAATTAAGTCACCATGGACCTGAAAAGCCTTAAACCTAAGCCCTATAAGGTTCCTCTTAGAAATTAGGTGGATTAAGATCTTAATCAAGCTCCATTTCCCAATTTAATTCTAGGCTAGTGTAAATGTCAACTATCATCCAGAAAAACTATATACATATATACAAAGATGCTATTTACACAATTTTTACAAACATGCAAAATTTTTGAAAAAATGTTTTGAAATCATGAATGGATGAATGCATGAAGTGCAAGTTTTGCAAAGTATTTACACACATTTACACAAGACTTTTGCAAACTTTTGATTTCAAAACATTTTGGAAAAATTTTGTACTATATACATAATTTTGATAAAAAAAAATATTTACACAAGCTTTACACAAAAGGTTTTTGAAAACATTTTTACAAAAATAATTTGTACACTAGCTATGTATGTGCAATAAAAGAATGTTTATTTACAGGAAAATTTTTTAATTTTTGTGATTTTTAGGGTTTTTAGCCATTTTTATTTATTAACACACTCACATAAAGTACGAGTTATGGCTAAAGTATATATGAAATATATACACACCCCCCTATACTTAGCTCGAACGATGTCCTCAGAGTCAAGAGCGATGAAGAAGACATAACTCGTGCTATGTATAGGGAAGTGAAAAGAAAGGCTATATACAAAGACGAATGAACGAATAGAAAGTCAAGAGGATCTCAGGTTTTCCCCCTATACTTAGGATCAAGTAATCCTAAGTATAGCAGGCTGTACATGAAGGGAAAGCCGAGTGGAGAATGTACAGGGTCTACCCCCCCATACTTAGGGTAAAAATATCCCTAAGTATAGGCAGCAAAAACAGGGGTGGAAAGAATCAAAAGAAAAACTCAAAGGTCCTACATCCCCCCTATACTTAGGGTAAAGTATACCCTAAGTATAGCATAATCAAAAGATGAATAAAGGGATGTGGGACTAAAGAATGTGATGATATGGACATCTGGATCTATACAGGTCGGAAGAACAGTGATAATCAGGCGTGAGATGCAATAGATGTGAGTCAAAAGACCACATCTCATGCAAAATGAATAGGGGCAACATCAACGACCCGCGGCTCATGATCTATAAATGGCTTGAGCCGCTGGCCGTTCACTCGAAAGGTACTCTCAGAAGACAACTTGGATATGTCAATGCTACCGTTGTCGTATACCTTTCTCACTAGATAAGGTCCCTTCCATTTGCTCTGTAGCTTCCCTGGAAATAAATGAAGCCTCGCATCAAACAACCATACTCTCTGTCCAGGCTCAAAATGCTTGTGGCTGATATGAGAATCATGCCACTCCTTCACTCTATCCTTATACTGTAGGCTGTTTGAGAAGGCGGTATCTCTAAGCTCCTCCAGGGCTGCTAACTCTGCCCTCCTCTGATCTCCTACACTATCTGGATCCATAAGTATCTCAGTGACTGCCCAAAGTGACCTATGTCTCAGCTCAATAGGTAAATGGCACGGCTTTCCATATACGAGGCGAAAGGGAGATGTGCCCAATGGTGTCTTGAAAGACGTCCTATATGCCCACAAGACCGAGTCCAAAAGTTGTGACCAATCCTTTCGGTCAGGATGGACGACTTTCTGCAAAATAGTCTTGATCTCCCTGTTCGACACCTCGGCTAGACCATTCGTTTGTGGATGGTATGGAGTGGCGACTCGATGGTCTATGCTGAACTCACTAGCAAGGGCCTTCACCTGGTCGTTGATGAAATGAGACCCCCCATCTGAAATCAGTAGTCGAGGTACCCCGAACCGTGTGATGATGTGCTTCCTCAAAAATCTGCAAATTGTCCTCGCATCAGCGGCTCGAGCGGGGATAGCCTCAACCCAACGACTAACATAGTCTACGGCCAACAGAATGTACTCAAATTCCTGACTCTTAGGGAATGGACCCATGAAATCGATGCCCCATGCGTCAAAAACCTCACAGAAGTGAATGGGCTGCATCAGCATCATATCACGCTGTCCACAAGTGCCCATCCTCTGACAGTCAGTACACCTCTTCACGAACTCATCAGAGTCCTTGAAGAGGGTAGGCCACCACAAGTCGGATTGGAGCACTTTCTGTGACGTTCTCCTCCCAGAATGATGTCCTCATGCCTCAAGCTTGTGGCAGTAAGTGAGGACTCTATGGTGCTCCTCCTGAGGAATGCACCGACGCCAGACGCTATCCCCTCCTTCGTGGTAAAGGATGGGATCCTCCCAGTGGTAGGACGTGGCCTTCGCAGGGAAGGTCTCAAGCGTCTGCCTGGTCCAATCTTGTGGGACTTTCCCAGCAATGAGAAAGTTCACAATATCGGCGTACCATGGGAGTGAGGCGATAGCAAGGATCGCCTCATCTGGGAAGGTATCACAAATGGGATCAATATGCTCGGACTCCTCAGGCTGCTCTAAACGGGAGAGATGATCCGCCACCACATTCTTGACTCCAGGCTTATCCTTGATCCCAATGTCAAACTCCTGGAGTAGAAGGATCCATCTAGTCAGTCTGGTTTTGGCATCCTTCTTTGCCATGAGGTATCGGATGGCGATGTGATCAGTATACAAGGTCACTCTAGATCCAATGATGTAAGATCTGAACTTATTTAGGGCGAACACTACGGCTAGCATCTCCTTCTCTGTGACTGTATAATTCCGCTGCGCGGAATCCAATGTGCAGCTAGCGTAGTGGATAGCAAAGGGGACTCCATCCCTCCTCTGTCCCAGCACGGCCCCCACGGCAAAATCGGAGGCATCCGTCATGATCTCGAATGGGAGAGACCAATCAGGCGGCTGGAGAATAGGAGCCTCTATAACACACTGCTTGAGAGACTCGAAGGATGAAAGACACTTGTCATCGACAAGGAACTCGGTGTCTTTTGTCAGTAGGTCAGTCAACGGTCGGGCAATCCTGCTGAAATCATGAATGAATCGTCGGTAGAAACCGACGTGCCCCAAGAATGACTGTAATTGCCTCAGATTGGACGGCGGTGCGAGTTTTCTAATGACATCTACCTTGGCCGGATCAACCTCCATGCCCCTGTTGGAGATGATGTGGCCAAGCACCGTCCCTTGAATCACCATGAAGTGACTCTTCTCCCAAGATAGCACCAAGTGAACCTCAATACATCGCTGGAGTACTCAGTCTAGGCAGTCAAGACAGGAGTCAAATCCGTCGTCGTAAACCGAGAAATCATCCATGAAGACCTCTAAGCACTCCCCTACCATGTCCGAAAAGATCGATAGCATGCATCTCTGAAAGGTCGCAGGAGCATTGCATAGCCCAAATGGCATGCGTCGGAAGGCGTATGTGCTGAAGGGACAGGTAAAGGTGGTCTTCTCCTAGTCCTCAGTAGTGATGGCCACCTGGTTGTAGTCCGAGTACCCATCTAGAAAACAATAGTGGCTCTTCCCTGCCAGTCTCTCAATGATCTGGTCAATAAAGGGTAGGGGAAATGATCCTTCTTGGTGGCCTGGTTGAGTCTCCTGTAGTCAACGCAGACCTGCCAAGAAGTGGGTACTCGTGTAGCAATCTCCTCTCCAGACTCGCTAATCACTGTAGTGATGCCCGTCTTCTTGGGCACCACATGCAAAGGGTTGACCAACTTGGGGTCGGAGATGGGGTAGATAAAATCGGCGCTCCACCATTTCGAAATTTCCTTCATGACAACCTCTCTTAGATTCGGGTTCAGTCGCCGCTGGAACTCACGCGATGGCTTTGCCTCATCCTCGAGATAGATATGGTGGGAGCACAGGGCTGGACTTATCCCCTGGAGATCTGCTACGCTCCATCCGATTGCCTTGCGGTTCTTTTCAAGAACCCCCATCAAACGGGATTCTTGCTCTCCAGTCAGATCGGCGGAGATGATGACTGGGTACATCTCAAGCTCACCCGCAAGGAATCGATACTTCAACGAAGTAGGGAGCGGCTTCAGCTCTGGACAGTTGGGTGCTGGTGGATCTGGCCTCTGAAATGTCTATGTAAACACTGCCAAATCTGCATGGGAGAACTGAAACTCTCTCTCGATCTCAGAAACTGGAGAAGGCTGCCCTGATGGATTGTCTCTTCTCTGCTCGGCATCTACCTCCTCCTCAGTTGTAGGCTCAGTGGAACTCAGGTCTGGCATGTAATCCTCACAATCTGCCCAATCAAACTCTGAATCCGAGGGATCTGCATCATCAGCGGTGGCATCAGTACCACCATCATCACAAGAATCTGTCTCGCGGTCGAGAACCGGCTCTGCTGCCTCTGAAGTATCATGGACCAGGAATGTGCTCTCTAAGCTCCCCTCCACTATCATCTCTGCATCAGCGGTGTCTGAAAATGAGAGGATGGCCAGTAATGCTGGGTCTTCCCATACTGCCTCATCGTCTGTGATCACAAAGTCACAGTCTTGGTGGATGTCTAGCCCGGCTTCTGTCAGCTGCTCTATATCTGAAGTGGTCTCTGAGCATGATCTCTCTCTGGCTCGGTTGTCCTCGACCGTCTCTATTTGTACACTTTTGCCCTCGACGTGAAAGTATACCTTCCCTCTATCATGGTCAGTCACCGCCTTGGTTGTGGACAAGAACGGACGACCGAGAATGATGGGGGTATCGGTCACTGAATTAGGGATCTCCATGTCCAACACTACAAAGTCCACGGGGAATTGCAGGCCATGAATAGTGACGACAACGTCTCGCAACAACCCCTTCGGCCTCTTGACAGATCGATCAGCGAACTGAAGGATTGTCCTTCTCTGTCTAAGAGTGCCCAACTCGAAGCGGTCGAGAAGGGTTGCCGGAAGGAGGTTGATCGACGATCCGCTATCTAATAGAGTCCGGTCGAACCTCTGCTCTCTAATGTGGCATCTGACATAAGGAGCTCCTGAATCTGGCCTCTTGGCCGGCAGACGGTTCTGGATCGTGAAACACGTGGCTTTCATCAGCACATGGATATTTGAATGGTGGTTCCTCCTCTTCCTCCTGACTGTGGTCCTTTCTCTCAGTGAACGCTGAAGAAGGGGGATGTGCTGCAAAGCCTCCTAAAGAGTCAGCTGTATGTGAAATCTATCTATCATTTGCTGGCTGAACTCCTCCTGATCTCTCTTTTTTGGATTTTCTGCTTTCTTCCCCTTCCCCATCTGAAGGGCTCTAGGGAAGGGGATCACTGGCTCCTTCTCAGACGAAGAACTAGGAAAGGTCTAGACGGTTCGACGGCTGGATCCTCACATACATCACGCACCACAGTGGGACCAGAAAAAACCAAACCTTTTCCTTTATTCACAACAGGGTTCCGAGATACATCAGAAGTGGGAAAGACAACACATCTCTCTACATGAACACGAGTGGCCTCAGCACCACCATCGGCTGGATCAACTGGAAGACTAGCGGCCTCAGTACCGCGCTCTGGCTCGGCATAGTGGGTGGCATCAGTACCACCTCCTCGAACCGGTGAAACAGCAGCCTCAGCACCGCCGGTGAAATCAGCATCCTTGGTGGCATCAGTACCACCATCATCATCTCTAGCGGCCTCAGTACCGCTCTCCTCCTCCTCATCTGGCTCTCTAGGTGGATCCTCATGATGTAGCTCAGACGAGGCGCCGCCTGCTAGTATCCTACCGCTCCTACGTATGACAAAAATCAGTATCAAACAGATATCCAGTCATATCACCAAATGTAGCACTAGGAGTGGTATACTCAGTGTAAGCTACCTGCTCAGATTTCCGCTTCAGGCTGTTGGGGTTCGGCTCGATCTGGGAAGGGATGGCGGCCTTCCCTCTCACAATGTCCCGCATCTCCTGGAGGAACTCATCCATCTCCCGTCTGAAAGTAGCCTGCTGATCCGTGAGGAGGCAGGCTATATCATCCAAGGCGGGGCTCTCGTGGGAGCCCGACGGGTAGCCTCTCTGGTAGTGAGGCTGCTGGAACTGGTGTTGTGGCTGAGAGGGGTATGGGTGATGTTGTTGCTGCTGCTGAGGCTGATCTCGCCTCTATGACTGTCCCTGCTGATAGGGACGAGGACCATAGGACGACTGCTGCTGCTGCTGTGGTGGGTACACTGGGGGCTGCTGCTGCGGCTGGTGCTCTCTCTGATGGTCGTACTGGCCTCCCTATCCTGACGGCTGCTGCTGGGGCTGGGTACCTCCGGTCCTCCACTAAAATCCGGGATGGTCTCGTCGGATACCGGGCTGAGGGCGGTCATACCAAATCCCGTTGACATCCATTAACGGCTCTGTGTCGTACTGGGGTGGCGGGAGTACTGCCAGAGGCTGATCAGGCTGGTATACCACCATCTGCAAGTCTGGAGATGGTGGTGACTGGTAGGTGGGCTGCGGCTGCTGGTACGGCTCCGCCTGTACAAGGTGAACCTGTCTAGGCTACTGGTGTGAGCTGGAGCGCTGGGACGAGCTACTGCTGCTGCCGTGATCGCCTCACGACTGAAGACGAGGCTGGGAAGCCGTCTGTGCCTCCTGGAGACACATGAGCTGGGTCTTCATGTCGCTCAGAGTCTGTGCCATCTGCTCCATCTGAGTGATGCCCTGGCACTGCTTCTTCTCAATCAGCTCCATCCGATCCAACTTCTCGCTAATGATGCCCATGTCCGCAGCTGATGACTCTGCCTGTGCTGCTGCTACTGCGGACGAACTGGATGGACCGGCGTCGACCCGTGCTATCCTCTGGTACTGCACGGGCCCTGGCTGCTGGGGTCTGCCCTGAGTGTACAACCGGGTCTGGGACATCACCATATAGTTCTCGGCCATCTCCTCGTAGATGGCCCAGACCTGGTCGTGATCCTTGGCCAAGTACGACTCGCCATAAGAAGCGTTCACCAAGCCCTGGAGCTCTGGTGTCAGCCCGCTGAAAAAGCTCTGCACAAGGTTGGGCTTGGAAATGTCGTGGTGCGAGCATCTATCAGTCAACTCTCTGAACCTCTCCCATGCCTCATGGAACTGCTCGTTGGGGAGCATGGAGAAGTTGCTCATCAGGTCTCTCGCGGCATTGGTCCGCCTGAGTGGATAGTACTTGTGTAAGTACTCGGTGCGGAGCTGCTCCCAAGTGTAGACGAACTTCCCCAGATGCTTCAGCCAGGTGGCTGCTCTATCTGCCAAAGATAAGGGGAAGGCAATCGTCCTGATGGTGTCCTGGTCCACCTGACGATCGTGGACAGTGCTGCAAATCATGAGGAACTCCTGGAGGTGGAGATGGGGCTCCTCGGTGGCGAGCCCGTGGAAACGGGGGAGAAGCTTCAAGGTGTTCGGGGGGAACTTGAAGTCCCCCATGATAGCTGGTAGCACAACCCAGGGATGCATCAGTGTCGATCCGGGGTTGTGCAACTCCCGCATCGGTCTCGGTGGCTCTCCTGCTCCTGCCGCGGCGGCTGCCGCTGCGGCGGCGGCTGCTGCGGCTGCTGCGGCTGCTGCGGCTGCTGCTGCTGCATCATCCGGGATTCTCGGCCCATCTCTCCGCTGCTCTCTCTCTGCTCTCATCTGCTCCATCTCTCTCCTCATATCTAGCATGAAAGCTCCCTGATCCCTCAACTGCTGATGAATTGTCTCGAGGGAGGTAATCAAGGTGTAGTTGATTGCACCCTGGTCCAACACAAAGTGCTCAGGCTGTGGACCTCTAGAGCGATCCTCGGAACTGCCGGCTATGGTGTCTACAAAACCAAACGATCCAAACTCAGGTGCCGATAAATCTGCTAATCTCTCCTCTGGCATTGGTCTCTCGGAACCGAAAGAAAGGGGGTCGAGGGGGAATAGGGCGGAATCATACTCAGGCTCGGAGAGCTGGTCTCGTCTCTCGCGAGCCAACCTAGATGAACGGGTAGACATGCCCGAAAGCGGTGTAGACAGAGGCTGCCTAAGAGATCGTCTGCCCATCATCTTGATGTGGCGAGTAAGGCGGATGAGATCTGGAGAAACTATGATCACAAACAAACCCCTCAGTTCACCAACGCAACGCGAGCTGAAGACCGTAAAGGCTCGGTCAAATTATCTTGTCAATTTTATTTTGGTGAACAAACAAAATATCAGAGCGATTACGGGACCTGCTGGGATACCCGATACTCTCCCAACCGACTGTCTCGCACAGAAGAAGTCGGTAATCAGTCGAGAGTAGTACCGGAGGGCTCTACCTAGTGTACGGGTCACTCTCTCGCACAATCAAACCAAACAATGAGGGGGTTGCTCTCCCCAAGACAGATTTTTTTTAAGTCAAGTGTCTTTTAGGGTCAATAGTTTAAACAATCCCAATTTTATTGTTTTTCTTTTTAGATCTTTTTCAATAAAAACAAAAGGCCTAACGAATTTTTCGATTCTCCTGATTATTAAGTCAAAAACAGGGGGAGAAGACGAAAAAGCTGATGCACGATGAAATCAATGATGCATGCAAAGATAGAAATGTGTACCTGTCTCCAGCACTCTACATGCAAGATGATCCGCGCAGAATTGAAAAGCAGAAAATAAACTACCTAAATGATGCAGCGGTGAAAAAGCCGAGTCCCTAAATAGGCAACTTCTACTCGAGAGAGCCGTCTAACTGGTCACAGGTCCTTCGATCCAAGGAGTCCGGTCTCGGTCTACCCCTCCTCCTCCCGACACATCGGGTTCAGGAGCAGCGCTTGGCAGGGCAGGCTACGGCAAGTAGGCTCGAAGGGAGTGAGTCAGTTATTTTTATTATCCTTTTATTAGTAGGTCCAATTAACGATCTATAGGTGCAGGCAATCTATTAGGTGTTTGGATCCTACTCAGTACGGCACAGTCAAGCAAAAAGTCCTAAATCTAGGGGCTCGATAAAAACCGCGTAAAACCATAAAAGGCAGCGAAAAACCAAAAGCCGCGAAAAACCTAAGGGTCCCCCGAGCACACCGGTGCTCGACGAAATAGACCCGCTAAAGAGTCCAAGTCCAAGTCCACACTGTCCCTGTATTATTACAACAGTTAATCAAAAAGTCCAAACTAATCTACTCTAATCCTCTCCCACTCAGCCTCTCTCTCACGCTCTCCTGCGGCTCCGTGCAGAAGGGAGCCGCCTCCGAATCCGCGGTTGCGCCGGCTTCTCGAAAGTCACCACCTCGGTCCTCGGGCCCTCGCAAGAAAGAAACAAAGTGTCAAACCAAGAATAATAATCAAATGAAAACAGAAAATATAAACAGGGGTATATGTGTAGAAATGTCAAATAAAATAAACAAACAAAATCAATCAAAAACGAAAATAAAAGAAAATAAAATAAAATAAAATGAAACAAAAATAAGAGAAAAACAAAAGCGGCGAAAAGCTGCAGACTCAGAAAAAGCCGCGGAAAGCCGCGAAAAAGAAAATGAAAAGAAAATGAAAAATAAAAAGAAAGACTACTAAGCCGTGCTCCCCAGCAACGGCGTCATTCTAATGACCACAAAATCAAGCGAGCGAGGTAAATCAGGTGTATCTCAAGCGGTCGTTGTGACCTCAATCACTCGAGTGATCAATCAAGAAAAATAGACCACCAAATCGGATAAAAATCAACTCAAACTCAAATAGCGGTCTTGTTATTATTTTAACCTGGTATAGCGACTAGGGTCGAACACAAGGAGCACGTGATGGCCTTACGGCCTACGAAGTAGTCTAAAAAAGAAAAAAAATAAGAGAAATGTATTTTTGGTGGATTTTTAATTTTTATAATTTTTTTGTATTTTTAATTAATAAAGAAAATAAAGAAAACAATAAAACAACCAACTTCAAGCAATTATTAAGGCACTCAAAAATCACCCAAAAATTCAAATAAAAATATTTTTATGTTTTTTATAAGTTTTACTATTTTTGTTTAATTTTTGGTATTTTTCCGATGTTTATTGAATTTTCTAAAAATCAAACAAGGCAGAACTGTGAAGATGCTATCCAGTCAGACTTGGAGAGCCAATATATAATAGATAAAGGCCCTATAAGGTTTTAAGGTAATTTTCCTAAAAACTAGAAAGTATAAGAAAAATTTAGGCCCTAGAATTATTGTTTTTGGATTTATCAATTAATTATTAGAATTTTTATAAGTTTTTTACTGTTTTTCAATTTTTATAAGTTTTATATATCCAAAAATGACCACAATTGGTCAGAAAATCAAACAAGGTAAATCAACTACTGTCTAATTTTTTTGTGAATTTTAGAAGTATTTTAATATTTTTTGTGATTTTTCAAGTTAGACAGTAAGGAAAAAGCTTGTTTTTGAATTTTTAAAAATATCGAATGAAATCAAAAATGTCCCCCAAAATAGGAGAAAATTTTACACTATGGCAGGAGCCATGTATCCAATTTTCATCGCATTTGGAATTGGTTTGATATTTTATAAAAAATCAAAATCAAGGTACAGTGCATAGGGACCTGTACGCAAATAGTAGAAGTTCTAGGGGGTCCGGTGCAATTTGTCCATAAAAACACGTGCGAGGCGCGTGACTTGGGCACTCAGGGACCTAATTGCAAAGAAACTGAGGTTCTTGGACTATTTAATAACAGGTATTAAAAGTCCAGGGACCTCAGTGTAAAATACCCACGAATTTCAACACATGTTCTAAAAAATCACGCACAGGGGTATATATGCAATTAACTAAAAAATTTCATTCATTCATTAACATCCTAGAACATGGAGGTCATACATGTAAATAACCCAACAAAGCACGTGTCGAAGCACGTGATCTACTACAGGCAAGGGCATACACATAAATACCAGATAAGACAGGGTCCACTATGCAATTTTCCCAACACAAATAAAAGTTTAAAACTATTTACAGGACTAAAAACAAACTACTAAAAAGAGAAGGGCCTAAGGGTAAATTACCCTTTATTAAGTCGACCGTCGGATATGAGCCATGTAGAGATCTGACGGTTGCAGGTGATATGGCTAACCCTCGGCGAGTCGACGGTCACGATCTCTCCTCCAAGGATCGAACGGTGGTGTCGGCTCCTCAGATGGACGGCGGAGATGCAAACTGGAGCTGGAAGAGGATCGAACGGCGGGGGAGGGTCCTCGACGAACTGGGCTCCGACGAACTTCGTCGGGCTCGTGCAGGCGCTGGAGGACTCCTCGAAGGCCACGGATGATCGGAGAAGAAGCGTGGAGGCCTTCCGCGTCTACTGGTATCCTCCGATGGCTCGACGGAGCTCTGGGGAGCTCAGGCGAGGTCGGCGGAGGAAGAGCGACTGCTTCAAATGGTCGAAACCCTCAGATGGCCTCGAATGGACCTACAAAGCATATCAGCAGACTCGCGGGTCGAGGGCAAAGTGCCTCGACCCTGTAAGCAGGGGTGAAGGTGGTAGGTGCGGCGGAGCGTGCAAGTTCCGGCGATACGACGGCGGAGGAACTCGACTCCCAGCTCCAGTGCGAGCTGGGTTGGATGAAGGGGTGGAGAACGTGTGCGGGGAGAAGGTGAACGTGACGGGGTGGTCCGATGATTGAGACGAAGGCGGAGGTGGCCGGAATCGAAGGTGAACGACAATGGGTCGAATTGGGCGAAATGCAAAATTAAAGAAAAGAAAAGAGAACTAAGGCTACCTGGAGGATGAGTCGACTGGGCGTGAGCTCTGGAAGCTCTGGGTCGTCGCCTCGCGGGTCGTCGAGGCCCGAGGCTCGAGCTCTACCTTCAGGCGAAGCACGGCGGCGCTAAGACGCCGGATTAGTGGCCGAGACGTCTCCTTCTCGCTGCAACAACGCCCGGGGCAAGCTGTCACTCTCGCGAAGGCACTGGAGCTCACTGGGTGGAAGGCGAATGAACCAAAGATCGGGAAAATGGAGGCGGAGCTCGGCATTTATACAGCCAGGGGTCTGGCTAAAGTCGATCGGGTAGGGCAGCTCAGAGCGCGGACCCTGAGGCGGGCATCCCGGCGAGGGTGTCGGATCTGGCAAGAACAATTAGGACCTTGGGTTTGGGTGAGAGATGATCGGGTCTGGACGCTAAAAGGCGTCTAGGACCCGTGGGAAGTGGTCCACGGGGGGGAGTTGACCGGGCGGTCAACATCCCTGTGGACCAATCAGGGAAGGCCATCTGGAAATGATTTGAATATTCATTTAAAAATAGCAAATGGCCGAATTAAAGAAAACTTTAAACATGAAAAATATTTGTTTTAATTTTTTCTATTTTTTGTGATTTTTAATTAATTTTTCAAAATAAAAATAAGGTATTTACATAGTAGAGCTATATATAGGCACATATACAATATAGGTTTTTATTTTTTATTTTTAATTAGTTATTTTTATACATTTTTATTCCCATTTTATATTTTATTTATTCATAGCATAAAATTAGGAATAAAAATATATTTTTATTTTATTTTTATTATTTATATACAAGGATGACATAAATAGATATGTACATGTATATACATGGTATATTTACAAGGTTCTTTTTGGTTTTTAATTTTATTCTTTTTGTTTTGTTTTTGTTTTAATGGTTTTTATTTTATTTATTTACACCATAAAAGATAGAATATAAACAGATTTTATGGAAATTAATTTATTTATTTATAGGGTAGAATAAATATAGGAGTGTATTTATATACATGGTGAATATGTACAAGGTGAATGTTTTTATTTTCTTTTTAATTTTTTTCTATTTTTATTTTGATTTTATATTTACAAATATGTACAAGCCACTTTTATTGTATTTTTAGAGGAAAATATATTTTTTGTATTTACAGGGATATTTACACACATGAGCCCCTATCTGTCTCTACTTTGGCTTTTATGCGGTCAGGCCCATGTTGAGCCCTCCCTTGGGATTAGGTTGCTCAATATTTATTCTAAATATTTCCCTCTTTTTCTTTTTAATCTTTGTTCTTTTATTTTTGCACAAAAACATGCTAATTATTAGTTTTTACACACTGTATGCTTTTGGTAATTATTTGTTTTTGCAAACATATACATGCATTTGCAAAGGTTTTTGTAGCTAAAATATAAGAATAAAGAGTGATGAATGAGTATTCATCAGATAATCTTGGAGATATCATGAGATAATGAAATCTCATGAGATAGTTGTCCCATTTTACCTTAAGATGGTGGACGGCCACCAACATCCATTAGGATTGAGTGACCCCCCCCCCTTTTAGGGGATATGGTCAATCTTCTCATTATCTCCAAGATTAATTAATTTATTTGATTTGAAATTAATTTATATTGATTTATCAATATATATTAATTCAAATTAAATTAACTATTGTTGTGTTTTTACAACAAATCATGGCCATTGACAGAAACATAAATCAATCTCACCCACTGATTTTGTGTTGTCCATGGATTGAGATCCATGGATCCCAAAATACTATATAAGAAGAGGCACCCCTTGATCTTCAAGGTACAACAAGAGATTGGAAATATGTTCTCTCCCCTTCCCTCTCTACATGTCAAGTCTCTCCTTCTTTCTCATTGTGACCGTCCACCATGGAGCCATAGATAGAGTCGCCATCGTCGTAGCATTGTCGTTATGCTACCGGATTGTTTGCTTGTGGATCTATGTCTTCTTCGGCGCACATCTCTCATGAAGAAGACTTTGGATCTCGTTTGACGAGATCAGGATATTCATCTTGTGGATCATCAACATGGATTACAAGGAGAACGTGTATCATCAACACACTCGCAAGCATCTCCTCCATTGGATCGGACTTGAGACAGGAGGTCTCTTCATTTAGAGACTCGATTGCAACCATGAAGAGGTAACTTTAATGCTTCTTTGTGGTTTAGATGAAACGATCAAATAAGTGTTCTTGGATAATGTGGTTTCATCACATTGAAAGTTTTTTAAAAATTTCGCTATCCGGAGCAACTAGTGCTACTAGTAGCTCCTGATCGCATTCTATGCGATCCTTATGCTTCCGTGATGCGCTTGAGGATCTTCCACATCCTTCAATTGGTATAAGATCCTTAGGTCGGAGGTTTTGGATACGATCCATAAACCTGAGAAGACTTGGGCTCGTTAGGGCTTGTGAAAATTTTTATCGCATTTCATTCTCGCATCCCATATTTGTGATTATTTTCTGCCATGTTTAAAATATTTAAATACAAAATTATCACTTAGATAATGCTCGAATAAGGAAACTTCAGGATTTGAGTTTGCGTGATTTGGAATCTGATAACTCAAGTTATGATCATTTTAATGAACATATATCCACTGTTTCGAGGATGGCAAATCTTGACGTAATTAAAGAGTTAGTTACTATTTTGAAATACACGTAAATGCATGATAATCACTTGTTTTATATTTTAAATCAAATTAAAAAACTTTGGAAACTTAGTTTGCATGATTTAGATTTAAATTGATTGAGATATGATAATTTTAGTCAGTGAGGGTCATGCTGGAAATTATATTTCTAATCAAGAACCTTGTGATTGTCATTTAAGAAACTAGTGAAATTAATGGTTAATTACTTGGAATATTTATGGATAAATATTGAGAAATGTTTGATGATAATTATTTCTTTAATGGCATTGCCTTAACCGATAATTGATTAGATATGATCTAGATCACAATTGGTTACTCAATCTACTTTCCAACAAACAAAGTTGCTTGAATAGGATTGGAAATTTGTTAGAAAATTTCCTTATAATCAAAATTGTTTTGATTATTATTATATGGTATAACTTCGGTTGAAAGCTGATGATCATCTCAAGTACAAAGTGATCAATTTGGTATTATTCTATCCTGAGGCGGATATGGTGTCTAGTCAGGGAGCGTTGGGGTAGCAGGTTGCACCGTGTGCGATTTATCCCACTCTTGTCGGTACTGGCCATGACAGTAGGTAGGGAAGGGATAATGCTTGAGAGATCTTGATGTATTTTTATAATTATTAAAATTTGAAATAATACGTATTTGAGATAATACCATTTTTAAGTAACAATAAAGAATATTTGTTGGATATTAATTGGATCATTGATTTAATGTGATTAAATTGATTGGAATCCAATTAAAATTAAAATACTCTATTATGAATAGAGTTGTATTTCCCTTGGAAGAATTAAACGTAATGAATATTAATCATAATGATTAATTAGAATTTGAATATGAGATGGAGGATCACATAAGTGGCATCCATGGTTTCCGGTCACGGTGAAGGGTTCCATCGTTCTGGATTGTATGTAGGAAACGCATGTCCGAAGTGACAGATCCTACATACAAGCACATCTGGATCGGGCTCTTTGCTTCTCGAAAGAGTAAGGTCGTATGCATAATGACCCCAATGTCAGATCCTCCTATTATTGGAGTGATATTGGATTGTGTATATTGAGTCCTAATCCTGTTGACGGTTGGTTCAATTAATGACTGGTCAACATACCTTAGGGGTGTGGGTCTGGGTGTTAAAGACCGAATTGGGAATGCAAGTTGGACTTGCAAGGCAAAAATGCGTCCGCGCTTCTTTTTATCCTAGTTACATGTTCTCATATTATTAGAATGTGACAAAGATAAGAAAGGAGATCCCAGATCTTGCTTGAGTTATAATGATAAGTATATCTCTTACATTGAAAGTGATTAATGGAATGAACTTTCAGTGTTGACAAGGCAAGATAACTTTGATATAAAAATTCCTAAATCAAAATAATGTGTATTTATTCAAATTGTTTATTTCGGATAATCTTCATTAAACCCACTCAATACTTTACTCAATAATAAGCAGTAAAATATCATGAATCAGATTCATGATTTATGAATCATGTATTCATCATGCTAAAATTGGTCATTTAGGCTATGTTCCCCAACATTCACATGCATTTAATCATTAACAGAACACCATTAGCATTCATGCATTTGTAAATAATATTTGCATTTCATCATGCATAATTGCATTAAAAAGCCCAGGTGTAAATTAGCCCAAAAAACCACTAATCTCTCACATTTGTAAATAATTCATCCTAACTCCGATTAACCCAAAACTACCTCCATTGTGTAGATATTACTAACTTTATTAAATAAAAAATACAAAAAAATTACTAACTCAAATAAATGTCAAATAATCCCAAAGTCTAATTTCACATCTGACAGACTAAAATGAGCATATCTCCCACATACAGTGTCTGATTTTGGTCTACTTATTTTAAAGTACTCTATTTTCAAATACCTTCAAAACAAGACCAATTTCGTAAAATTCAGAGCTCATATGTGAATGTTGAGTTTTGGTCTCTTTTGCGCATTTTAACTTTTTGCTATTTTTGACCTAAGTTTTTATGTACATAATTAACCCTTTTAATTTTATTTCTTCTTCATTCGTGTTCTTTGATGAAAGTTTTATTAAGAGACACAAAAATCCAAATCCAGATTATAACTGAAATTAAAGAAACTGACCGAGTACTATTGTTCATTGTGAGTCTGTACAAAAGTTGTGTGATTCTTACTTCTATTTTATTATCCTATTTTCTTATTTATTAAAAATCCAAAAAAATAGATCAGTGTGTAAATAATTTTATTGTATCTTATCGTAATTTTTCTAGATTTTTTATCCTCTCAAAAACCACCAAAAAATTTTGCAAAACCCCAAAAAGCCGGTTTTCGATACACATCGAGAACCACCAAAAATACCACTTCAGACAGATGACCTCTTTTGCTCCCGGATCCTTCATGAAAGTTGTAGGTCTCGTCAAAATGAACAACTTTTGTGAAGGAAATTTTTCGATACAAGGTTTTCTTCAATCTGTTTTTCCCTCTCCAAAATTCGAAATTTTTTTGGTGCCACATGGCAGCTCCAGGGTGTGCCACGTAGCACCCCCCCCCACTTCCTCTCTCCTGGCCCCCCAGGTCACATGCCCAGCACGTGACCCACCGTCCCCATCCTCCAAACAGCTCCTTCTTTCCCGCGCATAACTCCCCTGTCGTTCGCCTTCCTCCCCCTGCTCCGCCATGCGCGGCCATCAAACTGCCATGCACGACCATTACGATCTTCGTGTAACGCCCTCCTCCCCCGCCTATAAAGCAGCTCCCTCATAGCCTTCATCGGCATCCGCCATTCCATACAGAGAGAGAGTGAGATCGTAGGGTCTGGCGGGTGACAGAGGTTACAATCCTTCCTCGAGTATCAACTCTCCCGTAGGCGTGATACTTGGACTTCTGTCCAAGCTGCAGTTGGATCCCTCTCCGCTGCCTAGCCTTGTCGCTCTCCACCATGACTCAAGGCAACATATGTTTGGACTGGAGCTTGATGCTCCATCCATTCTCCACCGACGACCCCTACAGGTACCTCCTCTCCATCTACATTGTCCTCCGTCACCCCTTGATCCTCGCTACCACCTGTATTCTTCCCCAAACCCCCTCATCTCCGGCCTTTCATAGGCCGAAGTCCAATTCCCTGTCCCCACGGTGGAGCTCTTCTCCCTCCCTTGTTGCGCCCATCTCGTTGATTGCAGGTACAACATCCTACACCTCTGCCCGCCGCGACTTCACCCTTCCACGGTCAACCCTCGACGACCATCGCTTCTTCGCTCGCCTCCGCCGCTCTCTGCAACATAGCGGCGCCCTCCGCCTATCCTCCTCCAGCTTCACGCCTCGCCCACCGCCCCGCAGCACCCAGGCTGCCCTCGCGCCGTGTGTCGGCTGAGGTGTGCCATCGCCTCCTCCGGCCGCCCAGCCCCCGCCCCACTTCTCGCCTACGGCCGGTCTGCTTCCCGCTTCCTCTCGGTCACTGCCCCGCGCCTTGGCTGCATCGTGGCACCTCCGCCCCTCTCGCCCCTGCGCATGTGTTGCGCCACACGCGATCGGGCTGTGCATCTATGTACAGGTGACGTTGGATCTGGAGCAGGCCTTGATCCAATGGCCACTATGCTACCACGTGGTGCGTCCCCGAGTCATCTCCACGCCTCGATTGGCGGGGCATTCGTGCCTGAGCCCAGCCTCCCCGAGACTCTGCTTCAGAAACCGAACCTCCGCCTCATCGCCGAGCCTAAGGTCAGGCGCACGTACCTCAGGTTCGGGTCCCTTAGCCTCAGGTTCCGCCTCCGAAGCCCCTGGAGTTTCCAACCCCGCCTAGGTTAAATTGTAGAGGGTCCCCTCCAGCTTTTTTAAATTACAGATAAGCTCCTCTAGGGACCTATTTGAAGCAAAAACTTTATTTTATTTACATTTTAGTCTCTGGAATTTCATTTTTGGCATATCTTTCTCATACGAACTCTGTTTTTAGCATATAATACGTCATTTTGAAGCTCTTTTCATGCTCTACCATTTAGCATAGTTTGTGAACATATCTGAGGTGGTTTATTGATAATTATTATTTGAGGATCTCGGTTGACTCTTGCAGGCAAAAATTTTACATATTTGTATTGTATTTTCATGGATAAATTGATGAATCAATTCTTACATGGATGCTCTTATGAAGGATAGATATTGATCTCTCATTCTTTTACAGGATCAATTTTATTGAGGCTTCGATCGAAAATTAATGATTTATCAATAGAATCATTTGTCTTATCTCAGTAATTTGCAGGATTGTCTCTCATAACTATTTTCCTTCTACCTACTTCTGGAGCTATTTTGATAAATATTTCTAGACATAATTTCTTTCGATCTATGATGTGATTTTGAGGATTTATATAGCATATTATTGAAGGATTTAACACATTGTAAATCACAGATCTTGGGCATAATCATTTCTGTTTATTTTCCTTGCATAGCATTTTCATCATTGCATTGTATATTTTCTCAACTCAGAAATTAACCAAAAATAAATTGATTATTTCACTTGATTTAAGACCACACAACTAAGAATCATTGTTCCCTGTGTTGGACCTTGGTAAACTTACCAAGTAAAAATATTCCACAACATTCAAAGGATTGTGGTTTTTGCTAAACTGAATTTGCCTCCTATACTACGATAATTTTAGATAATTAACGAGGCAAATTTGACGATCATCAAATGACGTCGTTGTCGGCGAATGGTGAATTTTTAGGGTTTTAAATCATTTTTTGTAATTAATTTTTGTGAAATTAATTTTTGTGTCATTTTTTCCTTTTTGCATGTTTTTCCTTTTGCATTTCTTTTCTTCTTCTCATATTAACCGCACTTTCTCTTTTCGTAGATTACTCGGAGCTAATTTTGGAATTTAAATCAAGGACCTGCGAGGAAGACTGATTTTTATTTTATTTTATGAGAGAGAGCTTAGTCTAGGTTTAAATTTCTGTAGTATTCTCAGGGTCCCTCTCTTTGAACCCTTGTAATAATTCAGACTGAACATTTTTGTGGTGTGTTGGGTTTGTTTCAACCCCTTCTGTGTGGTTGGGACCTGGCTTGAGTGGTGTAGGACTTAGGCACATATACGCTTGCTTGTCTACCATTGATTGTGCTCGTAATTCTTAGGTCACATTCTCACTAACTAAACGCACTATAGATCGTTCAACATTAGCCAAAAATTGAAATCAATTCTTCCTGCTAATAGAACCATCTGCTTAGGGCATTTTTCATCTGTGCATATCATTTAGTGTAATCTTAATTCCTTGTACTGCATCCCGCATGAAGAACGCGAGGATCCACTGTAAGTATTTCTCTTAAACATGCATCATTGATTTATGTTTGCATTGTCTTTTCCCATTCTCCTTTCTCAAGTTTTACAACCTAGGATTTAAAGGAATTGGGACTGCTCGTTAGGCATGAATTTATGTGCTCACATAAACTTCAGTGATAACCTTAATTTAAAATTAGGACTGCTAATCAAGGCAACTGTAAATAAACTGACCTAAAATTAACCTGTGTTTGGTGGAGAGAAACCCACTCATTGTTTGTAAGGACAAGATCGCATACCTTAGGATAAAGCCAAAAATCGAAGTGCTTCATTCTGACTACTGATTTTAAAAACAATTAGCTACTTTTTAGTGAGGGTCTCAGGTAGCAGTTTCACGGTCCCACTTCCCTTAGTAGAGTAGGTGGTTTAGAGGACACAGCGGAAGGCTCCGTCCTCAAGTAACACGAGTAGCCGTTTAAACAGTCCGTACTTACACCTATACGGGTTGAAAGTAGGTGCGACTAGTTGTATGAACTCGGGACAGTCTTTGTGAAATATTTCGACACCTAACAGCTCCGCTTAATTTTCAAGATTGTTTTGTCATTAAATTAAAACTGAAAAGATAAGCGGTTGAACCCTGACATGCCTTCATCTGTGTTGAGTGGGTGAATCTGAAAATTTACTTGTGTTTACTTTGTGTTTGTGTTCTCGTGGAGACTCTCTTCTCGACTCCTCTTAGTCCTAGGGTCATCATCTTTAACACTCCTCCTCCTTCAAGGTTCAGTCAATCCCAGACTAACCCTTCATTTCACTCCTTCACTAAGGAAACTTTTATCCTTAGCAAATCTTCACTTAATTCCGTCACTTAATTCTGAACTCTTTTCTTCTGAAGGTGAATCACAATGCCTTCAAAGGAGAACCCTGGTGACGATAAGAATGGCAATGACCCCATTTGGGCATTCTTGGCTAGGATAACCGCTGCCGAACAACACAATGAACTGCTTAGGGCACGGATAGCAGTAATGCAACAAGGAGAGGCTGCTATGGAAGACACGTACCTCCTTGAATTGGATGATGACTATAATTGGTTGAGGTCGGTACCCCTTGAGGATGCGTTCGAACACAAACCGCATTTCCTTGCACTATTGCCTAAGTTCGGAGGGAATAATCATGAAGAACTGTATATCTTCCTCCGTGATTTCGAGTTAGTTTGTGCTAACCTCTGCCACCCTAGGGTTAGCCAGGACTACATAAGGTTGAGAGTTGTCCCCTTCACCTTGACTGATAAGGTGGCTTACTGCTGAAAATTTTAGGGGAAATAGTCACTACATAGGCCACATTCAAGACTCTGTTCTTAAAGAAATTCTACCCATTTAGTAGAATCAATCAGATGAGGATCAAGCTCACAAGCTTTACCCAACACCCGAACGAACCATTCCATGAAACCTAGGAAAGATTCAGAGACTTAATCTAGAAATGCCCAGGACACGGGATAAGTAAAATGATGCTAGTCCAAAGTCTTATTAGCGGGCTGAACCTTGAGACTCAAGGGTTGGTAAGTGCATCCTGCGGAGGAAGCTACATGGGATGCCACGAGGACACCATCTACAAGGTGTTCGAGAGACTTGCTTAATCCAGTCGTGCACAAACCACCAGCTGGGCTTACATAGTCGACTCCAAAAAGATGGTGAATAATCTGACGACCGATCAGAGTGCTGATATGGGAATAATAGCTGATAAGCTAACTATGGTCAAGCAGATTTATAAAAAGGTGTACGAACTCCGTAAATCATCTGATATGGATAAATTGGCTAAATTGCCTAAGTAATGGAGGAATTGGCCGATAGGGTATCTAAGATACCATCCCTGACTTCAACCCCCGCACCCATACACCAAATTCACTACATTCAATGACAAAGGGTAGGGCAACAGAGCCATTGGGGTGGAGACCAAGTATTGTCCCATCAAACTGAAGACACCTCCGCTCAAACTGTTTACGAGGAACCTCCACAAGTCATGGAGATAAACGGAGTTTGGCATAACCTGGAACCGGCCAACCGCTCATACCAAAACTCTACTTCGAACCCTCGTCCATCGCAAGCCCGGCCCACCTACCAGCCTCAACCGCAATAGCAACAACAGTACCGCACGGGTTATCAGAACCTGTAACCTCAGCCACAATAGAACCAACGCCAAGGCTAGCAAGGTCAATTCAGACAAAATCAGCAGCCTCAGGCAAGACAGGGCCAGGGGTCCTCTTCTTCTTCTATCTCTCCGAAATTCCAGCGAGTGCTGGACGAGCTTCATGACATGAGAGTCGACATAAATCAACTCTCTCGATGGAGAGATGAAGTGACTGCCCCCCAGACCGTGATCCAGCTCAAGTTTAAGCTAACCCAAATATCCTCGGACATAATCAGATATTAATCTCTGAATATTCCGTACATGAGCATGAGCTCTCATCAAACAATAACGCTTATCATATTTCTCTTAGGAGCGGAAGGACTGTAACCATGCCAGATCGAGCGAAGGAACGCGGTGACATAGCCCCAGTGTCCACAAATTCATACAACCCTGGGGGAATTGATGAAGGAAGACATGAGGAGAAATAACAAGTCCCACTACACCACCCGGAGATAATGGAGAGTCTGAGTCTGAGTCTGACAAAGAAACGCCACCAAGACACCAACAGCATCTGACCACAAATTTCCATGTTTTTAGTCCGAGTCCTGTAAAAAAAATTATTCAATAAAAGTGATGTTTTTAATCACAACAAATCCACCCCTTTCCCCTGTGCTCTTACGGCAGAAAGAAGAAAAACATGAAAAACCAAAAAAATGATGACGAGATGGCCCGCATCTGTAAAGAAAATATTAAGGTCACTCTATCCTTAGACGAGATGATAGAAAGAGACTCGGCTTTTCGGAAGTACCTTAAGGTGAGATGCACACCACTAGGGCCAGCAAACAGACTCCTAGCCGAACAAAGAAACACATGCTCTCTTTTGCCTCATCTCATCTTATAAAAAATGAGCTGCCAAGGAAGAAAAGAGATATGGGTGCTCACTTTATCACTAGCCACATCAAAGAAATCAAGTTTTCAAGAACACTGTTAGACAATGGTTCATCCATCAATCCCATGCCCACAACCCTATATGAGCATCTAAATATAGGTCCTCTTAAGCAATCTGCAGTCGTACTTCAATTCGCAGACACATCAACTAAGAGACCTAGGGGAGAGATTCGAAACGTTGTCATCAACATAGAGGGACAAAACTACCCAGTAGATTTCACAATACTTGACATGGATGTCCCTAGAAATTGGAAAGACTCCCAAATGATACTAGGGCGACCCTTCCTTAGGACCGCAGGAGCTATATTTAATTACACATCTGGGAGAATCCAGTTTGGAAAAGTTGAACTTAAAATGCAGCAAACTAGGTTTCAAAGACCTGACACTGAGTCGAGCACCAAGTCTGATAAATCAGAAGCTGAGACTGAATTTACAGAAGCAATAGTTGGGCCCTGAGACAAAACCCAACTGCTATGATAGAATCAACCTCATCTGGAGAGGAAATTATTGATGATTTAGTCTGCCAGCTCATTCATGAATCTACCTATACTCTAGGAGACTCAGAGGCCCCTCTGGACCTGTTAGTCCATTCTCCTTATGGACAATCCCTGAGTAAGGTACACAGATCGGACGCGGCGCTTGCCACACCACATTCCATCATTAGCGATCCGATCTCAGAAACAACCACGATGGTGGTCGATATTGATACACTACAAGCGTCCACATCACAACAAGAAACATCACTGAGAGGACCATATTCGAGCAACATCATTGACCTACCTGAACTCAAACCATTGCCCCCTACGCTTAAGTATACCTTCCTTGCTGGAAATAAGGGACGGTTTCCGGTCATTATCAGTTCACATCTGACCGAAGAGCAGGAGATCCGCCTGCTTAATGTTTTGGAGAAAAACTGCAAGGCTATAGGCTGGAAATTGTCTGACCACCCAGGGATAAACCCAGCCTTGTGCTCACACCATATTTACTTGGAGGATAATGCTAAACCCTCCCGTTAATACCAACGTAGATTGAATCCAAACTTACGGGAAGTGGTTAAGACTGAGACCGAAAAATGGTGTAAGGCTAGTTTCATATATCCCATCTCCGACTCCAAGTGGGTGTCACCTTTGCATGTAGTTCCGAAAAAGTCGGGACTTCATATTATCACCAATGAGGAGGGAGAATAGATCACAACACGGGTACCCACATTGTGGCGTGTCAGTGTGGATTATAAGCGCCTGAATGCCGCAACGAAGAAGGATCACTTTCTGATGCCTTTTATTGATCAAATCCTGGAGATTGGTAAGGAGAGAATACTTCTATTTCTTAGACCGGTACTCGGGCTACAATCAGGTAGCCATCACCCCCGAGGACAAGTAAAAGGCTACTTTTACATGTTTTTTCGGCACATACGCATTCAAGTGAATGCCTTTTGGGCTTTGAAATGTCCCCAGCACCTTTCAGTGATGCATGATTGCGATTTTTGCCGACATAGTTGGGTATTTCCTGGAGGTATTCATGGATGACTTCTCGGTCCATGGTGATTCATTCAATGATTTTCTAGCGCACCTGGATCGAGTCCTCCGTAAGTGTAGGGAAGTAAATCTGGTGCTCTCTTGGGACAAAAGTCGTTTCATGGTAAATGAGGGTATTGTATTGGTGCATGTCATATCCAAGAAGGGAATGGAGGTTGACCCTCCCAAAGTTGATGTGATCAAGAAGCTCGAGCCACCTACAAATGTGAAACAAGTACAGTCTTTTCTTGGGCATGTCGGATTTTACAGGAGATTTATCAAGAATTTTTTAAAAAATTGCTCGACCGCTAACTGACCTCCTTGGGAAAACATCGAGTTCCTAGTAGATCATAAGTGTCTTGAAGCCTTCGAACTACTCAAGAGGAGGATCATTGAGACTCTTGTCCTACAAGCTCCCGACTGGTCTCTTCCCTTCGAGATCATGACCGATACATCCGATTTCGCAGTAGGAGCTGTGTTAGGACAATGAAAATATGGAATCTAGTATGCTATTCACTATGCAAGCAAAGTTTTAGACCCTGCTCAGAAAAATTACATCGTGACCGAAAAGGAAATGCTTACTGTTTTTGCTTTGGAAAAATTTCGATCTATACTTCTAGGATCGAAGATGACAGTTTACTTAGACCATTCTGCCATTCGATACTTAATGGCCAAAAAGGATGCAAAAGCACGACTCCTGAGGTGGATACTATTACTTCAGGAATTTGATTTGGAGATTAAAGACAAACCTGGCGTTAAGAATGTCGTGGCTGATCATTTATCACAGATCGATCATAACAAAATCCTGGAATCTAAATCCATCCGTGAAACCTTCCTAGATGAGTCAATTTCTACTATTGACTCACTCCCATGGTATGTAGACACGGTGAATTATCTTATCACCACGGAAGTTCCTCAGGGTTGGCCCAAGAATAAAAACGATCGACTCGTATCTGAAGTGAGACACTGCCATTGGGAGGATCCATTCCTTTTATTTGAAGGACCGGCTTGCATATGGCAAAAATGTATTCCTCAAGAGGAATACCAAAGTATCCTCAATCTATGCCACACCTTGGAAGCGGGAGGACATCACTCTGGGAAGAGGACCATTGACAAGATATTGCAATGTGGATATTACTGGCCGACCTTGTTTAAAGATGCTTACAATTTTGTCAGGTCGTGCCCCGTCTGTCAGAGAATGGGAGGAACCATTGGTTCCAAAGATGCCATGCCTATGATACCAGTAATCATATGTGATGTATTCGATGCATGGGGCATTGACTTTATGGGCGCATTCCCTAATAGTCAAGGATTTGAATATATTCTTCTCACGGTAGATTATTTATATAGATGGGTGGAGGCTATCCCTACTCGAGCAGTAGATAGCAAAATTGTTTGCAGGTTTTTGAAAGATAATATTATTTTGAGGTTTGGAATTCCAAAAATTTTAATATCTGATGGGGGAAGACACTTTTTCAACCGCGAGGTGAAGAAGTTGACTAAGGAATACGGCATCGAGTATCGTGTCGCTACTCCTTACCATCCACAATCCAATGGCATGGCCGAGGTGTCAAACAGGGAGGTTAACGGAATTTTACAGAAGCTCGTCCACCCTGATAGGAAGAACTGGTCCCAACTACTGGACCAAGTTCTATGGGCTTACCGGACGGCTTATAAGACCCCATTGGGCACCTCCCCGTTTAGAATGGTATATGGAAAGCCATGCCAATTGCCCGCAGAACTCGTGCATAAATTAGAATGGGCAATCAAAAAGATTAATTGGAACTGTCACCAAGGAAAGAAGAACCGAGAGATGGATTTGAATGAACTATCTGAAATCTGAAATCATGCTTATGAAAACAGCACCATTTACAAGGACAAAGTAAAGAGATGGCATGACAAGAACATTCGAACAAAGATCTTTGTCCCAGGGCAGATAGTCTGGTTATTTAATGCAAAATTGAAAATTTTCCAAGGTAAATTGAAATCAAAATGGACAGGACCCTTCATTGTAAGAGAGGTACACAATATTGGTAGTGTTGAGATCTCAGAGACCGCAGATACCACGCAAACATTTACAGTTAACGGTCAGCTACTTAAACATTTTGTCGAATCCAACGAACAATTAGTACAAGTTGAACAGATCTCCTTCACCCAGGGCATAGCTTTTGACGAAAGATTTGATTTGCCTAGATAAACCACCTCTCTGGAACCAATACTCTTCTATATATCCATCTACCCTCTCTCGATCCCCCGATACTTAGTTTAAGGGGACCGATTTCATTGTGTATACTTTACTTCTTCTATTTCTGTTTTTGACCCATCTATACTTAGTATGAGCTATGTCTACATTTCACTTTGTGCCATGGGGACATAGCACAAGCTAAGTATAGGGGGTGTATTGTATATACTCTATCTACTTTATCCATAGCTCGTACTTTAATTGTCTTCGTCTAACATCGGAGATGGGTACAAGTAGTGTATATTTTGTGTATAATAAATGTTTTTTTCTGAAGAAAACTTTTTGCATAAAAAAATCACCACTCATGGTCTTGCATTTCATCCAACATTTCATGCATTCCTTGGTTGATATATTCCTGACACATTCAATATCACTCGAGGCTTGAAGATTTTTTAGGACACTTGATTTTTGAGATTTTGAGAGTCTGAGTTAACATGCCTAAGTCATTAGGGTTTTTTAACTTAATAATCCACACTTCCCTAGTTTGAATGATTTGAGCGCTATATTGCACTCTTCATCTCTACCTTCAAAAATAATATGATCAGCACAACAATTACTTTCACAACTGCATGATTGATGAGATGAGTTGAGTTATCACTTGAGGACTGGAACTAGATATTTGAGTTTAGACCTGATTTAATGATATTCGAGAATGGGATAAAGTTAATGAAGGCTTCAGAAAACCTGAGTGTTAGCAAAAACCTAGCCAGTATGTGAACAAGTTCATATGCTATCCTTTTGATATTGACCTAAGTGCCAAGGTGTGTTGAAACGTAATGAAAATTGTTGATCAGTGTGTGCCAACTTTTGGTAAAAGCAGCGGATGTAGCCAACAAAAGAAAAGAAAATGAAATGTCAAAGAAAAGCTCTATCATCCAACGTCAAATTCTAAATGAGCTTCCACCAATGGCGAGCGCTCCCAAACATTTTCAAAGTGTCCACTTGGACCAAGCGCTAATTAGGACCAACGAGTCGGGTTGACACCACAAAAAGGGCACTGCATCGTAAGAGATACAAGTCTGGGTGTCGAAGGTATCTTAGATACTCAAAAGAGACACACCCCGGTGTACTCTCAGAAAAACAAGTGCAAACGACTCCAAATTCTCTTGACGGACACATTGATCAACAAAATAAAATATACTTGTGTTGAGTAATAAGGCACTCGATAGGTACCTTGTTCCAATGAAAGGGAGAGAAAATCAGACACAATCCTATGCCCTCCATCATCTGGTCGTCCATCTACACTTTCAAGTCTGACAAACTAATGAGACAGTTGACTAAAGCAAGAATAGACTTATTCCCTAGTGTTGAGAATTAGGTCTAGAGGAGAGTCTCTTGGATTGGAACTTTGGGTGATGTCGCGACTTGACTCTCATGAATGGAGTACACTAAAAATCATATCCTTATACTATATGTACAAATAGAGAGTCTGAAAATTAGAGAAGTTGGGTTCCTGTTGATTAAAGCATGGTTGAGCCCAGAATTTTAAGATCACTCAAATTAAGGGTCTTCTCTGAATTGAGCCTTGAAAATTCACATGCACAGTCAGGGATGTATTCAACTAAGTCATTCATTCATGCTCGGGGACGAGCATGGTTTAAGTATAGGGGTATTATGAATCCTATATTCATCATGCTAAAATTGGTCATTTAGGCTCTGTTCCCCAACATTCACATGCATTTAATCATTAACAGAACATCATTAGCATTCATACATGTGTAATTAATATTTGCATTTCATCATGCATAATTGTATTAAAAAGCCAGCTGTATATTTGCCCAAAAAGCCGCTAATTTCTCACATTTGTAAATAATTCATCCTAACTCCGATTAACCCAAAACTACCTCCATTATGTAGATATTACTAAATTTATTAAATAAAAAATACAAAAAAATACTAATTCAAATAAATGTCAAATAATCCCAAAGTCAAATTTCACATCTGGCATACTAAAATGAGCATATCTCCCACATATAGTGTCCGATTTTGGTCTACTCATATTTTAAGTACTCCATTTTCAAATACCTTCAAAACAAGACCAATTTCGTAAAATTCGGAGCTCGTATGTGAAAGTTGGGTTTTGGGCCTCTTTTGCGTATATTGACTTTTTGCTATTTTTGACCTAAGATTTTATGTACATAATTAACCCTTTTAATTTTGTTTCTTCTTCATTCATTTCCTTTTATGAAAGTTTTATTAAGTGACACAAAAATCCAAATCCAAATTAAAATTGAAATCAAAGAAACTGACTGAGTCCTAGTGTCCATTGTGAGTTTGTACAAAAGTTGAGTGATTCTTACTTCTATTTTATTATCATATTTTCTTATTTATTAAAAATCCAAAAATACTATATTAGTGTGTACATAATTTTCTTGTATTTTATCGTAATATTTCTAGATTTTTTTATCCTCTCTAAAACCACCAAAAAATACCACTTCGCACAGATGACCTATTTTGCTCCCGGATCCTTCATGAAAGTTGTAGATCTCGTCAAAACGAACAACATTTGTGAAGGAAATTTTTCGATCCGAGGTTTTATTCTATCTCTTTTTCCCTCTCCAAAATTCGAAATTTTTTTGGTGCCACGTGGTAGCTCTAGGGCGTGCCACGTGCCACCCCCCACTTCCTCTCTCCTAGCCCCCCAGGTCATGTGCCCAACACATGACCCACCGTCCCCTTCCTCCAAACCGCTCCTTCTTCCCCGCGCATAACTCCCCTATCGTTCGCCTTCCTCCCCCTGCTCCGCCATGCGCGGCCATCAAACCGCCATGCACGACCATTACGATCTTCGCGTAACGCCCTCCTCCCCCGCCTATAAAGCAGCTCCATCGCAACCTTCATTGGCATCTGCCATTCCATACAGAGAGAGTGAGATCAGAGGGTCTGGCCGGTGACAGAGGTTACAATCCTTGCTCGAGCATCAACTCTCCTGTAGGCGTGATCCTTGGACTTCTGTCCAAGCTGCAGTTGGATCCCTCTCAGCTGCCTAGCCTTGTCGCTCTCCACCATGACTCAAGGGAAGATACGTTTGGACTGGAGCATGAAGCTCCAACCATTCTCCATCGACGACCCCTACAGGTACCTCCTCTCCATCTACATCGTCTTCCTTCACCCCATGATCCTCTCTACCACCCGTATTCTTCCCCAAACCCCCTCATCTCCGGCCTTGCATAGGCCAGAGTCCAAATCCCTGTCCCGACGGTGGAGCTCTGCTCCATCCCTTGTTGCGTCCATCTCGTATATTGCAGGTACAACATCCTACACCTCCGCCCGCTACGACTTCGCCCTTCCACGGTCAACCCTCGATGACTATCGCCGCTTCGCTCGCCTTCGCCGCTCTCCGCAACACAGCAGCGCCCTCCGCCCGTCCTCCTCCAGCTTCGCACCTCACCCACCGCCCTGCAGCACCTGGGTTTCCCTCGCGTCGTGTGTCGGCCGAGGTGCAGCATCACCTCCTCCGACTGCCCAACCCCCGCCCCACTTCTCTCCTACGGCCAGTCCGCTCCCTGCTTCCACTCGGCCACCGCCCCGTGCCTCGGCTGCATTGCGGCACCTCCGCCCCGCTCACCCCCGCGCCTAGGTTGCGCCGCCCCCAATCGGGTTGTGCATCTATGTACAGGTGTCGTTGGATAAGGAGAAGGCCTTGATCCAACAGCCACTGTGCTACCACGTGGTGCGTCCCTGAGTCATCTCCACGCCTCGAGGCTCGGGGCATCCGAGCCTGAGCCTAGCCTTCCCGAGCCTCTGCTTCAGTCAGTGAACCTCCACCTCGTCGCCGAGCCTGAGGTCAGGCGCACGTACCTCAGGTTCGGGTCCCCTAGACTCAAGTTCTGCCTCTAAACCTCCTGCGCACGTGCTGAGCACGTGGGTTCGGGCAAATTGCATCGAAGCCCCCGGAGTTTCTAGAAATTACAAATATACCCCCACTTGGGGTAACATGTAGAGGGGCCCCTCCAACTTTTATAAATTATAGATAATCCCCTCCAGGGACCTATTTGAAGCAAAAACTTTATTTTATTTACATTTTAGTCCCTAGAATTTCATTTTGGCATATCTTTCTAATACGAACTCCGTTTTTAGCATATAATATGTCATTTTGAAGCTCTTTTCATGATCTACCATTTACGATAGTTTGTGAACAGATCTGAGGTGGTTTATTGATAATTATTCTTTGAGGATATCGGTTGACTCTTGCAGGCAAAATTTTTCCGTATTTGTATTGCATTTTCATGGATAAATTGATGAATCAATTCTTACAGGGATGCTCTTATGAAGGATAGATATTGATCTCTCATTTTTTACATAATCAATTTTATTGATGCTTCGATCAAAAATTAATGATTTATCAATAGAATCATTTGTCTTATCCCAGTAATTTGCAGGATTGCCTTTCAGAACTATTTTCCTTCTTCCTACTTCTGGAGCTATTTTGATAAATATTTCTAGACATAATTTGTTTCGATCTGTGATGTGATTTTGAGGATTTATTAAGCATATTATTGAAAGATTTAACACGTTACAAATCACAGATCTTGGGCATAATCATTTCTATTTATTTTCCTTGCATAGCATTTTCATCATTGCATTGTATATTTTCTCAACTCAGAAATTATCCAAATATAAATCGATTATTTCACTTGATTTAAGACCACGCAACTAGAAATCATCGTTCCCTGTTCGACCTTGGTAAACTTACCAAGTAAAAATATTCCACAACATTCATAGGATTGTGGTTTTTGCTGAACCGAATTTTCCTCCTATACTATGACAATTTTATATAATTAACGAGGCAAATTTGACGATCATCAATGATCAAGATATTGTACTTGCAATTGGACACATAATATATGTTGTTGCAATATACAAGTTTTCCTCATAATAACGAGGAATGACAAATAAATAGGCAATAGGACTACAACCCTAGGGTTTGTGTGTCTCTATAGTCTTGATTTATCATCGAATGTACTTTGGAAGTGACATGTCAATGATGATCGTAATTATCAAATAATCCTTATAAAATCTAAGAATATGTTTTGGCATACATATGTGCTCTCAACATTTAATCATGAATGACACGGTTCACTGCATTATGCAAGAATGGTGGCTCAGTAAGAGATGATGTACTCAAAATTTTTGAGTACCTACCTGAAACAATGTTTTAAGAGTTTAGATGGATGTATATATAATGAGTGTCATCGTTCTACGTCTATACTCAAGTCATTTGTGAATCTTAATAATATTCATATTGCATGAATTGAATGAAGCATGTATAAATGTTTAAATGCTCTTACATTAAATTTTTTTTTGAGTTCAACATAAGAGATCCTTTGTCTTAAGCAATGGTTGTTTATAGATGAAGGGAGTGTAGTGAAAGCTTGGGTCTGACCCATGTGAGAAGGAAAGTCAAAGAGTTGATTGTACCTTTGTGACTTCCATACATATGACATCCAAATAGTTGGATAAATGCCAATACTGTAATAAGTCGATGTGCTGATAGTATGACTGTCTAGACTATCTAGGCTCCTTAAAGAAGGACTCAGGTAGTGCATCGGAATAATCTATATCTACATGTCATCATTGAAATTGACTTACTTATTGGATAAGATTAAAAGTCTAATAATTGTATCTCATTCTTCTAATAACACTTGCAATTTGTTGCATATGTATTAGAAAACTATAAATTTAATCATACGGTTTAATAGTCGTCTATAAGGATATTGATGCGATTGTTGCAACTATCTCTACTAGATAGATAGACTTCATATTTTCTGTGGGAGATCCCTTAGTCTTAGAGAATGTCTCTATGACCTAGATACCGGAATACACTCATAGTTTATTTCTAAATGTTGGAAATAAACATGAATTCTGGAATAGACCTTTCATAAAGAGTTATGATGAATATATTTCAGATAGTAATCTCACATATGGAGGACTCTGCTAAATTAGAATATTAACGAATGGTTCATTAACATTTCTAATACTGAAAATTAAATCTTTAAAGATCAATAGGAGGATGAAGATCATTTGGCAATGATCTGGCATCAAGCCTTGGACATATGTCTGTTGATGAGATCAATAGACTAGTAAGAAATGAAACTTTAGATTGTCTGAAATTTCAAATCTTACAAACTTGTGAATATTGTATTCAAAGTAGAATGTCCAATGCACCCTTCTCTAAGAATGGTGTTAGCTGCCAAATCTCATACATGTTGATGTATGTGGATCATCTAAATTAAAATAAACATTAATGATATGTGATATCAGTTAATGACTATTTGTGATATGATATTTCTTCTCTTCACCTTAGAAGCCTTTAAAATGTTCAAAGATTTCATTTTTGGTTTAGAAATAAAAGTTTGAAGGAAGATGAATGAATTTGATCTAAAACCTAGGTAGCCTACTACCTATTAGATGATTTCAAGGAATACCTTATGTAGAAAGGAATGTCATTCCTATCTCAATCCTCCTAATGCACCTAAACTCAATGGAGTTGTAGGGAGATATAATTGGATCAAGTGTGATATTATTTGATCACTTATGAATATTATCATAATTACCTCTTAGTTCCCAACGTATATATGTAGCAGAGACTACAATATATATCCTTAATAAGATTCCATGTAGATCTAAACTCAAAAACCCTCATAAGCTATGGTTTGGAACCTAGCATAGTGGTGTACACCTGAGTATTTAGTGTTGCTTGATCCATAACTTTGTCATGGATTCAAGTAATCTGGAATATAGCACAAGAAAGTGCTACTTCATTAGGAAAATAAAGGATGGTATTGGATACCTACTTTATGATCTTGAGATTCTTAAAAATCTCATCTCTAAGTATGATTCTTAGAGGATGACTCTCTTGAGAATCAAGATGAAAATGAAGTGAAGGAACTCATTTAATCTTTAGATGATAATGAGGCTCCTGAAATTAGAAAATAAAAGGATATTTAAAGATGAAACATTCATACCTCTTCAAATGAGTTTGAGGATGGTTTCCATGTGTTAGAGAAATCTGACAATGATCTTACTTCATGTGATGAAGCTTCTGAAGATCATGACATGAAAAATGGATGTTAGAAATAAAGTCTAAAGTAGACTTCATATACAAGTGTTGTATATGGACCCTCGAGGATCCACCTACATGGGTAAGACTCGTTAACGTGTAAATGGATCTTCAAGAGAAAGAGGGAATCTGATGAGAAGGTAGAGACCTTCAAAGCACGACTCGTATCCACAAGATACACATGAAGAGAAGACATCGCTTATGATGAGACTTGCTCTTCAGTGACCTTGCTTAAATACATCAGAATATTGCTAACTATAGCTACACAACTTGACTTTGACATCTTCAAGATGGAAGTCAAGATTGCATTCCTCTATGAATACCTCTCTGAGGATATTCATATGAAGTAGCCACAGGGCTTCATGGTTGAGGAAAGCAAGGTGTGCAAGTTGAATAACTCCATCTATGGACTCAAATAAGCTTCTTGTAGTTGGAACAAAAGGTTTAATGAAATTATAAATGTTATGATTTTAGATAGAATGTTGATGAACCATGTGAAGATTGGTGGGACTGCCATTGTGTTCATCATGCTAAATGTAGATGATATCATAATCATTTAGAATGATATAAGGATGAAAATGAGTGTTTTATAATATGGTTATTACATGCCTTGAGATATGATCCCTAGGAAACCTCTTGGATATTAGTTCTGAAGGTGTTCAGAAGCAAAGAGAAGACGGTACTGGGACCGTCACATTTGTAGGACACCTTGGACATATTCCATTCTTGAAAAACCCCAAGGAAGGCTTCCTTCCCTTAAGATATGGTACTGACCTATCTGAAGGGATAACACCTCAAAGAGTTGAGGAAATGAATGCTAGAACTGCTTGCCCTTGTGCATCAGTTACGAGAAGCCGAGTGTATGCTAGATGTGTACAAAAGCCAGATGTCTACCATGTAGTGGGAGTAGTAAACTGTTGCTAATCCTACTATCGAGATAAAACACTTAGTTACAGTAATAACAATATCCTCAAAGATGACAAGATTTTTTGAGATAGTGATCTCAAAGTCTTATCTTCAAGACCTTAAGACTTTATAGATAGTGATCTATAAAGGTCTTAACTGCAGATACCTTAGGATATAGAGATCTACAGGAATAAGGGTATTATGATAAGGATAATAGAAATTACATACTGGTTATAGTAATTATTAAGTTGTAGTGTCAAGGACACTATAACTAACAAAATTGAGTATATTGCATAAGATGCAACATTCGCATTTGATGTGAGCACTGTTACTAGGAGATATGCAAGAGTCGTAAAAGGACTTAGCGTAGTCTCTCAAGAACAAAGTGAGTGATCGGCTTACCTAGCTATTTTTCTAAATAGCCAATGGTTGTCACATGAGTGAGGGTTTAAAGATTAGCCCATTAATGGCTCTTTGGGATAGTGAGAGATTGTTGGACATGCAAGCCCACGGCAAGCCATTATGCAATAAATGTTATTGTGAATATCATTCCCTAATCTAAAATAAAGAATAGTTAACTTGCATAATAGGTCCCTTAGTACAATCGGGGTTTTGTACCATGGCCATCTTAATGATCATATGTCTATTGATTCAACTGTTGAATCATAGAGGTTGGTGCTTGGATGAATATCTAAATGGTTACATTGAGGACTTATCAAGCACCGTCAAATGATTATTAAGAGAGGATCTCCATCCTGAGAAGGAGATGGCAATCCTTTCTCTAACGGTTGATATCTGACTAACCTCTTGATGCAATCCCTCTGCATAGGAATAGAGATTCGTAGGTGTCAGATTAGTTAGGTTAAAGAGTTGACTTAACGAGATCGAGATAATCAAAGTCATGTGTCGTATGATGTCAGAATATAGGCACACATCCTCTGACCGAAGGCAGATGTATTACTATATGTCTTAGTATGTACATTCGGTAGACCAGAAGGTTGATAACCTAACCAAGATCTATGCACTCTCAAATAGATCATACATGTTCATTTACTGAATGGGAAGACATGATCTTACTCATGAGATATTGGAAGAATCAAATTTTGTGCATGGTCGTCTTGCTTTGGAAGCTTGGCTGAATTTGTAGGTTTGATATAAGCTTCTGGAAAGTATATGATCAACACCTATGTATGATATTTGCTTTTGGAAAGCATGTGATCAATACTAACTCTCAATGATCAAATAAGAAACTTAATGATAAAACCCTGAAGTAGAAAGTGTAAAATAGATCCAAAACTTCAAGTTTGTTCTTGATCTTCTAGTATGTAGGATGTACAGGTATTAGGAATACCTGAGGGTGTTGTGATCATAAATGATTGTATAACCATGACGCTTCCATTCCTAGGGAGTGACGCAACAGGTCTGGAATTTAGCGACTCCTCTTAGTAGAGATGTGATCTGATCTTAGTCCAAATATTGGACATTGATCTGAATGTGATTCAGATGCAATGAGAAGATTAAATTTGTGGTCTAAATTTAATCAAGCATCTATGAGAGGTCCGCAAGGTCTGGATTTGAGATGTGATCTCAATATCCAAGTCACTATACGTGGAACAATACAATCGCCTTGTTCTTATCTCCAAGTATCCACGGAGAAAGCATATTATCCTTGAAAGAGTTCATGGATACTCTCATTGTTGATATTATATATCTGTGCATTAAGAAATTTGATAATTAAATCTGATTTAATTATTATTAATAATATGAATTTGATTCATATTATATTGAGAGTTATCTAAGATAACTCAATGTCATTTAATTATCAAAGATGTGAATAATGTGAGTGTGATTCATATTATTTGTGCACATGAGAATGGAGATCCAAGATGATTAAATGTGATTTAATTATCATGGATATGAGTAATGTGGATTGTGTTATCCAATTATTCATTAATATATTATAAATGTGATTTATAATATATTTGAGGGAGCATATTGTCATTTATATTTGTTGACTAATTATTGATGTGAATTGGATTCAAATTGGATAATTAATTGAAAAAATAATTTACATTTTATTTTGGGTTGTGAATGTGATTTACAATTCTTCAATGGCATGTTTGCAATCTTCACAAGATAATTGTGAATTATTTTTGTGAGATAATCTGGGAGATACCATAAGATAATGAGATCTCATGAGATAATTGACCCATTCCACCTTAAGAGGGTGGACGACCACCAACATCCATTAGGATTGAGTGACTGACCCCTCCTTTTAGGGGATATGGTCAATCTTCTCATCATCTCCAAGATTGATTAATTAATTTGATTTGAAATTAATTTATCTTGATTTATCGATATATATATATATATATATATTAATTCAAAATAAATTAATTATTGTTGTGTTTCTACAAAAAGATCATGTCCATTGAAAGAAACACAAATCAATCTCATCCATTGATTTTGTGTTGTCCATGGATTATGATCCACGGATTCCAAAATACTACATAAGAAGAGGCACCCCTTGCTATTCAAGGTACAATAAGAGATTGGAAATATGCTCTATCCCCTTCTCTCTCTACACGCCAAGTCTCTCTCCTTCTCTCTCATTGTGGTCATTCACCATGGAGCCACAGAGAGTCACCATCACCGCAACATTGTCGTTATGCTACCGGATTGTTTGCTCGTGGATCTCCATCTCCTTTGATGTGCCTCGCTCATGAAGAAGACGTTGGTTCTCATGTGGTGAGATCAGGAGATTCATCGGCACGTGTCTCATCAATGCGCTCGCAAGCGTCTCCTCCGTTGGATCGGAATCGAGACAGGAGGTCTTAGAGACTCGATCGCAAACACGCTTCAAGAGATAACTCTAATGCATGTTTGTGGTTGAGATGAAATGATCCGAGAAGTGTTCTTGGATCATGTGGTTTCATGACATTGAATTGTTTTTAAAATTCCACTGCCCAGAGCAACTAATGCGACTAGTCGCTCCCGATTGCATTTGATGTGATCCTCACGCTTTCGTGATGCACTTGAGGATCTTCCATATCCTCCATAGCTCTCCTCAACTGAAGCAGTAAAGGTTAGTCTTCTACAACATGGTGACCTAATTCCCCAATTCAACAACTCTTTCCTCGAGAAGCAGGGTATTCCCTTCTAAGATCAAGTACAACTAGCTCAAGAAGAGGAGGTGGAGAGAAGAATAGACAGTAGCCAGTGTAGCTATTTATTCTAGGATGCTTGAACAGTGTAGCCAAGTCATCCAGTTGCAAGCTCATAAATATATGACTTTGAAGCTCAAGCTTGCTTATTGACTATACACACATATGTAAACTCCGGAAAGCATTTTATTTTCAATCAAACAAGTCCACTTTTTTGGAGTTTTTCATTTTCCATTTTCTAATACTATATACAACAACATTTATAAGAGGACTCTTTCATTGTGAGCCAGTAGACTGATGAGCACTCGGGCGATCAAGGCTAAGTGATATCAAAGGTCGTTGCGACCTCAACCACCCAAGCCGGACTCAACAAGAAAATAAAGACCAATAATAAGGCAATTACAAGCACAAAATCTAATGTAGCGGTCTCTGCTATTTATTTAATCTGGTATAGCAACCAGGGTCGAAACAAGGAGCACAGAAATGTATGAAGCAGTCGAGAATCAGAAGAAGGAAAGGCATTTTTTGTAGTTATTAATTTGCAATTTTTTAATAAAAAAACAAAAAAAGATAAAGAAAATCAATCTTAAACAATTTTTATTAAAACTAAAAATACTCAAAAATTAGGGATAAAAATATTTTTATATTTTTCGATTATGCAAGTATTTTTGTAATTTTATGGTATTTCCTGATTTTTGTTTGATTTAAAAACAAAGAAACAAACACAAAACAGAAACACAATGTACATCCCTAACCAAAAGGCAACTTTAAAATGCTAAAATTGCCCAAATGTCTTGGTTGCAATTTTTTGATAACGTAAATAAAAAGGCCTAATTACATAAACTGATATCTCAATTTTTTGATCTTTTAATATTTTTAATGATTTTTATAATTTTTTAGTCTTTTTTTTATTTTTAAGGTTTTTTATAAAAGATAATGAAACAAAAATGGTACTGGAGTAGAAGGACACAAAGACAAACACACATGAATTTTTAGAGAATTTTTTAGATAATTTTTATATTTTTTGTACTTTATAACATATACAGACACGTTTTTAAGGATGTTTTATTTTTAGAAAATATCAAATAAAATTAAATCAATTCACAAAAATTACCATAAATATTACACATTAGCAAGAGCTAATGGTGATTTTTGTGGAATTTTTGGAATTGGTTTAATAATTATTTGATTAAAAACAAGGGTTACAGGTTGTAGGGACCTTTTTGTAATTATCCTAAAGTTTCTAGACCAAACAGTAACACATACAAAAATTCCAGGGGCACTAGTGCAAAAAGTCCATGAAATAAGCTCACATGCTCAAATCACCATGCACAGGGGCATAAATGCAAATATAGAAAACATCTCATTCAAACCATAACCATCAGAAAGTGCAGGATAGTTCTTATAAAACACCACTAAAGCATGTGAGCATGCACGTGTGTCCAGACTCGAAGGTCTAAAGTGAAAATAGTGGAAACATAAGGGACTAATATGCAAAAAGTTTAAACTACAACTTTATTTAACAGACTAGAAAGTAAAGCATAAAAACTATAGGGAAGATAATGTAATATATCCTCGCAGGGCACGTGCGGTGCACGTGGGAGACGTGTGGCGTGCTATGATGATGGCGGTTGTTGATGGCTTTGATCTGCTCGGCTGATGATCTGACGGTGCAGGTACGTGGAGCAGGTGTACGGGCGAGATGGCATCTGCGGGAATCAGACGATGCAGGGAATGTCGGCATGGATGGTTGTTTATCATGCATCTGATGTGTAAGATAAAAGGGGGTGATGAACGGCTGTGATGAAACTTGGAGGGGCCACGCCTAATCAACGGTGGTTGAAGATCCCAGAAGAACTCGTTGGGGGCGACCTTCAACGAAGCGAGGATGAAGATCTGGCACTCGAATGGAGGTGTTGAAGAGCTCAACATGGTCGGGGAGGTGCTCCGCGTCTGGTGGGAGTGCCCGAGGATGGTGCCAACTATCAGATGACAAGGGCAGGGTGGCTCCGCATGTAGCTACTCCACCTGATCAGTTGGGCTTCTCTATGGAGCTACCCTCATGCACAGGTGCCTGCAAAGAGTAGAGAAGACTCGGTGCAAAGCTCAGGTCCTGGTTATTGGAGCATAAATAGAAAGAATCGAAGGGGAGAGGGATTCAATCTCCAACGAAGGTGGTAGAGGAGATCCGGACCTCAATCTCGACCTAATGGTCGATCCTAAGGGTAATCAGACTGCAGTTCGAGGTGAAGGGTGATGCGTAGAGTCGATCGGAATGGGTGGATGCAAAGAAAGGGCCTCCGACCAGTTGGTCGGAGCAGATGAACGTGCGGCGGTGCTAGATGAAGTGGATGAATTGAACAAAGAAATGGACGAGAAATAAAGGGTACCTGAGGACTCAAAGAATTAAGTTGCTAATGGACTTGAAAAGTCTCAACCCTAAATCCTATAAGGTTCCTCTTAGAATTAGGTGGATTAAGGTCTTAACCAAGCTCTATTTTTCAATTTAATTCCAGGCTAGTTTAAATGTCAATTGTGATTCATAAAAAAGTACAAGTATATACAAAAATCTTTTTATGCAAAATTTTTGAAAATGTGTAAATTTTTTGAAAAATGTTTGAATGCATGAATGAATGCAGATATTTCTCAAACTATTTACAAATATTTACAAGTGTTTTTGCAAACTTCTTCTTTTTTTCCTTTTTTCAAACATTTTGCAAAATTTTGTACCATATACATAATTTTGATACCAAAAATATTTACAAACTTTTTACAAACAAAAATTTTTATGAACATTTGTACAAAAATATTTTTTATAAATAGCTATGTATGTGCAAGAACGAATTTTATGTACAAGAAAATTTTTAAAATTTTTACGATTTTTAGTAATTGATTTTTAGCCATTTTATTTATGAACACACTCACACAAAGTACAAGTTATGGCTAAAATATATATGTAATATATAAGACACCTTCCTATACTCAGCTCGAACGATGTCCTTGGAGTGAACTAAGATCGGTGAAGAAGACATAACTTGTGCTTAGTATAGAGAAGTGAAAAGAAAGGCTATAGTACAACAACAAATCAAAGAATAGAATGAAGAGGGCTCGGTGTTTCCCCCTATACTTATGATCAAATAATCCTAAGTATAGCAGACTATTCATAAAGGGAAAACCGTATGAAAGGATGTATAGGGTCCACCTCCCCAATACTTAGGATAAAATATCCCTAAGTATAGGCAGCAAAACAAAGGTAAAAAGAATCATCACAATAATAAAAAATCTGACATCCCCCCATACTTAGGGTAAAGTACACCCTAAGTATAGCATAATCATAAGATGCAGATGGGATGCTAGACTAAAGAATGGGATGATATGGACATCTGGAACTATACAAGGTGGAAGACAGTGATAATCAGGCACGAAATGCAACTGATGTGAGTCAAAGACCACATCTCATGTAAATGAATCGGGGCAACGTCAACGATCAGTGGCTCATGATCTAGATACGGTTTGAGGCGCTGACCATTAACACGAAATGTGGACTCAGATGACATCTCAGATATGTCGATACTACCATTGTCATGCACTTTTCGGACCAGGTATGGTCCTTTCCACTTACTCTGCAATTTCCTTGGAAATAATCTAAGCAGGGCATCAAACAACCATACTCTCTGATCTGGCTCAAACTGCTTATGGCTGATATGAGAATCATGTAATATCTTTACTCACTCTTTATATTGTAGGCTTCTTGAAAAGGTTGTATCTCTAAGCTCCTCCAGGGCTGCAAATTTTGCCTTAATTTGATCTCCTATATTCTCTGGATCTAATAATATAACAGTGACAGCCCAAAGTGACTTGTGCCTAATCTCAACAGGTAAATGGCAGGGCTTGCCATAAACGAGACGAAAGGGAGACGTACCCAAAGGAGTCTTGAAGGAAGTTTGATATGCCCACAAGACCGAGTCCAAGAGCTGTGACCAATCCTTTTGGTCTGGGCAGACTGCCTTCTATAATATCATCTTGATCTCCTTATTTGATACTTCAGCAAGACCGTTGCTCTGAGGATGATATGGAGTGGAAACTCGATGGTCTATACTAAACTCGTTAGCAAGGGCCTTTACCTTGTCATTTATAAAGTGAAACCCTCATTAGATATCAATACTCTAGGCATCCCAAACCGTGAAATGATATTCTTCCTCAAAAATTTGCAAACAGTTTTAACATCTGCGGTTCGGGCGGGATTGGTCTCAACCCAACGACTCACATAATCAACAGTCAACAGAATGTACTCGAATCCCTGACTCTTAGGGACTGGACCCATGAAATCGATGCCACATGCGTCAAAAACCTCATAGATTTGAATGGGTTGCATCAGCATCATATCACGCTGTCCAAAAGTGCCTATCCTCTGACAGTCAGAACACCTCTTCACAAATTCATCAGAATCCTTGAAGAGTGTATGCCACCATAGGCCGATTGGAGCATTTTCTGTGTTGTTCTCCTCCCAGGATGATATCCTCCTGCCTCAAGCTTGTGGCAGTATGTGAGGACGTTGTGGTCCTCCTCCTGAGGAATGCACTGATGCCAGATGCTATCCCCTCCTTCATGATAAAGGATGGGATCCTCCCAATGGTAGGACTTGGCCTTCGTGAGGAAGGTCTCAAGTCGATGTTTGGGCCAACCTTGTGGAACTTTCTTGTCAACAAGATAGTTCACAATGTCGGCGTACCACGGGAGCGAGGCGATAGCAAGGATCGCCTCATCTGAGAAGATCTCTGAAATGAGATTAGTATGCTTAGATTCCTCAAGATTTTCCAAACGGGAGAGATGATCTGCCACCACATTCTTAACTCCAGGTTTATCCTTAATCTCAATATCAAACTCTTGGAGTATAAGGATCCATCTAGTCGGTCTCGCTTTGGCATCCTTCTTTGCCATTAAGTACCTGATGGTGGTATGATCAGTAAAGATAGTCACTTTGGATACAAGAATATACGATCGAAATTTTTCCAAGGCAAAGACTACAGCTAGCATCTCTTTCTTCGTGATAGTGTAGTTTTGCTACATGGCATCCAATGTACGGATAGCGTAGTGAATGGAAAATGGCACTCCATCCCTCCTCTGTCCTAGCACGGCCCCTACGGCAAAATCGAAGGCATCTGTCATGATCTCGAATGGGAGAGACCAATCAGGCGGCTGAAGGACAGGAGCCTCAACAACTAGGTTCTTGAGAGTCTCAAATGAAGCTAAACACTTATCATCTACAATGAACTCGGTGTCTTTTGTTAGCAAATAAGTCAATGGTCAGGCAATCCTACTAAAGTCATGAATAAAACATCGATAGAAACCGACATGCCCCAGAAAAGATCGTAACTGTTGCAGGTTGGACAGTGGATTGAGTTTCCTGATGATATCTGCCTTGGTTGGATAAACCTCCATGACCCTGTTGGAGATGATATGACCAAGCACTGTCCCTTGAGTCACCATGAAGTGACTCTTCTCCCAAGATAGAATAATATGAACCTCAATACAGCGCTGAAGGACACGGTCTAGGCAATCAAGACAAGCATCAAACCTGTCGCCATATACCGAAATGTCATCCATGAAGACCTCTAAACACTCACCCATCGTGTCTGAGAAAATGGATAACATGCACCTTTGGAATGTCGTCGGGGCATTACATAGACCAAATGGCATCTGTCTGAAAGCATAAGTCCCAAACGGAGAGGTAAATGTCATCTTGTCATGATCTTCGGGCGCTATGGCCACCTGATTGTATCTGAAGTACCCGTCAAGAAAACAGTAGTGACTCTTCCTAGCTAGCCTCTCTACAATCTGATCAATAAAAGGAAGTGGGAAATGATCCTTCTTGGTGGCTTGATTCAATCATCTGTAGTCCACATATACCCTCCAAGAAGTGGGTACCCGGGTAGCTATCTCCTCTCCAGACTCACTCACAATTGTAGTGATGCCCGTCTTCTTGGGCACCACATGTAATGGACTAACCCACTTGGAGTCGGAGATGGGGTAGATAAAATTAGTGCTTCACCATTTTGATATTTCCTTCATGACTACTTCTCAAATATTTAGGTTCAGTCGTCGCTGGAACTCACACTGGCTTAGCGCCCTCTTCGAGATAGATATGGTGAGAGCACAGGGTCGGACTTATTCCCTGGAGATCATCTACGCTCCATCATATTGCCTTGCGATTATTTTCAAGAACCTCCATCAATCGAGATTCTTGCTCTCCAGTCAAATCGGCTAAGATAATGACTGGGTACATCTCATGCTCGCCCGTAGGAATCTATACTTCAGCGACTGCAGTAAAGGCTTCAGTGTTGGACAAATGGAAGCTGGCAAATCTACCTTCTGAAATGTATGAGTGAATGTGACCAAATCTGTGTGTGAGAGCTCTCGTTGATCATGAATATCTAGCAAAGCTGGACCTGCTGTTGTATCTGTAATCAGTGTCAGCTCAATCTCCACCCTAGCTATTGGCTCTGTTGGAATCAGACAAGGTAACAACTCATCAAATCCGACCAATCTATGTCCGAATCCGAGGGATATGAATCTGAATCACAAGAAATGTACTCTGCCTCACTGTCCTGGACATGGTCTTCAGCCTAGAATGTGTCCTCTGCCAAGAGTGTGCTCTCCAAAATCTCCTCTATTGGGATATGTGAGTCTGCAGTATCTGAAGGTGAGAGAAGGGCTCATGAAATTGGGTCGGACCAAGCAGCTTCATCATCAGTGATCACAAAGTCGCTGGTGGACGTCTTGCTCTGCCTCTGTCGTCTGCTCTGCATTACTAAACTGTTCTGAGCAAGCTAAGTCTCACGCTCTGGTCTCATCGATCGTCTCTATTTGTATACTCTTGCCCTCAATGCGAAAGTACACCTTCCCACTATCATGGCCGGACACTGCTTTGACTGTGGCCAAGAATGGACTGATGAGGCAAAAAGAATCGGTTTCGCGGCTTTCTTTTTGTTATTGAAGAAGGAAGTAATCGGTTGTAGCCGAAAGCCGCGAAACAAAAATCGGTTCTTGAACCTATCAAACAATTACGGTTTTCGGTCGGAAAACTGTTCACTAATATTTTACCAGGCAAGTGTTCCTGGGTCGAACTCAAGGAGGCAGAATAAATTACCTAGATTTTTGTCCTCGTAATCTTATTTTTAATTCTTCTCTAAGTGATCAAGTCAAAACCCCTTTTTTTAGTGATTTTTATTTTTCTTATTTTTATTTGATTTTATTATTTTCAAATTTTTATTTAATTTTTAAAAAGGGATATTTTTCAAAAGATTTACTTATTATATAAAAGGTGAATAATATCTAGGTGATACTATATAATATGGTGAACGGGGTTCGAGCCGCGAACTCGAACTACACAAGAAATCAAAACAAAACGAGACGGCTTTCGATAAAACCAAAACACGTCGAAAACTCGTCAAAAATCCACAAAATCTTTATACTAGGTAGCTGGGGTAGTTGTGTAACTACCCTCAAGAAATCATCAAAATCCGAGGTCACAAGAAAAAGAAACAACCCCTACAGCCAAGGGGCATAAGCGCAAGAAAAACTATTTAAAAAGTTTGCAATTCGGTCCTCAAGGACTGTTCTGAAGAAAAAGTAAATAAAGTTTTACATTTAGGTCCCTGTGGAGGGACCTAAATGCAAATAAAGAAAACTTGTGAAGCGGGCTGAAATTCTGGAAGTTGGCTGGGTGTACTTTGTAAATTTTCCACCGTTTCGCGTTAGACGGCCGAGATTAGAAGGCAACTTGCGCAGATCGGACGCTTCAGATTCTGCCACGTGTCGCAAGCCTGTAACTCCTCTGTTCTTGAGGTTGTTGCAGCTGCTGGCGACGAACCTTCTTCTCCGATTTACTCTGGCCGATCTCCGATGACTTTGACGCTCCGGCGGGGCCAGAGGGGTGGCTCCTCCACCCCTCGAGCTCGCCCGCGGTAGGGTGGCGACGGAGGATGCTCCGAGCAGCGATGGAGTCGTAATGAAGATGGCATCTTCAGCTTCCTGGAGGTGGATCAGTCATGGCGGTCCATCTTTGGAGTGGCTTTGGATGAAGATCATTAGCTTCCAGACCTCGAGAAATGGCTCGCGACGAACTTTGATCTGCAAAGAACACAGGCGTATGCTCGATTCACTAGGAATCGGCCAAGGATTAAGGATCTCAAGCTCCAAAGATGAGAAAAAATGCTTAAATCTCCAGCCAATCAACCAGATGTGTGAAGAAGATGATGTTTTGAGATGAAATTCAAGGCAAAATGAAGCGAATCGAACGGAAATTTCGAATGTGCGTCTAAGGTGGGTGATTAGACTACCTAAATCACTGATTAGCCACGCTAATCGTGGCTCGCGAATCGAGAAATAAAATCACGAAATGGAGGAAGAAGCCTGGGGGGAATCTAGGTATATTACCTGGATGAAGAAGCTCGACGGCGGCTTTTGACCGGAGCGAAATGCGGCGTACGCGGCGATGCAAGGCGGCGTGGCTACCTTGGAACCTTCTCTGACGTGCCTTCTTCCTCGCGAGCTCCTCCTCGGCGCTGTCACCGCCTCAGGTCGACTGGAGTGAAGGTTGGAAGGTGGGGGGTCGGTTAGCCTGGAGCTGAAGCTCTAGGTTGTTGAAGAGTTAATGGTTAATGGCGACCTTAGGGGCTATTTATAGGATGATTACTTGGGCTCCAAGTCGAGATGGATGGTTGGCGGTGAAGAGGGTTGTTGGAGGAAGAGATCGGAGGGTCTAGATAGGTCGGAAGCTTCTAGATAAGCGCGGGAAAAATAGGGGAAGTTGGCCGGCTGAACAGACTCTGGTGGAACCTCTTCTTGAAGAAGAAGACCCAGGTGCTGACAAGTGTCAGCACCTGGTTGGTCTAAAAGCGAAAATATCTTATAAATTAGATATAAAATAGTAAATTAATTATTTTAAATAGGTATAAATACAAGAAGTGTTAATAAATTAATTTTCTAATTTATGGCATAATTACTTTTAAAAAAATAATAAATATTATTTAAAATATAAATATTATATTAATAAATATGTATTTATAAATAGGTTTTATATTTTAAATTTAATAAATAAATAAGTAAAAATTAATTTTATATTTTTTTAATTATTAGGATATTAAATAAGGTTTATACAAATTTTTATGGATTTTTATGAATTAATTTTCATATTTTAATAAATAGGGTTATTATCTAAATAGGTCATTTATACCTATATTTTAGGGTTTTTGATTTTATTAAAATAATAAATAATCTCCAAAAATTATAAAATAATTTACGGTGAAACTACAAGATCATGAAATAATTTAAAAATTATAAAATTAAGAAAATGATAAATAGTGTGTGTTATATAAAATAAATAGCCCAGAAACCCCGTTGTCTTTTGGTCCCAAAACCGACTTTTTGCAAACGGACTCCGAATTCGATGAAACCACCTTTATTAATTAGATAATATTATTTTATGAACTTTAAAGGTGAGTAGAGTAAAATTGGAGTTCGTATGAGGAAGTTATGATGTTCGGAAGTTGAGATTTTTATAATTTGCAGGCTGGGTTTCTTGGCATATATATAGGGTAATATTTTTAACTTATTTTATTATTTTTATATACATTTTTAGAAATAATTAGGAGAAGGATTTGGTGAAGAATATGTTCATATGAAATAATTAAAATTCTTTGAAGTTTTGTATTTATTTTAATGAACGGTGTATATGTGTGTGTTAAATTATTTTTCTCTGGTTTTCTTTCCTTATCTCCCCCTACTTATTGGTTTGTCGACCAAGCCATGCTGACTTGGTCTCGGGGGTTGGGCTATAAATATATCTTACAGCTATATTTATATTTTAAGTCATATTGTATATATATATACATATATTCAATCTGCCTTTTTCTTTATTTTTCTAGTTCTTTATTTATTTACATGATTTTAGTGGTTAAAAGTGAATAATTACACATGAATGGTATTTTGTTAAAATATGAGAATTAATGGGTATTTACATGTATTTATTAAGGGTTTTAAGACAAAATGCGACAGAAAAGTTAATGAATCATGGATTCATCAACCCCCTATACTTAAACTTTGCTAGTCCCTTAGCAAACACTTATTTTGAAAAAGTAAGTGAAAAAGAAAGAAAGTTAGAATGAATTTGTTTTGCTAAACCAACTCATGAGAACAGACAAAGGACAGAGCTCGATCGGGCCTGAAACAAGCATTTTGTCGGAACCTTAACTAGGATTAGGGTTTTATCCTCAACGGTCTTCAAGTTCCATAATCCTTACTCAAGATCACTTCATCGGCTAGTTCAGACTCACTTATTCATATCGCAAACTCTATCATCCTTGAAGTCAACTTGTACAGTGTGTGAATTGATTTAGCTCTTCCTGCTTAGACAACTGAAGAAATCATCCATCCCGGCTATACACTCCTATGGCTTCCTCATCTCGCTACTCTTTCCTCGGGGAGGGAGGTATTCCCTTCTGAGTTCAGTTCTACTATGTCCACAATTGAATATAGGGAGAAGTTAGAAGAATGAGAAAAGAAGTGGAGTGCGACCAGTGTAGACGCATCTCCTTGTGAAGCCCAACCGGTGTAGCTGAGTCTCCACTAAGATGTGCAGGCATATTTGGTGGAAGCTTGGACCATTGTGGTCTTATTTGGTGGCTTCTGTATTGCTTTGACTTTGTAATTTGCTTGCACTGCATTCATCTTTTTATGCCTCGACGGATATAGCATCTTTTTAGTCTGTCCATTTTTTGAGGTCTTAGAAAAATTATGTCAGCAGATCCTTCCCTCATCCGAAGCAACTATCGCAACCCCAATCTCTCCCGTCTTTAGACGTCAATGCCGCAAAGATAAGGATAGGAACGCACTACCAAGGTGTACTGCCCTTCGGAACTCCATGCGAGTTGAGCTAAGTGCAGAGTGCATGTGTTCAAGATTGGTTCACTGGTGTAGAGTTGTACGGATGACTCCAAATGGTCTACTTAAGCTCAGATGATTTGATTTCCCGAATATGGTCTTACGGAACCCAAAGATTTAAGTCACAAGACCTGAAGAGTCCAATTTCCAGATCCTAGTCAGGCTCCTTACAACGAGAGTTAAAAGCCGTAATCAAGCTCCATCCTTTAGACTAGACTCAGTCCTTAGTTCCGGAAATCAAACTTATTCTGAAAAATGCGAATGCAAATGCAACCATGTTTTTGTGAAGTATATAATCTGAATTTTACTCATTTTTATGGATTTTAAGGCTTTTGTAATTTTTAAAAATTTTAGGACTTTGTATTTTTTGTGGATTTTATGATTTTTATAAACAAGATTTTATTCATGAATTTTACAAGATATATTTTATTTAAGTTAAATGTCTAATGTATTTTACAAATTTTATCTACAAAGTATTTTACAAGGGTTGAATGGTTTTTATACATGTTTTAATAAATAGGATTTTAAATAAGTATTATACACATTTTAAGTACAAATTTTAGGTACATATTTTAATTACAAGTTTTAATTACAAATTTTAAGCATGTTTTTACTTATTTACAAGGATTTTATAAATAAAAGAGTGGATTTTAAATTAACCCTTACCCACTTTTTATGGATTTTATAGATATAGAAAATACATAAAAGTACGAGTTATGGCCGAAAGTATATATACAAATATACGCACCCCCCTATACTTAGCTTGAGCTATGTCCTCATAGCGTCAAAAGAGAAAAAGGAGGACATAACTCGTGCTAAGTAAAAGTGGGTGAAAAAGGGTATCGATCACAAGTCAGTCAACCCCCCCTATACTTACGATCAGGTCATCGTAAGTATCACGGGAGAGCAAAAACGGGATGACTGAATGAAAAGGATAAATAACGAAAGTTTAAAAGGAAAAGAATACGAAATCATTGAAATCACTCGGTCCCCCCTATACTTAGGATAAGGCATCCTATGTATAGAAAAGAGTGTAGCCAAAAATTGGGGACCAGTGATTCGTGAAAAAGAATTGATATACAAAAGAATCAGTACAAAAAATAAAACGTAAATCAGCGGGCAATCGGTCCCCCCTATACTTAGGATCTGGTATCCTAAGCATAGAAGACGAGCAAAAACGGGGACGATTGTGGTCTACGAAGAATGTACAAGTGTTGTGAATCTCCAGAAAAGAATGGCTCAAAAGAATTTGTACAGGAAGAAGTGAAGGAATGATCATGATTCCTGTACAAAGTAGATCACTTCAGTACGGGCCAGATGATCAGTAGTCTCTACGAAGTGCTTCAGCATCTGCCCGTTAACCACGAACGGTTATCTCATTACTTCAACCAGGGTCATACTGAATTTTCTGCTTTTTATGTGTGTATTGATCCTTGGCTGAAAAAGTAGAGCCTCTTCTATAAGTAAACTCTGTACATGGCATAGCTCTCTTTTCTGAAGTATGCGTCTCTGGAGTCGGACTACAGAAGGTGTCTATATGTGTCAGCATTACACCATCCGACTCTCTACGCTGAATAGACTGTATGATCTGTGTAATGTATTCGATGGACTCTTGTGCTGTAATATGTGTTCTTTCAATCTGCGGCACAGAGATATCTACTGCAGGTGACTGCTCATCTGAGTCTGATATGAACTTTGTCTCTGTATGTGAACAATCATCCAAAGAACTAGGTACCAAGTGATCTACCCTATCCTCTTGTAGGATATCTTGGGTATCAAAATAAACACTCTCAAGATCATGAGACTGTGTCTCATCTATGTTCTGGCAATCTTCCGCAAGATTGGTGTCCTCTGAAGTGAATGACAATACTGATCTAGGACTTCTACATTCTCTCTCCATCTCAATGTGTATCTCTCCGCTGTCTGTGCGGAATGATACTCTCCTAGCATCATAGTCAAAGAGTGCTCTTGCTGTATGCAAAAAGGGCCTCCCGAGAATGATTGGAGCAAGGTGTAACTGTGCAGGGCATGTCATGTCTAAGACCGTAAAGTCCACGGGAAACTGCGAGCCCTGAACGGTCACGATAATGTTCCTCAGTACGCCTCTAGGTCTCTTTATAGATCGATCTGCAAATTGGAGTATCGCTCGTGATTTATAGAGAGGACCTAGCTTGAGCTTATCAAGCAAAGAGGATGGAAGTAAATTGATCGAGGAACCATTGTCTAAGAGAGTACGATTGAATGTAGTGTCTTCAATCTGACAGTTGACATAGTGAGCTCCCAAATCTTTCTTTTTCTTAGGTACCTTGTTCCTGATACCACACGAAGTGACCTTGGTCAAAATATGCTTCTCAACTCGTGATCTTTTCTTCCTACGTGTAGTACATTTGTTCCTCAACTGATTCTTGAGCATAGGAAAATGATCCAAGGCATCGTGCAATGGAATCTTCAGAAAGATGTGATCTTTCAGTAAACGTTCTGTTTCTGGAGTGACAACATTATTTTTGGTTTTTTTCTTTCCTCTTCCAAACAAAGCATCAGGAAAAGGAACAATCTCAGGAGTTAGAGAATCAAATTTTTTATTCAATGAGGAATCAGCTTGTACATCGAGAGTTTCAGAATTATCTACAAAACTCTCTAAGACAGGGAAAGAAATATTTTTGTTGGGGCTCTCTGCCTGATCTGGTGTGATGTCATCGTCTGAGTCGCCAGTATCCATATCTGATGAGTTGGCATTACTCCCGTCTCTTGATTCTGCGTCCTCATCCTCTTGTGGTTTCTTCTCCTCGGCATCAGGATCATGCTCGTGCTCCTCTGGTGCCCTCTCCTCTTCTCCAGCAGGTGTTTGCGGTGATCTACCCCTCCTGAGACGAATGACGTTAGACAAAAATTCAAGAAACGAGATCTTACCTATAGTATCTACCTGCTCCGGATGCCTCCTCTTGTTGTTCGGGTTCATCTGAGGCTGGGCTGGGAGAGTGGTCTTCGGCACGGTTAACTCGTCCAGACGACGGTTAACCTACTCCATCTCAGTCTTGTGCACGATCTGGAGTGTGCTGAGCATATCCATGATCTGGTTGAGCGCCTGGGCCTGTGAAGACATTTCCGGTTCGGTGTGGTGGCCCTAGCTTGCTCCTCTCTCCTGCCTTGGCGTGAAATGCTGAGAGGTGGAAGGTTGGGAGTAGCGCTGAGGTGTGGAGGAAGACTGTTGCGGCTGCTGAAAAGAATAATTCGGTGAAAACTGGGCAGGGTGCTGATACGAAGGCTGCGGTCTCTGATGGTAGACATTCGGATGAGACTGCTGCTGCGTGAAGCTATGGCGGTGCTGGAATTGTGGACGTCTATGCTGCGGATGACCGTACGGCTGCTGTTGCTGCTGATTCGGTATACTCGGTTGCTGCATCGGAGTATACCAAATCCCGTTGATCTCGAAAGTGGATTGTGGCTCCACCTCCATCTCTGCAGTGCTGATGATCTGGCTGGAATTGGCATGGGACTGATCCTCATGCCAATCAATCTGCAGAATCTCGTGCTCGCTCTGGACATAGTGTATCTGGCGGGTGGGTGGAGCAGGTGCGATCCTCCATGCTGATTGCATGTTCGAAGAGGTCTGACTCTGCTGGTACTGGATCTGAAGATCAGCGACCTTCTTCGAAAGATCACTCAGCTGCTGAGGTAGAGATGAGAGTTTCTCCAACTCTCGCAGTGGTTGTAGGTCTTGGACCTGCTTGTGAATCACGTCCACCAACTTCAATTTCTTGCTAATGAAGCCCATGTTGGTATTGGATTCAGAGTCCGAAATGTTCGCCACCTTGTGATGTTCTCGGTGATGTGGTGGCTGTGGGGCTTTCTAAAATGCCCGAGTAGAATCTACAACTCTCGAGTTCTCAGCCATCCCTTTGAAGATGGCCCAGACTGACTCGGCATCTTTGTTCAAGTAACTGCCGCCACATGCGGCACTCACGAGCCCATGTATTTCCAGCCGGAGTCCTCCGAAGTAGTTCTGTACTAGCACCTTCATCGGGATCTCATGATGCGGGCATCTCTCCGTCAGGTCCTTGAATCGATCCCATGCCTCATGGAATGATTCGTGCGGTAATTGCGTAAAGTTGGAGATCTGGCTCCTCATCATGTTCGTCCTTCCTAGAGGAAAATATTTGCGCAGGAAGGTGGACTTCAGGTCGTCCCAGGTGGAGATTTCTCTCCCCAGATGGCTCATCCAATAAAGGGCCTTATCGGCTAAGGCAAAGGGAAAATCCTTGAGGCGTACGGCCTCCTGCGTCACTCCTGGATAACAAGCCGTTCCGTATATCATCTCAAACTGCTGTAAGAACGTGAACGGCTCCTCTGCGGCATTCCCATAGTACTTGGGAAGCAAGGAGATGAAGGACGGTCGGAGTTCGTATGGCCCTTGATTCGGCGGTAGCTGAATCCAGTGATGGAGCGTTCGAGCGCCCGGGTCATACTCGTCCCGTAAAGTTACGGGAACCGCAGGCGGTAAAAGTTCCTGGCCCCTGCTCTCAGTGCGGCTATTTCAGCCTGCAGTTCAATCTGAACTCTATACTGTTCTCGAATCTGTAGATTCATCTGCTAAAGTGTATCGAGAATGCCGGTCGTAACATCTCCGTTCAGCTATGTTCTTCCCTCCTGATTGTCCCCATCTGGTGGCCTCTCGTCTGCCGCTGGTCCTTTCCCGCGAGCCATCTGATCGTCTGTAAAGTGAAAACTCTCGTAAGAACTCAGCGAAAAATACTCAGGATATCTAGATGATGTATTGAGGCAAGGGTCTGCCTCAATGATCTGGCCAGGAGGCGAGGGAGTCTGGGTCTGACTCGCCTCGAGATCGGATGGGACCGGCTCGGTAAGAGGGTCATCCCGAGCCTGTGAAGACATACGCTCGACGGTGGACAGTCGAAAGCTCACAGAGTCTGAGCCGAAAAGCCGTCGAGGCGTCATCTTCGATGTCAAGAGGAAGTCGGGAGAGCACGTGTACGATTCAAATGAAGGAGAAAAGCGAAAGCCGCGGAAACTCAAGCCCCGCAAACAAACACAAAGCAAACCCCGTTTTCATCAACTTAACCCTGATGAAGACCGTAAGAGTTCGGTCTTTTTATCTTTTCAGTTTTAGGGTTGTGATTATCAAACGTTTCGATTACGCGGCTGAGCAAGCCAATAGGTGCCCGATAGTTTCCCCGAGACACTGGCCCGAATCCTTACACGAGACCGCTCGCACTCAGCCAGTATGGGAGTAAGTACGGACCGTTTCCGGCTACCTGTGTTACTTGAGGACGGATCCTTGCGCAGTGTCCTCTAAACCTCCCACTCTGTTAAGTAAACCCGGACCGTTTCCGGCTACCCGAGCTTACCCACTGAAGAACAGCGATCAAGTGTATGGACCCAGTAGTATCCCGCAAGAAAAATGGGGTTTGAGCTCTATCCTTAAGTGTCGGCTCTCAAGCTCGCGCACTCTGAGAAATGTGCGGGGGTTACTCTCCCCAAATCACTTGAATTGATTTACGGTTTAAGTCAGATATTTTTAGTAGTCCCGATTTTAATTTTGCGATTTTTATGGTTTTTTCAGGCAACGTCTATCGATTTTTTTTCTTTTTATTTAAAAACCCTAAAGCAAGCACCTAGGTTGCGATTCCTAAGACTAGCTACGTGGCACAAGCAGATAGAGTAAAAAAACCTAAACAAGCATCTAGAAAAGCCGCGGAAAACCGACGAGCGATAAAAAACCGCGGTGGGTGCCCTGATCCTCGGATACACGGTATCCGGCGAATCAGGCCCCGAAAAAAATGGGGGGGTTTTGTTTTAATACTAATTACAACTCTCTCCCTTTCTCTCTCTTTTACAAAAAAATCCTAACTACTCTGCCCTCTGTAGCCGACTCGTGAAGAAGGAGCCGGTCTCTGCTCTTTCAACTGATTCGGCTTCCGAAGAAGTCGGCTGATCCTACAGGCCCTGCAAAGATAGTTAGCAAAAGATCGATCGAGAAAGCCGCGAAAACCGCAAAGTCGAGAAAGCCGTAAGAAAACAAAAGAAAAACCTAGAAAAATGAAACACGAAAAATAACCGTACGAAAAATCGTACAAAAAAACGAAACAAAGAGAAGAGAAAAAATAAAATCACGAAGAAATGAAAAATCAAAAGAATCTAACGCCTCCCCGGTAACGGCGCCATTTTGATGAGGCAAAAAGAATCGGTTTCGCGGCTTTATTTTTGTTATTGAAGAAGGAAGTAGTCAGTTGTAGCCGAAAGCCGCGAAACAAAAATCAGTTCTTGAACCTATCAAACAATTACGGTTTTCGGTCGGAAAACCGTTCACTAATATTTTACCAGGCAAGTGTTCCTGGGTCGAACTCAAGGAGGCAGAATAAATTCCCTAGATTTTTGTCCTCATAATCTTATTTTTAATTCTTCTCTAAGTGATCAAGTCAAAACCCCTTTTTTAGTGATTTTTATTTTTCTTATTTTTATTTGATTTTATTATTTTCAAATTTTTATTTAATTTTCAAAAGGGATATTTTTCAAAATATTTACTTATTATATAATAGGTGAATAATATCTAGGTGATACTATATAATATGGTGAACGGGGTTCGAGCCGCGAACTCGAACTACACAAGAAATCAAAACAAAACGAGACGACTTTCGATAAAACCAAAATACGTCGAAAACTCGTCAAAAATCCACGAAATCTTTATACTAGGTAGCTGGGGTAGTTGTGTAACTACCCTCAAGAAATCATCAAAATCCGAGGTCACAAGAAAAAGAAACAACCCCTACAGCCCAGGGGCATAAGCGCAAGAAAAACTATTTAAAGAGTTTGCAATTCGGTCCTCAAGGACTGTTCTGAAGAAAAAGTAAATAAAGTTTTACATTTAGATCCCTGTGGAGGGACCTAAATGCAAATAAAGAAAACTTGTGAAGCGGGCTGAAATTCTGGAAGTTGGATGGGTGTACTTTGTAAATTTTCCACTGTTTCATGTTAGACGGTCGAGATTAGAAGGCAACTTGCGCAGATCGGACGCTTAAGATTCTGCCACGTGTCGCAAGCCTGTAACTCCTCTGTTCTTGAGGTTGTTGCAGCTGCTGGCGACGAACCTTCTTCTCCGATTTACTCTGGCCGATCTCCGATGACTTTGACGCTCCGGCGGGGCCAGAGGGGTGGCTCCTCCACCCCTCGATCTCGCCCGTGGTAGGGTGGCGACGGAGGATGCTCCGAGTAGCGATGGAGTCGTGATGAAGATGGCATCTTCAGCTTCCTGGAGGTGGATCAGTCACGGCGGTCCATCTTTGGAGTGGCTTTGGATGAATATCATTAGCTTCCAGACCTCGAGAAATGGCTCACGACGAACTTTGATCTGCAAAGAACACAGGCGTATGCTCGATTCACTAGGAATCGGCCAAGGATTAAGGATCTCAAGCTCCAAAGATGAGAAAAAATGCTTAAATCTCCAGCCAATCAACCAGATGTGTGAAGAAGATGACGTTTTGAGATGAAATTCAAGGTGAAATGAAGCGAATCGAACGGAAATTTCGAATGTGCGTCTAAGGTGGGTGATTAGACTACCTAAATCACTGATTAGCCATGCTAATCGTGACTCACGAATCGAGAAATAAAATCACGAAATGGAGGAAGAAGCCTGGGGGAAATCTAGGTATATTACCTGGATGAAGAAGCTCGACGGCGGCTTTTGACCGGAGCGAAACGCGGCGTACGCGGCGATGCAAGGCGGCGTGGCTACCTTGGAACCTTCTCCGGCGTGCCTTCTTCCTCGCGAGCTCCTCCTCGGCGCTATCATCGCCTCAGGTCGACTGGAGTTAAGGTTGGAAGGTGGGGGGTCGGTTAGCCTGGAGCTGAAGCTCTGGGTTGTTGAAGAGTTAATGGTTAATGGCGACCTTAGGGGCTATTTATAGGATGATTACTTGGGCTCCAAGTCGAGATGGATGGTTGGCGGTGAAGAGGGTTGTTGGAGGAAGAGATCGGAGGGTTTAGATATGTCGGAAGCTTCTAGATAAGCGCGGGAAAAATAGGGGAAGTTGGCCGGCCGAACAGACTCCGGTGGAACTTCTTCTTGAAGAAGAAGACCCAAGTGCTGACAAGTGTCAGCACCTGGTTGGTCTAAAAGCGAAAATATCTTATAAATTAGATATAAAATAGTAAATTACATTATTTTAAATAGGTATAAATACAAGAAGTGTTAATAAATTAATTTTCTAATTTATGGCATAATTACTTTTAATAAATAATAAATATTACTTAAAATATAAATATTATATTAATAAATATGTATTTATAAATAGGTTTTATATTTTTAATTTAATAAATAGATAAGTAAAAATTAATTTTATATTTTATTAATTATTAGGGTATTAAATAAGGTTTATACAAATTTTTATAGATTTTTATGAATTAATTTTCATATTTTAATAAATAGGGTTAGTATCTAAATAGGTCATATATACCTATATTTTAGGGTTTTTAATTTTATTAAAATAATAAATAGTCTCCAAAAATTATAAAATAATTTATGGTGAAACTACAAGATCATGAAAAAATATAAAAAATTATAAAATTAAGAAAATGATAAATAGTGTGTGTTACATAAAATAAATAGCCCAGAAACCCCGTTGTCTTTTGGTCCCAAAGCTGACTTTTTGCAAACGGACTCCGAATTCAATGAAACCACCTTTATTAATTAGAGAATATTATTTTATGAACTTTAAAGGTGAGTAGAGTAAAATTGGAGTTCGTATGAGGAAGTTATGATGTTCGGAAGTTGAGATTTTTACAATTTGCAGGCTGGGTTTCTTGGCATATATACAGGGTAATATTTTTAACTTATTTTTATATTTTTATATACATTTTTAGAAATAATTAGGAGAAGGATTTGGTGGAAAATATGTTCATATGAAATAATTAAAATTCTTTGAAGTTTTGTATTTATTTTATAAATAATGAAAGGTGTATATGTGTGTGTTAAATTATTTTTCTCTGGTTTTCTTTCCTTATCTCCCCCTACTTATTGGTTTGTCGACCAATCCATGCTGACTTGGTCTCGGGGGTTGGGCTATAAATATATCTTACAGCTATATTTATATTTTAAGTCATATTGTATATATATACATATATTCAATCTGCCTTTTTCTTTATTTTTCTGGTTCTTTATTTATTTACATGATTTTAGTGGTTAAAAGTGAATAATTACACATGAATGGTATTTTGTTAAAATATGAGAATTAATGGGTATTTACATGTATTTGTTAAGGGTTTTAAGACAAAATGCGATAGAAAAGTTAATGAGTCATGGATTCATCATGGACGTCCTAGAATGATGAGGGTATCTGTCATGGATTCAGGGATCTCCATGTCCAACACAATGAAGTCCACAGGGAATTTTAGGCCCTGAATTGTGATGACCACATCCTTCAACAACCCCTTCGGCCTCTTGACAGATCTATCAACAAATTGAAGGACTGTTCTACTCTATTGAAGAGGGTCAAACTCAAAACGTTCGAGCAAGGTTGTCGGAATAAGGTCGATTGAAGAGTCATTGTCTAATAGAGTCTGATCAAATCTCTGCTCATGAATATGGCATCTAACATAGGGAGCTCCTGCATCTGGCCTCTTGGATGGCATACGGTTCTAGATGGCGAAGCAGGTGGCACATGAGCACATGGATTTCTGCATTATGGTTCCTCTTCTTCCTACGGATGGTGGTCTTGTCTCTCAAGTTCTTTTCTAAGAGAGGAATATTCTCATGTGCGTCATGTAGAGTCAGTTAAATCTAAAATCTTTCAATCATCAACTGGCTAAACTCTAACTGCTGATTTTTTTTATTTTCTTTTTTATTCTCCTTAGCGGAGTGCTTAAGGGAAGGGGATGGCTGGACCCTCCTCAGATAGAGGGATAGGAATGGGTTCCATCTGCTGAGAAGGAATAGAATCCATACAAGTATCATCATGCATCACATATGGACATGAAGATGAAGAACCCTTTCCTTTATTAATTTTTTGGCATTTTCGCATAGTTCCGGGGTACAAAAACTGGAGAAAACACTACTGGAATAGAAGGGGTGGCCTCAGTTCCACCCACAACATCTGGAACTACGATATCAGCACCGCACTCTAGCTCAGCATCTGGAACTCTGGTGGCCTCAGTACCACCCTCTGCATCTGCAGAAATGTTGGCCTTAGTACCGTCGGCTGGATCAACATCCTTGGTGGCATCAGCACCACCATCATCATCATCCTGAGCAGTATCAACACTGTTATCCTCCTCGTGTGGTGCTCCTGCATCTCGTGGTGTTGTCGCTCAGACGAGGCATCGTCGGCTAGCATCCAACTGCTTTAAGTGTAACAAAGTCAGCATCAAATGTATATGAAGCAATGTCACCTAATAAATCACTAGGAGTGGTAAACTCGATGAACTGTACCTGCTCAGATTTTCTTTTTAAGTTATTCGGGTTGGGTTCAATCTGAGCGGGTATGGCAGCCTTTCCTTTGATGATCTCCCTCATCTCCTAGCAGAACTCGTCCATCTCTCGCTTGAAAGTGGCCTGCTGGTCGAAAAGTAGGCGGGCTAGACCATCGAGTGCTGGGTTCTCATAAGTTGGCCCATGAGAACCAGACGGGTTGCCTCTCTGAAAGTGAGGTTGTTGCTGGAACTGATGAGGCAAAAGCTGAGAATATTGTTGAGGCTACTGCTGGTGTTGCCTCCACGGTTGTCCCTGCTAGTAGGGATGAGGACCCGACTGGTAATGTTGCTGATGTGGTTGGTGAGGGAACTAGGGTTACTGCTGCGACTGCTGGACGAACTGTCCACCCTGAGCTGGAGGTTGGTGTTGGGATGAGGCACCTCCAGTCGACCACCTGAATCTGGGATGATCTCGGCAGATCCTGGGCTGATGTCGGTCGTACCAAATCCCATTAACTTCCATCAATGGCTTATGCTTGAAGGGGGTGGAGGAAGAACTGCCAGTAGTTGATCCTGTTGATACACCACCATCTGAGTGTCCTGTGATGGCGATGGTTGAAGGTACTCGTGTTTCGGCTGCTGGAACAACTTCGCCTGGATGTGGTGAACCTGTCTGTACTCGACAGAGTGCTGGGTCAAGCTATTGCTGTTAGGATCAGCCCGTGACTTGAGACGGGGCTTAGAAGGTGTCAGTACCTCCTGGAGACACATGATCTGGGTCTTCAGGTCACTCAAGGTCTGTGCCAACTGATCGACCTGAGTCATGCCCTGGCACTGCTTCTTCTCAATAATCTCGATGCGATCCAGCTTCTCGCTAATGATGCCCATATCAACGGACGATGACTCTGCCTGTGTTGTGGTTGCTGAAGAGGTGGATGGACCTGCACTAACTCGTGCTATCCTCTGATAGGACACGATATGGCGTCAGGGTTTCCCCTGGGTATAGAGAGGGGTATGAAACATAAATGTGTAGTTCTCAGCCATCTCCTCATATATGGCTCAGACCTGATCTTTGTCTTTGGCGAAGTAGGAACCCCCACAAGAAGCATTCACAAGCCCCTGCAGCTCCAGCATCAGCCCATAAAAGAAACTCTGTACAAGATTGGGCTTAGAAATATCATGATGTAGACACCGGTCAATGAGCTCACGGAATCGATCCCACGCCTCTTGGAATTACTCGTTAGGGATCATGGAGAAGTTGTTGATCAGATCTCGAGCTGCGTTCCTCCGGTCGAGTGGATAGTACTTGTTCAAGTACATGGTCCGGAGTTGTTCCCATGAACTGACGTATCTCCCTAAATGTTTCAGCCAGTAGGCTGCTCTGTCGACCAGGGAGGCCATCATCTTGATGGTGTCCTCATCCACATATCTATCGTGGACAGTGTTGCAGATCATCTCAAATTCTTGCAAATGGAGATGTGGCTCCTCAGTGGCAAGCCCATGGAACTTTTTGCAACAACTGTATAGTTTGAGGGGGGGCTTGAAATCTCCCAGGATCACCGGAAACTGAATCCAACGATGTGTAAGAGTCGCATGTGCAACTCTCTCATCGGCCTAGTTGGTTGGACAGGCTCCTGTGGCTCCTATGGATGTTCTCTGTCTCCTCCTCCAAGCTCTGGTATCTCTCCACCACCGGCTCGGTTCGTCTCTCCTCGGTCAGCTTGTAAATGTGCCATTTCTCTGCACATATCTGCCATGAAGGCCCCCTAGTCTCTAATTTGTCTCTGCATCGTCTCCAGGGAGGCTAATAGTGTGTTGTTGATGGATCCTTGATCTAAAACATATGCGGTAGTCTGGGGCTTCCCATCGATGCTCTCCTCGCTGCTGACCATCTCTTAGGTCTCTATAAAGGCAAAATACCCGAACTCAGGTGCCGTCAAATGAATTAATATCTTTGTTGGTCTTTTCTCTGGCACCTCAGGACTGGTAGAAGGGTGGTCAAGAGAGAATAGGGTGGAATCGAACTCGAGTTTGGAGAGCGGGTCTAGGCTCTCACGAACCATCCTAGATGAATGGGGCGGAGTGCTCGAAAGCGGTGCAGCCAAGGGCTGCCTAAGGGACATCTGGCCCATCATTGTGATGTAGAGAAAAGGCATATGGGATCTGGAAACAAACAAGATTAGCAATCAAACCCTCAATTCACCTACGCAACGTGGAGTTGATGACCGTAAAGGTTTAGTTGTTTATCTTGTCAATTTTATTTAGATGATAATTCAGTCTAGAAGGACGATTAAATGAGCTGGTAGGAACCCCAGGCTCTCAAGAGACTGGCCCATTCCCAAAGCTAGATCTTTCCCAGCCAGTACAAGTTGTGGAACATTTACCGGCTATTAGATCAACTCGCTCTGTTAAGGATATAGTGGCCTACTTCACCGAAGACTGGAGTGATCCTCGCTGGAGAACGACTAACCCCAAGACCAGTAGTCTAACGAGAGTTCAGGTATGGCTCTAGCCTAGTGTACGGGTCACTTTCTCGCACAAGCAAACCAAACAATGAGGGGATTGCTCTCCCAAGACAGATTTTTAGGTGAGATGTCTTTTAGGATCAGGTTTGTTTAGCAGTCCCAATTTTATGATTATCACTTTTTAGGTATTTTTCAATAAGCATACAAACGCCTAACAAATTTTTCGATCTCTTGATTATTTAGAGACCAAAAAAATAGGGGGAGAAGTCGAAAAAGCCGATGCCCGATCAAAACTTATGATGCATGCAAAGTAAGAAAGGCGTACATGACTCCAGCACTCTACATGTAGGGTGATCCGTGCATAAATTTAAAGACAGGAATGAAACAAATCTTAATGATGCAAAAAAAACAACCTTAGATGAGCAATTTCTAATCGTGAAGAACTATAGTTAACTGGTCAGAGAGAGAGAGGTCAAAGTCCGGTCTCTAATGTCGATCGGTGTTCGCCGCAACGGATCTTGCACGCATTGTATACGGCCTCTAACAGCACATTAACTCTCAAGTAACCAAGTTAACTTTATATTAATTTTATTAAGTAGGTCCAATTACGAACTATAGGTGCAGGCAAATAGTTAGGGATTATGCCTTAATCAGTTACGTCACAATCCAAGAAATTCCTAAATCGAATGGCCAAATTCTTCGAGAATCAAAAAAAATAAAAGGCGAGAAAATCAAAACCGACGAAAACCGTGGTGAGGTCCCCCGAGCACACCGGTGCTCGGCAAAACAGACCCCGATATATGCCAATTGTCCAAAGTGTCTGAGGTCGACAACAATAATAAAATGTGCTAAAAACCAGTCTATGCTACTCTATGAACTCTAACTAATTATACATTGCTCCTTCTTCTCCTCGAGTACGGGTCTCCTCCAAAGCTACCCTCACGTGGTTCCTCGCACAAAAAGCATAATAGAAACAGGTCAGAAAGCAGTTATAACAAATAGACTTAAAAATAAATAAAAATAAAACAACGAAGGCTGAAAAACGACTACTAAGCTGTGCTCCCCGGCAACGGTGCCATTCTGATGAGCGCTCAGGCAATCAAGGCTAAGAGATATCAAAGGTCGTTGCAACCTCAACCACCTGAGCCGGACTCAACAAGAAAATCAAGATCACGAATAAGGCAATCACAAGCACAAAATCTAATGTAGCGGTCTCCACTATTTATTTAACCTGGTATAGCAACCAAGGTTGAACACAAGGAGCACAGAAATGTACGAAGCAGTAGAGAATCAGAAAATAAAAGGCATCTTTTTGTGGTTTTAAATTTGCAATTTTTTATATTCTTAATAAGAAAACAAATAAAAAGAGAAAATCAAGCTTAAACCATTTTTATTAAGACTAAAAATGCTCAAAAATTAGAAATAAAAATATTTTTATATTTTTCAAATATGCAAGTGTTTTTGGTGATTTTATGATATTTTTCATATTTTTGATTGATTTTATAAAAAAGAAATAAACACAAAATACAAATCTAATGTACAGCTCTGACCAAAAGGCAATTTTAAAATACTAAAATTGCCCAAACATCCTGGTTGCAATTTTTATGATAAAGAAAATAAAGAGGTCTAATTATAGAAACTGAAATCTCAATTTTTTGAATTTTTTAGAATTTTTAATGGTTTTTATAAGATTTTTAGTCTTTTGTGATTTTTAAGATTTTTATAAAAGATAATGAACAAAGATGGCACTGGAGTAGAAGCAAACAAAGAGAAACACATAGGAATTTTTAGAGAATTTTTTAAATAATTTTTATATTTTTTTGGTATTTCATAAAATAGACAGACACATTTGTAAAAGTTTTTTTATTTTTAGAAAATATCAAATAGAATTAAATAAACTCATAAAAATTACCATAAATATTACACATTAGCATGAGCTAAGGGTAATTTTTGTGTAATTTCTGGAGTTGGTTTAATAATTATTTGATTAAAAACAACGGACACATGTAGTAGGGACCTTTTTGTAATTATCCTAAAGTTTTCAGACCAAACAGTAACACATACAAAAAGTCCAGGGTCACTAGTGCAAAAAGCCACGAAATGAGTGCACATGCTCAAATCACCACATATAGGGGCATAAATGTAAATATAGAAAATGCCTCATTCAAACCATAATCATTAGAAAGTGTAGGATAGTTCTTGTAAAAACACCACTAAAGCACGTGAGCATGCACGTGTGTCCAAACTCGAACGACTAAAGTGCAAATAATTGAAACATAAGGAACTAATATGCAAAATGTTTGAACTACAACTTTATTAGAAACTAAATCAGAAAAACTGCAGGGAAGATAATGTAATATGCCCTCGCAGGGCACGTGCGGAGCGCGTGGGGGACTTGTGGTGTGTTATGACGATGGCAACTGCATACGGCTCTTATCTTCTCAGATGGTGATCTGACAGTGTGGGCACGTGGAGCAGGTGTACAGGCGAGATGGCATCTGCGGGAATCATACAAGGGAATGTCAGCCTAGATGGTCGTTAATCATGCATCTGATGTGTCTGACAAAAGGGTGTGACGAACGGTTGTGAAGAAACCTAGAGGGACCATGCCTAATCAACGGTGGCTGAAGATCCCGGAAGAACTCGTAGGGGGCGACCTTCAACCAAGCGAGGATGAAGATCCATCACTCGAATGGAGGTGCTGAAGAGGTCAACACGATCGGGGAGGTACTCCACGTCAGGTGGGTGTGTCTGAGGACGGTGCCAACGGTCGGATGATCGGGGCGGGGTCGCTCCACCTGTAGCAACTCCTCCTGATCAGTTGGGCTTCTCGATGGAGCTGTCCTCGTGCACAGGTGCCTGCAAAGAGTGGATAAGACTCGGTGCAAAGCTCCGGTCCTGGTTATTGAAGCACAAACAGAAAGAAGCGAAGGGGAGCGGGATTCGATCTCTGGCAAAGGTGGTAGAGGAGATCTGGACCTTAATCTCGACCTGATGGTCAATCCTAAGGGTGATCATACTGCGGTTTGTGGTGAAGGGAGATGCGTAGAGTCGATCAGAATGGGTGGATGCGAAGAACGGGGCTCCGACCAATTGGTCAGAGTAGATGAACGTGCAGCGGTGCTAGATGAAGTGGATGAATCGAACAAAGAAATGGACAGGAGGAAAATGGTACTGAGGTTCTAGATGAACTCTGGAGCTTCAGGCGAAGGTGGGAAGTGAGGTTGTGGCCTTGATCAAGCTGCGGAAGGTCGGGAGGCTTGTCGCGGCAGCGCACGCTGGCCACGAAGTTGAGCTACATCTCTTGACCACCAAACTTAACTTCGAGGAGCTCCTCTGGTAGTTGTCACTCAACCTGAGGTCACTGAGGGTGGAAGAAGAGGCGAGGATGAGCTAGGGCACTGTGGAGGCGGAAGAGAGATTATATAGGCAGCTTGAGGGTCTACAAGAATCAGCGAGAAACGCGAGACCCAAGAGCGATTCAGATCATTCAAGGAGTCCGCGTGGATCACGGAGGTCCAAGGAATCAAGGGTCCAAGATTCGAAGAAAGAGGAGCTCAGATTCGGGCTGGAGAAATTGGAGAAAAAGCTCCGGCGATGGGTTTCGACGCGAGCCAAGCTAAGAGGGGGCGTTGACTGGAGTCAACAAACCCTCCTGGACCAATCAGAAAATAGGAATATACAAAATCTTACAAATTCAATAAAAATAACAAATGATTTTAAAATAAAAAGTTTATAAAATGAAAATGTTTATTATTTTTCAAACTATTTTTCTGTGATTTTTATTTATTTTTATGAAAAATAAATTAATCTTTATACAGTATAATGTACTATATACAAGTATAATATACCTATGTATTTTGTACAATTATTTTTATTTTGTTATTTTTACACAAATACGCAAATTTTATATCTTATATATTTACAATGTTTTTAGGAGTCAAAACTAATTTTTATTTTATTTTTATTATTTATTTACAACTATCTAATAAATTAGAGTAAGACATATATACATGTATTTTGCACAAGTAAGAAGGATTTCATTTTTATTTTTATTTTTGTTTTATTTTTCTAATTTTTGTTTTATTTTTAGGACTATATACAAGGAGGTAAAGAGAAAATTTTATTTTGATTTTGTCAAAAATAATTATTTATAGATATAAATAATATATACAATATAGAGTAGACCCTATCTCTCCCTACTTGTTTTATTTGGTGATCAGGCCAATGCTTGACATTCTCTTGGGGTTGGGTCACTCTGTATTTATTCTAAATACCTCCTTCCTTTTTCTTTTCCTTTATTCTTTTATTTTTGCACAAATACATGCTAAATATACAAAGTTAACATATGCATGATGAATGCTAACTTATTGTATTTACACCTATTAACATGATGCTTTGTAAAGATAAATAGCTAAAATAAATAAAAAGTGAGAATCAGAGATTCATCATAACTACCCCTCTTTTGAAGCATTTTTGCAACCCCACAACTTCTTTCTTTGGACCTCATCGCCATTGGATCAGGTTGGGGTACAATGATCACAAATGTGTGACTTTTGATGTTTCCAATGGCTTATGTCTCATGCCTTCAAATCCAGCCATCTACCACTTCAACTGAGGTGAGCAAAGTGAAAAGTGCAAGTGTGCAAGCTAGGTCATTATGAACAAGAGTCATGCATGTGCTCCGAGATATTCTACTTAGGCAATAAAGATGATATTGAACAAGGTCTCATGATCTCAAAGAATTAAGTCTAGTAGACCTAAAGTACCTCAATTCCAGCTCTTATAAAATTCATGTGTCCAGTAGATTTAAGGTCCAACCAAGCTCCAATCTTTGGATTTTACTTATACTAGTTTAATTATCAAACTCATTCCGAAAAATGCAAATGCTATGTGTAATGCAGATAATCTTTTTTGTGATGCAATTTTTAAAATTTTGAACTTTCTATGGATTTTTTAAAAGCGTTTTGCAAATTTTTGTAGATTTTTTATTTTACAAATATTTTTGGGAGTTTTTAAAAGCAAATATACAAAGAATTTTTACAAACATTTTTGCAAAGGTTGAAAATATTTAACAAAATATTTTCCAAATAGTTTTCAAAAAAATTTTCAAAAACGATTATCAAAATATTTTTCAAACATTTTGCAAAAAAAACATTTTTACAAAGAATTTTAATGAATTTTATACAAGTGTGTATTTTTAAATGAATTAATAGTATTTTAGCCATTCTTATTGAAAATACGAAAGTACGAGTTATTGCTAAAGTATATACGGAATATATACCACCCCCTATACTTAGCTTGAGCTATGTCCTCATAGATTAGAGAGAAACGAGAAGACATAACTTGTACTGAGTATTGAATAGTCTAAAAAATAACGAATAAGGAATGAAAGAATTATTGAGAAGTCGATCATCCTGTCCATACTTAGAATCAATTAATATTAAGTATAACAGATTATACGCATGGTCGGGAGGGTCAAGGGTGGGAATAAACAAATCACAACTCGGTCTGTCACCCCCAATACTTAAGGTAAGATATACCCTAGTATAGACGAAAAGTCAAGAGGAGAGGAGACAGTGGCGAGGATCAAAGAATAAATAATTCAGGGTGCACACATGTTTAACCACTATAATCATTGGGGAAGTCGTACGCTCCACACAAGGTGGGAGTGAAGTCACTGATGTGACTCCTCCAAGAGACTAAGTTATCAAAACAACAATCAACCCACACAATAGATATCAATCAGTGAATAAATAGGTGTGAATCAAATTTATTATAAAAACTATAAATATATATATATATAGTGACAAGCAGAGTAGGGTGTTGAACATAGGAAGAAAAACAGTGTAGCACTCAATATTATTTAAAAATAAATAATGAATAAATAATATATGTATTTGTATAGGTATGCACACTATTAATCAAAGAATGTTGGTTGTTAATATGTGTATATATATATATTAATTTAATTTTAAATATTTTTTAATTAAATATATATCTTATATTATTATTATTTTATTTTAAATAATTATTAAATGATTATAATAATGAATAATATTATAACGTATATATTATTATATATAGAGATACAATACACTAAGGATGATATACTTATAAATATATAAAATATAGTCAAAAATAAAATAACATGTTTTATGTTTTTAGTAATTTTTTAGTATTTTTGTGATTTTTCAAGAAACTTTGAAATTTTTTAGGTATTTTTAAAGTCAAAAATATCCCAAATCAAGGATTAATTAATTAGGCTGAATTGATTTGGAGATAAAAATAGGAAAGGCCTCAAAATTTTTCCAAATCAATTTTAATATATATAAAGATAAAATACAAAATAAGGATAATATTTTTTGGGTTTTGTCGATTTTTTTATAAGATGTTAGAGTTTTTTATTTTTTTCATTTTCTTTTCTATTTAGGGATTTTTGGTCCGAGGTAGTAGATAATATAATAAACATACACTATTTTTTTAGGGATTTTTAAACATGATTTTATAAACTTTTTTTATTTTTTAAGGCAAATAGGGAATATTCGTGCAATATTTGAATTTTAATAAATTGGAAACATGGGTGAAATCTGAAATAAAATTATGGCATGAAAGTAAACTACATCAAGCACAATATCCTATTTCTTTTGCAATTTTTGGAGCACAGAAGCTATTTATAAAAATTTAAGGAATATACTTAAAATGCTTGAACTAGTAGGGGTATATTTCGTAATTAAAAATAAACACATGGGGCATATGCAAATAACCCATAAATTCATAACTTATATTCAAACTGTTTATATTAAAATGTAATTAAAAAAGTTGTAGGGTTATACATGCAATTTTCTCAAGAACGTGGGTCGTCACGTGAAGTGACGCGACCGAGGACTAAAGTGTAATATCAAATACTTCAGGGGGTTCCATGTAAATTATTCAATATTTTTTAAACTACATGTAATATTTACAAGACTATCTAGAATTACAAAAAATAGAGGGGTTGTCAAGCAAGTTACACCTTAAGCGCCTCGGATCCAGTCATCTTGTTGCTGCCGTGTGGAAGATCTGGTGGTTTTGATTGAGCAGTGGTTCGCTCGAGTGGACGCTCCAGATTAAATCTAGAGCATGCCATCGATCTTACAGTGTAGAGAGGATCTAGATGAATTGGGGAAGAATAATCGCCTAAAAATATTGAATATGTGAATCCACGTTCCTCCACCCACAATCCGACTCGTCAAGGGGTTCTTCTTATTCTTGAAGCTCCTTCGCATGTGTAGGTATGCCTCAATGAGCCAGAGGTGTGTCTATGGTTGACCTAGGAGGTTTCTGCTTCAAGCGCGGCCTGGAGGAGTTCTAGGTGGTCTCATGCGCTCCTTATAGCTCCTAGAAGCTTATAACCTGCATGAAAATAATTCATGGCCTGAGAGTGATGCTCTCGACCCAAAAATTGTAGTTGGAGCTATGTAAATGATGAAGGCGATGAGGCTCCGATGAAGCATAAGAAGGAGACCCCTGATCTATTTGATTCTGGTCAAATCAAAAGGGGAAAATGGGAGGACAAGATGGAGAATGCGCCAAGGATTGAAGTGGGTTGGTCAGCGATGCATATTACAGGACTGGTCACTGATGAATCTCGTATTCATCATGCTAAAAGCCACAAATTAAACCCCTGGCTTAATCAATCCAATAAAAATCACCATCAATTCTTTATTATTATCTTGTATTATATTGTGTATAATTAACCTCAATTAATTGTATTTAATTTCCCCGATTTTTCTTGTAATTATTTTATCATCAAAAACCCCTAAAAATTAGGTAGAGTAATTGTCTAATTCACTGACCATTAAAAAAGACTAAAAAATACAAAAATATATCAATACTAAAAGGCCGGTATTTTTATCCCCCTTAAAAATACCCCCTAAAAGTTTTTTGTAAAATGACCTATTTTGGCTTTTGTCCAACATGAAACTTGTAGATCTCATCGAGACGAGCAACTTTCATGTTTTGACTTTTTCCTAATTTTGCCACTAACTATTTATTTTTTATTTTTCTTTGTATTTATTCTTCTGAATTTTCCAATTGGGCCACGTGGCGCCCTCTGGGTCACCCACGTGGCCCGCTTCCCCTTCTGCCACCCAGCACTTCCCTGGGCCATCAGATCTCCTCCATCTCCACCATCCATCCCATGCCCATTCTTAGCCATCAGATTTGACTTTCAGATCTGATCTATAACGCACACTCACGCCTCCATCACAGCCGCCCAACCATCCCTCATCCTAGCTCCTCCTCATACCACGTCGCCTCTTCACATCAGCCGTCCGATCGCCATATTATCTAACGCCTCTCCACGGGCCACACCACTCCTTTCTCTCCCACCATTGGATCTCCCCCAGATCTAATCCCATCTGCTCCTTTCCGCCTTAACCACAGCCACCCAATCATATACCATCCAACGCTTCCTCGCACTCCACGTCACCCCACGATTTCTCACCATCAGATTGAAGCCTAAACCCCATCTGACCATTCATATCCTATCTAATCAGAACCGCTCGATCAGACCTTCGATTTGATCCCAATCGCCCATCCGCGCCACCATTCTAGCTGTTGGATCGCTAGATCCAACGACTACTGATCATCGTCTACCTCCAAGCCATTACCCTCTCTGACGTGTCACACCCTTCCAATTTTGGAAGGCACCTCAGGCCAGCCCCTACTCATCAAAACGCTCGGCCACGTAGCCCATTCCTCCGTCTCCCTCGCGTAACCCCCAACTCTCCCCGCCATTACTCTCAGCCTTCACACCCTCCATTCAAGCAACCCTCCCCCGCCACGTAACCGTCGGACGTCCTCTACCTATTTAAGCCATCGCCCACCTCAAGCACCCTTGTCCACCAATTCTAGGCTTAGACCCAGCTTCCCTCGCCCCTCTGGTGATAGCAGAGGGTTCGTCGAGGCGACGACGGTTTCTTGCCCAGTGTTGACCCACGTCCACCATGGTCGTGTTATGGTTGGCTTTGCCACCACCGAGCTCTCTGGCGTAGCTGACCAGACCGGCCGACGACCCGGGCTTCCTCGAAGCCCAGCACAAGCTCAGCCTCCACCGGATTCCCCTTTCCGATGAGGTCTCCTTCCCCTTCTTTTCTTTAACTTTCTCCGATTTATACCTCCGCATGTCATCACCTTCACCTTCGCCTAACCCCTCCAGCACTTCCACTATACACGAGTCATCTTCGTCGACCCATCCCCTCTTCTCCAGAACCACCTCCGCTTCGACTCCCCTCTTCCCCTGCTCTGTCGGAGAAGAGACCACCGGCTACCGCTTCCCGTCATCTCCACGGCCTTCCACTCACCTCACAAGCACTCACACACCCTGTGCTTCGGCTAAGATAACATCTGTAGGTCTATCTTCTTCAATGGCCGGAGCTTGCACCTCCCCTCCAGTCTCGAGCTCCTCCTTCGACGACCATGTTGTGCCGAGCAGCTCTAGACAACAACGGAGCTTCGCCTCCGTCCAGGACCTTCACCATACTTCCAGAGAGCTCCCTCGACCATCAGGAGGCCTTGCGAGGTGCGGCGGAGCCAAGGGCAGGTCACCGAAGCCCTGCCTTCTCCGGTGACCTGCGGAGGAGATGAAGTTACAGGTGCCGTCCGATTATCTGGATCGAACGGCTACGATGAAGCCACGTGGTGCCCGATTCTCCTCTCCAGACCTAGAGGCTCAGGTCCCATCGACCCTCGACCCGAGCCACCAGATGATGCCACATGGCCCCGAGCCTGAGCCACCTCGCGAGCCTAGGCTCCTCACGTGCGGCGCATGTGAGGGCCTGGGTAATTTGCACGAAGGACCCCAGACTTTCTGCTATTTACAATTTGGTCCCCAAGCATGTGCCTCACGTGCGCTGGGTAATTTACAAGGAGGCCCTCCCAGGTTCTGGAAATTGCAAAAATGTCCCTATGCACATGGAGAATTTACAGAAGACCCCAGCGGTTTTTAGTATTTGCATTTAGGTCCCTTCAGGGACCTAAATGTAATATTTATCCTTTTTATTTCTTGCATTTGTATTACAATTATGCCCATGCATTATTTTCTTCATAACTTGAACATCATAGGTCCAAATTGCATGATTTTAGTGTCGTTTTGATCCTTGTTCCGTCCTCTACATCATAGCATGTTTAATTTTCTCATCTGCCACCATTTTAAATGAAGTGAATTTTTGTGATAGATGGTGACCCTGCTCTCCTTGTCCTTACTCTGATTTGATGGTTGTTCTTCATGTTGTGATTAAAACGACCGTATTTTCATTTTTATTTTGTTGCTCATATTTTGAGGGTATTTTTGTAATCTTTTGTTTATCATACATGTAACCTTGCATAATTACTCATTCATCACTTTAAATTGCATAAAATCTACTAAAAATTGCATACATCATGGCATTGCATTGTAATTAGCATAGTGCATCATGCAGACCTGAAATTGAGAATAATTCACATTTGTGCTTCATTGATCAAAATTCGAAAAAAAGATTAAGTAGCGGTGTCCTTGCGTTCGATCTTGGTAGACTTGCCAAGTATAAATACTCCACAACATTCAAATATTGTGGTTTTTGCTGAACCATTTTCACCACCTGTACTGCGATAAAATACGACAATTAAAGTGGTGAAAATGATGTTCATCAGTCACGATGATTCAGACCTAGATCTCAAGCTCCATGTCAAAGGAGCGGTTAGATCTTTCCTAAAACTATATATTAGAACCTAAAACTAAGGATTGGAATCGAAAATGCACTAAAGATATTACCTAAAATAGTAGGGAAGGGGGGCTCAACTAGCCAAGAAATCCAAGAGCAGAACCACTGGGAGAAGCTCCGACAATGGTTGGATATCCTCCGCTACACCTCCTCCTCGTTGCAACTCGACGTCACCGACCTCCTGTCACTAAGCCATGATCATACACTCGAATTGAGGGGCTAAGAAATGCTCTAGAGTAATCAAAAACTCAAAAGAAGATCTAGGGGGTATTTTATAGATAGGCATGGTGGTAGGTGGAGATCACGAGTTTGTTATCGATTGAGTGCTCGTGCAGGTGATCTAGAGTGTTACCAAGATGGAGGGAGATATGGAGCGCAATATTGATGAAGGAATCGAGGCAATCCAAGACTTGGATTGCACTCCAAAATTCAGCAAAGATGGCAGGATAGGTGGCTCTGACAAGAGTCATAGGGGGTTAGGGTACAATTGACATAGGTCAACGATGGGAAGGCCCTGGTTAGTCCACGTAGACCAACTAGGAAAAAGATGGTCAAAATTTGTTTGTATATTCAATAAAAAATATTTAATGAGTTAATTATTTTTTTGTTATAATTTAAGAATATTTCTTATTTTATGTAAAATTTCAATCTGATTTTTATTTATTTTTGGATTAATTTATTATTAATTATTATTTACAAGTATATGTATAGGTATATTCATTTATAATTTATTTTTATTTTATAAATTTGTTTTATTATTTTTTCTTAATTTTTGTAATTTTCACTTATTTTTATATACATAAATATATTTTTATCATATTTTTTTATGTAATATGTACACTTAATTAAATATGTATACTTCTTATATAGGTATAAGTATAGGTATTTCATCTATGAATTTACATAGACTATTTTATTTTTATGTTTTCTTTATGGTTTTATTCTATTGTAAATATACGCATATATAATAATAATATCTACAAGGTTCTAAAAATAATATATAAAAATTATAAAGAATAAATAAAATGAATATTTTATTCAGGTATAATATACAATAGGGGACCAAAACCTATCTTTTGCATCTTAACTCCAAATTAAGTTGAACAACCTTCATTAAATAGCTTACCAAAATTTATATACAATTACAGGGGATTTTTATACATTTTGAGTTCATATATAGGAGATGCATGTCTAGGAAATTTGGGTTTTGGGTTTTTATTCTGAGTGTAAACTGTATACTGTGCATTATTTTTGGTGAATCAAATTTGTATTTTTCTTTGTATTTTATTTACAACTTTCATGTACAAAGCTTATTGATTTGACGTGTAATTAAAAAAGAATAAAATAGGCCCCAAAGGTTAATTATTAGACTATTTTATAGGGTTTTCGGATTGTGTTTCCTGTACAATTAGCCACTCGTTCTTCCCCTACTTTATTTCTTGTCGACTAAGTCATCATGATGACTGAGTCTCAAGGGCTAGCATCACTCAACACATATGGTGTCTCATTTCTTTTTCTTTTCTTTTCTTTTTTTATTCTTTTATTTTGGCAATATATGTAGTATTTATACAATGTTTTCTACAGTATTTTTCACATTTATAGATTATTTGTTCTTGAAATTAATGTTATATATATGCATTTAGCTAGGGTTTAAAGGCCAAAATCAAAGAATAAAGGTGATGAAATGAAGAGTCATCACCTCCCTACACTTTCCTTTGCTAGTCCCTAGCAAACACTTATTATAAGTGCATAAAAGAAAATAAAGAAAAGAAAAGGAAATAACTTTGAATAGTTTTCAAATTTTTAACTTGTCTTGATAAAGTCAAAGTTTGGAGCTCAGAGAAGGCCTTTGGATTAATGGTGTGTCTGGAACCACATAGAAATCAGTAAGTGTGACATAACAACCATAGGTTTTATACTCCAATTATCCAGTCCAATTCACAACCATGTCAAAACCATCCTCTCAGTCGCATATTGTTGCTTCCTTGAAATGATAGAACCATATGTGTGAAATTGTTCAACTCTCCCCAGACAAAATCATCGAACTACCAAGGTGTCTTCTCTTCTAGTAACTCATCCTCGTAGAGACAGATACTCCCTTCTAAGACCATGTTCTCCTGATCTTTATAACCGAATGGGGGAGAAGTTAGAATAATGGGAAGAGAAGTGGGAATGGACCAGTGTAGTCTTCATTCCCTTGTGAAGTTGGCTAGTGTAACCAATTCTTCACCAAGAAGCAGGCTTTTTCTGAAGCTTAATTTTTGTGGAATTTTTTGTTATAGGCTTCTTTGGATATTTTCTTTGACTTTGTTACAGCTTTCGCATTCTTGCCTGTGCCCCGATTGGTATAGCATCTTTTGTTCCACCCATTTTTTGGGGTCCTAGAGAAAGTTGCACCAATAGACCATTCCTCATTCAAAGCATTATTTCAGTCCCTCTCTAGTCTTTAGATATCATTGTTACCAAAAGAAGTAGGTTAGAGTACCGGTTTCCAGTAAAGTCGAAGAGTCTTACGGATGATATGAAGGGTTCTATTTAGGCACATTGAATTATCTCACGAACAAAGTCTTATGGAATAAAGAGTTAATCAAGGTGGCCTCAAATATCTCCACTTCCAATCCTCAAGCATTCCTCTGAAATTAAGTCTATTAAGGTCTAGTCCAAGATCTGATATTTAAACTTTATTTGGACTTGTTCAATTGTCTAGATTACTCCAAAAAATGTGAATGATATGTACAATGTAGGAAAATATTTTTCTGAAGTAGTTTTTGCTTTTGAAATTTTTATGGATTTTCGAAAAAGTTTTGCAATTTTTATGCGAATTTGGAAAAGGTTTTGCATATGTTTTTGGGATTTTGAATTTTGCAAATTTTATAGATTTTTCAAAACAAAATTTTTGGGGAAAAGAAATAGGTACGGATATTTACATGGGCATGCATCTTAGTTATTTACAAGAATTCAAATTTAAGAATTTACAAGAAGTTATTACAAGGGTTTAATTGTTATTTTCATGTTAGGTTTATAAATGATTTGTATTTTCTTTATTATGTACATAATTATCAAAATATTTTGAACAAAATTTTACAAATATTTTGAATTTTTTTTTGAAAACTAATTTGATAAATATTTTTTACAAATATTTTACAAAATTTGAAAAATGTTTTTATAAAATATTTTCCAAACAATTTTCAAAAGATTTTTCAAAGAGATTTTCAAACCATTTTCCAAACATTTTGCAAAACATTTTTACCTGATTTATTAATCGATAAATACAAAGAGTTTTAAAGAATTTTATATCAGTATTTTCTTTGTACTTATGTAAACTGATTTAGCCATACTTATTAAAAATACAAAAGTATGAGGTATTGTTAAAATATATATAGAGAGAGAGTATATATTGACCCCCTATACTTAGCTTGAGATATGTCCTCATAGGTCGAAGAGAAAAGGAAGACATAACTCGAACTAAGTACAGAAAAATCTATACTACAATGACTCAATAAAGAATAAGAAGTCAATCGTACCCCCATATTTAGGATCAATTAATCCCATGTATAGAAGACAATATTCTTCATGCAGGAAGGGTCAAGGGTGGAAACAAATAAATGAAACCTTGGCTCAACCTATCTCCCCCTATACTTAGGGTAAAATATCCCTAAGTATAGACAGATTATCAAGAGTTGAGGAGACAGGCTAGGGTTCAAAGAATCAATAACTTAAGGGCGCTCACCCCCCTATATTGAGGGTGAAGGATATCCTAAGCATAACAAAAATGAATGGGGTGAGGGCAAAACGTAAGAAAGAATTTGAAAAGTGAAAATGAAAAGAAGAAAATAAGAGAAAGATTAACTAATCAAAAATGTTTTTGATGTCCTCGCCTGATTGTGTTGACGCTACGTTTGTAAGATCTTCATCATAGACCACCTGAATCAAGTCTACCATGGACAGAAATGTATCATGTTCAAGATAAGACTTAAGTAATTGTCCGTTGATCGCAAATGGTTGTGCATTAGCTAACAAACCAGATATAACAATGCTTCCATTGTCACACATATGCTTCACTATGAAATGCCTGGTCTATTTGCTCTGGGAATAGTTTGAGCTTTGCATCAAACAACCAAACCTTTTGCCCTTGTTAGAAAGTCTTGCAGTGAATGTGCTTGTTGTGCCACTTCTTCACCTTCTCCTTGTATATTAGGTAGGGTGGAGCATTGGGCTCGACCCGGCCCAACCCGGGAAAGCCCGACCCGAGCCCATCAATTTTCCGTGGGCCTTGGGCCGGGTCGAGGCCCACTTTTTTCAGCAAACTGAGGACCCGAGCCCGACCCAAGGCCCACGGGATCGGCCTCGGGCTCTTCCAACGAACCTCCATCATCCTGTCCTATGAGAAGTCACTAGATCTTCATATTACGTCCATCATCTTCGCTAGAGTTTCATGGAGATCCGACGACCTTCAGCAAGGCTAGGTGACGACGGAGGAGGAATATGTCTGTTGCTGGAGCCCAGTCTCTGCGACGCCATGCACGGCATCGCTCATCTGAGGAGAAGCTACAGATATCGTCAGATCATTCAAATTTGGGGATGATCTGATGATTTAGAAGGGGCCATGTTACGCTTTTCAGAGATTTAGCCTCAGATTCCATGCCACAACCTCAGAGGAACCAAAGCGCCTACGAAGTACGGAGATGCTGCCATGTATCTCTTAACCTATGGCCGACCGAACCTATACCCGAACCTCACCGCACACGTGCATAGTGCGCGCGGGGTTGGGAATTGTGCATCCAAGCCCCTACCGATTATCTTTATTGTAAAAATACCCCCATACATGGGGTATTTAATAAAGACATTTCTTAATAATTTCATAACAGACCCTTTAGGGACCTTTTTGTGATGTTTCATGTCATGTTTTACTACAATTATGTCCCTGGTTTCAATAATAAATAACTTGATCACAATCTATCCAAATGAAGTAATTTCAGTGGCATTTTGATCCTTGTTTCATTGTCTTTTACATGGCTTAATTTATTCTCTGATTTGATGCATAATGATTTATTAATTTATTAGAGATAATTAAGTTGCTTAAATCTATATTAAATGAAACCTGAATTGCATTAACTTGCGTACTTGAATCTTGATTAGTTGCTTAAGTATGACGAATCATTTTAGGGCATAATTATGTGTGCATTCGTATGTGTTATCATTTTGTTACCACATCATTATTTTCTAAAATGCATTGATGTTTCATCATCACATTTTTTGTATCGTCCATGCATGCATTGGTTATGTGCATTATCTTGCATTGCTTGCCTTCAATGTTTTGCTAGTTTTGACCTAGATAATTTATCAATCATGTAGCCTAGATTATTTAACACCTAAATAACTGCATTATAGCTCATATTCTTGTGTTCGATCCTGGACTTCCCAGGTAAAAAATTAAAGCCAAATCCTCTTCATAGAGATTACTCATTCGATTCTGTATGACACGCTAAGTGCCCGCTCTATAACGAATCATTATTATTACATGCATTTAGAGATTTATCAATAGGGTAGGAGGTTGAAGATGCAATGATCGTTCGATCAAGATCATACGGCTCACACTTGGGGGTGGAAGACCGGCTGAGATGTGCTTTGCTCAAATCGGATCAAGCGGTTGCGATGAAGGCTCTAATGGTCGATAAAGATGCATAGGCAAGGTGATCCGACGGTCAACACCTAATGCGGGTGGCGACAAAAGAAGCCGACCACGTGGGCGGCTGAGGAGGCACCACATGGCCCAATCAGAATTAAGATAAATGGAAAAATTAAAGAAATTTAGAAAAGAAATAATTTGGTATTGAATCAAGAAAAGTGTTGAACATAAAAGTTGTAGATCTCAATGAGATCTACAACTTCCATATAGATGTCAAAGGTCATTTGTACATATATAAAATAAACTACACATTAGAACAATAACAACAATCTTCTTTTTAATTTCTTTTATTTTTTTTATTTTTTTAGCATAAAAATTTTCAATTCTGTATTGCATACCACATGTAGAGCACGGGGATCACTGTAAGTCTTCTGAATTGGGCATGCATCATTGATTTTAATATTGCATCAGCTTTTCTCGACTCCCTTTCACTTGGTTTTACTACTTAGGATTAACGGAAATTGGGATTGGATGATAGGCGTGTTATGTTTGATGGATTGAATTAAGTGATAATCAAACTTAAAATCGAGACTGCTAATATATTTTAATCCAAAAAATGCATTAAAACTCAAATTATTTTTGGAAGAGAAACCCCGTCATTAAACGCAGGTACATAACTCCATCAAGAGTGGGTGAGGATGCAACCGCTAAGGGTTGGAGCCCAAATCCCTAGACTTAAGCCTTAAGCGCTTGAACTGACTCTTGAGTTCTGTTATTATTGCAAGAACTTGCCTATGACCCTTAGAAGAAGTAGTCTTGCTTCAAGTTGGTGTGTTCCGCTAGCTTGAACACGAACTACCATAGGAGACTGCTCCCGAGTGTAATGATTCAAAGATTGTTTGATCACCAATAATAAAATTGAAAAGATAATTGGTTGGACTTTTGCGGCCTTCACAATGTTCAGTTGGTGAATTTGGGGTTTGATTTATGTTTGTATTCGTGGGTGTGCATTCAAAGTCCACGCTCTTAGCACCTTTCCTATCACTCCTTGTTTCACATCGTGCTCTTGAATAAAACCTCTTGACATAGAGAATGGTGGATTGGGGTGATTTTGCTCGGACTTCATGAACCTCTCATTGATCACTCCAAATCGATCGTCCTCACGTGTTCAGGGACACTCTTTCTCTAAACCCCCTCAGTTTCATGGAGACTCTTCCCATGAGACTAAGGTTAATAAGTCACTCTTCATTCTTGAGGGTGGCCAGACCCAAAACAACCCTCTCTTCTCTCATCCCATCGAGGAAGACTCTCAACTCAATGCTTCTAGATTACCTTCTTACAACTCTATTAATTCAAATCCTTTGTATTTTGAAGGTGAAGAGAACCAATATAACAAGATGCCTCCCAAGAAGAACTCGTATGATGAGGGAGATAATGACCAATTGAAGTACATCCTAGCCAAACTTGCACCAGCTGAGAAGAGAGGTGAATAACTTAGACGAGAGCTTGGTCAGTTGAGGAATGAGGGAAGATCGATGAGAGATTCTTACAATCCTAGTGCCGCACAGAATGAGAAGTGGATGAGGCCGGTTGTACCACCAAATGCTGGAGAATTAAAGCATCACTTCTTTACACTCCTACTAAAATTCTATGGCAATGCAATAGAGGAACCATACATGTTCTTGTAGGAGTTTGAAATGGTATGTGACAATCTAGGACGACCTACTGTATCTCATGATTACACACATCTTAGAGCCTTCCGCTTTGCTGTAGAAAACAAAGCCACCTATTGGCTAAAGAATTTGGGGACGGTAGTTACCACGTGGGCTGCATTGAAGGACCTATTCCTCAAGAAGTTCTACCCGTTGAGTAGGACCAATCAGATGAGGTCTCTAATATTGAGTTTCATGCATATGTCCCATGAGCCTTTCCATGATGCATGAGAGAGATTCATCGACCTAATTCAGAAATGCCTAGGTTATGACATTGATCGACCGATCCAGGTCCAGAACATGTACAATGGTCTAATTCCTGAGGTTCAAGGATTGTTGAATGATCCATGTGGAGGCAGTTATATTAACAGAGGAGCCTACGTGGTTTGGACAGTTTTAAAGTAGATGGAAGAAACTAGTCACACTAGATCATCTAGCAGGGCTTATGGCAAGACACCTCCCTCTCGCGTACATCGGGAGGGGGAAGAATAGTTTTCGCCTATCTGGAAAATGACCTACTCCCCAACATGAGCATTATTAGCGTTAAAATAACCAAGGTTGACCAGATCGAAAAGAAGGTGAGCGAGACATACACGTTGGCCGAGTGGAAGAACCTCGCCAAGCTTCCGAAGCAGATGGCGGATCTAGCTGATAGGGTATCTAAGATTAAGATACATGCCCCATATGTGCCCCTTGCTCCTATCTACCAAGTGCACCACGTGCCCCTTGCTCCTATCTATCAAGTGCACCACATTTAGGAGCAGCCCGTGCAGGGGCCTCACAACACGTAGACTCAGGGTCAGCCTGAGGTTCACGAGAGACAGTTCACGGAGCCGACCATCAAGATAGTTCCACATGAGTGGGAGGTGAATAGGATTTGGTATTCCAATGATCCCAATACCACCCAGCGACAACATCAGCAGCGCCCACAATACCCCCCTCAAAACCAATATCACTAGTTTCCATCCCCCTAAAAGCTGTAATCGGGATATCAGGACCCCTTCAGTATCAGCAGAACCCCCCTCAGCAGAGCCAATATTGTCAATAGGTCCGTCAGGAATCTAACAGACTGCATCAGGGTGACCAACAACCTTCCCAGAGGTAGGACCACGAAGCGTCATCCTCAGGTACCTTTGACCTTCATAGGATCCTTGACGAGCTCAAACTCATCCGCGATGCACAACATGATAAGAGAGTCGGCTTCAATCGGCTTTCACACTGGCGTGATAAGTTCACCAACCCTAGGACCTCCATTTAAGCATAGGTTCAAGTTAACCCCAATAACTTGAACCAAGGACAGAATTGCCAGAAGGATCAGGTATACTATTTTGATTTCTTAGAATAAGATCATGAGATTCTAGTGCATGGTGTTCACCATCTTACTCTCAGGAGTGGTAGGATCGTGCAGACCCTGATCTGGCACAATAGAGTGGAGGATACTGATGAGTAAGCCCTGTGGATAGCTCAGAGGAGGAGGATCATCACCAGCAGCACTACCTTCAGGGTCACCAAGGGTATTTAAATCCCCAAATATCCAAAAATAAATAAAAAAAACAAGAGACTTCAAAAATAAGAATAAAGCAACATGGAGCACGACAGTGAGCAATGGATCTTCGGGAGATGAGAAGACCACCTTGGATGCAACACCAGCAGTGTTTCCAGCTTCAGTTTTAGTTTCAGTTCTCTTCCATGCATGTTAGTCCAGTCATGTGCAAAGTCCAAGTCCAAGTCAAAGTCATGTACATCTGAATTTTGTTTCCAATAGAACTCAGATGATGATGTTTCTGTTTCACATCATGAGCCCCCAATAATCCCTTCCCCTCAGGCTTTATTTAAGGGAAAGAAAAAATTTCTCAAAAAAATGATCTTGATATTTTGGAGATGGAAAGGATGTGCAGAGAGAATGTAAAAGTGGAGATCCCTTTCCTCCAACTGGTGGATATGGTTCTTGCATCAAGAAGTACCTAAAGGTGAGATGCACTTCTGTTAGGGCTACCAGGAAAAAGAACACTCGAACAATCAAACATGTGTTCTCCATAGCCACTATCTGTGCGATCCGCAATGGGATTCCAAAGAAGAGAGATCTAGGAGCACACTTTATCACCAATGAGATAGTTGACGTATCATTTGCTCATACTCTACTCGATAACAGATCCTCAATCAATCTACTATCATATCCCCTCCTTGATCATCTAGGCGCAGTGCCTCTAAGGAGATCGAGAGTACTCCTACAGTTCGTAGACCTATCTATTAAGAGGCCCAAGGGAATGTTGAGGGACGTTATCCTTGACATCGAGGGGAAGCAATACAAGGTGGAATTCACGGTCCTAGATATGGAGTGTTCCTGAAGATGGCAAGTTTCCCAGATTATCCTTGGCTTCCCTTTATGAGGATGACCGGAGCTATCTTTGATTATACTCTGGAAAAGATATGCTTTCATGTACATGATGAAAGTGTAGAGTTAGAGATGCATCAAATAAAATGGCAAAGACCTGATTCAGAGAGCAGTACTGAGTATCTCTCGTCGAAAGCCGACTGCTACAGAGTTGACACGATTGATCACTAGCAGCAACAGTCAGCTTGGGACCAAGAGAGGTCAGTGTAGATGATGCAGTTCGATAGGTACTACAGAATTAGACCTTACCCACAGGATACTTTTTTGTTGCATCTCCCTACATCTTTGACGACTTAGAAGTTAACTTAGGCTTGTCTGATATATTCCCTTCGGGTCAATCAGAGGATGAGGATGACGAGTCAGATGAAATTGTTACTGATTTCTTGGATACCTTTTGTGATCTGACTCCTGAGTAGAATCAATTAGTCGCTACTATCACAATAGATCCAACCACATCTACCACAGAGCCAGATTCAGAGGTAGTTGAGCTAGATCTACCAGATGATTATACCACTCCCGAGCTCAAACCTCTACCCCCACCTTGATGTATTCCTTCCTTGCGAGCCCACTAGGGAAGTTCCTCGTCACTATCAGTGCTAGCTTTATCAGAGAACAAGAATCTCTCATGCTAGAGACTCTTGAACAAAACCACAAGGCCATAGGCTGGAGCGTGCCCGATCTTCATAGGATAAACCCCGCTCTATGCTCACACCATATTTACCTTAAGGAAGGTGTTAGGCCCTCTCGCGAGTTCCAACGTCAATTGAATCCAAACTTACGAAATGTGGTCAAGAAGGATATCCAAAATTGGTGTAATACATGGTTTATATAGCCTCGGATTCCATGCCACAACCTCAGAGGAACCAAAGCACCAGCGAAGTACGGAGATGCTGCCACGTATCTCTTAACCTATGGCGGACCGAACCTATACCCGAACCTCACCGCACGCGTGCATAGTGCATGCAGGGTTGGGAACTTTGCATCCAAGCCCCTACCAATTATCTTTATTGCAAAAATATTGCCATACATGGGGTATTTAATAAAGACATTTCTCAATAATTGCATTCCAATTCCTTTAGGGATCTTTTTTTTTATGTTTTACTACAATTATGTCCCTGGTTTCAATAATTAATAACTTGAGCATACTCTATCCAAATGAAGTAATTTCAATGGCATTTTGATCCATGTTTCATTGTCTTTTACATGGCTTAATTTATTCTCTGATTTGATGCATAATGATTGATTAATTTATTAGAGATAATTAAGTTGCTTAAATCTATATTTAGGGCATAATTATGTGTGCATTTGTATGTGCTATCATTTTATCACCACATCATTATTTTCTAAAATGCATTGATGTTTCACCATAACATTTTTTGTATCATCCATGCATGCATTGGTTATATGCATTATCTTGCATTTCTTGCATGCATTGTTTTGCTAGTTTTGACCTAGATAATTTATCAATCGTGTATCCTAGATTTTTTAACACTTAAATAACTTTATTATAGCTCGTATCCTTGTGTTCGATCTTGGACTTCCCAGGTAAAAAATTAAAGCCAAATCCTCTTCATAGAGATTACTCATTTGGTTCTGTATGACACGCTAAGTGCCTGCTCTATAACGGATCATTATTATTACATGCATTTAGTGATTCATCAATAGGGTAGGAGGTTGAAGATGCAATGATTGTTCGATCGAGATCATACGGCTCGCACTTGGGGGTGGAAGACCGGTTGAGATGTGCTTTGATCAAATCGGATCAAGCGACTGCGATGAAGGTGCTAATGGACGATAAAGATGCATAGGCAAGGTGATCTGACAGTCAACACCGAATGCGGGTGGCGACAAAAGAAGCCGACCACGTGGGCGGATGAGGAGGCACCACATGGCCCAATCAGAATTAAGATAAATGGAAAATTTAAAGAAATTTAGAAAAGAAATAATTTTGTATTGAATCAAGAAAAGTGTTAAACATAAAAGTTGTAGATCTCAATTAGATCTACAACTTTCACATAGATGTCAAAGGTCATTTGTACATAGATAAAATAAAAATACACATTAGAACAATAACAATAATTTCCTTTTTAATTTCTTCTATTTTTTTATTTTTTTAGCATAAAAATTTTCAATTATGTATTGCATACCACATGTAGAGCACGGTGATCATTGTAAGTCTTCTGAACTAGGCATGCATCATTGATTTTAATATTGCATCAGCTTTTCTCGACTCCCTTTCACTTGGTTTTACTACTTAGGATTAACGGAAATTGGGACTGGATGATAGGCGTGCTATGTTTGATGGATTGAATTAAGTGATAATCAAACTTAAAATCGAGACTGCTAATATATTTTAATCCAAAAAATGCATTAAAACTCAAATTATTTTTGGGAGAGAAACACCGTCATTGAACGCAGGTACATTACTCCATCAAGAGTGGGTGAGGACGCAACCGCTAAGGGTTGGAGCCCAAATCCCTGGACTTAAGCCTTAAGCGCTTGAACCGACTCTTGAGTTCTGTTATTATTGCAAGAACTTGTCTATGACCTTAGAAGAAGTAGTCTTCCTTCAAGTTGGTTTGTTCTGCTGGCTTGAACACCAACTACCATAGGAGACTGCTCCCGAATGTAATGATTGAAAGATTGTTTGATCACCAATAATAAAATTGAAAAGATAATTGGTTGGACTTTTGCAGCCTTCACAATGTTCAGTTGGTGAATTTGGGGTTTGTTTTATGTTTGTATTTGGGGGTGTGCATTCAAAGTCCATGCTCTTAGCGCCTTTCCTATCACTCCTTGTTTCACATCGTGCTCTTGAATCAAACCTCTTGATATAGAGAATGGTGGATTGGGGTGATTTTGCTCGGACTTCATAGACCTCTCATTGATCACTCCAAATCGACCGTCCTCACGTGTTCAGGGACACTCTTTCTCTAAACCCCCTCAGTTTCATGGATACTCTTCCCATGAGACTAAGGTTAATAAGTCACTCTTCATTCTTGAGGGTGGTCAGACCCAAAACAACCCTCTCTTCTCTCATCCCATCGAGGAAGACTCTCAACTCAATGCTTCTAGATTACCTTCTTACAGGTCTATTAATTTAGATACTTTGTATTTTGAAGGTGAAGAGAACCAATATAACAAGATTCCTCCCAAGAAGAACCTGTATGATGAGGTAGATAATGACCAATTGAAGGACATCCTAGCCAGACTTGCACCAGCTGAGCAGAGAGGTGAATAACTTAGACAAGAGCTTGTTCAGTTGAGGAATGAGGGGGGATCGATGAGAGATTCTTACAATCCTAGTGCCGCACTGAACGAGAAGTGGCTGAGGCCGGTTGTACCACAAATGCTGGAGAATTAAAGCATCGCTTCTTTACACTCCTACTAAAATTCTATGGCAATGCAACAGAGGAACCATAAATGTTCATGTAGGAGTTTGAAATGGTATGGGACAATCTAGGTTGACCTACTGTATCTCATGATTACACATGTCTTAGAGCCTTCCCCTTTGCTGTAGAAAACAAAGCCACCTATTGGCTAAAGAATTTGGGGACGGTAGTTACCATGTGGGCTGCATTGAAGGACGTATTCCTCAAGAAGTTCTTCCCGTTGAGTAGGACTAATCATATGAGGTCTCTAATATTGAGTTTCATGCATATGTCCCATGAGCCTTTCCATGATGCATGAGAGAGATTCATCGACCTGATTCAGAAATGCCTAGGTCATGATATTGATTGACCGATCCTGGTCCAGAACATGTACAATGGTCTGATTCATGAGGTTCAAGGATTGTTGAATGATGCATGTGGAGGCAGTTATCTTAATAGAGGAGCCTACGTGGTTTGGTTAGTTTTAAAGAAGATGGAAGAAACTAGCCACACCAGATCATCTAGCAGGGCTTATGGCAATCACCTCCCTCTCGCGTACATCAGGATGAGGGGAGAACAGTTTTCACCTATCTGGCAAATGACCTACTCCCCAACATGATGATTATTAGTGTTAAAATAACCAAGGTTGACTAGATCGAAAAGAAGGTGAGCGAGATACACACGTTGGCCAAGTGGGAGAACCTCGCCAAGCTTCCGAAGAAGTTGGCGGAGCTAGCTGATATGATATCTAAGATTAAGATACATGCCCCATATGTGCCCCTTGCTCCTATCTACCAAGTGCACCACATTTAGGAGCAGCCCGTGCAGGGGCCTCACAACACGTGGACTCAGGGTCAGCCTGAGGTTTATCAGAGACAATTCACGGAGCCGGCCATTAAGAAAGTGACCAAGGAACCTCCACATGTGTGGGAGGTGAATAGGATTTGGTATTCCAATGTTCCCAATACCACCCATCGACAACATCAGCAGCGCCCACAGTACCCCCCTCAAAACCAATATCGCTAGTTTCCATGCCCCCTAAAAGTAGAAGTCAGGATATCAAGGCCCCTTCAGTATCAGCAGAACCCCCCTCAACAGAGCCAATATCGTCAATAGGTCCATCAGGGATCTAACAGACTGCATCAAGGTGACCAACAACCTTCCTAGAGGTAGGACCACAAAGCGTCATCCTCGGGTACCTTTGACCTTCAAAGGATCCTTGATGAGATCAAACTCATCCGTGATGCACAACATGATATGAGAGCCAACATCAATGGGCTTTCACGCTGGTGTGATGAGTTCACCACCCCTAGGACCTCCATTTAAGCATAGGTTCAAGTTAACCCCAATAACTTGAACCAACGACAGAATCCCCAGAAGGATCAGGTATACTATTCTGATTTCTTAGAATAAGATCATGATATTCTAGTGCATGGTGTTCACCATCTTACTCTAAGGAGCGGTAGGATCGTGCAGACCCCTGATCTGGCACAACAGACTGAAGGATACTGATGAGTAAGCCCCTGTGGATAGCTCAGAGGAGGCGGATCATCACCAGCAACACTACCTTCAGGATCGCCAAGGGTATTTAAATCCTCAAATATTTAGAAAAATAAAAAACCAAGAAACTTCAAAAATAAGAATAAAGCAACATGGAGCACGACAGTGAGCAGTGGATCTTTGGGAGATGAGAAGACCACCTTGGATGCAACACCAGCAGTTTTTCCAGCTTCAGTTTTAGTTTCAGTTCTCTTTCGTGCATGTCAGTCCAGTCATGTACAAAGTCCAAGTCCAAGTCAGAGTCATGTACATCTGAATTTTGTTTCCAATAGAACTCAGATGATGATGTTTCTGTTTCACATCATGAGCCCCCAATAATCCCTTCCCCTCAGGCTTTATTTAAGGGAAAGAAGAAAAATTCTCAAAAAAATGATCTTGATATTTTGGAGATGGAAAGGATGTGCAGAGATAATGTAAAAGTTGAGATCCCTTTCCTCCAACTAGTGGATATGGTTCCTGCATCAAGAAGTGCCTAATAGTGAGATGCTCTTCTGTTAGGGCTACCAGGAAAAAGAACACTCAAACAATCAAACATGTGTTCTTCATAGCCACTATCTGTGCGATCCGCAATGGGATTCCAAGGAAGAAGAGAGATCTAAGAGCACACTTTATCACCAATCAGATAGTTGACGTATCATTTTCTCATACTCTACTCGATAACAGATCCTCAATCAATCTACTATCGTATCCCCTCCTTGATCATCTAGGTGTAGGGCCTATAAGGAGATCGAGAGCACTCCCACATTTTGCAGACCTATCTATTAAGAGGCCCAAGGGAATGTTGAGGGACGTTATCCTTGACATCGAGGGGAAGCAGTACAAGGTGGAATTCACGGTCCTAGATATGGAGTGTTCCTGAAAATGGCAAGTTTCGCAGATTATCCTAGGCTTCCCTTTCTGAGGATGACCGGAGCTATCTTTGATTATACTCTAGGATAGATATGCTTTCATGTACATGATGAAAGTGTAGAGTTAGAGATGCATCAAACAAAATGGCAGAGACCTTATTCAGAGAGTAGTATTGAGTATCTCTCGTCGGAAGCCGAGTGCTACAGAGTTGACATGATTTATCACTAGCAGCAACAGTCAGCTTGGAACCAAGAGAGTTCAGTGCAGATGAGGTAGTTCGACAGGTACTACAGAATTAGACCTTACCCACAAGATACTTTTTTGATGCATCTCCCTACGTCTTTGACGACTTAGAAGTTGACTTAGGCTTGTCAGATACATTCCCTTCGGGTCAATCAGAGGACGAGGATGACGAGTCAAACGTAATTGTTACTGATTTCTTGGAATCTTTTGTGATCCGACTCCTGAGTAGAATCAATTGGTGGCTACTATCACAATAGATCCAACCACATCTACCACAGAGCCAGATTCAGAGGTAGTTGAGCTAGATCGACCCGATGATCATACCATTCCCGAGCTCAAACCTCTAGCCCCAACTTGAAGTATGCATTCCTTACTGGCCCACCAGGGAAGTTCCTCGTCATTATCAGTGCTAGCTTTATCAGAGAACAAGAATCTCGCCTGTTAGAGACTCTTGAACAAAACCACAAGGCCATAGGCTGGAGCGTGTCTGATCTTCACGGGATAATCCCCGCTCTATGCTCACACCATATTTACCTTAAGGAAGATGTTAGGCCCTCTCACGAGTTCCAACGTCAGCTGAATCCAAACTTATGAAATGTGGTCAAGAAGGATATCTAAAACTGGTGTAATGCATGGTTTATACATCCCATCTCTTATTCCAAGTGGGTGGCACCACTTCACATAGTCCCTAAGAAGGCGAGACTTCAGACAATCACCAACTTGGATGGAGAGAAGATTGCGACGTGAGTACCCACGTCATGGCGTGTCTGTGTGGATTAGAGACGTTTGAATGCTGCGATGAAAAAGGATCATTTCCCCTTACCATTTATAGACCATATCCTAAATAGACTAGCGAGGAAGGAATTCTTTTGTTTTCTAGATGGGTACTCGGGCTACAATCAAGTGGCCATCGCTCCTAAGGATTGGAAAAACACCGCATTTACAAGTCCGTTTGGTGCGTATGCATTCAGGTGCATGCCTTTGGGTTATGCAATGCACCATGGACTTTCCAGCGGTGCATGATTGTAGTATTTGCCGAGATGATGGGTGATTTCCTGGAGGTCTTCATGGATACTTCTCAGTTCACCTCGACTCATTTGATACTTGTCTATCTCATTTGGATCGAGTCCTCAAGAAGTGTAGTGAGGTGAATCTGATGCTCTCTTGGGGAGAAGAGACATTTTATGGTTCAAGAGGGAATTATGTTGGGGCATGTCATCTCTAAGAGGGGAATGGAAGTTGACACTGCCAAGGTGGATGTGATCAAGAAACTTCAACCACCAACCAACATCAAGCAAGTGCATTCGTTCCTCGGGCACGTCAGTTTTTACCGCAGATTCATAAAGGACTTTTCAAAGTTTTCCCGACCGCTTATAGATCTTTTATAAAATACAAGGAGTTCATTGTCGATCACAAGTGTCTTGAGGCCTTTGAGCTCCTAAAGAGGAAGATCATGGATGTTCCTATCCTACATGCCCCAGATTGGTCTCTTCCATTTGAGATTATGATGAACGCCTCCAACTTTGTAGTTGGGGTTGTGTTAGGACAAAGGAGATAAGGGATTCCTTATGTTGTCCACTACGCAAGAAAACTACTCGATCAGGCTCAATAGAACTAAACCGTCATGGAAAAGAAAATGCTTGTTGTAGTATTTGCCTTGGATAAATTCATGTCACATCTTTTATTGTCCGTGGTTATAGTGTTCATATATAACACAACCATAAAGTACCTCATGGAAAAGAAGGACGCGAAGGTGCGCCTTCTTAGGTAGATTCGATTACTCCAAGAGTTCGATTTGTAGATCGAGTATAAGTTAGGAGTGAAGAATGTTGTGGCTAATCATCTCTCCTGCATAGAGTCACATAGTTCCTCCGAGACTAACCCAATCAAGGACTCCTTCCCCAAAGAGTTGATTTATTCTATCAACTCTCTTTCATGGTATGCCAATATATGTTGAATTTCTTGGTGTCTAAGATAGTTCCCCATGATTGGCCCAAGAATAGCATTGACCTACTTAAGTCGGAATCTAGGAAATGCCATTGGAAGGATCTGTTCTATTTCTTCGAAGGTCTGGATTGTGTCTGGAGGATGTAAGTTCCTCAGGAGGAATACATGAATGTCCTCACCTACTGCCATTCATTGGAGGCAGGAAGACATCACTCCGGGAAGAGAACCGCATGTAAAGTGCTTCAGTGTGGTTTGTGATGAATCCACGATTCATCATCTCAATATAATGATCTTAGCAAAATCCTTGGGTAAAATCTCAAAAAAATTCCATAAAATCAATAACTTAATAAAATGACTCTTGTAAATAAAATACACTAATTGTTGTATATTATATTGTACGAAATAAATTAATAAGAAAAAACCGCAAAATGAAGGAGTTTCTTTACCTGTAAATAGCACAAACTTCATGTATTTTTAATAAATTCATTTCAACTCCTTTTCAGCTAATTCTTTCTCTAACTAGTTATAAAAATGTATATAAAAATACAAAAATATAAAATAAATTTAACCAAATAAGTACTCCATGATCCCAAAGAAAAAAAGCCGCAAAGTCCAACTTCCCGCCCAAATTCTCGCTCCGTGAACTCCAAATTCACCAATCTCACTTTTAAAGTTTAAGTTAGAAACATAACTATCCAATGAAAGTGGTTTCATTAAAATCGGAGCTTGGGACCTCGTTGTACATTGTATATATTGTAAATAATCTTTCTTTCTTCATTTTTTCTTTTCTTTTTTTCATTTACTAAAAATACAAAAAAAACATTGTTGTGTTTTATTTTATTTTTAAAAAATTTATTTTTATTTTTATGTTGTAAATATCTATTATAAAAAAATATAAAAAATAAAATTAGAAAAGTAAAAAAAACATGCACATATTATTTGTCTTATTTTGTAAATTCTCCACTCTTTTTCTTCTCTTTATTTTATTGTATTTTAGTAGCCTACTTTATTTTAATTTTTTTCCTTTATTTTTTCATTCTCTACAATAACTCTCATTCAACTCCATATTTTTTTGACCTCCATTCAATCCATTCAACTCCATCAGTTTTCTAACCTCCCATTCAACTCCACCATTCCACCTTCATTTTTCTCCAACTTCCCATTCTTCTTCTTTTTATTCATCTCCTCATCCTCATTTTTCACCATCCAGCATTCTTAGAGAAAAAGGAGAGAGCTTGAAATGTGGTGTCAGTGATAGTGGCTTATCATCTTCCTCAAGTGATGACCTCCTTCAGGCGAGATTCGCAACGACAAGCATTGCCAAGGCACGAGCTTCCCATCATGCTCGCATAGCTTCTCTGATTTTTTTTCGCTAATCAGATCGAGGCCATGATAGGAGTCTAGCGTTGCTGCTCTGCAAATCCGACAAACCTCAGGTAAGTATTCCCTCTCATTTCCCTGGTTATCTTATTTTATCTAACATTTTTTCCTCTCTTGTTTCACCACACAATCATTTGTTCTACTCCACCGCCATCATCTTCTTCATCATTTCATTTATCAGTTTTTCCTTTTGTTATATATTTGTTCCTGGTTTTTAAAAAAAATAAAAAAAATCATCACAACAAAATTTTAAAAAAAAAATTAAAAAGAAGGGAAGCAGCAAGTCGCATCCCGCCGCCCCGCTTCCAACCACTGCTACCAACGGCGGAGTGCCTCCAGCTGCACCGCCGGCCCCTGTCGCCTGCCCCAGCGGCCGCACACCTCCAACCCAGCCAACCCCATAGCCAAGCACCACCCTGCACTCCCTTGCACGGTCGCCACCTCGAATCCCAACTCCGCCTCCGCTCCCATCGCCAGGAGCGCACCTCCCACATGCCCACATGCAACCCTCCGTCTGCCTCCACTCTCTCTGCCTACGACGCAGCCGTCACTGCTCCCTCCTTCACGTTCCCTTCTATGTGGTGATCCACCAGCGCCCAAACCGCACAAAGGAGGTCCCTTTTATTTTTTATTTCATAAAAATTGCATATTGTTCTCATCAAGTTTTGTTAATTACAAAAAGCTCCATGTGCATGTTTTGTATTCAAAGTTTCATTTCTGTATTACAATCAAGACCCTATGTTTGCATGTTAATTTGGACATATTTTTAGCTTCATTTTATTTAATGAAAAATGTCATGATGTTGAGCAACTAATTATCTACTATTCGGATATTTATTTGGATTTTGTGATATTTAGTTAATTAACTAAAATTATTTTAGTGAAAAATTCATATTTTACCCAATTTGAGCTCTTAAACTAATATTTGAATCAGGTTGCTCCAAAAATTCCTCAAAAATTAGAAATGATGCCTTGAAATGTTCTTTAATTACTTTCCAAATTTAATCTTAATTGGGGTTGTCATGTGCCTTAAATAAATTGTAGAGTGATTTTAGTAATTGATTTTTAATTAAATCTACACACATCATTTTTGCGAAATTCCAACTCTCCTGGATTGCTCATATATATACCTTCTTGAGATAAATTGGTTTCTGGATGAATGGTAATATGAATTTATTAGGAACTAAATACTAGTAATCACTCTGTTTTCGTTAAAAAGTCTATAAAAAACCTTATATTATTAGAAAAGTCCAAAAAAATTATTGTAGCTTCATTGCTTCATCTTTAAGTTCCAGTAAAATTTTAATAATTTTTGCATTCTATTTGTGTGAAAAATTGTTTGAAAACCCATAAAAGTGTGCATTTTTTGTTATTGCATTTTAGCCCATAAAATTCCAAAAAACTTGTTTTGCATTCATCACTGGATTAGGTTTTAGAAAAAAAAATAATTTGGTTAATTGGATTGATTTCACATTAATATTAATTTGGCTAAGTTGTGTGTTTTCTTATTAACTTAATTCAATTGCATTATGCATTAGCATTTTTTGCATAAAAAATACAAAGAAAACCACATTTGAAAACCTAGACCTAAGTTTTCTTAATTAACCCAAAGTTGTTCCTTTGCCTCCATGTGTTCGACCCCAGACTTGCCTGGGATATAAATTTAAGTCGAGTCCTCTTCACAGAGACATTTGGGTTCTACATGATTTGTTAAGTACCTGTATTACAACGAGTACAAATTATATTATGTATTTAGCAACTCGTCAGATGGTGACGGTGTCGGGGAGGCAAACAACTTTGGGTTTAATTTAGAAAATTTTGATTTAGGTTTTCTCTCACTTAGGTAGTCTGACCCTGAGCCATCTTGTAATTATTTCATTTTTTCTCTCTATTATTTTTCTTTCCATTTTTATATATACTTTGTTGTTTATCTATCTAATATAAATTTTATTTTCCTTACAAGGGCCCGATGAACTTGGAGTGCATCGGAGGTCGACGGACGTGACGTGCAACGACTGTTGAAGAACAAGAAAATTTTAATTTATTGCTAGAGCAATTTCATTTTTGTAAAAATTGTGTAATTATTGTGTTGTAATAACTTAGGTAATTCGCTCTTTACAGTGGCTCTTATTTGAGAGCTCGCGTTTGTATAAGGACTGGACATTTGTCTCGCTCATAGTGGTATGGTTGATTGATGTAGAATAGGACCTGTACTCGCGGCTCTTAGAGCATTTTACTAGAATATTTTATTGCTTGTGCTCGTAATCTTTAGGACCACACATCACATTTAACGAGATTCACTTAGACCGCAAAGCTATTAGTCCAAGTTTAAATTGTTCATCACTCGCTAATAGAACTACCTCTCTTGGAACGATTTTCTCATTTGCATCTCATATAGTATAAAAAAGCAATTCTGCCTTGCATCCTGCATGTAGAGCATGAGGATCACTGTAAGTCTTCTGAACCGGGCATGTGTCATTGATTTCATTATTTTCATCTATTTTTCTCGACTCCCTTCCCCTTGGTTTTGAAACTTAGGTTAAAAGGAAACCGAGATTGATCGTTAGCATGATGTATTTGGTAGATTAATTAAGTGATAACTGAACTTAAAATCAGGACTGCTAATCAGAGTTGACAAAAAATTAACTAAAATTAACACTTGTTTTCGGGAGAGCAAAACCCTCATTATGCTTGTGTTATTGTGATCGTTAACTGGTGAGGGCACATCCCTAGGATAATTCCCAAAACCTACTTTTAAGCTTTGTGTAACTGGACATATATCCTGATTCATCACCTAATTAAAATTGAAAAGATAAATGGTCGAACTCTTGAAAGCATCACAATGTTGAGTAGGTGAACCCAGCGTTTGTTCTTGTGTTTGCCTGTTTGTGTGTTATTCGGTGCACTTGCACACTTTCTTCCTTGATCTGTTTCATTCTCCCATCTCTTCAAAGATGTTGGAATATTGGTCATCATATCTAGATCACCCCTCTTCGACCATATTTCGATCATCTCCACCCTCTTATTCCTATCCATACCCACACCCCGACCATGAAGTCAGAACTCCAACTGACTTCCTCACTTCTTCGTCCTTCTCATCTACCCCCACATTCTTACACCCCAGACCCACATCCACCTTGGATTGGCTCACCATATTCTCGTCCGTTTTCTGGAATCAAGGAACAAATCGAAGAGTAAGCGAGTGTTGAGATGAATGATTGGCAGAATCAATTGCCTCTACATACCTCATTCTCACCTCGAGTTGGGACCGAACAACAACTGACCTATACACGTCCCAACTTGACCTTAGGATGGTCTACCAAACATATCGAATGGAGAGGATTGCACTACATGATCTTCTTGATTTGATCGACCTTAGTAATCAACATTGACCAGCCTTCATACCACCCATTCGGAGAGCCGACATATACAAGGGATTGGATTCATACGATCAATTTACAGACCCCCTGTCTACTGATTCCACCTTATGAGGCTCTCACCAACATCTGCCATACAGATGGGCCATACTCAACCCAACATTACATGGCTGAGTCAAGGTGTGTTGAGTATAAGAGCCCAAGTTCTCAGCAGTATCCTCCAACTGAGAAGACTTCTCTCATGATGTTTCATGAGAACTTATTGGAGGATGACATTTCTAGAATGATCAAGAGTCTAGGTATGAAAGTGGATCATGGATTTCACGGATTAAATTTTGAAAACCTGGAAGACACTGGATTGACCACACATCATGTACACCTGGAGTCCCTTCTACCTTTCTCTTCTACTAATCACTTTCCATCCTAACTAGAGTCTGTACATTATCCTACTCCTCCTTCACCTATCAAAAAGACCAAAAAATTGAAAAACCAGATAACACAATAAAAATTGAAAAGGAAAAGATATAAAAAATTTGACCCTGCAATTAGGGAAAAATTGATAGAGAGTTGATTTTTGAGCTTCCCTTAATAATGGCCATTGAAAACTTTCCCAACCTCAAAAAATTTGTGAAAAGTAAATTAATGCCTAAAAGGTTAGGAAATAAGAGGACAAGGACTGAGAACACATAATGTCTATGACCACCTCTTTGGTGATAGGGAGAAAAATCAAGAGCCGCAGAGTGAAGCGGTTGCCAAGGTTTGACAGTGAAATCAAAGACACTACTTTCACCCATGCAAGAATTGATGATGACTCACCAATAAATATCCTCCCAACCTCTGTGTTTGCCAAGCTCAAACTTGGATCAAGCAGGAAGACGAGAGATATCATTTAGTTGGCTAATTGGTCTATAAAACGATCGAGAGAACCATTTCAATCATCATTACTTTCCATAGTGCTCTACTCCAGATAGACTTATCGATCATTGACATTGAGCACCGAGGAGAGCTCATCCAGTCTCTGATCATTCTCAGGAAGTCGTTCTTAGCCTTGGCTAAGGCAACTATAGATTGCGAGACTCGGGAGATCGATTTCACTGCATTGGGAGCACTCTGACCTCACCCAATCTTTGAGGACACACGATATTTTAAGGCAACCCGTAAAGTCATAAACAGCCGTGACCTCCGAGAGACAGTTGAGTCTCATCTCTCTACTACACCTGAGATACCGACTGTCCAGACGACCATTGGTTCAGAGACTCCCTACACCTCCACATCACCCACTGCTTGCATCACCACCACCACCACCATGATAGCTTCTAGAGAGGACCCACAACCAGAAGTTACCCCTGAGTCGGACATGATCAATTCTGATTTCCTTCACTATTTAGATGATCCGACACATGAACCAACCAATGCCATGCCTACTGAGAACACTATAGCATAACAGAGATGTGTGTTGACCCTACAGGAGTACTACAATGCATATGGTGACTCATTTGATGATGAACCTCTGGTTAGCACCTCATTACATCCAGGACCTACACCAAAATATACAGTCGGGACCAAATTGACCAATCTTGATAAATCGGTTGCTCTATCCTCTAATCAGTTATCTGGTAAGAAGAAGAGTATTGATTCTTCGAGGTGTTCCCACGAACTCCTCAAGGCATATCACTATGATCTTCCTCTTGATGCTTCAGTAACTAAAAAACCGAATAAGAAATAGTAGACAAGGAATTTTTTGAGGATTCCTTATCAAGTCCGGATGAGGTGATATATATATATATAAGTGAGCTCGGTTTGGTTGTTCTTAAGCCATACTTGAGCAAGCAACCATGTGTTGACCATCGTTGGATGTTCTCTACCCCTCACTATTATTCCTCTGAGGACGATTCTGACAACGACACATATGTATACTACCCATCCCCTTGCTCTTGCAAGAAGGTCTGTCACAAACCTTCTTGATCCTTGTATATTCTCACTCCTCCTTGTATAGATTGTTCTTCCTTTATTTCCCTCCCTCCCTCGTGATTCGCATCACTTTCCCCAGTTCCGTATCATTTTTATTTTGTAGCTATAATTAGGATGGCTAGATCCTAAGTATAGGGGGATGAGTGACCCGAGTTGCTCCATCTCTCCTTTTTATTTTCTTTTTGTTTATTCTTTCCCACTCTCATCGGTCCCCCAATCTTATGTTCTCTCCTATACTTAGGCTGAGCAGAGCCTAAGTATAGGGGGACCGATTCCTGTTGTGTATTCTCCGGTGCTCCTATATTCTTCTTCTCTTCTATTCTTTTCACCAACTTATGCTTAGTACGAGCTATGGCTTTTTGTCACCTAGTGTCATGATGACATAACACCTACTAAGTATAGGGGGTTTGTATATATTACATATATACTTTACCTAAGCTGATACTTTGACTTGTTTGTAATTAAAATAAGGGGTTATGGGTAAATTGTTGTAAATAATAGGCATAACAAAAAAACTTTTCATAAAAAAAACTTCTTCAAGAAAACTAAAAACTCTCCTTTTAAAAAAATACACTTTTGAAAAAAATTCAAAAAAAAACTCTTTTCAAAAAAAATTAAAAAAATATTTTCCTTCCTCTTTATTTCAAAAAAATCTTTTTCAAAAAAAATTGAGTGCCCTCTCTTATTTACCTTTCTTAAGAAAGCTCTTGAAAAAAAAAGTAAAAACCTTTTTCTCAAAAAAATCTTCTTTTCTTTTCCTTTCTTTTTTAAAAACTTTTTCAAAAAAAACTTTTTCTTTCTTTTAAAAGTAAAAAATCACAAAAATCAAAATCACAAAAAAAAACCTAACTAATGAGTTGGTTTAGTCCCTGACACTTTCATAGTCACACAAGACTAGTGAAGTTCAAGAATACTTGGTTTATTAGGTCTTGAGATTTTGAGTTAACCAACCTTAGTCATTAGGGTCTTCGACTTAGTTATTCACATTTCCCTAGTTTGAATGATTTGTGTGCTATATTGCATGCTTAGTCTCTACCTTAAGAATATGATCCGCACCTCACATACACGACTGCAGTTGTGATGAGATGAGTTGAACTTTCACTTGAGGAACTGTGATGAGGGATTTGAGTTTAGACCTGATTTTTTGATGCTCGAGGATGGGATGAAATCAATGAAGGCTTCATGAAACCTGAATGTCAACACCTTTAGCCAGTATGAGAACATGGTTCTTGTACTATCTCTTGACATTTACCTATATACTATGGTGTGATGAAATCTAAAAAAATTTATTGATCAGTGTGCGCCAACTCTTGGTAAAAGTAGTGGAGCTAGCCGAAAAGCAAAGAAAAGAAAAGAAAGAAATGTTGAAAGAAATGCTCTCACCCTACAAAGTCAAATATCAAAAAGCATCCACCAAAGGTGAGCACTCCCAGCCATTTCAATGTGTCCATCTGGACCACCAATATTAGGACCAGGAGCTGGGCTAGCACCCAAAAAGGGCTCTGCATCGTATAGTGCTACAAGTCTGGGTGTTGAAGATATCTTAGATACTCAAAAGAGACACACCCTGGTGTACTCCCAAGAAAACAAGTGCAGACGAATCCAGCTTCTCTTGACGGACACACTGATCAACAATCAAAAAATACATGTGTTGACTTAATAAGGCACTCAAGAGGATCCTTGTTCCAATGAGAGGGAGAGAAGAAATGACACAATCCTATGCCCTCCATCAACTGGCCTTCGATCTACACTTTTAAGTCTGATAACAAAGAGACGGTGGATTAGTGCAAGAAATGGTTTATTCCCTAGTAATGAGGATCGGGTTCTTAGGAGAATCTCTTAGACTGGAACATTGGGTGACATTGCGACTCTATTCTTGTAAATGCAGTCCACATTTAATATCATATCCCTATTATATACGTATACAGAGAGAGTCTCATGATTAGGGAAATTAGATACCTTTTGACTAAAGCTTGGTTCAGCGTAGAATTTTAGGATCTCTAAAACCAAGATTTCTTGTTTAGATCAAGTCTTGTATTCAATGCACATTCATGGGTTAATCCAACTTATTCATTTCTTATTTGCTCGAGGACTAGCAAGGTTTAAGTATAGGGGGTGATGAATCCACGATTCATCATCTCAATATATTGATCTTAGCAAAATCCAAGGGTAAAATCTCAAATAAATGTCCATAAAATCAATAACTTAATAAAATTACTCTGGTAAATGAAATACACTAATTATTGTATATTATATTGTATAAAATAAATTAATAATAAAAAGCCGCAAAATGAAGGAGTTTCTTCACCTGTAATCAGCCCAAACTTCATGTATTTTTAATAAGTTCATTTCAACTCCTTTTTAACTAATTATTTCTCTAACTTGTTTATAAAATATTTATAGAAAATAAAAAATATAAAATAAATTTCATCTCAAATAAATACTCTAAGATCCCAAAGAGAAAAGGTCGTAAAGTCCAACTTCTCGGCCAAATTCCCGCTCTGTATGAACTCCAAATTCAACAAATTCACTTTTAAAGTTTAAGTTAGAAAATTATCTATCCAATGAAGGTTTTTTTTATTAAAATTGGAGCTCGTTTGCAAAATATGAGTTTTGGGACCTCGATGTACATTGCATATATTGTAAATATTCTTTCTTTCTTTATTTATTTTCTTTTTGTTAATTACTAAAAATCTAAAAAATCATTGTTGTGTTTTATTTTACTTTTAAATAATTTAATTTTTTATGTTGTAAATATCTTTTATTAGAAATACAAAAAAAATAAAATTAGAAAAAGTAAAGAAAACATGTACATATTGTTTGTCTTATTTTGTAAATTCTCCACTTTTTTTCTTCTCTTTATTTTATTGTATTTTAATAGCCTACTTTATTTTATTTTTTTTCCTTTATTTATTTTTTATTTTCTATTCTCTACAATAACTCTCATTCAAATCTATATTTTTTTAACCTCCATTCAACTCCACCATTTTCTAACCTCCCATTCAACTCCACCATTCCACCTTCATTTTTCTCCAACTTCCCATTCTTCTTCTTTTATTCATCTCCTCATCCTCATTTTCCCCATCCGCCATTCTTAGAGAAAAAGGAGAGATCTTGGAATGTGGTATCGGTGAAAGCGGCTTATCATCTTCCTCAAGCGATGACCTCCTTTAGGCGAGATCCGCAGCGTCCATCATTGCCATGTCACGAGCTTCCCATCAAGCTCGCATAGCTTCTCCGATTTTTTTCGCCAATCGAATCGAGGCCACGACAGGAATCCACCATAGCTGTTCCACAAATCCAACGAACCTCAGGTAACTATTCCCTCTCATTTCCCTTGTTATCTTATTTTATCTAATATTTTTTCTTTCTTGTTTCACCACACAATCATTTGTTCTACTCCACCGCCATCATCTTCTTCATCATTTCATTTATTAGTTTTTTTCTTTTGTGTACATATTTATTCCTAGTTTTAAAAAATTTTATTTTTTAAAACAAACTATCTCAACAAAATTTTAAAAAATCAAAAAAAGAAGGGAAGCAGCAGGTTGCAGCATGTCATCCCCCTTCCAACCACCGCCACCAGCGACAACGCTCCTCCAGCTGCCACCGCCGACCCCCGCCACCTGCACTGCCTGCTCCAGTGACAGCGCACCTCTAGCCCGACCACCCCCATAGCTAAGCTCTACCCTGCGTCCTCCCTTGCACGATAGCCACCTCAAAGCCCAGCTCCGCCTATGCTCCCGCCACCAGGAGCGCACCTCCTGCGCGACCACGTGTAGCCCATTGTCTGCCTCCGCTCCCTCCACCTGTGGCACGACCGCCATCGCTGCCTCCTCCTCTGCTCCCTTCTCCACGGTGATCCACCTACGCCCTAACCACACGAAGAAGAAGAAGGTCCTTTTTGTTTGTTTGTTTTTTATTTCGTAAAAATTACATACTATCCCCGTCAAGTTTTGTTAATTACAAAAGTGTCCTTGTGCATGTTTTATATCAAAAGTTTCATTTTCTGTATTGCAATCAGGACCCTATGTTTGCATGTTAATTTGGACATATTTTTAGATCATTTTATTTAATGAAAACTATCGTGAAGTTGAGCAACTAATTATCTACCATTTGGATGTTTATTTGGATTTTTATGAGATTTGGGTAATTAACTAAAATTATTTTAGTGAAAAATTTCATATTTGACCTAGTTTGAGCTCTTAAATTAAAATTTGAGTCACGGTTGCTCCAAAAATTCCTCAAAAATTAAAAATGATTCCTTAACATGTTCTTTAATTATTATCTAAATTTCATCTTAATTGGAGTTGTCCTGTGCATAAATAAATTGTAGAGTGATTTTAGTAATTGATTTTTAATTAAATCTACACACATATTTTTTTACGAAATTCCAATCTCTTGGGTTGCTCATATATATACCTTCTAGAGATAAATTGGTTTCTCAGTGAATTGTTAATGCGGATTTATTAGGAATTAAATACTTGCAATAACTCTGTTTTCAATAAAAATCTATAAAAAAATCCATATATTGTCAGAAAACTCCAAAAAATAAGTGTATCCTCATTGCATCATGTTTAAGTTCTAATAAAATGTTCATAATTTCTACATTCTGTGTGTGTGAAAAATTACATAAGAACCCATAAAAATTGCGTATTTTTCATTATTGCATTTTAACCCACAAAATTCCATAAAAATGTGTTTTTGCATTCATCACTAGATTAGGATTTTAGGAAAAAAAATATAATTTGGCTAAATTAGATTAATTTCACATTAACATCAATTTGGCTAAGTTATGTGTTTTCTTATTAAATTAATTCAATCCCATTTTGCATTCACATTTATTTTTGCATAAAAAATACAAAAAAACGCATTTGAAAACCTAGACCTAAGTTTTTTTAATTAACCCAAAGTTGTTCCTTTGCCTCCTTGTGTTTGACCCCGAACTTGTCCGGGATATAAAAAGTCGAGTCCTCTTCATAGAGACATTTGATTACATGATTCGCTAGGTACCCGTATTACAACGAGTACAAATTATATCGCGTATTTATCGACTCGTCAGTTTGTACTGGTTGACCCTGTTTTGAGATGCATATGCATTTGTTAGGTCGTGTCCAGTATTTCAGATATTGGGAGGGACTGTCGATCCTAAAGATGAAATTCCCATGCAACCGGTCATTATGGTTGATGTTTTCGATGTATGGGGCATAGATTTCATGAGCGTGTTCCTTAACAGCCATGTATATGCGCGCATTCTCTTGGCAGTTGATTATATCTCTAGGTGGGTGGAAATTATCATTACTTGAGCCGCTGACATCAAGGTTGTCTGTAAGTTTGTGAAAGATCACACCATTTCACAGTTCAGAGTTCCCAAAGTCATCATCTCTAATAGAGTAGCCACTTTGTTAATAGGGAACTGAAAAAGTTAATAAAGGACTATGACATCTAACACCATCTCGCTAGTCCATACCACCCACAATCGAATGGCATGGCTGAGGTGTCGAATAGGGAGGTGAATGGCATTTTGCAATAGCTAGTCTGCCCTGACAGGAAGAACTAGTCCCAGCTTTTGGACAAAGTTCTATTGGCATACCGGATTGCTTACAAGACTCTGCTTGGAACCTCCCCATTCCGAATGGTTTATAGAAAGACGTGTCATCTGCCAGCTGAGTTGATACACAAATCTGAATGGGCATTAAAGAAAGTTAACTGGAATACACATGAGGGACATCATAGAAGCAAGATGGATCTAAACAAGCTTTTGGAAATTAGAAACAAGGCATACGATAATAGTGTGATCTATAAGGATAGAATCAAGCGTTGGCATGATCAATTTATCAGATGCAAGAGTTTTGTCCTAACGCAGAAGGTATGGTTATTCAATGCCATATTGAAGATTTTTCAAGGCAAGTTGAAATCCAAGTGGACAAGACCCTTCATAGTGAGGGAAGTGCACACGAACGACAACGTAGAGATTTCAGAGCTTACAGATTGTGCATGACCATTCCTTGTAATGGGCAACTGATAAAGAAAATTGTAGGATCAGATGAGCAGTTATCCCATGTTGAAGAGATCCCATTCATGCATATCCCAGAATCCAATGATCCACTCTTATGGAACGCATGAATCCTCACTACTTCCACTATCTCCATGCATCTCTTTCCCCACTCCCCTTTCTCTTTGTATATTCTCCAACCCCATCAGTTCTCACTCTTACTCATGTCCTTACTTAGAATGACTAGAGCCTAAGTATAGGGGGGATCGATGCCCACCATGTATATTTATTTATCCATTTCTCCTCGTGACCTCAACCTCCCCATTTTTGCTCTTCTGATATACTTAGGCTGACCAATGCCTAAGTATAGGGGTGGGTCGACTTCTATACTTTTTGTTCATTTAACTCTCCTACGCTTAGCACGAGCTACGTCTTTTCCTTGCTTTTTGTGCTCTGAGAACATAACACATGCTAAGTATAGGGGATGTGTAAATATTACATATATACTTAACCCATAGCTCGTACATTCGCATATTTTTTTATATATTATGTAATAATTACGGGATGGGTAATGTTGGCAATTTTTTTGTAAAATACGTGTATACTTGTAAAAGATGTATATTGTATACAAGATGCAAAATATGTATAATGTGTATACTTTTGTAAAATCCTTGTAAAATAATACCTTTGTAAAATAGGAGGTCTACAAAAAAAACTTTTGTAAAAAAAGATTAAAAATAGGCTTCTTATTTACTCTTGCATATCATACTTGCATACATAAAAAGAAGAAGAAGATAATCATCTTGCACTTCATTCATATACAATGCATTATATCTGCATTTCATTTGCATACCTAGTATATGTAAGGTGGAAAGTTAGTGGGTTCTGAACCAAGTCATGAATAGAAGTCGAGGATGGATTTGATTTGACCTTAATCCATTTAATTTTAGAGGAATCTTATAGGAACATGAGTTAAGATTTTTCAGGTCGAGCGACTTAATGCTTTGAGTCCACAAGATCATGTTTACATGACATCTTGATTGGTTTAAGTAGAATATTTCATACACACGCATGATTCTTTTTTACAGTGACCTAACTTGGATAAGAAGCTTCGACGTTGCTCTTCATTGATGAGGTGATGAGGAGGCAGAATACTTTATCTTGTGGAAACACACGAGTGGAAACATTCACAGTCACAATAAGTGGCCAGTGTGTCTCAAACTAGTCTAGTAGCATCGACGTCTAATGACGGGATGTTGTGGGTTGCAATAAAGCTTCAAAAGAGGGATAGTCTATGGGCTCAAGAAGAAAAACTCCTTATGTACATGATACACTTTTGAAAAAAAGAAGAGAAAATCTCCAAAAAAAAGTTAGACAGGCAAAAATAAAATAAATAAAAAATTCCTGTCGGAGAAAAAATATGAATATGCAAGGCATATGCTTCGAAGTCTCATACCAAGGAACCCTGCAACTAGAGACTTGGCTAAACTGGTCAAGCTCCAAGGAAATGTGGCTACACTGGTCCCAATCCATTCTCTTCTCTACCCCCTCTTCTTGAGCCGGTTGCACTTGAACTTAGAAGGGAATACCCCGCTCCTCGAGGAAAGAGTTGATAGACCGGGGGATTAGGGTTACCTTGTTAGAGTATGTTATTTATTTGTCATTTCTGATATGGAGAGTTAAGTTTCACTTATACAGTACAAGTAAGATTCATGGTCATCAGAATTTGCATATGAGGACTTGTTCTGACTTGACTGTTGAGTCAACCTGAATAGAGACTTGTGGAACTTAAAGTTCAAGTTGAGCTCCATTTTCACCTTTTGTTCATGACCTTGGTATAGAACCCAAAATCATTTCACTTTGGCATTTCATTTTAGTTTCTCGGGGATGAGAAAGGTTTAAGTATAGGGGGTTGATGAATATGTGATTCATCACTCTAAAAGTAGAAAATAGATATTCGTTCTTGAGTAATTAGCTGCATTTCTCCTTTTATTTTGCATTATTCTCATTCATGCATTTAGAATTATTATTTGCATTTTAGCATGTATTTTTGCATTAAATAATAAGCCAAATTCCATTGTAAATATCACATGTATATTCACCATATTTCCCATATTTTTATCTAATTTTCAATCACTCAGACTTGAATAAAATCAACTCTATAGTGTATATATTACTAACACTGATAAAAAAAAATACCAAAAACTATTGACTTCTAAAATTGACCAATAAACCCCTAACCCAAGTTTGACCTAGAGCCTTATACGTGAATATCTCTCTCATACAATTTCCTATGGATCCCTACTCATTTTTGAATTAATGTACTTTAATTACCTTCAAGACAAGATTAAATTCAAAAGAATCCGAGTTCGTATGTGAAACATGGGTTTTGGGTCCCTATTGTATATTGGACACATGTCCTTTTTATTTATTTATCTTTTTATTTTCTTAATTATTAAAAATCCAAAAAACAATATATTAAGTTGTAAATATTTATTATATATTTTCTCTAAATTTATTTTGATTTTTATCTTATTTTAAAAATGTCAAAAAAATATGTAAAGGAAAAATTACAGTATTTTATATCTATAGAATACCACCAAAAATATTTTTTGTGCAGATGATTTATTTCACTTTTGGGTCCTTCATGAAAGATGTAGATATCATTGATATGAGCAACATTCATGTTGACCACTATTTAATTTGACGCATTTTGTTATTTCTTTTTTTCTTTACATAATTTGTGATTTTTCTATGAGTGACATGTGACTGCTCCTGAAGACACCACGTGTCACCCTATTTTATATTATTTTTGTATTTTATTTTATTTATCTTTATTTTATTCATTTATTATTGTAATTATTATTTATTTATTTATTTGTATTTATAATTTATTTATTTTATGATCTATTATTTATTATTTTAGTTATAATTGTTTATTTATAATTATTTATTTTCTTATTTTATTTAATTTAATTTCATTTTTAAATTTCATTTTTATTATTTATTTTACCATGCCACGTAGTCGCTCTTGTGTTTGCTACGTGGCGCTTCCTCCTTCTCTCTCCTCTCCCCTTGCGCTCCGCCCAACCCAGTTCTTCCACCCCGCCCCCTGCATGCGACGCTTGGAACTGTCGCCCCTCCGTAGGCAATTGCATGGCCTGGCTATGGCGCAACCTACCACATCTTGCGACGACACACACCACTCACCTGCGCAACTACTTGTGCCCTCTCTCCCGTTCGCCACCTCTCTCTCATCTCCATCCACGATCGGCTCACACAAGACCCAACCGCCAACCATCAGTAGAGCACGTTGCATAAACTCCGTAGGACCCGCTCCTCATCCCCTTCTATGCCATGCCCGCTTCAAAGATGAATCCCTGCTGGATCATCATTATTTTCTTTTTCTATCCTTGAAAAACAAGAACTTCATAGGAAATCTTCATTAATTCCGCATCTTTATCAAATAAACCAATCACCTATAGTTAACACTAACTCTAATTTTATTGTATTTATCACTAATATTTTCTTTGTTTTTTTATTATTAAAAATCCCTAAAAAATAGGTTAATATTGTATATATTTATTTTGGCTTTAAAAAGAATTAAAAAAGACAAAGAAAATAGAAAAACCTTAAAATATATGTTTTTAAGTCATTAAAAACTTGCAAAAATTATGCCTTGTACAAATGACTTCTTTTGACTCTTTGATTAATATGAAACTTGTAGATCTCATCGAGATCTCCAACTTTCACGTTTTGACTTTTTAAAATTAAGCCTCTAACTATTTCTTTTTTAATTTTATTTATTTTTCTAATTTTTAAATTTTTTGAAGATGCCACGTGGCACTCTCTTGGCCGCCCATGTGGTCGCACCTCTCTCCACCACACGGCCTTGCTCTCCGCCCTTGGATCGCCTTTTCCCCACCTCAATCACATCCACCCATATCACTTATCCTTCCAGCCATCATATCTATCCTTTGAATTGATCTCAGTCGCTCATGTCCGCCCTCATATTAAACTATGATCACTACAAATCCATTGTCCCTCAGACCTCCACGTTGCCTCTTCATCCTCGACCACTGGATCACCCTGATTCGCATCTCCACCTTTCATCTCCGCGCACACCACAATTGCTCGATCAGATCCATCAATCTTATCTAAGCCCCTTATCCACTCCTTAACCTTAGCTATTGGATCCCCTTATCCAAAGGCTAGGAACCCGACACCTACCTCCCGAAACCCTGCTCCGGCCGTTTCACCTTGTCGCCCCCTTCCTATTTTAGAGCCCACGATCGACCACTTATTCACCTCTTCTTGCCACCTCCACATCGTCCCCAGATCCACCACCATTGCATAACCATCGAAATGCTCCTCTAGCCACTCCACGGTGTCAATACGACCATTCAAAAACCACCACTCACTTCGCATGTAAACCCGACCTCCCCCTATAAATCCAGCTCTGCCACCTTCTCACCACGTCCACCAACTCTGGGCTTGAACCCCTAGCCCTCCTCCACCTCCCTGTGAAAGAGGGAGGTTGGAGAGGGGAAATAATGGCCCCACTGCTCCGATGTAGACCCATGATATCCATCAATGTGTTACGGTTGGCTCCGTCGTTGTGGACCCCTAGATTTATTGCCCAGGTCAAGCGACAACTCTGAGGTCTGATGAGGACCTAAACCTAAGCATCCACGTTGCCTTCCTCCTCTTCATTCTCCAGGTACTTATTTTATTTTTGTTTGTGTTTTCTTCGAATTTATTTACACTACATCATCACCCTCACCCTCAATACACATCACCCTCACCTGCACCGGACTGCTCCAACCTTCGTAGAGGGTCTAGATCATAGCCTCTCTCCATCAAGACCTTCCACCACTTCTAGACTTCTCCTCTACCCACGACAGAGGATAACCAACCTCGGGCTCCAACTTCTTCACTCTGTTAGTCCTCCATTCCACCCCATTTGCTCGTACACGCTTTTAACACATGTAGGTCGCCTACTACTTCAATGATTAGAGCTATCAACACTCCTCTGATCTCTTGCTCCACCTCCGATGAAACAACACTGCCCCGCTTCTCCAGTCAATGTTGGACTTTGCATTGCTTCTAGCTTCTCCGACATCCCTCCAACAAAATGCCACAACCTTTGGAAGAGCAGCAAGAGTATGGTGGAGGGATCCTAGGCTCGCCAGAGCCAAGTTCCCACGCCGCCACCCACAACGGAGGAAGAAGGAGCATATGCCCTTCGATCATGATCCAAGGGTGTCTGCATCAGAGTGATGTCAGTCATTGGTCTGACCCTACAGTGTAGTCAATCGTCAATCCACGACATGTATCCTAGCCATTGGATCATCCTGATCTGATGGCTTGGATCAATGTCTGAACCTCCATTCATACCTCCAGGCTTAGAACCACTAAGCCATTCCCCGAGCTACTATTAGCTGCCATGTGGCCACCAAACCTCCATCCAAGCATGCAACATCCACCGAGCCTGCAGCGTCCATTGAGCCTTGCCCCACGTACCCCACATGTGTGGGGCTGAGTAATTTGCAGACGAGCCCCCATACCTTTCAGAATTTGCATCCAGGTCCTCCAGGCACATGCCTCACATGCATGCCTGGGGTATTTTACAGGGAGGCACAGTCGATTGTCAAAATTGCATATATGCCCTTGCGTACAAGGAGAAATTACAAAGGGGACCCTCTGATTTTTGCATATTGCAAATAGGTCCTTTCAGAGCCTATTTTTGATATTTATCATTTTCTTTTCTTGCATTTTTATTACATTTATTCCCCTTGCATTTTTTTATTCATATTTTGAGCGTTTTAACTCCAAATCAAATGATTTCAGTTTCATTTTGTTGTTAATTTTATTCTCTATCTAATGGGATCCCTTATTTACTGATTTGACACTTATATGTGCTAATTTTGGATGATCTATAGTGTATCCTGCTCATTATTCATTATGCCATTATTTATTCTTGATCCTCAATTTATCTCTATTCAATGCTTATTTGATTGCTCATTGATTCGATATTTTTAGGGAAGAATTGTACATTAGTGTTTTGCATAATCATATATTGCATATTTTACACCATGCATCTCATCCTTTAATTGCATTTAAAACCAAACAAAAAGACATGCATCGTAATATTCTATCTTTGTATCATTTTATCTCTGCATCATTATTTTACATGATATATTTGCATATCTTTCTACATCGTCCATTTAAATTTGCATACGAAGACCTGGGTTTTGAATTTAATTAATCGATAATTTTCAAAAAATTAGACGAAGAGGTTGTGTCCATGTGTTCGACCTTGGTATACTTGCCAAGTAAAATAGTGTCCACATACTCGAAAGTGTGGTTTTTGATATATTGTAATTTACCTCCTATACTACGATTCCTTATTTATTAAAGAGGCAATTTTTCACGTTCGTCAAATGGCATGTTGCCGGGGACACGACTCATCTTTGTTTGTTGAATTTTATTGTGTTATATTTAAATGTAAATATTTTCAAAATTTTAATTCTTCTCATTGTATTGTTTTTGAATCATTTGTTGATTATTTTCTTGATATTTTGCTGACAATTTCTTTTGTGGTAGGGCCGTGGAGACTGAGGACGCTTGAGAACCATGAAGGCATGGAGTTGGGAGATCTCGCTGTGAGGAGCCGCAGAGGAGATTTAGAAGATTTCGAGGAATTTCATAATCATGTAGTTCATGCATTTGTTTTGTAAAAAAAATTATCTCATTTACATTGCTAGCGGTCCTCATTCGAGGGCTCGCGTATGTAGAGAGAGAGAGTATATCACTCGACGATCTACCCCCCCCCCAATCCTTCCATCACCCTCACATCCATCTCAATGTATTCACCCCCTCCCCATACCTCCATCTATTCATCTGTGAAAATCCACCTCCCTCCCCTCTAACCCTAACCAACCATGGGTCCCCCATTAAAAAATCCATATCCAATACATAGGTTATTTTCAGCCTAAGTATAGAAGAGACCCGAGCCACTCAATAAATCTTCCCTCTCCTTGTATTCCGATACTTAGGTTATTTCAACCTATGTATAGGGGGATCATCTGAATCAGTTCTATACCACCTTGTATTTAATCGGAGCTATGGCTTCATATCACTTGTGCTATGAGGACATAGCAAAAGTTAAGTACAGTGGGGTATACTATTTATATTGTATATATACTTTAGCCATAACTCGTATGTTATTTTTGAAAATTTTGGGCTAGGGTTTAAGTATACCTATGAATTGGTTTTTGTAAAAATTGTTGTAAAAATCTTTTTAAAAAACAAGGGACTGCCTTTTGTAAGTAAAATTAACTTTATTCAAAAATTCCCTAAAATTTGAAAAATTAAAATCTTTTCTTTGATAGCGATTCTGACTACTAATCTTAGAAATGAGTATCCATTTCTCAATGAGGGAACTACAGTCTCCCTTAGCATAGTGGGCGGTTAAAAGACAATGCGAATGGCACCATTTTGAAGTAATACGGGTAGCCGTCTAACGGCCTGTACTTAGACCCATACTAGTTGCGAATGGCTGCAACTATTCATATGAGCTTGGCCATTCACTATCTCTCCAAAAAAAGTTCATAAAAAATGCAAAAAAATAAAAATAAAAAAATTCACTAACTTTTGAGTTGTATTTCCGACACACGCACTATCGCTCAAGGCTTGAGGATTTGAAGACACTCAATTTATGAGTTCTTGAGAGTCTGAGTTAACCAGCCTTAGTCATTAGGGTTTTTGAACTTAATAATCCATACTTCCCCAGTTTAAAAGATTCGAGCGCTATATTGCACTCTTCATCTCTACCTTCTAAAGAATATGATCAACACGTTACTTTCACAACTACATGGTTGATGAGATGAGTTGAGTTATCACTTGAGGAACTAGGACCGGTGATTTGAGTCTAGACCTGATATAGTGATGCTCGAGGATGGGATAAAGTTAATGAAGGCTTCAAGAAACCTGTGTCGGCAAACCCTAGCCAGTATGTGAACATGTTCACATACTATCATTTGACATTTAATTATGTGCTATGGTGTGATGAAACCTAATTAAATTGTTGATCAGTGTGCGCCAGCTTTTGGTAAAAGTAATGGATCTAGCCAAACATTGAAATAAAATTCGAGAGAAGTTCTCTCAAATAAAAGCTCTATCATTACAAACACAAATTCCATGAGCTTCCACAAAAGGCGAGCGCTCCCAACCATTTCAAAATGTTTACTTAGACCAAATGCTTTTAGGACCAAGGAGTCAGGCTAGCACCAAAAAAGGGCTCTGCATCATATAGTGATATAAGTATGGGTGTCAAAGGTATCTTACATACTCAAAAGAGACACACCCCGATGCATTCCTAGGAAAACAAGTGCAGACGACTCCAAACTCTCGTGACAGACACATTAATCAACAAACCAAAAGTATACATGTGTTGAGTAATAAGGCACTCGAGAGGACCCTTGTTCCAATGTGTGGGAGAGAAGAAAATGCAAAATCCTATGCCCTCCATCATATGGTTGTCCATCTACACTTTCAAGTATGACAAACTAATGAGACGATGGATTGAATGCAAGAACCGGTTTATTCCCTAATGTTGAGGATTAGGTCTAGAGGAGAGTCTCCTGGACAAGAATCTTAGGTGACTTCTCGACCCGACTATCATGAATGCAGTACACTAATGACATATCCTTATATTTCATGTACAAACAGAGAGTCTGATAACTAGAGGAGTTGGATTCTTTTTTACTAAAGCATGGTTGAGGTCAGAATTATAGGATCACTCAAATTGACAGTTTTGATGAAGCCTTGAAAAATCACATGCACTGTCAGGAATTCATCTAGCTCCTTCATTCTTTCGATGCTTAAGGATGAGCATAGTTTAATATAGGGGTATGATGAATCCCTATTGGATCATCATTATTCTCTCATTTTATCCTCGAAAAATAAGAACTTCACGAGAAATCTTCATCAATTTCGCATATTTGTCTAATAAACCAATCACCTATAATTAACACTAACCCTAATTTTATTGTATTTATCACTAACATTTCAAAAATCCCTAAAATTAGATTAAATATTGTATATATTTATTTTGGCTTTAAAAAGAATTTAAAAAAGATAAAGAAAATATAAAACCCTTAAAATAAGTGTTTTTAAGTCATTAAAAATGCTTGCAAAATTGTGTCTTGTACTAATGACTTTTTTTTACTCTTTGGTCAACATGAAACTTGTAGATCTCATTGAGATCTACAACTTTCATGTTTTGACTTTTTTTATACTTAGGACTCTAATTATTTTTAAAATTTTCTTTATTATCTCATTTTTTAATTTTCTGGAGCGGCCACGTGGCTGCACTTCTCTACGATAGCGAAGATTCAATCTTCCATTTGTAATCCATTATGCTAGCAGGACTTTGGATGAATCTAAGAGAAACTACATTGTCACTGAAAAGGAGATGCTAGCAGTCATCTTCGCCCTGGAGAAATTCAGATCTCATCTGCTTTGACCTAAAGTGATCATTTATACTGATCATTGTACCATCAAGTACCTACAAGCCAAGAAGGATGCCAAACCAAGGCTTATCAGATGGATCCTTCTGCCTCAGGAATTTAACCTTGAGATTCGTACTAAACATGGGGCTAAAAAAGTGGTGACTGATCTTTTATCAAGATTACTAGAGCTGGATATTCCTGAGTACAGCTTATTGCCATTTACGAAAACTTTCCCAGATGAAGACATTCAGTCAGTCTCCTCTCTCCCCTGATTCGTCGATATTGTGAATTATCATGTATCCAAGAGAACTCCACAAGATTGGTCGAAGCTGAAAGCCAACAAATTTCTGTCGGATATTCACTTCTATTAGTGGGAAGATCCTTATCTATTTCGTGAGGGGGAAGATTTCATCTGGAGGAGGTGCATTCCTCATGAGGAAGTCCAAAGTGTCCTCGAGCACTATCATGCCAGAATAAGGAGGACATAACTTATGGAGAAGAAAGGTAGCAAAAGTTCTACAATGCGGCCTTTGGTGGCCAACTTTATTCAAATACGTAGAAGACTTTGTTAAGAATTGCACTGATTGTTAGAGACCGGGTCCTACTATTAGAATGAGACACACAATGCTTTTGAAGTACATTCAGATTTCAGATGTCTTTGACACATGGGTCATTGACTTCATCGGCCCGTTCCCCAACAGCCAAGGCTTTGAGTATAGTCTGCTTGTTGTAAACTATGTGAGTCATTGGGTGGAGGCTATCCCAACTCGAGTCGCCAACATTCGCACGTTTGCCGGTTCTTAAGGGAATCGTTACAAGGTTCATGATCCCCAAAATTCTCACATTATATGGGGGTAGCCACTTCATGAACATAGCGGTGAAGAAGCTGACATATAAATTCCGCATTGAACATCGTGTTGCCTCTCCGTACCACCCACGGTCTAATGGCCTGACTGAATGCTCAAATAATGAGATAAAGACAATTCTGCAGAAGCTTGTGCGCCCTGATGGGAAGAATTGGTCACAACTTCTAGCTTCCATTCTTTGGGCCTATCAGATCACCAACAAGTCACCTCTAGGAATGTCTCCCTACCACCTAGTGTACGACAAGCCATGCCATTAGCTCGTAGAACTCATTCACAAATCTTTATGGGCAATAAGTGTCTGTAATTTGGATTCCAAGAAGGCTGGAAAGACTAGAAAGTTGGATCTGAATAGAATTCTCAAATTCCATGAGTATGAATACAATAATAGCCTAATATTAGGGTGGAGCATTAGGTCGGGTCAGCCCGGACACAACCCTGATGCGACCCGCAAAAGTTCGGGCCCGGCCCGAACCTGATGTACAAATGGACCGGGCATGGGTCCTCATTTTTCAAAAATATTATGCTAGGGCAGGGCCGGTCCCGAACTGAAGTACAAATGGGTTGGTCCCGAACTGAAGTACAAATGGGCCAGACCCGGGCCCTCATATTTCAAAATATATGTTAATTTATTTATACGCAATTTTATTCTAATTTTTATTTGATTTTTAATGAGGAATAAATACATAAAATATTAGCACAATAATAGAGTTATAATTAATTAGTGTCAATTATTTGCAACACATAATTTGTTGATTAATGTTAATTATTCAATGAATCTTGTGATTAACTTAAGCAGGAGAGTTAATAATGATGATTAATGATGATAATCTGGGATTTATCACCACCCTATACTTAAGCTAAGCTCAACCTTAAGCAAATAAAGAAACAATTTGTTAGAGAGTTAGTTTAATTAGTGAGACCCCTGACAAGTGCAAGTGAAAGTAAAAGGCTTAATTTGACCTAGAGCACTAGGTTTTATGAATCCTAAAACTCTAAGTTGATCGAGGTATTAATAAAAAGGAACTCAACTCCTCTAATTGTCAGACTCTCAATGTATACATATATATAAGAAGTATGACTTAGGGTAAACTGCAACCATGAGAGCAGAGTCAAAAATATCACCAAAAATTCCAATCTCATAAACTCTCCCAAGGACCCAACCCTCAACTCTAGGGAATAAATCTAGTTTTACCTCAATCCATTGTCTCTTTGGTTCATCGGACTTTAAAGGTATAGGTGGAAGGCAAGATTATAGAGGATGTAGGATCGTGTACTTATTTTCTCTTCCTCTCATTGGAGCATGGTTCTCTCGAGTGCCAAAACTCAATACAATATTTGTTTTGATTTCTTCCAATCATTGTGTCTGTCAAAGAGAAATTTGAGTCGTTTATACTTTTTTTCCTGGGAGTACACCAGGATGCATCTTTTTAAGGTATCTAATATACCTTCACCCAAACTTGTAGCGCTTACGATGCAGAGCCCTTTTTATGGTACAATCCCGACTCATGAAAGACTAATGATTTGGTTCAAGTGGACACGTAAAGGTTTAGAGCGCTCACCTTGAATATAGCTCATATGATGTAACTTCGTAATGAGATGAGATTTTTTTCATTTTTTTTATTTGAGGGAACTTCCATTCTTTTTGGCTGGCTCCACTGCTTTTATGAAAGATTGGCATACACTAATCAACTAGTTAAATTAATGTCATCATACCCTGGCACTTTAGGTCAAAGTCAGGAGATAGCATGAGAACATACCCCATACTGGCAAAGATGTTGACACTCAGGTTTCATGAAGCTGTCTTTAATTTTATCCCATCATCGAGCATCATATAGATCAAGTTCGAACTCAAGCTTCCAATGCCAATTTCCTCAGTGATACTTTGACTCATCTCAATCATGAATGCAGTCGTGCATGTGAGTGATAGTCAAATTCTTTTAAGTGAAAGGATAACACCAATTAATAAATTAATCTTTTGTGATTTTTATTTTTTAAGTGAGAGGGTTAATTCATTAGACTCATTCATACCCTTACCTTTGAAAAAAATTGAAAACTTTTTTCAAACAATGTCTCATAAATGTAGAAATTTTCCAAATAATTTACAAAGATTTTCAAAACAAGTAAAATCCTATTTTTCAACATTAGTAAAATATTTTTCAAAATAATATCACATAAATATAGGTTTTTAAAATATTTTACAAATGATTTTCAAAAAATTCCAAGCGGTATTTTTGCAAACCATGTAAAACATTTGGAAACCATGTCAAATATATTTATAATTTTCAAAATTTATTTTCAAAACATTTTCTTTAAAAATCAATTCAAAGATGTAATACGATACCTGTATCCCCAAAAAGTTTGAGAATTTTTTAAAATATGAGCTATGGATAAGTATACATGCAATATATACTGTAGACCCCCCCTATACTTAGCTTTTGTTATGTCCTCATAGAACAAAGTGAAATGAAGCAATAGCTCAACTAAGTATAAAGAATATCCAAAAACTGATGATAAAATCACAGATGTATTATGAGAAAAAAGAACCAGTTAAAGGAAGAAATGGACTCGGGTCCCCCTATACTTAAGCTGAGAAATAATTTAAGTATAAAGATATGAATTTAAACTATGTCACCTAAGGAGAACAATCAGAACGGCATTGAATCCTCGTTATACTTAAGTGTAAAATAAGCCTAAGTATAAAGAATAGGAAGTTAAGTGATGAAGGGATCAATGTTAGTTGAATCTCTAGATGACTAATCTCAGGAGATGATAATGGAATCTAGGGTTTCAGGAGGCTAAAGAGTCCAATAAGATTAAAACAAGCCTGATTATTTCACCAATACACCTAATGAAGATTATAAATATGGTCAAATTATCTTGTCCCTTTTATTGGTGAAAATACAAAATTTGCATTCAATACGAGCAGGCTGAAATAGGGTTTGGGCTTTATCATAGGGATTCGTCCTCACCTCTCAGCGAATGCATATATACTTGCAAATAAGGCGGGGCTTTCTATCCCAGAAACAAGATGAATTTTAGCTCCATTTTAACTATATCAACTTGCATTAGTAGACTCATTTTAAAAATTAGGTAATCACTTGTATTAAACTCTGGACACATAAGTCATCGTTTACCGTCCAGTCCCATTTCCATATTATCCTAAGTGTCAAATCACGAAAAGGGAAAGTCATGTAGACGTAAAATCATGATGTCATGCTCAAGAGAAGTACTTATAGTGAATCCAACTCTTTTCATTTACATGCGAGATTGAATAAAATTTTCATGCAAGTTGATGAAAAACCGCACCTAATCATAAGTTCTATTAGCGGGAAGAGATTCAAATTATTTGGGCCAAGTTGAACGTAGATTATGTGTGACTCATGAATCTTTAGAGATAAGTGAATCTCATAAGATGAAGTTAGTGTGTCTTGTACTACGATTCAAGCACAAATGGTGTCAAATAAGGAAGCTCTAAGAGTCGCGTGCCTAAACCCTAATATCGAGTACTCAAGTTGAGTCCCGCCCACATGAGGGTGAAACAGACTCAACACACAAATAATAGAGTCCAGTCCAAAATTATTACATCAAAAACATCAACAAAAATAATCTTCGAGAAACTTGATGGCATATTCTGCGGTTCCTCTCAGCATGAACTCCATCTTGAGCTTCATGCCTCCATTCTCCATGAGCGTCCTCGATAAATGGGCCCTACCACAGAAGAGAATAGTTTAGAAATTTCAAAGATTATCAAAACATATATAATAATGCATAAAACATTATAATAGATGATTGACCTTGATAAAATAAAAATAAACTTAAACAAAATATAAAAACCTAAATAATTATATTAATGAAGACGTGTCCCCGACAATGGCGCCATGTGATTAATCGCTAAATGCATGTAATAATAATGATCCGTTATAGCACGGACACTTAGCGTGTCATACAATAGTAACGAATGAGTAATCTCTATGAAGTGGATTCGGCTTTAATTTTTAACTGGGGAAGTCCAGGGTTTAACACAAGGACACGATCCATAATATGATTATTTAGGCTTTGGCTACGAGGTAAATTATCTAGGTCAAAACTAGCAAAAAGAATGCAAGCAAGCAATGCAATATAATGCACATCACCAATGCATGCATGGATGATACAAAAAATGTGATGATAAAACATTAATGCATGTTATAAAATAATGATGTGATGATAAAATGATAGCACAAACAAATGCATGCATAATTATGCCCTAAAATGATTCATCATACTTAAGCAAATAATCAAGATTCAATTACGCAATTTAATCCAAATCAGGTTTCATTTATAGAGATTTAAGCAACTTAATTACCTCTAATAAATTAATCAATCATTATGTGTCAAATCAAATAATTAATTAGGCCATGTAAAAGATAATGAAACATGGATCAAAATACCACTAAAATTACTTCGTTTGGATAAAGTATGCTCAAGTTATTAATTAATGAAACCAAGGGCATAATTTATAGTAAAACATAACATGAAACATCATAGAAAGGTCCCTGAAGGGACTGAAATGCAATTTTTAAAATGACATATGAATTCATTAAATATCCCCTGTGTGGGGGTATTTTTGTAATAAAGATAACTAACAGGGGCTTGGATGCAAAATTTACAACCCCGAACGTTCTATGCACGCGCGCGACGAGGTTCGAGCATAGGTTCGGTCGGTCGCATGTTAGGAGATACGTGGCAGCATCTCCTTGCTTCGTATGTGCTTTGGTTCCTCCGAGGTAGTGGTATGGAATCTGAGGCTAAAGCTCTGGAAAGCACGATGTGGACCCTTCTCAACTATCATATCATCTCCGAATTTGAATAATCTGACGGTATCTGCTTCTCCTCATATGAGAGACGTCGTGCATAACAGCGTAGAGATTAGGCTCCGGTGACCACCATATTCCTCCTCCGTCTTCATCTAACCTTGCTGAAGGTTGTCAGAACTCCACGAAACTCTGGCGAAGATGACGGACGTAATACGAAGAGCTGGCAACTTCTAATAAGGTAGGACTTTTGAGGTTCGTTGGAAGATTGCCTCTAGAACGACGCACCGCCGATAGCTCTGGCCATTAAAGACTATTGGGCCTGCATTAGTTAGAAAGCATAGCTTAAGCCAAACTGAAGAAGATGCGAGTGAATGTGAGCGAGATGGGGGTCTAAGGGAGTGGAGAAGATGTTTATCCCATATGGGTTCTCCCCATGAACAAAGAAGAAAGGGATCAAGGTGGTTGGAGGTCTGGAAGATTGGAGAGGGTGAATGGATCTTCCAGCGTGCATCATCGATAGACGATGAAGGTCGGGAAGGGGTTTGTGAGTGACTAAAGGTGGATGTATATATCTTGGAGAAATCAAAGAATTACAGTAAAAACTAAGCCTAAGTTACATGGATTGAAGCTATGTCGCAAATGAAAGGAATTGCTTGGGAAGAAGGTCGACTCGGCCTTCAGGTCTTCACTTCACATGCCTAGCCCAGGCACCAAGCTCAAACAACCGCCATTCAACGATGTGGCATGGCCGGACAACCATGGGTCAACACCAGAAGTCGAACTCCATTATCGATCTTCAATCCTCCATTCTTCCTATCACAAAGTGGAGGAGAATGCTAGGGGTTGCTTCACGTAATGGTGGACAATCCTTGCGGTTGGCGAAGGCAATCATATTTGAAGGTGGCGAGGGGGAGATGTCAGGTGGTTACCGGTGCATTTCAACCACTTGAAACCGTCAATTAGGTTAGGGTTGAAGAAGTTAGGGATGTTAGTATGGGATGTGGTTATGTGGCGAAGAGGTTGGTGGTGATTTAGATGGAAGAAGGTGTATGTGATGGTTGGTGTAAATCAGAGAAGAAAGGGTAGTTAAGAGGTTTGCGGAGAGAAAGGGGCAACAACTGGAGGTTGGGGATGAACCATGCACCATTGGACCATATGATCCAATGGATACGGTGAAGGCATAGATGAGGGGATGGGGTCGCTTGATCATCAGGTCAAGCAGTTGAAATTGAGGCATGCTGGTATGCATCAGGTCCTTTTTATCCTTGGATTAGACGACCTAGAGGGTAGGTGAGTGGCAAGCTAAGAGATGGGCCATGTGGAGTGCTCTGGGAGCGCCCCGTGACCGGATCAGAATGAGGAAAATTTAGAAATTCAAAGATAATTCTAAAAGACCCAATCACATGGATGGGTAGGAATGGAGATGGAGGGGAGGTTTTGTAATTTGTTGATGATTTGACAACATGGGAGAGGGGCATTTTTATAGAGGTGGTTGGAGGCAGTACCGACTAGGGGAGGAGCCATATGGGTCAGCAAAGGTCGTTCATGAGCGAGCGTTACATGCAAGTATTGTGGATGTGAAAAATGGCAGGAGGTAGCGAGTATCCAAGATAGACGGAGGAGGGTCGTGATCCTGAAGGGTGTAACGGTCGGTTGGGGATTTAGTTCACTCGAGGTCAACTCAAGGTGGAAGGATATTGGTTGGCAAAGGGTGTGTGTAGAAGGAGAGAGAATTAGCGTGGAGGCATGAGGTGGACCAATAGGGTGGCTTAAATCACATTTATCATTGACCAACAAATAAAAGAAAATACAAAATAGGAAAAGAAATAAAAGAAAGAGACAAATAAAAAGTGTCCAAAAAAAGTTGTTGATCTCGATGAGAACTACAACTTTCATGAAGGATGCAAAATTATAATAAATCATACGTATAAAGTATATTTTTGTATAAATATTAATTTGACAGTTAATCCAAATTTTGCAATGTTTTTATAATTTTTCTATATTTTTTAGTTAGGTTCCAATTAAAGATTAATATATGTATGCAATATATACATGATTAATAGATTTCTATAGATTAAGGAAATGGTGAAAATAAAAAATAGCAAAGATAAACTATGTACACTATCTACATGTTCAAAATCTTTTGTTTTCTCTATGTTTTGCTATTTGGGTTTTAATTCTTTATTCCAAGTTAGTATATAACCTAAGAAGATGATAAGAAACAAAGTGATATACTTCGTATTTGTACATAAAATAATAAGCACAGTAATGGTGAGAATCAGGGTTTAATATACAGATTTTATATCCAGTTTCTAACACTATTACAAGAGTTAATTAATTTATTTTAGGGGGTTCGATTAGTGAATAAATAAGGGAATTTTGCTAACATCTCTACATGGAGTAGATGGATCGAGGATTCATCAAGAACATTATTTGGTACACAAGGAATTGGACATCAAATAATTTTCTGCAAACAAGAAGAAGAAAAGTGGAAATAAGAAGAGGTGTACAAGATCTCCACAAAACTACTTCTGTCTTTATGAGTTGATGCAAAGTTGAAGGTGAGCATTGCATTGAAATCTTTTTGCTTCACTCTCATTTCTTTCTTATATAATTTTACTTACTTCAAGGACTTAGGGCCATAACTAACTCATATATTTTACTTTTTCAAGGCCATGTTGTCTGTTTGCTTTTGTACAAAAACCTTGTTAGCCACTCTAGTTTCAAGGTCAGGTGCTACTGCTATTGAACTTTGATGTATATCTTTTGACACTGATGGAAGTGGTTATTCGAGCTATACAATATCTAGCTTACATGTAACCGAAGTAATTTTAAGCTCTTCGCAAGGCCACCATCTCCTTTATATAGCAAAGGTAGAATTACAAGAAAGGAAATGGCATATAATAACAAACCTAATTTGACTCTAATTTACTCTGCCTAATAACCAATTGGACATCACATGCGATTTATATGTTTAAATTAATCAAAATTGCAATTGAGTCAAGTTGAAAAAAATGACAACTAACCATAGGACTCTAATTCGACCAACGAGAATTATAAATTAATATAACTCTCATTTTATCGTAACTCTCATTCACGCTGCATTGAATTTTTACCGCTTAAAAAATTCTCTGATGAATTACTTGATAGACAATTGCAACACATGATGGATAGATTCTGATTTGATCTAATATTTTATTGACCCTCTATCCGTTCTCAATGTTTATTTTGTAATTTTTTAGTAGGGCGTTGAGTTGTAAATTGTTTATATCTTTACCAATATAAACTCTCCCTTGGTCTCTTTCCCCATCTTCACCCTTATGTAATGAGGCTTTGATGGGGGACTTTATGAAATCCCAAGATACAATTTTATCCCACTTCCATAGGGACTGTTTCTCATGCGAGAAACTCCGCAAACCATGGTTTAGGGATTTCTTTCATTGTGGAACACAATTGTTGTAATACATTTTCTCTCAAAACCCGTTAGTGTCTCATTCTTATATTTCCATAAAGGTAGAATATATGGTTAATGATCATGCATTGGTGGTGATGATTGCAGCAAGGAAGGCATCAATGACCTTTGTATGGATAGTGGCGACGATGCATGCAAGGATGACAACAACAGTTGTGAATATCTTCCACGACCCGGCAGGGGTTGCTTCAGGATTTCAACAACATGGTTGGAAGGTGCACTTGCATTTACATCTTTGAAGAGTATTGCAATGCTCGTGGTGCAAGATTGTGGTGATTAATGAGGGTGTTGGTGATCACGTAGGGAAGAAGTGAAGCGGTTGGTGATGTTTTGAGGTGTTGGTGGGGAGGGTATGAGTAGACCTGACCAAAATGCTGGCCGGGTCAGGCCATGGGTCGGGGATCTAAAACCTCTGGTTTAGGGCCTGGGCTGTCTTGACCCACAAGCCATACTTCAAGGCCCAAGCCCGGCCCATGTCTGGGTTGAGTCGGCCAATGGGCTGAATATAAAGTATTTTTCTTAATTTTTTAATTTAATCTATAAAGATAATAAGTTTTTTAAGCATCATATAATCTTCTAAATCTAAGTAACCATAATATGTGTTATTTGACATATAGACTATAAAATACGATGTAATATTGATAATGTAAAATAAAAACTCGAAGTCTATTGTATTAAATATATGTAAATTGTAGTTTTTAGATACATATTTTTATATTTGCAGGCTAGCTAGGTTTTGTTGCACATGTCCAGGGCCCACCTAGTTGACAGGGGACCAAAGAGCAAGTCGGATCGAGCTGATCCATTCATGAAATATCTTGGCCCAAGTCTGGCCCATGAACAGGCTGTTGGCCTTAAAAACCCTAGTAAAAGCATGTAAATATCATTAATTCATGTATTCTAGCATCCATGCATTATTGTATAAAGTGTGTATAAAATACAGTTTTAATGCCAAAATTATAGAATAAAGAAAAGAAAATAAAAGGAAAAAAATTAAATTTTGAAGATATTTTATGACCCTAAACCCCGAGACCTAGGCATCTTGATGACTAGGTCGACAAGGAATAAAATAGGGGGAGATAAGGGTCAAAATACAATAAAAATCCCTTTTTATTTATTCATTTTTAAATTTCGGGACCTATTTCATTTTCCACTTTTTATACTTCAATTAAAAAACTTTGAACATGGAAGTTGTAGATAATAAAATATAGAAAAAATACAAAATTGATTTCACATAAAAATAGTATACAGTGTATAAGATACAGTCTAAATAAGATTCCAAAATCCCAACTTCTCAGACCCATATCTCTTAAATAAAAATTCAAATATAACAAAATCACCTTTAATTGTATATAACTTCTAATAAGCTATTTAATGAAGGTAGTTTCATATTTTTGGAGTTAAGGTGTGAAAGTTAGGTTTTGGACCCCTATTGTATATTTTACCCGATTAAAATAATCATTGTATTCATTCTTTATTATTTTTATAATTTTATTTTTTTATTATTTTATAAATATTATTTATAATATATGTACATATTAAAACATGAATAAAATTATAAAGAAAGTATTAAAATAAAATATGTACAAAATTACATAGATAAATTACCTATATCTATACATATATTATTAATACATCTAATTAATTAAGTGTATATATTATATAAGAAAAATATAATAAAAATATATTTAAGTATATAAAAATAACTTATAATTACATACAATAATAAACTAAAATAATAAAATCAAAAATACAAAATAAAAAAAGACATAAAAACATAGATAAATATACCTATATAACCCCTAAAACTAACTTGTAATAAATAACCTCTAAAAAATAAATAAAAATAACAATAATATACTTTGAAAAATGATAAAAAAATTATTTTATAACTTAAAATTAATAAATTCATTTATTATTTTTAATGAATTTTCAAATAATTTTGACAGAGTTTTTTCTGGTTGGTCCACGTGGACCAACCAGCTCTCTCCGCCCGTTGACCTCGGTCAACTCTCTGACTAAGGTCTGCAGGATGTCAGAACCTCGTTTCTCACCATTTTCACGATTTTTTGAAGGCCGCTCCTTGCGTCTTTTTGGAACGAAGTCTTCATGACTATTGTTCCTCATTCATTGGTGATACACGCCCACGCATCACCTCGGGTTGTGCACCGTTGAATCATCCGCACCACTTCGATCTTCTCGTTGCCTTGCCACCTTGTACATAAACCACCTCGTTCCTCCTCCGACATTTGAACCTCTTTTAACCCGTATTGGCTTCCCCTCTGGAGCTCCGGATGAGGGCAGTGACAAGGCTCTTCTCCCGTTCCGTTGCGGCGTCGAAAGGCGTGGTCGAGGGTGTGTTCCACCCCATCACCAACGAACTGTCGTCGTGAGGTTTCTTCGTGGCTCCGGCCACTGAGGTTCATTGTTTCTTGCTTTTTGTTAAAGTAGTTTAGTCTTTGGTCGATCTCCCGTATTGGCTTCACATTTTAATTGCGTTTTTTTTGCCTTAAATCACCCTCACGAAGTTCGTTGGAGCAAGTCTCCGACGAAAGCCTCTCCATCGTGTCCCGACTGTGAGTTGACCACACTACCACCTCCAAGCCTTCCCCTGCAGCTTCTTCGCGCCCACCGCATCTCCATTCAACCAGATCCCTAACGGATCTGGAGCTTGGACCACAACTCCCTCACTTCGTCGGAGGTCCGCCACCACATGTCGCCCTCCATTCACCTATGCCAAAAGCCCCCCAAGACCCTCATTTTGTGTATGTTGAACCTTTTTGCAATCCCAGGAGGCTTTAGACTCCTTAGGGGGTCGAATTTTGCACGCTTGCAGGCTCCTGGAGTACCTCCACTTCCTTGACCTTGCGGGGCAGCTCCGGCGAACGCCTTAGAATTTTGACGCCTCCCATGGACAGCTGGGCTTCCATGAGCATTTTGAGTCTATTCGTGAGATTAACTAGCGTCGATTCCAAACTCGCCCGGTACCTGTTCTTCGTCGTTGGATCTTCGCTTGTTCTTCTAGGGAAGCAACCCCCATTCGATTCTTCAGCCCGCAGTCGTACGATCAAGAGCCACGATCTAATCCCGGCCATTAATCTATGAAGGGGTATTGTGCGTCACAGGCGCGCCACTTGTCAAGTGAGCGGTTATCCGTCGTTCGATCGCCAAAGCTTTGGTATTTTGCAATCTCACCCGAAGCATTTTGTATTTATTAAGTAGTAGAGAAACTTTCGTCTACAACGTATTATATTTTGTAATAACTGTAATAAGGCCCCTAAACTTTTTGTAATTACCCTTTAGTCCTTGCCAACTCACCTCATGTGGTCGCCCACGTGAGGTGGGTATTTTGCAAGCAAGGCCCTATAGTTTTTTGATATTTTGTTTAATCTAGGAACTTATTATTCACATGATATATTTTTGAGAAAATTGCTACTTTGGCCATGTACTTTATTTTATTCACAAAAAGGCCCCTCTCAGCATTGTAGTTTCTCTTTGTTTCTCGTATTTATTTCATATAGCTACATTGCTTTAAAAAATTTACAAAAATAGGTGTAGACTCCTGTTGCATTGTACACTCACACCCTTATTTTACATTTTATTTTTAGGCACTTTAACTATTTATTAAAAATAAAAAACAACCCTTTTTGCTCTTGTCTACACCGGAAAATACAAAAAAATAAAAAGTTCTTAAAAATCCAAAAATATATATTTTATATTTATTTACTTGTCACTGATTAGTAGACGGCACGATGTTGGTTGACAATCCTGCTTCTACCCTTGTTAATTTAATTAGGTTAATGGTTAAAATAAATATTGTGTCGTTTATTGTAGTCGGCTAAAATTGGACTTATCAAAAACCACTTTAATTAATGTTCAATTAAACACGAGTGGCAGATTTATTTTACTTGGGCAAGCCCAAGGTCGAACTCAGGGAGGCAGTTGTCTCCTTAGGTAAATTTTAAGCGAATTTAGAGGTCGGATTTTCAGAAGATAATTTTTGGTATTTTTAGCAAATATTTATGCAATAAAGGAAAAGTAAATGCAATTTTCAGGCCAGTTTACAAGTTATATCAAAAATGTGATCAAACAAAGTCCAAAAACTATGAAACTTGGCCAGAATATGAAATGCAATTAATTTAAGCTACAGTAATTTTTTGGATTTTTCTGACACTTTATGAATTTACTGTGAATTAAAAATGAATGCAAAGTGATTTTTACAAAATTAATTTTAATAAATATCAAAACACATTATTTCCATATATAAAATTATCCTAGATAGATCTAAGTATGATGAATCCATGAAAATTGATAAACCTAAAATTCTATGTGAATTGGACCTATTAAAAATCAATTAAGGAAATCACTAATTAATTTATCCATGCCTCGAATGCGTGCCAATGCAAAGATTTTTGAACACAATGTAAAATAAATTATCCTAAGTCTAATGTGATTTTTTTATGATTTTTGAAGTAACAAGGAATTTAATATGAATTAAAAGGCACACAATGGGTAAAATGTGGGAAAAATAACCAAGTTAATAATATTAAATTCCCAATATGTCATAAAAATGAAACACATGTCACATAAGATAGAGGGCAAGATAATCTACATCAAGCAATTTTTAGAACTGAAAACTGATGCCAAATGGACATCTAAATATGCGTGCAAATACATGGACCAATTTGCAAATATAGAAAATAAAAGTACTAAAAATTAAACATGCTGACAGGGACTTAAATGCAATTACCTATAATGCTGGGGGAAGTGTGCAAAATGTCCTCTAGACCACGTACGCCTCACGTGATGCTGCTGGCAGGGACTGAATTGTAATTTGCAAAACTTCTAGGGGCCTATGTGCAATTTACCCAACCCGCACATGAGAAACGCGTGAAGTGGCTTAGCTCGGGAGGCATCAGAGGCTCGAATGTCGGCTCGGGTGCGGTGCAGGCTCGGACGTGCTTCGGGATAGCCTCAGGAGCTCCGAGCCTAAGGGTCGGGGAAGAGGCTCGGAGGATGCGACATGGCACTCGATGGACCGCTCGATCGATGAAGATCAAGCAGCTACTAAAGCTGATACATGGTGTGATACGTGATGAGCGTCCCGACAACTAGGGTATAAGGTGCTAAACGGTCGTTGTGACCCAAGCGATCAGGATGACTCGATCAAGAAAAAATAGACCACCAATAAAGATAAAATCAAATCGAAAATCAATAGCGGTCTTGCTATTAGTTTAACCTGGTATAGCGACCAGGGTCGAACATAAGGAGCACGAATTGGCCTCGCGGCCTACGAAGTAGTCAAAAAGAAGGAAAAAGAAATAAAAAAGGTATTTTTGGTGGTTTTTAAATCTTTTATATTTTTTTGGATTTTTAAGATATTAAGAAAATAATAAAAACAAGGAAACAACACACTTCAACAATTTATTTAATACACTAAAAATCAACCAAAAATTCAAAATAAAAATATTTTTTGTGTTTTTTATAATTTTTACTGTTTTTAGTGAATTTTTGAGATTTTTCTGATGTTTATTTAAATTTCTAAAAATGAAAAAATGTCAAAAACTGTAGGTACTGTCCAGCCGAGCTTAAGGGGTTTAGATAAAATATCTAAGAGTCCCCAATAAGCCGGGAGGTATTTTTCCTGTATAGAGAAGAAAACAAGGAAAATTTGAGCACCTAAATTATTATTTTTGAGTTTTTAATTTATTTATTAGAATTTTTATAAGATTTTAAGTGTTTTTCAATTTTTAGGTGTTTTAAGTAATGAAAAATAGCCAAAATTGGCTAGAAAATCAAGCACAGCAAAACAAACAGTAAATAATTTTTTTGTGATTTTTAGATGAATTTTAATATTTTTTTGGGATTTTTAAAGTCAGACAGTAAAGAAAATAGATGTTTTGAATTTTTTAAAAATATCAAATCAAAACAAAATTGTCCCCAAAATTTCCAGAAAATTTTACACTATGGCAGGAGCCATGTATCCAATTTTCATTGGATTTGGAGTTGGTTTACTATTTTATTAAAATCAAACACAAGGGCACAGTATACAGGGACCAAAACGCAAATACCAAGAGTCCTGGGGGGTTCGGTGCAAAATACCCAGAGATCCACGTGCAAAGCGCGTGACCTGAGGCACTCATGGACCTAAATGTGATAAAAACTAAGTCCTAGGACCTTTTGGTAACAGGTACTAAAAGTCCGAGGGCTAGTCTGCAAATAACCCACAAATTAACGCACATGCATATAAAAACAACTCACAGGGGCATATCTGCAATTAACCAAAAGTATTCATTCATTGAGTAACATCCAGAACTACAAGGGCGTAAATGCAAAAAGCCCAGAAAACCACGTGTCGAAGCATGTGCTACACCATAGACAGGGGCATAAATGCGAAGAAAATAAAGTGCAGGGGTCCACAATGCAATTGTACCAAAATTAATCAACTAAACTAAACATTTACAGGACTAATTGCTAAATAAAATAAAAGGAGGGCCTAAGGGTAAATTACCCTTTATTAATGGAGCCGCTGGATGAGCACCACGTGGTACATCTGACGGTGAGGATGCAGGTGGCTCTCCAAGGCTGGGCTCCTCCTGGTGATCGGACGGCTGGAGCTTCGCCACGTGCTGGATCCGACGGTGAAGACGTGTCGCGGCTCAGCTCAGCTGATCAACGGTGTAGATCGCCCCCAGAAGGATCTGGCGGTCGTGGATGCTCCTCAAGTGGATGGACACGATCAAATCTGGAGCGCGAGAGGCGATCGAACGGTAGACAAAGGTGGAGGATGAACTGGCCTCCGGCGAACTTCGCCGAGGTCGTGACGGCGCTGGCCTCCTCCTAGGAGCCCTTTGATGATCGTAGAAGGTGCGTGGAAGGCTTCCGCGTCTACTGGAGGTCTCCGATGACCCAGCCGAACTCTGGGGAGCTCCGGCGAGGTCGGCGGAGGTAGAGCTCCTGGCCTGAATGGTCCAAGCCCTCGTATGGGCCTGGATGATCCTGCAAAGTAAACCAGAACACTCGTGGGTCGAGGGCAAACTGCCTTGACCCGGTTAGGCGGGGTGAAGGTGGTCGGAGGGTCGGTGTGGGCGAGCTCCGGCGAGGGTGAGGACGGAGGAGCTCGAGCCCCAGCTCCTGTGCAAGCTGGGTTGAATGGAATGGTGCAGAACATGCGTGAGGGAAGGGCGAATCCGATGGTATGGTCCGATGATCGAGTGAAAGGCGGGGGTGGCCGGAATCGGAGATGAACGGCGACGGCGAGATTTGGGGGCAATCTAAAATTAGCGAAAAGGAAAGGCCAAAGGGTCTACCTGGGTGGACGAAGAGACTGTGGACGAGTTGGCGATGCTCTGGATCGTGGCCTCGAGGAGCGTCTCCCTCCGAGGCTCGAGCTCTCGCTCTAGGCGGAGCACGGCGGTGGTAGCTCGCCGGATCAGTGGCCGCTTGCTCCCTCCTCGCTGCGACACTTGCTGGAGCAAGCTGTCACTCTCGCCAACACAGTGGAGGTCACAGGTAGCGAAGCAAATGAGCCAAAGATAGGAATGGAGGTGGCGGAGCTCGGGCTATATATGTTGGAGGGTCCAGGAAGATGAGCGCGGGTAGGGCATTCTGGAGCGCGGACCTCGAGGTGGATACCCCGGCGAGGGTCTCGGATGTAGCAGGAAGGAATCGGACCCGGGGTTTAGGCGAGGGGGAATCGGGTTTAGGCGCTAAAATAGGGGGAAGTCGGGTCGGGCGCCTAACCCGTGGGAAGTGGTCCTGGGGGGGGCAGTTGACCTGGCGGTCAACAATCCCCAAGGCCAATGGGTGAAGGCCACGTGGCAGATATTTGAAAGTGAAATTAAAGGTAGCTAATGGCCGAATTATTAAAAAGTTAAAACATGAAATATTTTTATTTTATTTTTTTCTATTTTTTAGTGATTTTTAATTAATTTTTCAAAGTAAAAATAGTGTATTTACATAGTAGGGTTATATATAGGTATATATACAATATATAGGTTTTTAATTTTGATTTTTAATTTTATTCTTTTTATTTTGTTTTTGTTTTAATTTATTTTATTTATTTACACTATATGATATAGAATATTTACAAAATTTTTGGAAATTAATTTTATTTATTTATAAGGCTAAATAAATATACATGAGTGGACTATATACATGGTGAAAGTGATGTTTTTGTTTTCTTTTTAATTTTTTTTCTATTTTTATCTTGATTTTATATTTAGAAATATATACATGTATTTACAAGTCAATCTGAGTCTATTTTTCTGAGGAAAATACTTTTATTTTATTTACATAAATATTTACACACATGAGCCCCTATCTCCCTCTACTTTGGCTTTTATGCGGTCAGGCCCATGCTGAGCCCTCCCTTGGGTTAGGTTGCTCAATATTTATTCTAAATATTTCCCTCTTTTTCTTTTTAATCTTTATTCTTTTATTTTTGCACAAAAACATGCTAATTATAGGTTTTTACACAATGCATGCTTTTGGTAATTATTTCTATTTACAACTATATACATGCATTTGCAAAGGTTTTTGTAGCTAAAATATAAGAATAAAGAGTAATGAATGAGTATTCATCAATACGGCCCGTTGGATCAAGATGGATCCAACGGTATCTGTAGCAGGGCTGGCGATGGAGATGTGATAGATCGAGGGCTGTTAGATCCTCCTGATCCGACGGGGTCTGGAGCTCGAGGAAGAGGTGATGTGGCATGTTGCGAGATGCACGATCCTCACGAGATCGGGCAGCTACTGTAGGTCGAAGGAGAGAGAGCACGTGGCAGGATGGTGAGCATTGGATCCTCCTGATCCGACGGAGGCGGGGCGCTGGCGACATGGCTCGATCAGAACCGTCTGATCGTGAGGATCGGACGGTGGCTGTGCGTCATGTTCCTCCGGTCCGCCGCCTCCTTCAGCGGACATGGTTGGGCTCCGACGAAGTCCCCTTAGCTCTGTCGCCTCGATTCTCGCTCGATGCTGCTCTCCGGAGGCTCCTAAGTAGCTGGGGACGATCGTGGAGGCTTTGCGGAGCGACCGGAGCGTCTGGACGAGGCGGAGGTGGTCCACAGGCCGGAAGCGATGAAGCTCGATGAAGCTCCAGCGACGCTTCCGACCAATGAAGGAGAATGTACTTGCAGGGGTTAGTTTCTATAGCCGAGATGTGCAGCGTGTTTGTGAGGTGAATGCGAGTGCAGCTAGAGGCCTGGGGCGGAACGAAGGTGGTCAGGTGATGTTCCTCTGCCGTGGCGGCGGATCTCTTGGTCGGAGGAGGTGTAACGGGTCATGGGGTTGATCCGAAGATACCGCGAAGGTCAAAGCTCCAAGGCGGAGCACGATGGGGGATCAGGTGAACATGAGATTGATCGTAAGAGGTAGAGAAATTAGGAGAAAAATGAAGAAAAATAAGGAGAAGATTGGAGGTGGAATGTAGGATGCTACCCGGGGATAGAAGCTCGACGGGGAGCTCCTAGTCTTCGCTCAAAGGTCGGTAGAGGTCCTGAGCTCGTGCAGCTTACCGGAGGAGTTGCGGCATGGCGAGGATACTGTGGATCTCGCTGGAGAAGATAAGGTCGTCGTCACTCGACTTCTCACCTAATTGTTGTCACCAAAAGGAGGATAAGAGCTCGGGGTATCTCTCTGCAGGGGCGGACAGGGTTGACGGTCGCCGGTGGTGGAGTATTTATAGGTTGGAGGTGAGGGTGTAGGTGACGGGATGACAAAGTTGGTGGAGTGACGAGCCGCTGAATACGATGATTAATTCGGTCACGTTGTAGCACGTGTACTTAGCGGTTCGGTCAGAACCGAGAGAAGGATCTCCGTGAAGAGTGTCTCGGCTTAATTTATATCCCGGGCAAGTCCGGGGTCGAACTCAGGGAGGGAAAGGAACAACTTGGGTTTAATTCAAAAATTTAGGTCTAGATATCCAATGCGGTATTTTTTAGATTTTTTTATGCAAAAAAAAGAAATATCAATGCAAGATGCGGTTGGATTAAAACACTAAGAAAACACACAACAAGGCCAAATTATTTTTAATGTCAAATTAGTCCAATTTAGCCAAATTATATTTTTCCTAGAATACTAATCCAGAGATGAAACAAAGCACATTTTTTTGGAATTTTAGGACTTAAAATGCAACAATGAAAAATACACACTTTTTAAGGATCTTTTTGCAATTTATCACACAAATAGAAAGAAAAAATCATGAAAAAATTACTGGAATGAAAACATGATGCATGGAAGCTACAGTAATTTTTTTGGAATATTTTGACAAGTTATGAATTTTTTATGGATTTTTTAGTGGAAACAGAGTGACAGTGAGTAAATAATTTTTATTAAATCCACGTTATCAAATTAATCAACTTGCAAATTATCTCAAATAGATATTTAGATCTAGAATCCAGGAGAGTTGAAATTTCGCAAAAAGCATGTATGTGGATTTAATTAAAAATCAAATACTAAATTCACTCTACGAATTATTTCAGGCACAAAACATCTCCATTTTGGTTGAAATTTGGACAGTAAATTAATCATATTTCAAGGCATCATTCTTAATTTTTGTGGATTTTTTGGAACAACCGTGTGTGAGGTATACTTTTAAGGGTCCAGATTGGGTAAAATATGCAATATTTCAATTAACCATTTTTAATTAATTACCCAACTACCATAAAAATACAAATAAATACTCACATTACAGAGGGTAAGTTGCTCAACATAAAAACATTTTTCATTGAATAAAATGATGCTCAACAGGTGTCCAAATCAACATACGAACACAGGGGTCTTTGTGCAAAACAGAAATTAAAAAGAAACTCAAACTTATGTACAGGGACTGATTTGAAATTACTGAAACATGAAATAAAGAAAATGCAATTTTTACAATAAAAAATTCAAAGGGAAAAAAGGCATCTTCTTCTTCCCTGAGATGTACGAAGGAGGTGGAACCAAATGGTGGAGGAGGTCGGCGGCGGTTGGCACGACCGCGCGCGGCCGCGATGTAGGCGACGCGCACCTCGCGCCGACGGCGATGGAGAGTAGGGGCGGCTGGGGTGGTCGGAGAGGCGCGAGGGAGGGCGGCCCGCTGGGGTGGTCGGAGAGGCGCGAGGGAGGGCGGCCCGCTGGGGTGGTCGGTGATGGAGGCAGCCGCTTGCAGCGGCGGCCGCGCTGGAGGGGCGGCGCAGCAGGTGGCGGTCGGTGGGGCGGCCGCGACGGCGGCGGCGCCGCGCACTGGCGGCGAGGAGATGAGGGGGGGGCGGTGGCGGCGGGGGTGCCGCTGCTTTCCTCCCGTTACTTCTTTTTTTTGTTTTTCTTATTTTTTTTAATTGTTTAAAATTTTTTATTTTTTTTTAATTTTTGATTAGACAGGGAATACAAAAAAAATGATAATGAAGGGGGAAAAATAATGTGATGATAATAAACTAAAAAGAAATGGGAAAGATGATGCTGTGATGGTGGAAGGATGATATGTTGTGTGCTAAAAAAATTTGCAAAATACCAAGATGATAAAATTACCTACGATGAACGCGGGCGCCTATGAAGTGCTCTCGTGAGCACGGTCTTCGCTCAAATCGCCGGCGTGCGATGAGCTCGAGCAGCGCGCGGTTGCGGCTGCGATGTTGGCCAAAAAACCAACGGATCACACCGGAGAGAGGGCCGTCGTCGCTCGACCGCGGTTGCGTCGCTGTCACCGATTCAACTCAGGGAACTAAGCTCTCCTCACATAAAGATGGATCAAAGGCAAAAATGAGGAGAATGGCATGTATATAAAGAAGAAGAAAAATGGAAGTTAGAATTAAGATGGAGTGGGATGGAGGTTAATAAAATGGTGGAGTTGAATTAGAAGTTAGAAAATATGGTGGAGTAATGGAGTTGAATGGTGGTTATTGTAGAGAATGTAAAATAATTAAATAAATAAAATGAAATAAAGTTATCTACTTTAATTACAAAAGAATAAAATAGATAGTGGACAATTTACAAGGGAAGACAAACAACATGTACACATTTTTTTTACTTTTCTAATATGTAATTTTTTTGTCTTTTTAAAAAGAGATATTTACAACGGAAAAATACAATAAAATAATATAAATAAAATACAACACAAGCATGATATTTTTGTACTTTTAATAATTAATAAAGATAAAATAAAAATTAAAGAAAGAATGCGTATATACAAGGTATACAATGTACATCTAGGTCCCAAAACCCAACTTTTGCAAATGAGCTCCGATTTTAATGAAACCACTTCCGTTGGATAGATAATTTTCTAACTTGAACTTTAAAAGTGAGTTTGGTGAATTTGGAGTTCGTACGGAGCAGGAATTTAGCTTGGAAGTTGGTCTTTACGGCTTTTTCCCATTGAGATCTAGGAGCATTTATTTGAGGTAAAATTTATTTTGTATTTTTGTATTTTTATATACATTTTTATAAACAAGTTAGAGAAAGAATTAGGTAAAAAGGAGTTGAAATGAAATTATTAAAAATACATGAAGTTTTGGGCTATTTACATGTATAAAACTCTTGTGATTTTGCGGCTTTTTTTATGTTAATTTATTTTATACAATCCAATATACAATAATTAGTGTGTTTTATTTACAAGAGTAATTTTTCTAATTTATGTATTTTATAGACATTTATAAGGGATTTTACTCGGGGATTTTGCTAAGATCAAGATATTAAGATGATGAATCGTGAATTCATCACCCCCCTATACTTAAACTTTGCTAGTCCTCGAGCAAATAAAGAATGAATAAGTTGGGTTAACCCCTGACTGTGCATGTGAATACAAGACTTGATCTGTTCAAGAACTCTCGGTTTTAGAGATCCTAAAATTCTAAGCTAAACCAAGCTCTAGTCAAAAGGTACCCAATTTCTCTAATCATCAGACTCTCTTTGTATACATATATATAAGAGATATGACTTTAAGTGTTGACCGCAGTTACAAGAGTAGAGTCACAACGTCACCCAAGGTTCCAGTCCAAGAAACTCTCCTATGGACCCGATCCTCAACACTAGGGAATAAATCATTTCTTGCATCCAATCCACCGTCTCTTTAGTTGTCAGACTTAAAAGTGTAGATGGAAGGCCAGTTGATGGAGGGCATAGGATTGTGTCATTTCTTCTCTCCCTCTCATTGGAACAAGGATCCTCTCGAGTGCCTTATTACACAATGCATTTTTTTGGTGTTGATCAGTGCGTCCGTCAAGAGAAGTTGGAGCCGTCTGCACTTGTTTTCCTGGGAGTACACCGGGGTGTGCCTTTTTTGAGTACCTATCGTACCTTCTACACCCAGACTTGTAGCATTTACGATGCAGAACCCTTTTTTGGTGCAAGCCCGACTCCTGGTCCTAATAGCGGTGGTCCAAGTGGACACTTTTGAAATGGTTGGGAGCGCTCGCCTTTGGTGGAAGCTCTTTTGATAATTGACTTTGTGGAATGAGAGCTTTTCTTTGACATTTCGCTTTGTAGTATTTGTGGCTAGCTCCACTGCTTTTACCAAGAGTTGGCGCACACTGATCAACATTTTTTTATTTTATCACACCCTGGCACATAGGTAAATATCAAGAGATAGTACAAGAACCATGTTCTCATACTGGCTAAATGTGCTGACACTCAGGTTTCATGAAGCCTTCATTGATTTTATCCCATCCTCGAGCATCATTAAATCAAGTCCAAACTCAAATCCCTCATCCCAGTTGCTCAAGTGAAATTTCAACTCATCTCATCATAACTGCAGTCGTGTTCGTGAGGTGCTGATCATATTCTTAAGGTAGAGACTAAGTATTCAATATAGCACACAAATCTTTCAAACTAGGGAAATGTGAATAATTAAGTCAAGGACCCTAATGACTAAGGCTGGTTAACTCAAAATCTCAAGACCTCATAAACCAAGTGTTCTTGAACATCACTAGTCTTGTGTGAAAGTGAATTGTGTCAGGGATTAAACCAACTTATTAGTTAGTTTTTTTTTGTTAGAAAAGTTTTGCTTCTTCTTCTTTTTTTTCAAGAGTTTTTTTTTTGAAAAAGATAGGTAAATAAGAAAAGATTTTTTTTGAAAAAGTTTTTTTTTCTTAGCAAATAAGGAAAAAGAGTTTTTTTTAGGAAAGAGTTTTTTTGTGTTTTTTTTTTTTACTCACCCCATAATTATTGTATAATATATATAAAAAATACGTGAAAGTACGAGGTATGGGTAAAGTATATATGCAATATATACATGCCCCCCTATACTTAGCTTGTGCTATGTCCTCATGGCACTAGGTGACAAAAAGACATAGCTCGTACTAAGCGTAGGAAAGCTAAAATAATAGAAAGCATAGAAGTCGATCCGCCCCCCCTATACTTAGGCTCTGGACAGCCTAAGTGTAGAAGAAGAGCAAAAATGGGGCGGACGAGGTCAAGAGGAGAAATGATGAGTAAATTCACATGGCGGGCATCGGTCCCCCCTATACTTAGGCTTTGGTCAGCCTAAGTATAGGACAAGAGTAAGTGTGAGAACCGATGTGATCTCGAGAATATACAAAGAAGGGAGAATATGTACAAGAGTGATTGAATCTTCTAAGATGTTGAATCTTGATGCTGCATCTTCATGAAGAGTAATAAGATGTATCTGCTCTGTGCTCACTCTGTTTGAAGTTGATGACCTCGACTTGGACTAACTGCTCTTTGGAATCAACAAAATGCTTCAACAGCTGTCCATTCACTACATGAGATTGTGCACCATCTGTGAGATCAGCTATCTCTACACTTCCATTCTCGTGAACTTTCTTAACCACAAAGGGACCCGTCCATTTAGATTTAAGCTTCCCATGGAACATCTTCAACCTGGCATTGAACAACCATACCTTTTGTCCAGGGACAAAGTCTTTGCACCTAATGTGCTGATCATGCCATCTCTTTACTTTGTCCTTATAAATCAAACTGTTATCATATGCCCTGTTTCGGATTTCCACAAGCTCGTTCAAGTTCAAGTCTCGGCAAAGCTTCCCTAGGTGACAACTCCAATTAATCTTCTTAATTGCCCATTCGGATTTATGAATCAATTCTGCGGGCAAATGGCATGGCTTTCCATAGATCATTCTAAATGGTGAAGTACCCAATGGTGTCTTGTAGGCTCTCCTATAGGCCCACAGAACTTGGTCCAAAAGCTGAGACCAGTTCTTCCTATCGGGACAAACCAATTTCTGCAAAATACTCTTCACCTCTCTGTTCGAAACCTCTGCCATACCGTTGGACTGTGGGTGGTAAGGACTAGTAACTCTATGTTCAAATCCATAGTCCTTAGCTAAAGATCTCATATCTCGATTCACAAAGTGGCTACCCCCATCAGATATCAAAACTTTTGGCACCCCGAACCTAGCAATAATATGATCTCTCACAAACTTACAAACAGTTTTGTTGTCTGCGGTTCGGGTTGGGATAGCCTCCACCCACCTAGATAAATAATCAACCGCCAACAAAATGTACTCATGTCCTTGGCTGTTGGGAAAGGGACCCATAAAATCTATGCCCCATGCATCAAAAACATCACAAATAATCATCGGTTGCATGGGCATCTCATCTCTCTGTCCAACTGTCCCTCCCATCCTTTGACAAATCAGGCACGACCGTACAAAATCAATGGCATCTCTAAACAAGGTCGGCCAATACAATCCACATTGAAGTACTTTGTGAGCGGTTCTCTTTCCCGAATGGTGTCCTCCAGCCTCAAGTGAATGACAATATGTGAGGACACTTTGGTATTCCTCCTGAGGAATACACCTTCTCCAAACACAATCCGGTCCTTCGAAGAAAAGGAAGGGATCGTCCCAGTGGTATCTCCTCGAATCCGACTTCAGTCGATCAATGCTGCTCCTAGTCCAACCATGGGGAACTTGCTTGGAGACAAGATAGTTCACCATGTTGGCATACCATGGGAGTGAGTCAATAACACAAATTGACTCATCTGGGAAGGTTTCTCTAATCCGCTCATGATCAGGAGAATCCTTAAGTTCAATCCGAGAAAGGTGATCAGCCACGACATTCTTCACTCCAGGTTTATCTTTAATCTCCAAATCAAATTCCTGGAGGAGTAAAATCCACCTAAGAAGACGTGCCTTCGCGTCCTTCTTTTCCATTAAGTATCGAATGGCTGTATGATCAGTATATATTGTCACCTTAGAGCCCAAAATATATGATCTGAACTTCTCGAGGGCCCATACTACCGCGAGCATTTCCTTTTCAGTCACTGTATAATTTTTCTGTGTAGGATCTAAAACTTTGCTCGCATAGTGAATCGCAAACGGAATCCCCTCTCGTCGTTGTCCTAACACAGCTCCTATAGCGAAATCTGAAGCGTCAGTCATGATCTCAAAGGGGAGAGACCAGTCAGGAGCTTGTAGGATAGGCGAGGCACAAATCTTCCTCTTCAAGAGCTCAAAGGCCTCCAGACACCTGTGATCTACAACGAACTCTATGTCTTTCCCTAAGAGCTCAGTCAGTGGGCGGGCGATCTTTGAAAAATCTTGAATGAATCTCCTATAGAATCCAACATGCCCTAAGAATGACCGCACTGACTTTACGTTGGTAGGTGGATCGAGTTTCTTGATCACCTCCACCTTGGCAGGGTCAACCTCCATTCCCCTTTTGGAGATGACATGCCCCAACACGATACCCTCCGTCACCATAAAGTGACTCTTCTCCCAGGAGAGTACCAGATTCACCTCTCTACACCTCGTGAGGACTCGGTCCAAGTGCGCTAAACATGTATCAAAAGAATCACCATGGACCGAGAAGTCATCCATGAACACTTCCAGGAAATCTCCCACCATCTCAGCAAATATGGCTATCATGCACCGCTGAAATGTGCCCGGGGCATTGCAGAGCCCGAATGGCATGCGCCTGAAAGCATAAGTGCCGAATGGACATGTGAATGTGGTCTTTTCCTGGTCCTCAGGGGCTATGGCCACCTGGTTGTAGCCTGAGTACCCGTCAAGAAAACAGAAGAACTCTTTCCCTGCGAGTCTCTCCAAGATCTGATCAATAAAAGGCAAGGGAAGGTGATCTTTCTTGGTCGCAGCATTCAGGCGCCTGTAGTCGACACAGACGCGCCACGACGTGGGTACTCGTGTCGCGATCTCTACCCCCTCCTCGTTGGTGACCATCTGAATTCCCGACTTCTTCGGGACAACATGAAGTGGGGCCACCCACTTGGAGTCAGAAATAGGGTATATGAACCCTGCTTTGCACCATTTCTCAATTTCATTCTTCACCACTTCCCGTAGATTGGGGTTAAGTCTCCTCTGAAACTCACGGGAAGGTCTCACATTATCCTCAGTAAAAATGTGGTGCGAGCAGAGAGCGGGGTTGATGCCCACGAGATCCGACACTGTCCAGCCTATTGCTTTGCGGTTCCTCTCTAAGACCTCTAACAACCTAGACTCCTGTTCTAAAGTCAAGTCTGAGCTAATGATGACAGGATATCTCTCTTTGGGTCCCGCAAGAAAGGCATACTTAAGTGTAGGAGGTAGTGATTTCAGTTCTGGCAATGTGGTATCATCAAGCAGATCTGGTTGAACTGAATCTGAATCTGGTTCCGTGGTGCATGAAGGTGGGCTAAGCTGAGTAGTACTCGCCACCAAATCAGAAGAATCGGGAGTCAGATCGTCAAAAGTATCCATACAATCGGCAAAAGCCACGTCCGACTCGTCATCTATGTCCCATGATTGTTCCGAAGATGATGGAACTGACAGATCCGGATGGATCTCTAAGTCATCATGAGAATAGGTTGATGCATCTCTAACAAGATCAGACAACACCTGGCAAACTGCATCATGCACTATATCCTCTCCAGATGAAAGGGTCTCGCTCTGTCCTGAAGGAGTCTGTCCCCAAATCCCAACTGTGCTAATCATACTGCAATCTGCCTCTGAAGATGAGTACTCTGTACTACTCTCTGAATCAGGTCGCTGACACTTGGTTTGCTTCATCTCAAGGTTCACTTCTCCGCCTGGAGAACGGAACTTCATCATTCCCGTACCATAATCGAAAACTGCGCCTGCGGTCCTAAGGAAGGGTCGCCCGAGAATGATCTGAGATTCTCTCCAATGATTGGGGGTCTCCATGTCCAAGACAGTGAAGTCCACCTGATAGTTCTTCCCCTCAATCGAGATAACGACGTTCTTCACTTCTCCCTTAGGCTTCTTCATTGAACGATCTGTGAATTGGAGTAAAGCTCTAGATTTGCGAAGTGGTCCCAACTCCAATTTCTGATATAATGCTAAGGGGAGTAAGTTGATCGAAGAACCGTTATCTAAGAGTGTGCGTGCAAACGCAATGTCGTCAATACGACTCTCCACATAGTGAGCACCCATGTCTCTCTTTTTCTTTGGCAAAGTCTGATTCTTGAGACAATAGGTTGTGGCTACTGATAAGACATGTGTCTTTATATTTCGGTTGTCTTTCTTCCTGCTAACCCTTGTAGGTGTGCATCTCACCTTAAGGTATTTCTGGAATGCAGGATGGTTAGCCACATATTCATCAAATGGCACCTTAACTGTGATGTTTTCTTTACAAAACCGTGCCATGTCGGGGTCATCTTTCTGAATCTTTTTGATGCGCTTTCCTGCCGTAAGAGCACGGGGGAAAGGGATTGAAGCTAGGGAAACAGAGGATGAAGAATCTGAATCATGAACTGAAAGATCATTCTTTGCATTAACGGAAACAGAGTTCTTCATACAAGAATCTTTTTGATGCAACATGGACTCGAAATCAAAACTATCTACTACAGGTTGTGGAATAGAAGCTGGAGTGGTATCCGCCACAACCGGAGATGCAAGGTCCTCCGTAGACTTAGAAGAATATCCATGCTGACGATGCTGCGTATGTGCTCTCCTCCTCCTCTCGGCTCCCTGAGTAGAAATCCTCGAATGGTGCTGATGGGGCTCTGAAATATGATGCCTCTCCTCCTCGTCCTCTGAAGACTCCTCAGGTAGAGCTCCAGAGATGCCCCTCCTCGTGTCCCTCGCCCGGTCAGGTACGACCACGGTCCTTCCGCTCCTGAGTGACATGTGGTTAGCCTCGTCAACGAAAGAATCTCATGTTCAGATTTAGGAGATGCTGAATAGTATACCTGACCAAAGTGCTGCTGAGAACTAGAACGGTTCAGGCTATTGGGGTTAGCCTGAACTTGGGCTGGGATCGAGGTAGAGGGTGCAGTCTGCTCGTCTCGCCATCTGGACAGGTGGTTGACATCCACCCGTAAGTCCTGAACCTCGTTCCTGTAGGAACGTAGCTCATCGAGTATCTGCTGCTGAATATCCACGGGACTAGACGATGAAGGAAGTGGATAAGATTGAGAAGAAGAACGGGAAGACTGGCCTTGCTGGTCAGTGTACTACCTCTGCTGCTGTTGCTGGGGTTGCGGGCCCTGCTGGCCCATCTGGTAATGGCCCTGTCGGCCATACTGCTGGTACTGCTGCCTCTGCTACTAGGGTGGATGGAATCCAGGGCTCTGCTGTGACGGAGGTGGTGCGGAGGTGAATGCGGTGTTGTGAAAGGTCGGGGGACGCTGATAGGTCTGTCGGTCTCCCGTACTTCCCTGTCTGGCAGGGTCCTGAGTATACCATATCCCATTCACCTCCCAAACTGGCGGAGGCTCCTCCTGGACTGTCTCTGCTACTGGAGGTGGCTGCTGGAAAGAGTGGGTGTAGGATTGGTCCTGCTCCCACGGCTGGGGTTGCCCTGACACCAACTGCTCCTGAACATGGTGAACTCGGTATACGGGAGCAGAAGGTGCAGTCACGGTGGGTATCCTTATCTTAGATACCTTCTCAGTCAACTCCTCCATCTGTTTTGGAAGTTTGGAGACGCTCCGGTCTAACTCATCAATCCTCCTGTCGATCTTCTCGACTACAGTAAGCTTGTCAGCAAGAAGTCCCATGCTAGGGATCACATCCTGAGAAAGATCGACTACAACTGATTTTCCCCCTCCAAATGAGAGTGAACTGGGGGATGGTGTATAGGCCCTGCTGGCCATCTGTGAGCGGCTAGTTTCAGCCATCTGCTCGAATACCCTCCAGACGGTATCCGCTCCTCGTGATGTATAGCTGCCTCCACAGGCAGCGCTCACTAAACCCTGCATCTCAGGGTTGAGACCAGTGAAAAATGATTGGACCAAGATGTTATCATTTAGTCCATGACAGGGACACTTCTGCAGGATGTCCTTGAATCTTTCCCAAGCATCACAAAAGGCTTCATGGGGTAATTGGGAAAAACTCGTAATGTGCGTCCTCATCATGTTAGTTCTACTCAAAGGGTAGAACTTCTTCAAAAACAGGTCCTTGAACTGGGCATATGTGGTGACGGCGATCCCAAGATTCTTTACCCAGTAATCAGCTTTGCCACCCAAGGCAAATGGAAGGGCTTTGAGCCTAATATAATCCTGGCTAACATTTTGATGTTTGAGGTTAGCGCAGATGAGCTCAAAGTCCCTTAGGAATGCATATGGTTCCTCAGAAGCATTCCCATCGAAGTGTGGCAACAGGTTCAGAAAATGCGGCTTCAATTCAAAATCAACCTCGGGTTCGGCCGGACTCAAGTAGTTATGAATTTGATATTGTCCGGGGTTATAAGCCGCATCCATTGGTAGTTGGACCCCAACATTTAACTGTCCCAACTGAGCTCTCAGTAATGCTTGTTGCTGCTCAGATGCAGCTAATCGGGCCAGTATCATTTTCATCGGGTCTTCATTGTTCTCTTCTTCCTCTTCTTTCTTCTTTGGAGGCATTTTACTCGAATCTTCTTTATGTCCTGAATCAGCAAGGTTTTCTTGATTAGAAGAGGATTTATGAATCATGATATTCTCACCAAGGCGATGGTCTTCCTCGGTGAGGTGGGAAGAGAGAAAGGGAATGGTTTGAGAGTAACCATCCCGAGAGTGGGTGATCCTGGGCTCAAGAGGGTCATGAGTCCAGGTTGGTCCAAGTTGCGCTTGGACCTTTGAAGACGTACTTTTTGAAGGGTTCAACGAGAGATTCGCAAAGTCCGAATAAATATCCCCCCAATCAGTCATCTTCGATGTCAAAAGAACCGATTAGAACACGATGTTCAATGAGGCGCTAGTTCTATGGTGCACGTAAATGTGCGGAGTGAACTCACACAATTCAAACACAATTCAAACCCCCAATTTCACCAACTCAACACGTGATGGCCGTAAGAGTTCGGCCGAATTATCTGGTCAATTTTAGTTGGTGAGAATACAATCTTGGAAAGATTAACGAGCTGTTAGGTGCCCGTATTTTCCTACAGACTGGCCCGGTTCTTACGACTAGTTTGACCTACTTTCAGCCAGTATAGGAGTAAGCACGGACCGTATAAATACGGCTACCCGTTCCTTGAGGACTAATGCGTCCTCTAAACCTCCCACTCTGCTAAGGAAGTCCGGACCGTTTACCGGCTACCCGTAAATCCTCACTGAAGAGTAGCTAATCGCCTAAAAAGAAAGAACCAGTAGTAAGTAAGAAATCCAGACTTGGCTCTATCCTAGGGTCGTCTCTCTCTCACTTGCAATTAAAACAAACAATGAGGGCTTTATGCACCCGAGAACAAGGGTTCTTTTTATTCCAATTAATTAGATCGACCTGCTCAATTCAGTCCCAATTTTAGAGTTAGGTTATCACTTGAAATTTATGTGAACACACAAGCACGTCTACCGTTCAGTCCCAATTTCCTTTAACCTTAAGTTGCAAAACAAGATGGGAATCGGAAATCAGAATGCAAACGAGAAACTATGATGCATGCTCAGAAGAAGGTATACTTACAGTGAATCCCAGCACTCTTCATGCGTTATGCAAAACTGAATTTGTAAATATTACACTAAATGCATGCAGATCGAAGAAACCGCACCTAAACAATATACTATTAGCGGGGAAGAATTGATTGAATTTGAGCTAAGTATTACGTGTCTATGTGTGTCTCATTATGAATCTTATAAGATATGTGAATCTTCTAAGATAAGTGTGGCCTAATTTACGATGGGCACAAATAAGTTTGAATCTAAACTACCGTGTGCCTAATCCTTAATTTCGCCACTCAAGTCAAGCCCCACCCTCGCCGGAGAGTGAAACAGGCTCGACACACCACAAATAATGTCTAAGTCTTTTTACATGCACGAGCTCTCAAACAAGAGCCGCTATAAATGAGCAAGCTAAATAATTACAACAATTTACAAAATTCTCTCAAAAATAAATTGCTTTATCCTCGCACTTCAGCAGTCGGCGCGTGTCGCGTCCTTCGACCTCCGATGTACTCCAAGTCCACCGGGCCCTCGCAAGGAAAATGAAATTTATATTAGAGAGATAAAAACAAAATATGTACAAAAATGAAGAGAAATAATTAGAAAAAAATTGAATAAATACAAGTGGCTCGGGGGTCAGACTACCCGAGTAAATGCAAATCTAAATCCAAATTTTTAAACTAATCTCTAAGTCGTTTGCCTCCCCGGCAACGGCGCCATCTGACGAGCCGCTGAATACGATGATTAATTCGGTCACGTTGTAGCATGTGTACTTAGCGGTTCGGTCAGAACCGAGAGAAGGATCTCCGTGAAGAGTGTCTCGGCTTAATTTATATCCCGGGCAAGTCCGGGGTCGAACTCAGGGAGGCAAAGGAACAACTTGGGTTTAATTCAAAAATTTAGGTCTAGATATCCAATGCGGTATTTTTTAGATTTTTTATGCAAAAAAAAAGAAATATCAATGCAAGATGCGATTGGATTAAAACACTAAGAAAACACACAACAAGGCCAAATTAATTTTAATGTCAAATTAGTCCAATTTAGCCAAATTATATTTTTCCTAGAATACTAATCCAGAGATGAAAACAAAGCACATTTTTTTGGAATTTTAGGACTTAAAATGCAACAATGAAAAATACACACTTTTTAAGGGTCTTTTTGCAATTTATCACACAAACAGAAAGCAAAAATCATGAAAAATTACTGGAATGAAAACATGATGCATGGAAGCTACAGTAATTTTTTTGGAATATTTTGACAAGTTATGAATTTTTTATGGATTTTTTAGTGGAAACAGAGTGACAGTGAGTAAATAATTTTTATTAAATCCACGTTATCAAATTAATCAACTTGCAAATTATCTCAAATAGATATTTAGATCTAGAATCCAGGAGAGTTGAAATTTTGCAAAAAGCATGTATGTGGATTTAATTAAAAATCAAATACTAAATTCACTCTACGAATTATTTCAGGCACAAAACATCTCCATTTTGGTTGAAATTTGGACAGTAAATTAATCATATTTCAAGGCATCATTCTTAATTTTTGTGGATTTTTTGGAACAACCGTGTGTGAGGTATACTTTTAAGGGTCCAGATTGGGTAAAATATGCAATATTTCAATTAACCATTTTTAATTAATTACCCAACTACCATAAAAATACAAATAAATACTCACATTACAGAGGGTAAGTTGCTCAACATAAAAACATTTTTCATTGAATAAAATGATGCTCAACAGGTGTCCAAATCAACAGACGAACACAGGGGTCTTTGTGCAAAACAGAAATTAAAAAGAAACTCAAACTTATGTACAGGGACTGATTTGAAATTACTGAAACATGAAATAAAGAAAATGCAATTTTTACAATAAAAAATTCAAAGGGAAAAAAGGCACCTTCTTCTTCCCTGAGATGTACGAAGGAGGTGGAACCAAATGGTGGAGGAGGTCGGCGGCGGTTGGCACGACCGCGCGCGGCCGCGATGTAGGCGGCGCGCACCTCGCGCCGACGGCGATGGAGAGTGGGGGCGGCTGGGGTGGTCGGAGAGGCGCGAGGGAGGGCGGCCCGCTGGGGTGGTCGGAGAGGCGCGAGGGAGGGCGGCCCGCTGGGGTGGTCGGTGATGGAGGCAGCCGCTTGCAGCGGCGGCCGCGCTGGAGGGGCGGCGCAGCAGGTGGCGGTCGGTGGGGCGGCCGCGACGGCGGCGGCGCCGCGCGCTGGCGGCGAGGAGATGAGGGGGGGCGGCGGCGACGGGGGTGCCGCTGCTTTCCTCCCGTTACTTCTTTTTTTGTTTTTCTTATTTTTTTTAATTTTTCTTTTGCTGCTGTAATAGTCCTTTTTTTTGTTTAAAATTTTTTATTTTTTTTAATTTTTGATTAGACAGGGAATACAAAAGAAATGATAATGAAGGGGGAAAAAAATAATGTGATGATAATAAACTAAAAAGAAATGGGAAAGATGATGGTGTGATGGTGGAAGGATGATATGTTGTGTGCTAAAAAATTTGCAAAATTACCAAGATGATAAAATTACCTACGATGAACGCGGGCGCCTATGAAGTGCTCTCGTGAGCACGGTCTTCGCTCAAATCGCCGGCGTGCGATGAGCTCGAGCAGCGCGCGGTTGCGGCTGCGATGTTGGCCAAAAAACCAACGGATCACACCGGAGAGAGGGCCGTCGTCGCTCGACCGCGGTTGCGTCGCTGTCACCGATTCAACTCAGGGAACTAAGCTCTCCTCACATAAAGATGGATCAAAGGCAAAAATGAGGAGAATGGCATGTATATAAAGAAGAAGAAAAATGGAAGTTAGAATTAAGATGGAGTGGGATGGAGGTTAATAAAATGGTGGAGTTGAATTAGAAGTTAGAAAATATGGTGGAGTAATGGAGTTGAATGGTGGTTATTGTAGAGAATATAAAATAATTAAATAAATAAAATGAAATAAAGTTATCTACTTTAATTACAAAAGAATAAAATAGATAGTGGACAATTTACAAGGGAAGACAAACAACATGTACACATTTTTTTTACTTTTCTAATATGTAATTTTTTTGTCTTTTTAATAAGAGATATTTACAACGGAAAAATACAATAAAATAATATAAATAAAATACAACACAAGCATGATATTTTTGTATTTTTAATAATTAAGAAAGATAAAATAAAAATTAAAGAAAGAATGCGTATATACAAGGTATACAATGTACATCTAGGTCCCAAAACCCAACTTTTGCAAATGAGCTCCGATTTTAATGAAACCACTTCCGTTGGATAGATAATTTTCTAACTTGAACTTTAAAAGTGAGTTTGGTGAATTTGGAGTTCGTACGGAGCGGGAATTTAGCTTGGAAGTTGGTCTTTACGGCTTTTTCCTATTGAGATCTAGGAGCATTTATTTGAGGTAAAATTTATTTTGTATTTTTGTATTTTTATATACATTTTTATAAACAAGTTAGAGAAAGAATTAGGTAAAAATGAGTTGAAATGAAATTATTAAAAATACATGAAGTTTTGGGCTATTTACATGTATAAAACTCTTGTGATTTTGCGGCTTTTTTTATGTTAATTTATTTTATACAATCCAATATACAATAATTAGTGTGTTTTATTTACAAGAGTAATTTTGTTGATTTATGTATTTTATAGACATTTATAAGGGATTTTACTCGGGGATTTTGCTAAGATCAAGATATTAAGATGATGAATCGTGAATTCATCATGGAGGTCGTGGAGGGGCGTGGGTGAGGTTCATGGCGATTGAGGAGGTCGGCGAAGATGAAGGTATAATGGGCTACGAGATGGAGGTGACAGATGGCGGAGAGGATGGCCGAAGTGGTACCAAAAATAGAAAGGGGGCGGTGAGCGCACAAGGTGGGCGATGTGGGCGAGGGTCCTGCGGGAGGTAGACGACGACCTCTGGACCGTTGGATCGAGCAACGGTCAGGAGAAGGGCGTGAGAGGATATGATCAAAGGGTTTAGATGTAGTGTGAGATGAGTGGCCAGGATGAAGGCTTCTGGAAGAGATCGGAAGGCGCACACGTGGCGAGCTGAGGATGAGGCACTAATGGACTGAGGCGATGCGATCTGGAGAAGATCAGACGGTTGAAATGAGCAGCGACACTGGATGGCCCAGATTAGGGGAGAGAGAGAGAGAGAGGAAGGGATCGGACGGCGAAGGGTGAAGGGCATGTGGCGCGATGTGAGCGGGTCGCGTGGCGCAATCAGAGGGCGCCACGTGGCCTGATCTGAATGGTCGAAAGAAAATATGGAATTAGGAAGAGAAGATAGCCGAATTTGGAAAAACTCAAAACATGAAAGTTGTAGATCTCGATGAGATCTACAAGTTTCATGTTGAACAAGAACGGAAATGAGGTCAAATAAGATACAAAAATACAAGGGTATAACTATACATACATATAATGTACAAAGGGGTCCCAAAACCCAAGTTTTGCATACGAGCTCCGATTTAAATGAAATTAGTCTCATTTTGAAGGTCTCTGAATGTGTATTAATCTGAATATGAGTAGACCTAGATCGAAGGTTGTATGAGGTAGATATTTGCATTCTAAGGTTTGAGGTCTCCAACTGGGACTGGGGTTTTATTGGGTAATTTTTACAAGTTAGTAATTTTTGGCCGTTTCCTTATATTATTAGTTAGTAATATACATAGTGTAAGGTTGGTTTTATTGACTTTAGAGGGGGTATAAAATAAAATTAAATAAATAAGAGTGAATATACAGGTGAATATTTACAAGTGAATTAGGCTTCTTATTTAATGCAAATATGGATGCTAAAATGCAGATATTATGCATGCATGCTTGAATGCTAATTATGCAAGATAAAGGGAAATATGCTGCTAAATACTCAGGAATAAGACTCTATTTTCAACTTTAAGAGTGATGAATCACATATTCATCACCCCCTATACTTAAACCGTGCTCGTCCCTGAGCAACTAAAATGAAATGCAAGAGTGAAATGAGATTGGGTTCCATAACAAGGTCATGAACAAAAGTTGAAAATGGAGCTTTACTCGACCTTTGGATTAATTGTGTAGTGAAACCTTATTGGGATCTGAATTTAAGGCCTAACAGACTTTAAGTTCCACAAGTCTTCTATTCAAGACTCCTCAATAGTCAGGTCAAAACAAATCCTCATACGTAAATTTCTGATGACTATGATTCTTACTTGTACTGTGTAAGTGTAAAATAGCTCTCCACATCAGAAATGGCTAAGAATCAGCATCCTCTAATAAGGTAACTTTAATTCCCCGGTCCAGTTCTCTTTCCTCGAGGAGTGGGGTATTCCCTTCTAAGTTCAAGTGCGACCAGCACAAGAGGAGGGGGTAGAGAAAGAATGGACAGTAGCCAGTGTAGCTACCTATCCCGGGATGCCTAACCAGTGTAGCCAAGTCATCCAGCTGCATACTTCTTTGCTAATATACATACTTCGACAGGTATTTTATTTTCACTTGGACATGTCTTATTTTTTTGGAGTTTTTGCATTTTCTCTTTTTCTTTTTTTTCGAACTATATACAAGGTGCAGCATGTACATCAGGAGTTTTTCCTCCTGAGCCAGTAGACTATCCCTCTTTTGAAGCATTATTGCAACCCACAGTGTCCCATCCTTAGATGTCAACATCACCAGACTAGGTTGAGATGCACTACCCTCCCTAGAGGAGGATGGATGTTTCCACCCGTGTGCTACTCCAAGCTAAAGGATTCTACCTCCTCACCACCTCATCAATGAAGAGCTACGTGCATTGTGCTTGTCCAAGTTAGGTCATTATCTAAAAGAATCATGCGTGTGCACGAGATATTCTACTTAGACTGATTAAGATGACATGTGAACATAGACTTGCGAACTCAAAGAATTAAGTCTCTTGACCTGAGAAATCTTAACTCCATCTCCTATAAGTTTCCTCTGAAATTAGGTGGATTAAGGTCAAATCAAGTCCTTCCTCAACATCTACTCATAACTTGGTTCAGAACCCACTAGCTTTTCACCTTGCATATGCAAGATATGCAGATGATATGCAGATGACATGCTATGTAGATGAATGAAATGTAAGACTCTTATTTTCAAAACTTTGGTATACCTCCTATGTTACAACAATTTACAAGAGTTTTATAAGTATTACAAATTATACAAGTGTTATACAATATACAAGTATAATTTTTTTTTCAATTTTTACCCACCTGTAATTATTTCATAATATATACAAAAAAATACGCGACGCGAAAGTACAAGCTATGGGTAAAGTATATATGTAATATATACATGCCCCCTATACTTAGCGTATGATATATCCTCAGAGCACGAAAAGCGAGGAAAAAGACATAGCTCGTGCCAAGCGTAAGAGAGCCAAAACAACAAAAAGTATAGAAGTCGCTCTGCCCCCCTATACTTAGGCTCTGGCAGCCTGATAACCGTCCGAATGACTAAGGGTAAAGGTAAAGAAATGGTCGTCGTGACCTCAGTCAATCGAACTAAGTATATCAAGAAAAATTAGACCACTACGAGAAATAAAATCAATCGAAAATGCGAAAGCGGTCTCGCTATGAGATTTACCTGGTATAGCACCCAGGGTCGAACACAAGGAGCACGGATTGGCCTAGGCCTACGAAGTAGTAAAAATAAGATAAAATAAAAGAAAAGTAATTTTTAGTGGTTTTTGTTAATTTTTATATTTTTTAGGATTTTTAAAAGGTTAAGAAAATAAAAGAAAGTAAATACAAACACACTTGCACAATTTATTAAACACACCAAAAATAATGCAAAAATTCAACAAAAATTGTTTTTATGTTTTTTAAGTTTTTAAGTGTTTTTGGTGAATTTTTGGGATTTTTCTAATGTATATTTTATTTTCTAAAAATAAAACAAAGCTAAAAAGGAAAGGTACTGTCCAGCAAGGCTTGAAACTCAAAAATAAAATATCTAAAAGTCTCACTAAGCCCTGAGGTAATTTTCCTGTAATCTAGAAAGAATAAGGAAAATTTTGGCACCTAAATTATTGTTTTTGGATTTTTAAATTATTTATTATAATTTTTATGGGTTTTTAGGGGTTTTTCAATTTTTAAGGTTTTTACTCAATGATAAATAGCCAAAATTGGCTAGAAAATCAAACAACAAGCAAACAACAGTATCTAATTTTTTTAGAATTTTTGGGGGTGTTTTTATATTTTTTTATGATTTTCCAAGTTAAACAGTGGCAAAAATAGGGGTTTTTGAATTTTTAAAAATAGCAAATGAAATCAAAAAATGTCCTCAAAAATTCATAAAAATTCTACACCATGGCAGGAGCCATGTGTCAAATTTTCATCGAATTTAGAGGTGATTTGATATTTTATTCAAAAATAAAGGAGGGGCACTGTGCACAGGGACCTAAGTGCAAATACCCAAAGTTCTGGGGGGTCTGGTGCAAAATACCCAGCAAAACACGTGCCAAGCACGTGCCTGGGGCACTCAGGGACCCAAATGTAAGAAAAATAAGTTCCGAGGGCTTATTGGTAACAAGTACCAAAAGTCCAGGGGCTTATCTGTAAAATACCCAAAATAAAACGCACATGGGGAATTAATTCACGCACAGGGGCATAAATGCAAATAACTAAAAGACTTCATTCAATCAGTAACATCCCAAAACTACAGGGCTTAAGTCGCAAATAACCCAAAATATCACGTGCCGATGCACGTGTCTCACACAAACAGGGGCATAAATGCAAATACTGTAAGTACGAGGTCCTTAGTGCAAATATCCCAGAAAATAAACAACTTAATTTAAAAATTATAGGACTAAAATGAAATAAAACAAACAGAGGGGCCTAAGATGAATTTACCCCTTTTATTATTATCGACGGCCTGATGTGCGCCACGTGGCTGATCGAACGGTGGAGAACGGGGGAGACTTTAACTCTGGAAGGGCTGGCCTGATCGAACGGTGGAGAATATCCCACGTGGCAGATCTGACGGTGACGAAGCGTGGTGGAGATACTCTTGGTGAATCGACGGCTGAGAGGAGGACGCGTGGCGAATCTGACGGTTGAGGCTAGCTGGTGCCTCTCTCTCTGCGCGAGCGGTCAAGATCGACCCTCGGGATGATCGGATGGTGGCAGTGCTCCGTAGATGAATGGTTCAGATCAGATCTGGAGCGAGGAGGATGATCTGACGGTTCTGGAGGATCCTGGAAGAACTGGTCACCGGCGAGATTCGCCGGGCTCGAGCGTGCGCTAGGGTCCTCTGGAGAGCCTTCTGGAGGTCGGAGAAGAATCGCGGAAGGCTCCCGCGTCTGCTGGTGGTCTCCGACGAGCACCCCGAACTCCGATGAGCTCGAGCGAAGGCAGCGGAGCTGGGTCTCCTGGCTGGATGGCGAAGGGTCTCAGATGACCCTTGTCTTGACCTGAAAAGCGAACCAGAAGACTCACGGGTCGAGGGCAAATTGCCTCGACCCGGTTAGGCGGCGTGAAGGTGCATGGTGCGTCGGAATGGATAGCTCCGGCGAAGGTGGTCGGCGGAGGAGCTCGATTCCCAGATCCTGTGCGATCTGGGTTGAGTGAAGGGGCGTAGAATGTGCGTGAGGGGATGGCGAAGGTAACGGTGCGTTCCGATGATTGAGAAGTTGCGCGATATGGCCGGAATCAGCGGAATACGTCGGAGATGCGATTTGGGGGAAATGGAAAATTACGCTAAACGGAAGGACTAATCGGCTACCTGGGCGGTCGGAGAGACTGGGGAAGAGCAGGGGGTGCTCCTGGTCGTAGCCTCGAGGGTCGTCTCGGCCCGAGGCTCGGTGCTCACGCTTGTGGCGGAGCAACGGCGGCGACACACGCCGGATCAGTGGATTCACCTCCTCGCCTCGCTGCAACAAGGGCGATCGCTTGCTGTCACTCTCGCGGTGCCTCTGGAGTTCACTGGGAAGAAGGAGAAGAGCCAAAGATAAGGCGCGGAGGCGGCGGAGCTGGGGATATATATGGAGACAGGGCCGATTAGGGTTGAGTGGAGGCAGCTATGGAAGGCGTGGATTTCATGGCGAAAGATCCGGCGAGGGAGATGGATGATCGGCGAAGAATCCGGGCACGGGGTTTGCGTGGGCGACAGCCTGGAGACGCGTGGAAAAATCGGCGAAGGCGGGGCGGCGCGCATCTTCCAGAAAAGGAAGGAGTCCGCGGGGGAGTTGACCGGGGTCAACAATCCCCCGTGGACCAATCAGGAACTGCCACGTATTGAATTTTTTTGTTTATTTATTTTAAGGCAGAAAATGGCCGAATTAAGAAAAACTTAAAACATGAAATATTTTTCTTTTATTTTTTTCTATTTTTTGGTGATTTTTAATTAATTTTTGGAAATTAAAATAAGGTATTTACATAGTAGCTATACATAGGTATATATACACTATATTGATTTTTGATTTTTAATTAGTTATTTTTATACATTTTTATTCCCATTTTATATTTTATTTATTTATAGGATAAAATGAGGAATAAAAGGCTATTTTTATTTTATTTTTATTGTTTATATACATAGGTTAGATAATTAGTTATATACAACTATATACATGGTGTATGTACAAAGTATTTTTGTATTTTAATTTTTGTAATTTTTATTTGATGTTTGTTTTGTTTCTTTTTATTTATTTTATTTACAAAATATAATCTAGAATATTTACAAAAAGTTTTAGAGATAAATAAATTTATTTACAAGGTGAAATGGATAAGGAAGGTGGTATATGTACATGGTGAAAAGATATTTTTGGATTTTTGATTTTTAATTTTTATTTTGTTTTTAATAGCTTTTACATATATACAAAATATATACAAATATTTACAACATATTTTTGGGTGAGGAAAATATATAGTTTTATTTATTTACAAATATATACATATGTGAGCCCCTATCTCCCTCTACTTGGCTTTTATGCGGTCAGGCCCATGCTGAGCCCTCCCTTGGGTTAGGTTGCTCAATATTTATTCTAAATATTTCCCTCTTTTTCTTTTTACTCTTTATTCTTTTATTTTTGCACAGAAACATGCTAATTATCTATTTTTACAAACATGCATGCTTTTGCTAATTAATCCTATTTACACATATCTACATGCATTTGCATAGGTTTTTGTAGCTAAAATATAAGAATAAAGAGTGATGAATGGGTATTCATCACCCCCCTATACTATACTTTGCTAGTCCCTTAGCAAACACTTATTTGAAAAAGAAGTGAAAAAGAAAGAAAAAGAAAAAGAAAAAGAGAATGTACATGGATCAAGGTTGATTATTAACTTGCCTTCATTAAATTGAGGTATGGAGCTCAATCAGATCTTTGGATTATTAATGTGTCGGAACCTTATTTAGACTTAAGCTTAAAACCTAACAGCCTCTAAGTTCCACTATTCTATAACCAAGACTCCTCAATGCTCCAGATCAGAACAAGTCATCAACTACAAACCCTGAAGACCATGAATCTTTTCTTGTCCTGTGAAAGTGAGGTCTAAGCTCTCCACCTCAGAAATGGCAACTTGACAACCCTCCTCAACAAGGTAACTCTATGACCTCAATCTGGCCACTCTTTCCTCGAGGAGCAGGGTATTCCCTTCTAAGTTCAAGTACAACCGGCTCAAGAAGAGGGGGAAGAAGAGAATGGGTCAAGGCCAGTGTAGCCAAGTACCCTTGGGAGCCTGACCAGTGTAGCCAAGTCTCCCTGCTGCAAGCTACAACAGGTGGATCATGAAACCAAGCTTTGCTTATTGCACTTATATACATACTCCGGTGGGATTATCATTTTCTCTCAGACCCACCACTTTTTTGGAGTTCTTTTCTTTTTGCATATTTTTTTTTTCGAGTGCATCTATACAACATATACATGTGCAGCATATATACAAGGAGTTTTTCCTCTTGAGCCAGTAGACTATCCCTCTTTTGAAGCTTTATTGCAACCCACAACTCCCGTCGTTAGACCTCATGGCAACCAGACCAAGTTGAGACGCACTTCCTTCACTAAATGAAGAAGAGAGGTTCCGCCTAGAAGTACTACCCTCATATGCTACCCCAAGCCAAGGAAGACTGTCTCCTCGCCACCTCATCCATAGAGAGCTCGGTGCATAGTGCGGTTGTCCAAGTAAAGCCATAATCTATATGAGTCATGTGTTGTTGTTAAGTGCTCTACTTAGGCTCATTGAGATGACATGTGATCATAGCCTAATGGACTCAAAGAATTAAGTCACCATGGACCTGAAAAGCCTTAAACCTAAGCCCTATAAGGTTCCTCTTAGAAATTAGGTGGATTAAGATCTTAATCAAGCTCCATTTCTCAATTTGAATCCAGGCTAGTTTAAATGTCAACTATCATCCAAAGAAAACTATATACATATGTACAAAAAGATGCATATTTACACAACATTTTACAATCATGCAAAATTTTTGAAAAATGTTTTGAAATCATGAATGATGATGCATGAAGTGCAAGTTTTGCAAAAAGATATTTACACACATTTACACAAAATTTTTGCAAACTTCTGATTTTTCAAAACATTTTGGAAAAATTTTGTACTATATACATAATTTTGATACGAAAATATTTACACAAGCTTTACACAAAAGATTTTTGAAATCATTTTTACAAAAATAATTTGTACACTAGCTATGTATGTGCAAATAAAAGAAGATTATGTACCTGAAAATTTTTAATTTTTGTGGTTTTTAGCCATTTTTATTTATTAACACACTCACACAAAGTACGAGTTATGGCTAAAGTATATATGAAATATATACACACCCCCCTATACTTAGCTCGAACGATGTCCTCAGAGTCAAGAGCGATGAAGAAGACATAACTCGTGCTATGTATAGGGAAGTGAAAAGAAAGGCTATACAAAAGGAGATGAAAAAGTCAAGAGGGACTCGGGTCTTCCCCCTATACTTAGGATCAAATAATCCTAAGTATAGCAGGCTGTACACAAAAGGGAAAACCGAGTGGAGAATGTACAGGGTCTACCCCCCCCTATACTTAGGGTAAAATACCCCTAAGTATAGGCAGCAAAACAGGGGTAGACAGACACAAAAGAAATACCCAAAATGTCTCACATCCCCCCTATACTTAGGGTAAAGTGCACCCTAAGTATAGCATAATCACAAGATGGAGAAAGGAATGTGGGACTAAAGACTGTGCTGATATGGACATCTGGATCTATATACAACGGAGGATCAGTAAAGCTCAGGCGTGAGATGCATTAGATGTGAGTCAAAGACCACATCTCACGCAAAATGAATAGGGGCAAGATCCACGACCTGCGGCTCATGATCTAGAAATGGCTTGAGCCGCTGGCCGTTCACTCGGAAGGTACTCTCAGAAGACAACTCAGATATGTCGATGCTACCGTTGTCGTGTACCTTTCGAACCAGATAAGGTCCTTTCCATTTGCTCTGTAGCTTCCCTGGAAATAATCTAAGCCTCGCATCAAACAGCCATACTCTCTGTCCAATCTCAAAATGCTTGTGGCTGATATGAGAATCATGCCACTCCTTGACTCTCTCCTTATAATGTAGGCTGCTTGAGAAAGCTGTATCTCTAAGCTCCTCCAGGGCAGCTAGCTCTGCCCTCCTCTGGTCTCCTATACCATCTGGATCCATAAGTATGTCTGTAACTGCCCAAAGTGACTTGTGCCTCAGCTCAACTGGTAGGTGACAGGGCTTGCCATGTACGAGGCGAAAGGGAGATGTGCCCAAAGGTGTCTTGAAAGACGTCCTATATGCCCACAAGACCGAGTCCAATAGCTGTGACCAATCCTTTCGGTCAGGGCGGACGACTTTCTGCAGAATAGTCTTGATCTCCCTATTCGACACCTCGGCTAGACCATTCGTCTGTGGATGGTATGGTGTAGCAACACGATGATCTATGCCGAACTCGCTAGCAAGTGCCTTCACCTGGTCGTTGATGAAGTGAGATCCCCCATCAGAAATAAGAACTCGTGGAACCCCGAACCGCGTGATGATATGCTTCCTCAAAAATCTGCAAACTGTCCTCGCATCAGCGGATCGGGCGGGGATAGCCTCCACCCAACGACTCACATAATCTACGGCCAACAGAATGTACTCAAATCCCTGACTCTTAGGGAATGGACCCATGAAATCGATGCCCCATGCGTCAAAAACCTCACAGAAGTGAATGGGCTGCATCGGCATCATATCACGCTGTCCACAAGTGCCCATCCTCTGACAGTCAGTACACCTCTTCACGAACTCATCAGAGTCCTTGAAGAGGGTAGGCCACCACAAGCCGGATTGGAGTACTTTCTGTGCCGTTCTCCTCCCAGAATGATGTCCTCCTGCCTCAAGCTTGTGGCAGTAAGTGAGGACACTATGATGTTCCTCCTGAGGAATACACCGACGCCAGACGCTGTCCCCTCCCTCGTGGTAAAGGATGGGATCCTCCCAATGGTAAGACTTGGCCTTCGCTAGGAAGGTCTCACGCCTCTGCCTGGGCCAATCTTGTGGGACTTTCCCAGCAATGAGAAAGTTCACAATATCGGCATACCACGGGAGTGAGGCGATAGCAAGGATCGCCTCATCTGGGAAGGTATCTCTAATGGGATCAATCTGCTCAGAATCCTCAGGTTGCTCTAATCGGGAGAGATGATCCGCCACCACATTCTTGACTCCAGGCTTATCCTTGATCTCAATGTCGAACTCCTGGAGTAGAAGGATCCATCTAGTCAGTCTGGCCTTGGCATCCTTCTTTGACATGAGGTACCTGATGGCGGTGTGGTCAGTATACAAAGTCACTCTAGATCCAATGATATACGATCTGAACTTATCTATGGCAAACACTACTGCTAGCATTTCCTTCTCTGTGACCGTGTAATTCCGTTGGGCGGAATCCAATGTGCGGCTAGCATAGTATATGGCAAACGGGACTCCGTCCCTCCTCTGTCCTAGCACGGCCCCTACGGCAAAATCAGAGGCGTCCGTCATGATCTCGAATGGAAGAGACCAATCGGGTGGCTGAAGGACAGGAGCCTCAATAACACACTGCTGGAGAGTCTCAAAGGACGAAAGACACTTGTCATCGACAAGGAACTCGGTGTCTTTCGTCAAGAGGTCAGTCAACGGTCGGGCAATCTTGCTGAAATCATGAATGAATCTCCTATAAAAACCAACGTGCCCCAGAAATGACCGTAGCTGCCTCAAATTGGTCAGCGGTGCGAGTTTTCTAATGACGTCAACCTTGGCCGGATCAACTTCCATGCCCCTGTTGGAGATGATATGGCCAAGCACCGTCCCTTGAGTCACCATGAAGTGACTCTTCTCCCAAGACAGAACCAAGCGGGTAGCAATACATCGCTGGAGCACTCGGTCTAGGCAGTCAAGACAGGAATCAAATCCGTCGCCGTAAACCGAGAAGTCGTCCATGAAGACCTCCAAACACTCCCCTACCATGTCCGAAAAGATCGACAGCATGCATCTCTGAAAAGTTGCAGGGGCGTTGCATAGCCCAAATGGCATGCGTCGAAAGGCGTATGTACCGAAGGGACAGGTAAAGGTGGTCTTCTCCTGATCCTCAGGAGCGATGGCCACTTGATTGTAGCCCGAGTACCCATCCAGGAAGCAATAATGGCTCTTCCCTGCCAGTCTCTCTATGATCTGATCAATAAAAGGCAGGGGGAAATGGTCCTTCTTGGTGGCCTGGTTGAGTCTCCTGTAGTCAACGCAGACTCGCCAAGAGGTGGGTACTCGTGTAGCAATCTCCTCTCCCGACTCACTGATCACAGTCGTGATGCCCGTCTTCTTGGGCACCACATGCAACGGGCTAACCCACTTAGAGTCGGAAATGGGATAAATAAAATCTGCACTCCACCATTTTGATATTTCCTTCATGACAACCTCTCTTAGGTTGGGGTTCAGTCGCCGCTGGAACTCACGCGACGGCTTTGCCCCTTCCTCGAGATAGATATGGTGGGAGCACAACGAGGGACTAATCCCATGGAGATCTGCTACGCTCCATCCAATTGCCTTGCGGTTCTTTTCAAGAACCCCCATCAGACGGGATTCTTGTTCTCCAGTCAGATCGGCAGAGATGATGACTGGGTACATTTAAGACTCTCCCGCAAGGAATCGATACTTCAGCGAAGTAGGGAGCGGCTTTAGCTCTGGACAGCTGGGTGCTGGCAAATCTGGCTTCTGAAGAAGATGTGTGTATGCTGACAATTCTGCCAAATCTGCCTGGGAAAATGATAGAGAACTCTCACAAACTGGATCTGGAGAAGGTGGGCCCTCCGCATTGTCTCTGATCTGCTCTACCTCTACCTCCTCCTCATCTGTAGGCCCAGGTGGATCCAGGTCTGGTATCTGATCATTACAATCTGCCCAATCAGATTCTGAATCCGAGGGATCTGTGTCAGAAGCGGTGGCATCAGTACCACCGGGAAACAAGGTGGCCTCAGCACCACCATCACTGAAAATCGTGTCGCGATCAAGGTCCGACTCTGCTGACTCAATAGTATCCTGAACCAGGGCTGTGCTCTCCAGACTATCCTCTGCTATCATCTCTGCATCAGCTGTATCTGAATATGAGAGGATAGTCTGTGCTGCAGGATCTGCCCAAGCTGCCTCATCATCTGTGATCACAAAATCACAGTCCTGGTGTATGTCTGGCTCTGTATCTGTCAGCTGTTCTGAATCTGCACTGCCCTCTGAGCGGGATCTATCTCTGGCTCTGTGATCCTTAACCGTCTCTATTTGTATACTCTTGCCCTGGACGCGAAAGAATACCTTCCCACTGTCATGGTCAGTCACCGCCTTGGCTGTGGCCAAGAACGGGCGACCGAGGATGATGGGGGAATCGGTCAACGAGTCAGGGGTCTCCATGTCCAGCACTACGAAGTCCACGGGGAATTGCAAACCCTGAATCGTGACGACAACATCTCGCAACAACCCCTTTGGCCTCTTGACAGACCGATCAGCAAACTGAAGGTATGTCCTGCTCTGTCTAAGAGTGCCCAACTCTAAGTGGTTGAGAAGGGCTGCCGGAAGAAGGTTGATCGACGATCCGCTATCTAATAGAGTACGGTCGAACCTCTGCTCACTAATCTGACATCTGACATACGGAGCTCCTAAATCTGGCCTCTTGGTCGGCAGATGGTTCTGGATCGCGTAACACGTGGCTTTTGTCAACACATGAATCTCTGCGGTGTTGTTCCTCTTCTTCCTCCTGACTGTGGTCCTGTCTCTCAAGGATCGCTGAAGAAGAGGGATGTGCTGCAAAGCCTCATGGAGGGTCAGCTGGATGTGAAATCGGTCTATCATGCTCTGGCTGAACTCCTCCTGCTCTCTCTTTTTTGGATCTTTTTCTCTTTTCTTCCCCTTCCCCATCTCAAGGGCTCTAGGAAAGGGGATCACAGGGTCCTTCTCAGATGAAGGGCTAGGAATAGGCCTAGACGGTTTGATGACCGGATCCTCACATACATCATTCACCACAGTGGGATCAGAAGAAACTAAACCTTTTCCTTTATTCAGAATAGAGTCTTGAGATACATTCATACGAGGAAAGACAACATCTCTATCAAAATGAATATTGGTGGCCTCAGTACCACCTCTAGCTGGCTCTACAACTAGACGTCTTGCGGCCTCAGTACCGCGGGCTGGCTCGGCTCTGCTGGTGGCGTCAGTACCACCTCCTCGATATGGTGAAGCGGCGGCCTCAGTACCGCCGATGGAATCAGCATCTCGGGTGGCATCAGTACCACCGTCATCATCATGTGCGGCTTCAGTACCGCTCTCCTCTTCCTCATCTGGCGCTCTGGATGGATCCTCGTGTTGTCGCTCAGATGAGGCGCCGCCTGCTGGTCTTCTACCGCTCCTAAGTGTAACAAAATCAGCATCAAATAGATCCGACGACATATCATCAAATGAGTCACTAGGAGTGGTAGGCTCAGTGTGAACTACCTGCTCAGACTTCCTCTTCAAGCTATTCGGATTAGGCTCGATCTGTGCAGGGATGGCGGCCTTCCCTCTCATCAGGTCCCGCATCTCCTGGCGGAACTCGTCCATCTCCCGTCTAAATGTAGCCTGCTGCTCTGTGAAGATGCGGGCTAGATCATCCAAGGCGGGGCTCTCATGGGAGCCCGACGGGTTGCCTCTCTAGAAATGAGGCTGCTGGACCTGGTGCTGCTGCGGCTGAGAGGGGTAAGAGGAAGGATGCTGCTGCTGGTGAGCTAGCTGCTCACGTCTCCAATTCTGTCCCTGCTGCTGGTAGGGACGAGGTACGAAGGATGATGGCTGGTGTGGCTGGTATGCTGGGGGCTGCTGGTGATCCCTCTGCTGGGAGTACTGCCCTCCCTGACCGGCTGGCTGCTGTTGGGCCTGGTTACCCCCATTCCCCCACCTGAATCCGGGATGGTCTCGTCGGATTCCAGGTTGAGGACGGTCATACCAAATCCCGTTGACATCCATCAACGGCTCTGCATCGAAGGGGTCTGGCGGCAGTACTGCCAGAGGCTGATCCGGCTGATATATCACCATCTGTAAGTCTGGAGATGGTGGTGACTGATAAGAGGGTTGTTGCTGCTGGTACGGCTCCGCCTGTACAAGGTGAACTTGTCTAGGCTGCTGCAAGGAGCTGGAGCGCTGGGACGAGCTGCGGCTGCCACCGGAATCGCCTCACGACTGAAGACGGGGCTGAGAAGCCGTCTGTGCCTCCTGAAGACACAAGAGATGGGTCTTCACGTCGCTCAGAGTCTGTGCCATCTGCTCCATCTGAGTTATGCCCTGGCACTGCTTCTTCTCTATTATTTCCATGCGGTCCAATTTCTCGCTGATAATCCCCATGTCCGCAGCGGCCGACTCTGCCTGTGCGGCTGCAACTGTGGACGAACTGGATGGACCTGCATCAACCCGTGCTATCCGCTGGTACTGCACGGGTCCTGGCGGCTGCTGAGATCTCTGTGTGTACAACCGAGTCTGGGACATCACCATGTAATTTTCGGCCATCTCCTCGTAAATGGCCCAGACTTGGTCGTGGTCCTTAGCAAAGTAGGACCCGCCGCAAGAAGCATTCACCAGACCCTGAAGCTCTGGCGTCATCCCACTAAAGAAGCTCTGAACTAAGTTCGGCTTGGAAATGTCGTGGTGTGGGCATCTATCCAGAAGCTCTCTGAACCTCTCCCATGCCTCATGAAATTGCTCGTTAGGGAGCATGGAGAAGTTGTTGATTAGGGCCCTCGCTGCATTCGTCCGCCCGAGTGGATAGTACTTGTTCAAGTACTCGATGCGGAGCTGCTCCCAGGTGTAAACAAACTTCCCTAAATGCTTCAGCCAGGCGGCTGCTCTATCTGCCAGTGAAAAAGGGAAGGCCATCATCCGAATCGTATCCTGGTCCACATGACGGTCGTGGACAGTGCTGCAGATCATCAAAAACTCCTGGAGATGGAGGTGGGGCTCCTCAGTGGCAAGTCCGTGAAAATGAGGAAGCATCTGCAGGGTGTTCGGAGGGAACTTGAAATCCCCCACGATGGCAGGTACCACCACCCAATGGTGCATCAGTGTAGATCCGGGGTTGTGTAACTCCCGCATCGGTCTCGGTGGTCCTGCTGCGGCGGCGGCTGCCGCTGCGGCAGCTGCTGCTGCGGCTGCTGCCTCTGCATCAGCATCAGGAATGTCCTCAGGCTCGCTCTGATCTCTCACTTCTCTGAGACGCTCCAACTCCCTTCTCATCTCAATCATGAAAGCTCCCTGATCGCGTAGCTGCTTCTGTACTGTCTCTAACGATGCAATCAGGGTGGAGTTGATCGCCCCCTGGTCTAGTACAAAATGTTCGGGTTGGCGATCATCTGAACTGCCGGCTCCGGCCATAGTGACGTCTGCAAAATCAGATGAGCCCAACTCAGGTTCTGTCAAATCAATTCGTCTTTCCTCGGGCTCATGTCTCTCAGAAGCAAAAGAAAGGGGATCGAGGGGGAACAGGGTGGAATCGTACTCGGGCCCGGAGAGCTGGTCTCGACTCTCACGGGCCAACCTAGATGGTGAAGTAGACGCGCCTGAAAGCGGTGCAGCCAAAGGCTGCCTAAGAGATCGTCTACCCATCATCTTGATCTGACGAGTTAGGCGGATGGGATCTGGAGAAAATATGATCGCAAAGCAAACCCCCGGTTCACCAACGCAACACAATCTGAAGACCGTGAAAGCTCGGTCAATTTATCTTGTCAATTTTATTTGGTGAACATACAGAATATCAGAGCGCTTACGTGACCTGTTAGGATACCCGATGCTACTCCAACCGACTGGCCCGCACGGAAGAGTCGGTAGTCAGCTAGAAATAGCACCGGAGGGCTCTACCTAGGGTGCGGGTCACTCTCTCGCGCATCCAAACCATACAATGAGGGGGTTGCTCTCCCCAAGACAAATTTTTAATGTGAGTGTCTTTTAGGGTCAATAGTGTTATCCAGTCCCAATTTTTTTGTTTTTCTTTTTAATTTTTTTTTTTTCAAAATAAATACAAGCGGCCTAACGAATTTTCCGATTCTCCTGATGATTAAGCCAAAAATAGAGGGAGAAGACGAAAAAGCCGATGCGCGAAGAAATCAATGATGCATGCAGAGAAAGAAATGCGTACCTTGTCTCCAGCACTCTACATGCAAGTGATCCGCGCAGAATTTAAAGACAGAATTAAACTACCTAAATGATGCACGGTAAAAAGCCGAGTCCTAAACAGGCAATTTCTATTGATCGTGAAGAACAATAGTTAGTCAACCGAATCGAGTCCGGAGTCCGATCTTGGGAGTCACTCGGTGCCCGCCACAACGGGTCCTGCCAGCGCTGTATGTGACTCCTAACGGCACGTGGTCTCAAATCCAATCAAACTAACTTTTTCAGTGAATTTTAGTAAGGTCCAATTACGTTCTATAGGAACAGATATTCTATTAAGTGTTGGGCCTTAGAGATCCTACGTCACAATCAACAAAAATCCTATGTCTAGGGGCTCGAGCAAAAACCGCGAAAAATCTGGAAAATGACAGTAAGAAAAGAAAAAGAAAACCGCGTAAAAAACCGCGAAAAAGCCGAGGGGTCCTAATGGGTCCCCCGAGCACGCCGGTGCTCGGCGAAACAGACCCGCTACGGTCTAAGTCTAAGAGTGTCTGAATGTCCTGTATTATTACAAATAATAATGAATGAATAAAATAAAAACTACCCTAATGCCTCACACCACTCAACCCTCTCCTCTCGCTCTCTCCTGCGGCTTCGTAGAGAAGGAAGCCGCCTCCGAGTCTCGCGGCTGCACCGGCTCCTCGAAAGTCGCCTCCGCGGTCCTCGGGCCCTCGCAAGAAAACAGGAAGAGTGGTCAGACCAATAAACTAATCAAATAATAAATGGAAATAAAAACAAGGGTATATGTGCAAAAAAATGGAAATAAAATAACCACACAAAAATAAAACAAAAATAAGAAGAAAAGAAAATCAAAATAAAACAAAACAAAACAAAAAGAAAATAAATACAAAAGCCGCGAAAAACCGCGAAAACAAAAAACGAAAATCAAGACAAAAACAACTACTAAGCCGTGCTCCCCGGCAACGGTGCCATTCTGATAACCGTCCGAATGACTAAGGGTAAAGGTAAAGAAATGGTCGTCGTGACCTCAGTCAATCGAACTAAGTATATCAAGAAAAATTAGACCACTACGAGAAATAAAATCAATCGAAAATGCGAAAGCGGTCTCGCTGTGAGATTTACCTGGTATAGCACCCAGGGTCGAACACAAGGAGCACGGATTGGCCTAGGCCTACGAAGTAGTAAAAATAAGATAAAATAAAAGAAAAGTAATTTTTAGTGGTTTTTGTTAATTTTTATATTTTTTAGGATTTTTAAAAGGTTAAGAAAATAAAAGAAAGTAAATACAAACACACTTGCACAATTTATTAAACACACCAAAAATAATGCAAAAATTCAACAAAAATTGTTTTTATGTTTTTTAAGTTTTTAAGTGTTTTTGGTGAATTTTTGGGATTTTTCTAATGTATATTTTATTTTCTAAAAATAAAACAAAGCTAAAAAGGAAAGGTACTGTCCAGCAAGGCTTGAAACTCAAAAATAAAATATCTAAGAGTCTCACTAAGCCCTGAGGTAATTTTCCTGTAATCTAGAAAAAATAAGGAAAATTTTGGCACCTAAATTATTGTTTTTGGATTTTTAAATTATTTATTATAATTTTTATGGGTTTTTAGGGGTTTTTCAATTTTTAAGGTTTTTACTCAATGATAAATAGCCAAAATTGGCTAGAAAATCAAACAACAAGCAAACAACAGTATCTAATTTTTTTAGAATTTTTGGGGGTGTTTTTATATTTTTTTATGATTTTCCAAGTTAAACAGTGGCAAAAATAGGGGTTTTTGAATTTTTAAAAATAGCAAATGAAATCAAAAATGTCCTCAAAAATTCATAAAAATTCTACACCATGGCAGGAGCCATGTGTCAAATTTTCATCGAATTTAGAGGTGATTTGATATTTTATTCAAAAATAAAGGAGGGGCACTGTGCACAGGGACCTAAGTGCAAATACCCAAAGTTCTGGGGGGTCTGGTGCAAAATACCCAGCAAAACACGTGCCAAGCACGTGCCTGGGGCACTCAGGGACCCAAATGTAAGAAAAATAAGTTCCGAGGGCTTATTGGTAACAAGTACCAAAAGTCCAGGGGCTTATCTGCAAAATACCCAAAATAAAACGCACATGGGGAATTAATTCACGCACAGGGGCATAAATGCAAATAACTAAAAGATTTCATTCAATCAGTAACATCCCAAAACTACAGGGCTTAAGTCGCAAATAACCCAAAATATCACGTGTCGATGCACGTGTCTCACACAAACAGGGGCATAAATGCAAATACTGTAAGTATGAGGTCCTTAGTGCAAATATCCCAGAAAATAAACAACTTAATTTAAAAATTACAGGACTAAAATGAAATAAAACAAACAGAGGGGCCTAAGATGAATTTACCCCTTTTATTATTATCGACGGCCTGATGTGCGCCGCGTGGCTGATCGAACGGTGGAGAACGGGGGCGACTTTAACTCTGGAAGGGCTGGCCTGATCGAACGGTGGAGAATATCCCACGTGGCAGATCTGACGGTGACGAAGCGTGGTGGAGATACTCTTGGTGAATCGACGGCTGAGAGGAGGACGCGTGGCGAATCTGACGGTTGAGGCTAGCTGGTGCCTCTCTCTCTCTGCGCGAGCGGTCAAGATCGACCCTCGGGATGATCGGATGGTGGCAGTGCTCCGTAGATGAATGGTTCAGATCAGATCTGGAGCGAGGAGGATGATCTGACGGTTCTGGAGGATCCTGGAAGAACTGGTCACCGGCGAGATTCGCCGGGCTCGAGCGTGCGCTAGGGTCCTCTGGAGAGCCTTCTGGAGGTCGGAGAAGAATCGCGGAAGGCTCCCGCGTCTGCTGGTGGTCTCCGACGAGCACCCCGAACTCCGATGAGCTCGAGCGAAGGCAGCGGAGCTGGGTCTCCTGGCTGGATGGCGAAGGGTCTCAGATGACCCTTGTCTTGACCTGAAAAGCGAACCAGAAGACTCACGGGTCGAGGGCAAATTGCCTCGACCCGGTTAGGCGGCGTGAAGGTGCATGGTGCGTCGGAATGGATAGCTCCGGCGAAGGTGGTCGGCGGAGGAGCTCGATTCCCAGATCCTGTGCGATCTGGGTTGAGTGAAGGGGCGTAGAATGTGCGTGAGGGGATGGCGAAGGTAACGGTGCGTTCCGATGATTGAGAAGTTGCGCGATATGGCCGGAATCAGCGGAATACGTCGGAGATGCGATTTGGGGGAAATGGAAAATTACGCTAAACGGAAGGACTAATCGGCTACCTGGGCGGTCGGAGAGACTGGGGAAGAGCAGGGGGTGCTCCTGGTCGTAGCCTCGAGGGTCGTCTCGGCCCGAGGCTCGGTGCTCACGCTTGTGGCGGAGCAACGGCGGCGACACACGCCGGATCAGTGGATTCACCTCCTCGCCTCGCTGCAACAAGGGCGATCGCTTGCTGTCACTCTCGCGGTGCCTCTGGAGTTCACTGGGAAGAAGGAGAAGAGCCAAAGATAAGGCGCGGAGGCGGCGGAGCTGGGGATATATATGGAGACAGGGCCGATTAGGGTTGAGTGGAGGCAGCTATGGAAGGCGTGGATTTCATGGCGAAAGATCCGGCGAGGGAGATGGATGATCGGCGAAGAATCCGGGCACGGGGTTTGCGTGGGCGACAGCCTGGAGACGCGTGGAAAAATCGGCGAAGGCGGGGCGGCGCGCATCTTCCAGAAAAGGAAGGAGTCCGCGGGGGAGTTGACCGGGGTCAACAATCCCCCGTGGACCAATCAGGAACTGCCACGTATTGAATTTTTTTGTTTATTTATTTTAAGGCAGAAAATGGCCGAATTAAGAAAAACTTAAAACATGAAATATTTTTCTTTTATTTTTTTCTATTTTTTGGTGATTTTTAATTAATTTTTGGAAATTAAAATAAGGTATTTACATAGTAGCTATACATAGGTATATATACACTATATTGATTTTTGATTTTTAATTAGTTATTTTTATACATTTTTATTCCCATTTTATATTTTATTTATTTATAGGATAAAATGAGGAATAAAAGGCTATTTTTATTTTATTTTTATTGTTTATATACATAGGTTAGATAATTAGTTATATACAACTATATACATGGTGTATGTACAAAGTATTTTTGTATTTTAATTTTTGTAATTTTTATTTGATTTTTGTTTTGTTTCTTTTTATTTATTTTATTTACAAAATATAATCTAGAATATTTACAAAAATGGATAAGGAAGGTGGTATATGTACATGGTGAAAAGATATTTTTGGATTTTTGATTTTTAATTTTTATTTTGTTTTTAATAGCTTTTACATATATACAAAATATATACAAATATTTACAACATATTTTTGGGTGAGGAAAATATATAGTTTTATTTATTTACAAATATATACATATGTGAGCCCCTATCTCCCTCTACTTGGCTTTTATGCAGTCAGGCCCATGCTGAGCCCTCCTTGGGTTAGGTTGCTCAATATTTATTCTAAATATTTCCCTCTTTTTCTTTTTACTCTTTATTCTTTTATTTTTGCACAGAAACATGCTAATTATCTATTTTTACAAACATGCATGCTTTTGCTAATTAATCCTATTTACACATATCTACATGCATTTGCATAGGTTTTTGTAGCTAAAATATAAGAATAAAGAGTGATGAATGGGTATTCATCACAGCCTAAGTGTAGAAGAAGATCAAAAATAGTGCGGGCGAGGTTAAGAGGGGAAATGGATGAGTATATGTACAAGGCGGGCATCGGTCACCCCTATACTTAGTCTCAAGTCAGCCTAAGTACATAACTGGATTGGTATGAGGACTGATGTGATCTGGAGGATGTACAGTAAAGGGACTCAGGTGACTCTCCCCTACATACTTAGGATATGGTCATCCTAAGTATAGTCGTAGATGAAGATATTTGAAGTTGGGGTGAGTGATTAGAGTCGCGGGAGGGAGGGGCAGAATGTACAGGAATGATGGGTATATACAAGGATCGTGGTTTGAATCTTTCCATATGTTGCTGATGGTGAGAGTTTACTGCTGCAAGGTCTCATGTACGGCTCTATGTGTATCTGTTGAATCGGTCATGCGCATGAATACAATCTCCTTAATATGGACTAACTGTTCATTGGGTTCGACGAAATGCTTCAACAGTTGTCCATTTACTAGGAACGCCTGTGCGTCATCTGTGAGGTCTGAGATCTCGACACATCCACTATCATGCACAGCATGGACAATGAATGGGCCCGTCCACTTGGATTTCAAATTGTCTTGGAAAACATTCAGCCTTGCATTGAACAACCATACCTTCTGACTAGGACCAAAGGTCTTTCGTCTGATATATCTATCATGCCAACGCTTTACTTTGTCCTTGTACACCAAACTGTTGTCGTATGCTCAGTTTATGACTTCCACAAGCTCATTTAGATCCATGTCTCTCTATTTCTACCCTAGGTGTGTGTTCCAGTTGCCTTTCTTGATTGTCCATTCTGATTTGTGCTCTAATTCTGCAGGCAAATGGAACGGCTTCCCAAATACCATCCTGAATGGGGAGGTTCCTAACGGTGTCTTGTAAGCTATCCTATAAGCCCACATGACTTGATCCAAGATCTGAGACAGTCCTTCCTGTCTGGGCAAACAAGCTTCTGCAATATGGTTTTCACCTCCCTATTCGATGCCTCAGCCATACCATTGACCTGTGTGTGGTAAGGACTAGCGACACGGTGTTCGATGTCGTAATCCTTCAAGAGTTTCTTCACATCTCAGTTTACAAAATGGCTACCCCCAAATGAATTTACAGACAGTCCTGCTGTCTGCGGCTCGGTTGGGATAGCTTCCACCCACCTGGATAGATAATCTACCGCAAGGAGGATGTATTCGAAACCGCGGCTAACAGGGAATGGGCCCATGAAGTCGATTCCCCGAGCGTCGAAGACATCACAAATGATGACAGGCTGCATCAGCATCTCATCCTTGGAACCAACGATTCCTCCCATTCGCTGGTATACTGGGCACGACTTCGCAAAGGTGATCTCTTCGCGAAATAGAGTCGGCTAGTATAAGCCACACTAAAGTACCTTCCATGCGATCCTCTTCCCGGAATGGTGTCCTCCTGCCTCCAGACAGTGGCATAAAGAAAGGACACTCTGGTATTCCTCCTGAGGAATACACCGTCTCCAGACACAATCCGGTCCTTCAAAGAAAAGGATCGGATCCTCCCAGTGGTAATGTCTAGAATCCGACTTCAGTCGGTCTATGTGGCTCTTGGGCCAATCTTCAGGAACCTTCTTGGAGACAAGATAGTTCAAGATATTAGCATACCATGGGAGTGAGTTGACAACAAAAATCGACTCGTCAGGGAAGGAGTTTCGAATCGACGAATCCTCAGAACCATTAAGATCCTCGAGACGGGAGAGGTGATCAGCTACTACGTTCTTCTTTCCAGGTTTATCACAAATGTCCAAATCAAACTCCTGGATAAGCAGAATCCACCTAAGAAGACGCGCCTTCGTGCCCTTCTTTTCCATTAAATAATATAGTGTTGAGTGCTCAGTGAACACAATTACCTTGGATCTAATTAAATGAGTTCTGAAATTGTCCAAGCCAAATACTACCGCAAGCATCTTCTTTTCCGCAACTGTATAGTTACGCTGAGCAGTATCAAGAACTTTGCTTGTGTAGTGTATTGCAAATGGGACGCCATCCCTCCTCTGTCCTAGCATAGCTCCAACAGCAAAGTCGGATGCGTCCATTATGATCTCAAAAGGGAGAGACCAGTCTGGGGCTTGTAGGATCGGGGCGTCCATGATCATTCCTTGTAATAGCTTAAAGGCCTCAAGACATTTGTGATCAACAATAAACTCCATATCCTTGCCTAAAAGCTCAGTTAGCGGTCGAGCAATCTTAGAGAAATCTTTGATAAACCTTTGATAAAATCCGACATGCTCGAGGAAAGACCGCAACTGTTTCACGTTGGTTGGTGGCTGGAGTCGTCTGATCACATCCACCTTGGCAAGGTCAACCTCCATTCCTCTTTTGGGGATGGCATGCCCCAACACAATGCCCTCCGTCACTATGAAGTGACTTTTCTCCGAGGAGAACACCAGATTGACCTCACAACATCGTTTGAAGACTCGATCCAGATTCCTAAGATAGGAATCGAAGGAATCGTCGTGGATCGAAAAGTCATCCATGAAGACTTTCAAGAATTCGTCGACCATTTCGGCGAACACAGCAATCATGCACCTTTGAAAAGTACCGGGAGCATTACATAACCCAAAGGGCATGCGCCTGAAAGGATAGGTACCAAAGGGGCATGTGAACGTGGTTTTTTCCTGATCCTCATGAGCTATGTCTACTTGATTGTAGCCCGAGAACCCATCCAAGAAGTAGAAGAATTCTTTCCCCGCTAATCTCTCCAGGATCTGACCAATGAATGGCAGGGGAAATGATCCTTCTTCATCACAGCATTCAGGCGTCTGTAATCCACACAGACGTGCTATGACGTGGGTACTCGTGTCACGATATCCTCTCCCTCTTCATTAGTGGTCGTCTGAATTCCCGACTTCTTCGGGACAACATGAATTGGGGCCACCCATTTGGAGTCGGAGATGGGATAAATAAACCATGCGTTGCACCATTTCTCTATCTCCTTCTTTACTACCTCTCGTGAATTTGGATTCAACCGACATTGGAATTCACGAGAGGGTTTAGCCTCATTCTCCAAGTAGATATGGTGCGAACACGGAGCACGATTTATCACGTGGAGATCGGAGATGCTCCAGCCTATTGCCTTGCGGTTTTTCTCCAGGATCTCTAGCAAGTGAGATTCCTGCTCCTAGGTCAATCGTGAGCTGATGATGACCGGATACTTCTTTTCTTGTCCCGTAAAGAAGGCATACTTAAGTGTTATGGGCAAAGGTTTGAGCTTAGGTAATGTGTGATCATCGAGGAAGTTTGGCTCAATCTGGTTCAGTGCTGGTAGTGGCTGGATAGGTCCTTGAAATTGCTGCCACCAATTCATTCGGCTCTGGAGTCGGATCGTTAAAGATCTCCAAGCAATCAGCAAAAGCCACGTCCGACTCATCATCCTCATCTTCTGATTTTCCTAAAGAGTGAAGGACTGACAGGCCTAGCTGGGCCTCTAAGTCATCGAAGATGTAGGGGATGCATATTCCGTGATGTATTCATTTCTAAGGACCTCGCAAACTGACTCATGCACAAGATCTTCTCCGGAGGGGAGGGACTCATTGGTGCTAGCTGGGTTCTGTCACCATGGCCCAACAGTGTCTACATGAATGCAATCTGCTTCGGATGAAGAGTACTCGGTGCTGGATTCTGAATCCGATCTTTGTCATTTGGTCTGCTTCATCTCAAGTTCCTCATCTCCACCTGGAGTTTGGAACTAGATTTTCCCAATCTTATAATCAAACAAGGCCCCTTCTGTTCTGAGGAAGGGCCTTCCTAATATGATATGGGAATATCTCCAATTACGAGGGGTCTCTATATCAAAGACGGTAAAGTACACCATGTATTCCTGGCCCTCGTCTTTGATGACAACGTTCCTCAATTCTCCTTGGGACCTCTTGGTTGATTTATCGGCAAACTGAAGTAGGGCTCTAGATTTCCTAAGAGGTCCGAGATTAAGCCGCTTAAAGAGGGTTATAGGCATTAAGTTGATTGAGGGCTCGTTGTCAAGAAGAGTGTGTGCAAACGCAATGTCATCGACATGACTCACTACATAATGTGCATCCATGTCTCTTCGTTTCCTTGTAAATGAATTCTTTATTGTGCAAGTCGTGGCCACTGACAGGACGTGTTTCTCAACACATCTTTTGGTCTTCTTACTAACCCTAGTAGGTGTACATCTCACTTTAAGGTATTTCTGGAATGCGGGTGTCATTTCCACATACTTGTCAAAGGAAATCATGACCTTGATGTGTTTATTGTAAAACTCTACCATCTCAGGGTCATCTTTTTTTGTATTTTTTTAGTTTTCTTCTTTCCATCCTTAAGAGCTTGGGGGAAAGGGATTACTGACTCCAACTCAGATTCTGAAACTGAAAGATTTTCACTAAAAATTAGAACTGAGTTCTGTACATGACTCGGACTCTGAGATTTACTCTGACTCGGACTCTGACGAAAAGAAAATTTCTGTTGTGAAACCGGTGATGCATTTTCCACGACTTCTGGAACATCCTCATCAGATGGAGGTGCAGACTCTTCATCGGTCTCGCCAGACTCCCTACGGGTGCGGTTATCCTGCTTCTTGGAGGACTTAGAAGTCCTCTTCTTCTGTCAGTGGTGGTGGTGCTGCTGCTCCCCCGCCTCCAAGTTCTCCTTAGGTAGGGACTTGGCAGCTTCTTCCTCCTGTGCCCGCGCTCGATCAGGTACGATCACGGTCCTTCCGCTCCTGAGGGACATATGATTGACATTATCGTACGAAAGGATCTCATGTTCAGATAAAGAATTATCTGAATAGTATACCTGATCTCGTGGTCGGTTCTGGCCTTGATTCAAGCTGTTCAGATTGGCCTGAACCTGAGCGGGAATTGGGGTCTTTGGCATCATATGTTGGTCCTGGGTACGAGAAACATGATTCATGTCGGTTCTCATATCCAGATAGTCATTCTGGATTTGCTGGACCCTATCAGTCAGGGTCTGGATCACCAAGGTGAGGGACTCTAATTCACTAGTGGGCTGGTTCTGTTGACGTTGACTCGAGGATGAGTTCCTGTATTGGCCCTGTTGGCCATGCTGGTACTACTGCTGCTGATGAGAAGGTGGAGGGCGTTGCTGGCCCGTGCGTTGTTGCTGCTGCTGGTACTGCTGAGGCCGGTACCCTCGTTCAGGCCGGGACTGTACGAAGCATGGTGCGGGGATGGAGTTGTTTTCCTGGTAAGCTAGGAAAGGTCGATGTGGCTGACCGTTCCCTATCCCCGACTGTCTACCGACGGGGTCATGGTTGTACCACAGTCCGTTGATCTCGAACACTTGCAGAGGCTCCTCGTATCTTGTCTCCACTTGTAGGGGTGTGTGTTGGTCCTATTGAGTGTAAATTCTCTCCTCTACCCAGCTACTCTGAGGCCCCGGTGCATGTTCCTCTACAAGATGAACTCAGTGTACATGTACAGGTGGTGCAGAAGGGGCAGGTAGCTTTATCTTGGCTACCCTCTCAGTAAGTTCCTCAACTTGTTTCGGTAATCGCGAGAGTGACTCAAGGTCAATGACTCTCTTGTGAATCTGCTCGACCATGTTTAACTTGTCAGCTATCATCCCCATGATGGGAATGAGGTCCTCTGTCAGATCCGCTACAATCCTTCTAGTTGTCTCGATGGAGAAGATTGAGGGAGACAACTAATAGGCCCTAGTGGCCTGCGATCTGTCTGTTTCCACCATGTGCTCTAAGATTTTCCATACAGCATTCTCATTTTTATTCAGATAGCTTTCTCTACAGGCAGCACTTACTAACCTCTGCATCTCTGGGGTCATGCCACAGGACAAGGTCTGGACTAAGATCGCTTTTGAAATGCCATGGCAAGGGCACTTATCAATTAGGTCATTAAACCTATCCCGGTCTTCATGGAATGGTTCATTGGGTCCCTAGGAGAAACTCATGATCTTTGTCCTCATTTGATTAGTCCTACTGAGTGGGTAGAACTTCTTCAGAAAAGGTCCTTGAACTGCATCCAGGTTGTACATCTCAGCCCGAGATTTTTCAACCAATGAGCTGCCTTATCTCCTAAGGCAAACGGGGTGGCCTTCAGCCTGATATAATCTTGCCCAACCCTAGGGTGACTAAGGTTGTTGCAAACCAGCTCGAAGTCTCTGAGGAAGGCATATGGTTCTTCGTTTGTATTTCCATTAAACTTCGGTAACAGGCTTAGAAAGCGGGGCTTTAGCTCGAACGCTTCAAGGGGAACCATTGGTGCCAACCAACTTTGCATCTCATTTTCTGCCAGGTTGTAACATCAACTATGGGTCGGTCGATTCCTCCTGCCGTAATGATATGTCCCATCCTTGCAGTAAGATCCGCATTCTGTTGTTCGGTTGTGGCAAGGAGAGCAAAGATTTGCTGTATTGGGTTATCTCTGTGTTCCTCATCATCCGGGGGTTAGCTTAGGTGGCATCTTGTCCTCTAGCCCTGGGGATAGAAAATGGAGTTGGTTAGAGGACAACCGAGGAAGGGAATCTTACCAAGGCGATGGTCTTCCTCGGTGAGATCAGAGGAGAGAAAAGGGTTGGTTTGAGAGTAACCACCCTAGGTTTGAGGGATCCAAAACTCAATAGGGTCATGAGCTATGGTTGGTCCAAGTTGCGCTTGGACCGGTGAAGATGAGCTCTGTGGGGGGCTCAAAGAAAGATTGACGAATCGGGACTCGATATCCCCCCAATCAGTCATCCTGGTTTGGCGAAAAGAAGGATTGGGAGTTCTAAGTAAAGATAGGATTTTACTCCTACCTGAAGCAAGCAATTGAATCCAAACCCTGTGTTTTCACACTCGACGCGGCGAAGGACCCGAAACCAAGTCCGATTAGTCTGGTTGATTTTAAGTGTGATTTTCAAGCAAATAGCAAAGGTTACGTGGCCTATAGGGAAGTCGTCTCAAAGCCGGATGCGTCTTCCCTGTTTAACCTGTCGCCTAAGATACTTGTGTCCTTCCTTTCTTCGCTCCTATCCCAAGTTGATGAATTCAAAGACCTGCCCCTATCTACCTGCAAGAAGGTGGAGTCTGAAAAGGCTGGAACTTCACCCCAGGGGATTACTAGCAACTTTTCACGAAGTACCGCTGGTTCACCCCTATCTACCTGCGAACAGGCGGAGGTTACTTGGTACTATTCAGTGAATCTGAAAAATTCAACTTGTGATATTTTCTAGGATCAGTCGGTACGTGATATGGAAGGCGGGGATTTGGGCTCTACCTTAAGGTGTATACACACACTCAAGTTCCCTCACTCAGCATGAAAACAAGGTTGGGGTTAATCTCCCGCAAGCAGAATTTCCGATTTTATTGATTTTTTTGGTCAATTATGTTTAGCAGTCCCAGTTTTAAGTTCAGTTATCACTAATTAAGTCCAACCACACAGCACGCCTATCGTCCAGTCTCAATTTCCTTTTTACCTGAGTTTTGAAAAACCAAGAGAAAGGAGTCGAGAAAAGCTGATGCACGATAAATCAATGATGTTATGATGAGTTAAGAAGACTTACAATGATCCCTTCGCTTTTATGCAGGATGAAGAACATAATTGAAAACTTTTTTCACACTATATACAAATGCAGACGACAAATCCGCTCCTAGATAGGCAGTTCTATTAGCGAGTGAAGCACCGATTTAATTTGACTAGATATACGGTCTAAGTGCATCTTTTATGTGATGTGTGGTCCTAAAAGAATTATGAGCACAAGCAAATCCTAGAGTGGCTCGAGGAGCCGCTAGTGCAAGCCTAGTCTAAAAAATCAATCCACACACCACACGGGGACACGTTTCCACTATTTTTACACATGCGAGAACCCAAATGGGAACCGTTGGAAAGAATGCAAAAATAATGAAAAAAGTAACAAACATTACAAGTCCTCATAATCACTCAAAAAGTTCAAAAATGCAAGCTCCTCGAAGTGCCTTCGACTCCTCCTGTTCCTCGCACAAAAACAAATTGAGGTCAGATAAAGGACGACACAAAATACTCAAAATTAAATGACAGAAAAATATTAACAAGAAAATTGAGAATCAGACTAGTCCGGGATGGAAAATTAGACACTAAAAAATTCTCTAGAAATTAACATAAGTCGTGTCTCCCCGTCAACGATGCCATTTGACAATCCTGCTTCTACCCTTATTAATTTAATCGGATTAATGATTAAAATAAATTTTGTGTCGTTTGTTGTAGTCGGGTAAAATCGGTGTGATAAAAAACCACTTTAATTAATTTTCAATTAATCACGAGCGGCAGATTTATTTTACTTGGGCAAGCCCAAGGTCGAACTCAGGGAGGCAACTGTCTCTTTAGGTAAATTTTAAGCGAATTTAGAGTTCAGATTTTTTGAAAATAATTTTTGGTATTTTTTAGCAAATTTTTATGCAATAAAGGAAAAGCAAATGCAATTTTCAAGTCAGTTTACAAGTTATATCAAAAATGTGATCAAACTAAGTCCAAAAATTATGAAACTTGTCCAGAATATGAAATGCAATGAAGTTAAGCTACACTATTTTTTTTGGATTTTCTGACACTTTATGAATTTACTGTGAATTAAATATGAATGCAAAGTAATTTTGACAAATTTAATTTTAATAAATACCAAAACACATTATTTCCATATATAAAAATTATCCTGGATAGATCTAAGTATGATGAATCCACGAAAAGTGATAAACCTAAAATTCTATGTGAACTAAACCTATTAAAAATCAATTAAAGAAATCACTTATTAATTTATTTAGGCCTCGTAATGTGTGCTAATGCAAAGATTTTTGGATACAATGTAAAATAAATTATCCTAAGTCTAATGTGAATATTTGATGATTTTTGAAATAACAAGGAATTTAATATGAATTAAAAGGCACACAATGGGCAAAATATGGAAAATTTCACCAATTTAATAATATTAAATTCCCAATATGTCACAAAAATGAAACACGTGTCACATAAGATAGAGGGCAAGATAAGCTACATCATGTAATTTTTAGAACTGAAAAATGATGCCAAATGGACACCTAAATATGCATGCAAAGACATGGATCAATTTGCAAATACAGAAAATAAAATTACTAAAAATTAAACGTGTACACAGGGACTTAAATGCAATTACCTATAATATTGGGGGTATGTGTGCAAAATGTCCTCTGGAACACGTACGCCTCACGTGATGCTCTTGGCAGGGACTGAATTGTCATTTGCAAAACTTCCAGGGGCCTCTGTGCAATTTACCCATCCCGCACGTGAGAAACGCGTGAAGTGCTAGGCTCGAGAGGCGGCGGAGGCTCAGATGTCGGCTCAGGTGCGCTGCAGGCTCGAACGTGCTTCGGGATAGCCTCGGGAGCTTCGAGCCTACGGGTCGGGGAAGAGGCTCGGAGGATGCGACGTGGCGCTCGATGGACCGCTCGATCGATGAAGATCAAGCGGCTACTGAAGCTGATACGTGGCATGATGCAGTCTGTTGGATCAAGATGGATCCAATGGTATCTGTAGCGGGTTTAGCGATGGAGACGTGGTTGATCGAGGGCCGTTAGATCCTCCTGATCTGACGTGATCCGGAGCTTGGGGAAGCAACGACGTCGCGTATTACGAGACACACGATCCTCGCAAGATCGAACAGCTGTTGTAGGTCGAAGGAGAGAGAGCACGTGGCAGGATGGTGAGCGTTGGATCCTCCTGATCCTATGGAGGCGAGGCGATGGCGACGTGGCTCGATCAGAATCGTCCGATCGTGAGGATCGGACGGCGGTTGTGCGTCGTGTTCCTCCGGTCTGTCGCCTCCTACGGTGGACGTGGTTGGGCTCCGGCGAAGCCCCCTTAGCTCTGCCACCTCGATTCTTGCTCGATGCTGCTCTCTGGAGGCTCCTAAGTAGCTGGGGACGACGTGGAGGCTTCGCGGAGCAACTAGAGCGTCTGGACGAGGCAGAGGTGGTCCACAGGCCGAAAGCGACGAAGCTCGATGCAGCACCGGCGATGCTTCCGACCAATGAAAGAGAATGTACCTATAGGGGTTAGAATCTATAAACGAGGCGTGCAGCATGTTCGTGAGGTGAATGCGAGTGCAGCTGGAGGCCTAGGGCAGAACGAAGGTGGTCAGGTGATGTTCCTCCACCGTGGCGGCGAAGCTCTTGGTCGGAGGAGGTGTGACGGGTCGTGGGATTGATCAGAAGATACCGCAAAGGTCAGAGCTCAAAGGCGGAACTCGGTGGGGGATCAGGTGAACGTGAGATCGATCGTAGGAGGAAGAGAAATTAGGAGAAAAATGAAGAAAAAGAAGGAGAAGATCGGAGGTGGAATGTAGGATGCGACCTGGGGTTAGAAGCTCGACGGGGAGTTCCTGGTCTTCGCTCGAAGGTCGGTAGAGGTCCTGAGCTCATGCAGCTTGCCGGAGGAGCTGCAGCATGACAGGGATACCATGGATCTCACCAGAGAAGATAAGGCCGTCGTCGCTCGACTTCTCGCCTAATAAGAGCTCGGGGGTATCTCTCTGCAGGGGCGGATAGGGTCGACGGTCGCCGGTGGTGGAGTATTTATAGGATGGAGGTGAGGGTGTAGGTGATGGTTGGTGGAGGTCGTGGAGGGACGTGGGTGAGGTTCATGGCGATTGAGGAGGTCGGCGAAGATGAAGATGTAATGGGCTACGAGGTGGAGGTGACAGGGGACGGAGAGGATGGTCGAAGTGGTGCCAAAAATAAAAAGGAGGTGGTGAACGCGCGAGGTGGGCGACGTGGGTGATGGTCCTGCGGGAGGTAGACGACAAACTCTGGACCGTTGGATCGAGTGATCCAACAATCAGGAGAAGGGCGCGAGAGGAGGGGTGAGATTTGATCGGAGGGGTGAGATCAAAGGGCTATGATGGTGCCACGTGGCGGGCGCAAGTGAAGGCGCTAAGGGATGGTCGGGATGAGCTCTTAAGGATATGATCGAAGGGTTCAGATGTAGCGTGAGATGAGTGGCCAGGATGAAGGCTTCTGGCAGAGATCAGAAGGCGCACACGTGGCGTGCTGAGGAAGAGGTGCTAATGGACGGAGGCGATGCGATGTGGAGAAGATCGGACGGTTGAAATGAGCTGCGACACTGGATGGCCTAGATCAGGAGAGAGAGAGAGAGAGAAGAAGGGATCAGACGGCGGAGGGAGAAGGGCACGTGGCGCGATGTGAGCGGGCCGCGTGGCACAATCAGAGGGCGCCACGTGGCCTGATCTGAATGGTCGAAAGAAAATATGGAATTAGGAAGAGAAGATGGCCGAATTTGGAAAAACTCAAAAACATGAAAGTTGTAGATCTCGATGAGATCTACAAGTTTTATGTTGACCAAGAACAGAAATGAGGTTAAATAAGATACAAAAATACAAGGGTATAACTATATATACATATAATGTACAAAGGGGTCCCAAAACCCACGTTTTGCATACGAGCTCCGATTTAAATGAAATTAGTCTCAATTTGAAGGTCTCTGAATGTGTATTAATATTAAAGCGAGTAGATCTAGATCGTAGGTTTTATGAGGTAGATATTTGTATTCTAAGGTCTGAGGTCTCCAACGAGGTATGGGGTTTTATTGGGTAATTTTTACAAGTTAGTAATTTTTGGCCATTTCCTTATATTATTAGTTAGTAATATACATAGTGTAAGGTTGATTTTATTGACTTTGGAGGGGGTATAAAATACAAATAAATAAATAATGGTGAATATATAGATGAATATTTGCAAGTAAATTAGGCTTCTTATTTAATGCAAATATGGATGCTAAAATGCAAATATTATGCATGCATGCTTGAATGATAATTATGCAAGATAAAGGGAAATATGCTACTAAATACTCGAGAACAAGACTCTAGTTTCAACTTTAAGAGTGATGAATCACATATTTATCATTGGTGACGGTCGGGACCGTTGTCATCCATCTCTAGTTTGCCGGCCAATAAGAATACTGAGATTGACCGGCCAGCTGACTATTCCTTATTCTTGCAAATCGAAAAAGTCAACCACCAATCTCTTCCAAAGGAGTTAGCTGTCTGCGTGAGTCGCCTTCTTCTAAGCTCCGAGTCACCTTCTTCTAAGCTCCGTTGGACGACACAACATTCTCGTTCGAACAAACAAAGAGGGTCGGCCTTGTGATGGTTCCCCAGGATTTAATAAACTAAGGTTTACGTTGACACAATCTTCTTCCTTCGGGATGGCTGCTTTCCGGGATTTCAGAAATCTGCAAGTCAACTACCTTTTGGACACATATTCTGTCCGGCATGGCCACATTTCTTTGTTTTCGATCGGAGCATCAAGCAGCGCAACTCGGTCCTACTTGACTAAGCCCCATGCTCGTCCAAGGAGGGAGTTTGCTTTAGTGGGGCTTAGGCAGGGAATCTTGTCCATATATATAGCTCAGAGAAAGAAAGTCAAAGATATTCTGAAAAATGCAATGTCAAATTCTTGAGTAGTAGAACTTCCCCCCATTTTTCCCTTTTGTCCAGTAGTTAGGACATCATCTTTTCATGTCGAGGACATGAGTTCAATTCCTGTTAGGGATATGTATTGGAATGGAGGAAAAGCATATTCTATTAACTTGTTGTTTAATAGCTCGCTTTCTTCTCGATTGCTGGAAAGGGTCTGGTCTTAGAGGATATGACCTAGGCGCTGAGCAAGGATCCGAAGCGGTTGATTATATAGAAAGTGGAAACTGCCCAAAGCCTAATGATGGGGGTTTTCTTCCCCTTACCTCTCCGCTTTGCATTTGACCCTCCAAACTAGACAATTCTTCTTTATAAGGTCATCGACCTCCCGCCCCGCCCGTGGTTTGACCGTTTCGACCAAAGAGAGACTCCCACCATCCAGGATCCATTTTTACAACATTAGAACAAAAATCACTAAAAATTACCAAAGAAAACACCTAAAAATAGAAAACCCCTAAAAACCTTTATAAAAATATATAAAATACCCAAAAATTCCAAAAATTGTATTTCTTGTTCCTTATTTTTATTTATATTATTATTAATATATTAAAATTAATTTGGAGAACTTTTGAAACTGTTTGCTATTTTACATATCCATTTTAATTTCGACGATTAAATTAAACCATGATTTAGGGTATTTTTGACTTTAAAACTATATAAAAATTAGCAAAAAATCCTAAAAAATCACAAAAATAGTAAAAAATATTTTAAAAGTCCCAAAACCTTTTATTTTCTCCATTTTAATTATTTCTGTTAATATTTATATCTACCCTAGTCTATATTGTATATATATCCTATATATCGCTTTATATATATTAAAAGCAAAAGAAAATATAAAAATGTAAAAAAAATATAAAAAGAAAATAGAAAAGTAGAAAAGTAAAAATCAAAATACAAAAATATAAAATCAAAAAATAAAATAGAAAATCTAAAAATTGAAAACCCACAAAAAAGAGAACATAGACAAATATTCCTTAATCACTTTTTTATGCATTTTTGCCCAATCTAGCATGCTTGTTCCCTGTGTTCGACATCTACATACTTGCACCTATACACATCATTGTTGTAGAGTTTAATAAATCTTAACTTCGCATTTATTTTCGTTTCTCGATTTTGAATTGTGGGTTAATTGTTGATTAATTGGGATTTCGTGAGTGGTCGCTACAACGACTTTGTCTTTGCATTGTGTGAGACATATTTAACCCTCGCAAAATCTCTATTATCAGTGGGTGGGCCCCCATCCATTGGCCAGATCTAAGTGTGTGTGGAGGTGTAAAAAGAGATGGTGTCGTCATTGGGAGTGCGTGTAGAGGGAAGTGCGTGGAAGGTGGGGATAGTGTCTGATCCTGTGACAAAAATTACAATGGTGATTCTGTTATAACACTGGGAAGTTGATTGACGCTTTGCAAGTGATGATGTCAAGGATGTAAATGCAATCTAGATTGGTCACACGCACTAGAATGATGGCTGAAGACATTAATTTTTTTGATTTTATTGGTTTTTATTAATTATAATTGACTTTGAGCGGTGAAATTACAACATCAGAGATGATTGTAATTATTGTAGTAGTTGACTGATCTAATCCCTTTCATTGTTCTTGTGTTGTTACCACATTTGTTGTACTAAGTATATTAGTAATTGCTTTTTTGGCTTTTACTTTCGCTTGATGACCCCATAAACAAACTCATGTTCCACATGCTTCCTCGGACGTCTAGACGAATCATTAGATCATGAGAATGATATGTATTCCATGTTATGATACCAATTGATGCGTTGGGCGATAGAAAAATAAAAGGGGTGAGAGGAATGAGGAGCGAATTCATAAGTAACATGAGATTTTAGGGTAGAAAGCGTCAAAATGCAAGAATGAGAGATTGTATGTGGGTGAAAGGAGATGACTTTAATTTAATTTCAACTTGATATCTTCCCATTCAATGACTACCATCACCTAAAGCGGGCGAAATTACAAAATAGAATAAAAAAGGAATTTGCTCATTCTAACAAGAGGTTAAGGAGCCTATATCGTGATGTAGATAACTTACCTACAACAGCTTCTTTTCCCCTTTATTTTTTTAAATTATTCATTGGACATTTACTTAGAATATTAAGTGGAGTATGTGTTTCAAATATCATGAAAAAAACATTCCTAACATATCTATATAGAGGGGTTGATTACAATTCTAAGACCATTAACATTTGATATCTTAATGGATAAATTAGAAGTTTCAAATTAAATTGAAATGTAAAAGATATCACAATAATATATATTGTGTTGTAAATCATCCAAGTATTTATTTAAAAAGTCAAAAAAATAGAGGTAAAAAAAACGATGAAGTAAATTACCAAAATTTGATGTATGATCCCTTTTATCGTGTAACAAACCCAAATCTTTATACCTAACTAAAGTGAAGTTTCCTTCTCAACATTCTCCACGTGGCTTCCTGGCCGATTTCTATTTCCTCAGCTCTTAATTCCTGCCAATTTAATTCCTGCCAAAAAATCCCCATCAATATTCCTGTATTACACGTACCCTAATTTCCTTTATTTCGTGCAGACCCACTACCTCCCTTCTTTCCATCCGAGAATTGCAAGTGACGCAATTCCCTCTCTTTTCTTTTTCCTTTCATTTATTACACGTGTCTTAATTTCCTTTCTTTCTTTGCAGACCCACTACCACCCTTCTTTCCATTAGAAGAATTGCATAAAAAACGTCTGTTACGTGGACCACCGCTTAAGGTGGAAGGGATGGCCCGTAAGGGTATTTGTGTCACTCAACTGCCACATGTCATACAAAATGGCCTCTCCATTCTGGAAAAACCCTAACCTTATTCCTCCGCCACTCTCTTTTTACAAGTCCTAATCCACCCGCCCCTCTCTTCTCTGCTATCTTCTCTGACATATTTGCAAAGACTCCGCCTCATCTGCTAAGGTCGTCTCCATTTCATGTTGTGGATCTTCGTTTGGGCTATTCGCTTCATCTCACCCTAAACAAAAGTAAGTCTAATATTTTATCATCTACCTCCAAAAATTTCATCCAAACTACTTTCATGCTGTTGATTTCCGATTGTTCTGTTCGTTGCGGCTGATTTTATCATCTACCTCCGAAAATTTAACCCGAACTACGTCCATGCTGTTGATTTTCGATTGTTCTGTTCGTTGTGGCTGATTTTAAAGAAAAGCAAGTTCCATGCTCAAAATGGTCAGATTTGACTAACTCGGACTCCTTAACATGGTCTCTGGACTCTGGGCCCTCATGTTAAACGTAAATAATCCTTAATATTTTCTAATGGTCTACGTGGGACCGTTAGGGATAACCTATACTCTCATGTACTTGCCAAGATCTCATTGTATTCTCACAGTCTGTGTATTATGAAGTACCCCGAAAGCAAATAGGAAGAAATTCTGGAAGGGCATGATCATGATAGCTGAACCTATGCTGGATAATCTTACATGAGTTGGTGATTTTAACTCACTCTTTAGTCGAGAGGATAAGGAGGAGGGAACTGAAAGCAAACACCAAGAACTAGCTTATCTTAATCACGTTTGCATCCTTGGGTTTAGAGTTTAGTAGACCTTTGGTCTTTGCTTAAACCTACAGGTAAACAAACAACATATAGCATCTCTGTGAAAGAAAGACTAGATAAAGCTTTCGCTATGGTTATGGTTGAACAGAGAACCCTCTTCCTATTTGCTATGATTGCTTTGTGAGTAGAAACAACCTCTTTTTAGATCTGGGGAGATTAAGAACTTGGAGTAAGTAACAAGGATGCCACAACTAAACCAAATTGCAAATATCCCTCTAAGTTGTCAGCATTTATCTAAGATGTCATAACTACACAACAGATCTCTCTAGGTAAGGATGCAGATAGTTTGTAGAACAAAGAAGATGTTCTCTTGCTTTAAACTGTTCGTAGAACTAAAATGGTATCCTCTTGCTTTGGAATCATATGAAATCAACTCGAAAAATCATACAAACTTTTAATTGGTTTAGATTTTCGTCAAACCCATCAGATTAGAACACAGAGGAACTTGAATGGTTACTTGTGAGAATTGCCTTCGTTTGGGTTATTCTCTTCGTCTCACCGTAAACAAAAGTAACTAATATTTTATCATCTACCTCCGAAAATTTCATCCGAACTACTTTCATGCTGTTGGTTTTCGATTGTTCTATTCGTTGCGGCTGATTTTATCATCTACCTCTGAAAATTTCATCCGAACTACTTTCATGCTGTTGATTTTCGATTGTTCTGTTCGTTGCAGCTGATTTTAAAGAAAAGCAAATCTGTTATTTCTATCAAATATATCTGAAATTTTTGTTGGATCTACCCTTAACTCTTTCTTTGTTATAACCTTATGACCTTTGGATGCATGCATGGCTTTTGTAATTTAATTTTTTTCCCAGATCATTTGTTTAATGACAATAAAAAATCTGATCACCCAATTACGATTCAAGCTTCCATATGCCGTGTACATGCTCTTTCAATCCAACAATCCAATCAGGATATGGATTCCTTCCACTTTTCTAACCGTTTATCTGAGAAGGCCCCCTATATGTAGATGGATCCGTCTCCAAATCATGGAAGATCTCCTCGATTTCAAAGTTTTAACCTTCCAAACTTTCATGTAAAGACTTATTATCTTTTTTTAGTAGATTCGATCAAACATGGGAGTGTGAATTACATTATTTATCATATATAGGAGATGTAAAATTAAGCGAACCTTTGAAGTGCTTCCTTAAAAAAAGTTGATATATGTAAAAGAGAGGGAGTTGTTTTGTTATGTGATTTCATGATACTATGTTCTTTTCCGATGTTTTTGCTTGGTTATATGGTATTTTCTTATGTGCTTGCATGAATATATGTCGTTCTATGAAATGGTTGTTCCAAAAATATGGCAATATGAAAAAATTGATTTTTCATATTTGTATTATAAATATTTCTGAATTAAATAAAAAACATAATGTTTGATTTCATATCAAAGAACAATCACCTATCAGGTTAGCCGTGAGGTTAGTTATGTCATATATTAGCCTGTGAGGTTAGCTATCCCACATGTTAACTCATTAAATTCTGTTCCATTGTATTAATGTAAATAAAAAAGTCTTACCCTCTTTTTATTCGAATAATACTTGAACTTTTAAACTTGATGCTTTCTAACATGTTACATTACAATTATATTAATAATGACATGTTGTGTAATGTGGTTGTTTCCTAGAAGTTACCCAAAAAATATCTTCTGACCTTTGCACGCTTACTATGCAGCACACTTCAATTCTGCATCCAGGACAATCGCCAAAATCTGAGACCTTTGTATCAGGTGCAGATTTCATCATTGTTGTATGCATTTAACTAACCAGGAGCTATTTTACTGTTACAATTATGTTATAGTTTCACCCAAAAATTTGTTCCATCCATGGTAGTAGTAGATTTTAATTTATAAACATGTTAGCTATGCCATATGTTAGATGTGAGATTAGCTATCTCACATGTTAACTTGTTGCATTTTGTTCCATTATATCCATATAAAAAATACTTTCTTTATATTCGAATAGTTGTTGAACGTTTAAATATTATTTGTCTTATATGTGTGAAGCATGGGTATGCACCCTACCAGTATGACATCAAAAGCACAACAATTTGTTTAAACACATAACACTCATTTTTAAAATTTGATTAAGTTCTTACTGTGCTCAATTTAAATACGATCAAGTTCTTATAGTTTATGCAAGATATTTTTGTAAAAAAATATTCATGCATATTTACATCAATTAACATATATGTATGTACTATATTTTGTAAAATATATAATACTTTAGTAGCGAATTTTATAATAATAACTTAATTATGTATTATAGATGATTTGAACTTATTATCATATATCAATCACAGATCAATAAGATGTCATAAAGAATAATATGAATGCTAATTTATTATGAAGTACTTATTTGATATAAAAATCTACTATTTAAAAATTATTACATATGAATGATATCAAGAGTATTTAAAAAAATTGTACTTTTCCCCCAAAATAGTAGATTTAAGTATCTGTTATATTTATATTTATGGAATATATAATTTCTAATATAAATATCTTTTATATTTATGTAATGTATTGCTAATTTGTGCCAGAAGATATCACAATTATTAATCCCATATGTCATGCATAGATCAAACAATTATTTTTTTTATGTTTTTTAGTATATTAGTATCATTCTCTATGTTTGTATGGAAGAAAGTTTAAACGTTGATGGTCTATTCAAATTCGATTTTTTGGTAATTTGAAATCTGGTGATTTATTATTTGTTTGTTGAACAATTTTTTTATCATGAACAATACTAACATTATATTCCTATAGTTACTAACTAAAAAAAGCAGCCTGCAAAAAAAGGTTTACCAACCCCATTACCTACAAATAGTGTATAGTAAGTCAGTAACGACTGGAGATTTCATGTAGACACACTTCATTAAAAATAATCTTAATAAACACATGAAAATTATGTTTTACAAATAATTTTGTCTTTGATATCTTCTGCACAGACAGAATATATCATACATTGCAACTGGATTATTTACTACACTTTATTATTACTATATCATAAATTAGTAATTATAAACATGTTTTATCAATGTTTTTGCCTAAAATAAAATTCCTACTTTGTGGCAGAAGATATCACATATTACTAAATATAGACATCATTTATCGATATTTCTGTCTGTGATGAAACTGAATTGCAGGCTTTACATAGAATTAAATGAAAATGTACGTACGAGTTATTTGCAATACAACTACCATTATTATAATCTTAATTTCATACATTAGGTAGTTTTTATTTAGACCTAAAGGTTTTATTATTACATTTGTATTTATACAATAAATTATCAGACAATAAAAGATTTATGGCTCCTTACATCAAATGTTTAGGTAATTTGTGTTTCTATCAAGCTTTTCATTTAGCAATTAATTTCCAGCACACAACAACACTGATTCAACTCAAAAGTTAAATGGGTGCTTTTAACCTATGCATGGAGAATCAACACTTCAATGACAAAACTATTTGAGTAACCCAAATAAATGAAAGCACATAATGTCAGATATGACAACCCAATATCAAAAATTGTATATTCCATCGTGTTCAGTAAACCATAACTAAATCCACAAAACCTCATATCATAAGATTCGATTCGTATCATGAAAAAAAATTTATTGTACATATGATTGAAATCTATTTATTTCAATTAAATGGTTTGCATGCTGAAAAATGATTTAGATTCACTTTACTTCTGTAACTTCGATATAAACGTAAAGATCAAATGGTTTTTTTATATGATATGTTGCAGAGAAAAAATGATAATTACGCTTTGATTGGATTAGAAGTTTTTAATAATTGTTGTTACATGTTTGCTTTTAGGTGACGATGGAAAAGAAACCAAACAATGTGAATATTAATGCTATAAGAAATCCAATTGAGTCTAAGAGAAGTAGAGCTATATGTAAAGAAATAATGATTCGAAAAAATAAAAAAACTACTCCACATAATGTCTCATTTGATATGTTAACTGTTCAAGATATTTGTAGAACAAAAGAAATATACATGAATGTTAATATTAATGAGCATGAAGTAATTTCGAAAAAAATATTTAAGATAAATAGATGTCGTCGTATGGATATAATACATACGAAAAGAAGGGAAAAAACTTCCACTGATTGTCGTGACACGTCACTTGACTTAGGTTTTACTTCTTCTACATCATATGTGATTAGCGATTTTACAGGAAAATCCAATGATTGTTTGGTTGTGGAAAATGAAAGAACCAGTACTTCAAATAAACTACTTGAAGGTTAGTTTTTTATAGAGTTGAGACTACTTTGGCCAATTTCTTACTTGGATATAGCTTACACTTTATATATTATTTAAATACAGTACTGGATATGAGTTATCCAAGTTTTACTTGTGGATATTGTGGAGCAATATTTTGGTTAGATGAGTGCGTGAAGACTTCTAGAACATCGGACAAACCTGTCTTTCCTTTGTGTTGCAATAAAGGGAAAATTGTGATAAAACCATTGCCTCCTACACCACCTTATCTTGAGATCTTACTTAATAAAAAAATGGGAAATAATGCAAAGAAATTTGTTGATAAGATCAGAGTTTACAATTCTATTTTTGCCTTTACATCGTTTGGTGCTAAGATTGATCACCACATCAATGATCGACATGGGCCTTACATATTCCGTATTTCTGGGCAAAACTATCATCGTATAGGATCTCTATTACCTAATCCTGGAGAAATCCCAAGATTTGCACAACTGTATATTTATGATACTGATAACGAAGTTTCAAATAGAATCACATCATTAACTAATACTGCAGAATTTGAGGATTTAGATGCCAATATTGTTGAAGGATTGCAGCGAATGTTAGAGGAAACAAATACAATTGTGAAAGTTTTTCGAATTATCAAAGATCGTTTGAATGATGTACCAAATGAATTGATACATTTACGTTTAAATGTTAACAGAACTGAGAGTAACTCACAATACAGTATTCCAACAGCATCAGAAATTGCTGGTTTAGTTGTTGGAGATTTCGGAAGTTTGGGTAGAAATCGGGATATTGTAGTTGAATATAAGACCAACAACTTAAAAAGAATTAATGAATTACATCCGTCTTTTATGGCAATGCAGTATCCATTATTTTTTCCATATGGTGAAGATGGATTTTCTATTGGTATTAATTATGCGGTTAGTGGTGACCAAATGAAGAATATACGAGAAAGAGTAACTATGAGAGAATTCTATTGTTATCGATTACAACAACGAAATAGTGATGGTAGAACACTTATCAGAGATGATCATTTGTTGCAACAATATATCGTAGATGCTTATTGTTGTATTGAAGAAGATAGATTGTTTTATATACGACAAAATCAAAAAGAATTACGGTCTGAAGTTTATCAAGGAATAAGACATGCTATTGATAAAGGTGATATTGATGGAAATTCAATTGGAAAACAAATATTTTTGCCTGCAAGATTTACTGGAGGTCCAAGATATATGATGCAAAATTATCAAGATGCTATGGGTATTTGTAGAGTTTTCGGCCATCCTAACTTATTTGTGACATTTACATGCAATACAAAATGGAGAGAAATAAAAAGGGCTTTAGAGATCATACCTGGACAAAAAGCAGAAGACCGACCTGATATTGTTAGTAGAGTATTTAAAATGAAACTGAATGATCTTATAGGATATATTAAGAAAATGAAGGAACTAGAAAAAGTTATTGGTGTTTTGTACACTATAGAATTTCAAAAAAGAGGTTTACCACATGCTCATATATTAATTGGGCAGCAAAGAAATGATTTAGAAAATAGTAGAATGATAGATTCCATAATAACGTCTGAATTACCATCAAAAGATAACGATCCTTTGGGTTATGACATCGTTGGATAATTTATGCTTCATGGTCCATGTGGAATACTTAATCGTAATTCTCCTTGCATGCGGAATGGAAAGTGTTCTAAGTTTTTCACGAAGATGTTTACAAATGAAATAAGTATAGATGAAAATGGATTTGCTACTTATAGAAGAAGAGATAATGGAGAAAAGATAATTAGAAATGGCATTGTATTTGACAATAAATATGTAGTTCCTTACAATAGAAATTTAGTTGTTAGATACCAGGCACATATTAATGTTGAATGGTGTAATCAATCTCGAGCTATAAAATATTTATTCAAATATATTAATAAAGGACCTGATAGACTTCGAGTTACATTTCAGAGTTGTTCAAGAAATAAGGAAACATTAAAAAATGCTCGAGAATATGTTGACGAAATAAAGGAGTATTTAGATTGTAGATATATATCTTCTTATGAAGCAATGTGGAGAATTCTACAGTTTCCAATTCAATTTCGAGATCCTTCTGTAGAAAGGCTTACAATACATTTGCCTTTTAGGAATACTATTACTTTTAAAGGACATGAACGATTACATGACATCTTAGATAAAGATAATGCCAAAGTTACTATGTTTACCTCTTGGATGAATACAAATGAATGCTACCTAGAAGCAAGACATCTTACTTATATAGAATTCCCTAGATATTGGGTATGGAATAATAAAGAGCGACTATGGACACCAAGAAAACAAGGCAGATGTGTTGGAAGAATTGTTTATATCCATCCAAATTCTGGGGAATTGTATTATATGCGGATGTTATTGAATATTATTAAAGGTCCAAGAAACTTCGAAGATATCAAAACTGTTAATGGTGTTGTTTTTGAAACTTACCAAGATGCATGTAATGCTTTAGGATTATTAGGAGATGATAAAGAATGGTATGCGTCAATAGAAGATGCATCACAATGGGCGACTGCAAATGCACTCAGACATTTGTTTACAACGTTATTGATACATTGTAAAGTTGTCGATCCTCCTAAATTATGGAATAGTTGTTGGAATTTACTCTCAGAAGATTTTGACTACACTTATAGAGAATCATTTCATGAATTTAACCAAGTTACATATGAGAAAGATTTGAAGATATTTGCATTAAATGAGATTAAAAAAATTTTAAATGAGAATTCAATGTCCCTGTCGGATTTCAACATTCAATTAGAAGAGGTAATCAACGTAGATCGTAATAGTAATAGGTTAATACTAGAGGAAATGAATTACAATCAAAGTGACCTTATTAATGAATTTTATCGTAATTTAAATTGTTTGAATGTTGAACAACGTATGATTTATGATTCGGTGATGAATTCTGTTGCAAATAATAGTGGTGGAATATATTTTGTTTACGGACATGTAGGAACTAGGAAAACATTTTTGTGGAAGATAATTATGTCAAAATTACGCTCTGAAGGGAAGATAGTTCTCACAGTTGCGTCATTTGGTCTAGCTTCACTACTTTTACCAGGAGGCAGAACTGCACATTCTCGATTTAAAATTCCATTGAACGTTGATGAACATTCAACCTGTCAAATAAAAAGGGAGACAAATTTAACTAAATTAATTGAAAGAACAAAATTAATTATCTGGGATGAAGCTTCAATGAATCATAGATATTGCTTTGAAGCATTAGATCAAACATTGCGAGATATTATTACTCTTGGTATTGAAAAAGAAAATGATCGACCTTTTGGAGGAATTACCATTTTACTAGGTAGTGATTTTAAACAAATTTTGCATGTTGTTAGTAATGGAAGAAGAGCTGACATTGTTAATGCTTCAATTAATAGATCTAAATTATGGGAATATTGCAAGATATTTAAGTTATCTAAAAATATGCGTTTATCTGATGATCAATATTTACATGAGTTGTCTCGATCACTAGAAATGGATTTTGAACAATGGATTTTAGAAATTAGGAGTGGTTTAGTTCCTATGATTAAGATGAATGATGACGAAGAAGAAGAAACATGGGTAAAGATTCCAGATGATTTGTTGTATAGTTCAACTGACTCAAATATAGAACCCTTTTCCCTAGCTATATATGAAGATTTTATTGCAAAATTTGATAATGAAAATTATTTAAGTGAGCGTTGTATTATAGCACCGACAAATGATGCAGTTAATGATATTAACGAATATATGTTATCGATGGTACCAACTGAAGAAAAAGTTTATATGAGTTCTGATTCATTAAGTAAAATTTCTAAAAGTTAGATTGATGTTAACATACTTTACCCAATTGAGTTTCTTAATTCCTTGGTATTTAATGGTGTTCCAAATCATATTTTAAGATTAAAGATTGGATCACCAATAATATTACTAGGAAATCTTGATCAAAGTAATGGTCTCTGCAATGGTACAAGATTAATCATAAATCAATTAACAACAAAGATTATAGCATCTACAATTATTACTGGTAATAATAAAGGTTGCAAGGTTTATATTCCTCGGATTGTATTTGAAGTTAAAGAAATAAAATGGCCTTTTATATTACAAAGAAAACAATTTTCAGTTAGAATTTGCTATGCCATGACAATTAACAAAAGTCAGGGTCAAACTCTAAATAAAATAGGATTATATTTATGTTGCTATATCGCGTGTTACATCTAGAAATGGATTAAAGATTTTCATTGTTGATGATAATATTAAATTTTGTGGATATACCCGTAACATTGTTTACAGAGAAGTTTTTGAAAACATTCCCTAAAGCAACTGTATCGAACATTAACATCAACTTCATTCTTCTAATCTATGCAAAAATATATTGTTTGCATAACTTTCAAAGATCTTCAAGAAGCCTTCACAACAAATTCACAACGAACTACAAGTGAGTTATAAATAACATCAACATGATCCTTACTTGTAATAAGTACACAATTACTACCAAATCTTATACGGTGATGTATTTTGGATTGAGTATAATCTCCTTATTCTTTTACATATACACACACATATATACTTACATATCTATTTCTCTATATTTTTTAAAATTGTAATCATGAAGTCTAACATCTACAATAACCTTATTTTTTATTTATATTGTTCTGTTATGTCAAGCAACCTTCTAAATTAATTTAAATCAATATTATGTTATAATGTACAACCCTTTCTATTAGTGTACTTAACAACATCAAATGTAAGTATTCATTTGCTTCTTATTGTCTTTGTTCTTAGATTGCTTTGAACCATAGAGTACAAGAATCTTTCGCAGTTGAAATTGTCTAAAGATCTGTTCAGAATAAGAGTTCGATTGGTGCGAATTTGGAATTCTCTGAATCCGAAACTTGGCAACGAGCTCATAAGTATGGATTTTGTGGTTCTCGATGAAATGGTACGTTTAAATCTATTTTTATTTTGAAAATAATTTCCCCAGAATATTTAACGTTGGATGGAGTTAGATCATGTACCAAAAAAGCTACTTAAGACTTGATACCGAACATGTGGTTCTATTTAATGTCTATATTATTTCCTCGATCATTACCATTGTGGTTGTAATTGCTTTTTCCCTTTTGTATAAATCCTAAATTGTTTTCTTTTAACTCTGATTTTTTTATAGAGTAGATAGTAGTGAAAGATCCATGCATTAAAATTTTTGTACTTATATATATATATATGATAAATGGATATATTATAACTTAAAATATCAGTCTTACATATACATCTAATTTCTACGTTGATACAACTTACATGCTTCTCTATATACATATATTTTTTATGTCAGCATTCAAATAAAATTTTGACATGATCAATTGCCAATTTATTCATGTTTTATCAATAATGATATTGTAATGCCAATATTATATTTGTTATTGTATGGTACAAATAATTTCCCCACAGAATACGGCGATGCAAGGAACTATAAGATCTCAGGATATATGTTATTTTGAACATCGGCTACATGAAGGTGAAATTTATATCCTAGCGAAATTTGTTGTATGCCCAAGCAAACCAAGTTTCAGAGTTGTCCCAAATGAGTTAATGTTAAGATTTACAAAAGCAACCATGTTACACACCATCCAGAAAACATTGCCACTATCTCACAACACAAGTTCTTCATTGATTTTGATGAAGTTACGAGCATGGTATACAAGAATATCCAGCTAACTGGTACGTAAATTTCTATGATGTGCTAACAAACATATATCTTACTTTAAAAACATATATTTTTAACAAGAAATGTAAGTATTAACTAATTGTTGATGTTATTGGTCATGTGCTGTCTGTGAGTCGAATTGGTGATACCTATGTAAAAGAAACATTGACTCAAAAGAAATATTTGGAAATTCAAGATTTGAGGTTTGTTGTTACATATTTTACTTTCCATACAATATATTTTAACTTTATACATATATATGAAATATTTGCTTCTTTGAAATCAATAGTGAAAGGAAGTTACTAGTAACGTTATGGGGCAACATAGCTGAAACATTTCCAGAAAATATCGTTCTAAGCAAATCAAAACCAGTAATCATAATCTTTGCTGGAATGACCGTACGAACTTTTATGGGTATATTTTCTTTAAAAAAATTTGTGCGATGTAATTGTTAATGCTTAATGATTGACAAGTATATTTTTTAATTTCTGCAGGTAGAACATGTCTTTGTTCCTCATCAGCCACAAGATTTTACAAAGATCTGGAAGTTCCCGAAGTTATTGAATTCTGGCAAAAGTAAATTTTACTTGATATTAACTTCAACTTAATTACTTAAGATTTTTTTTGTAACCGTAGATGATTATATGCAAGCGTATTATTATTTAATGTTGTTTTTGTCAGGATTGATACACTTGAGGTGACTACTTTAATGGACAACCGACATTTTACAACCATGAGTCCTACAGACAAATTTTCTGATAACAAAAAGAACATTTCCGAACTTCAACAACTTGACCCCAAATTGCACTAGGTATTTCAACTCTTAATCATTTAAAATTTTAACGTGCAACACTTTTCTAATAATAAAATATCACAATATCCAATATAATATATTTTCATATCATGTTAATTTAAATTTATCAATCATGCAGAACATAAGATTTAGCTGTAGAGCTACAATAAGTGATGTCGATGTTTCTGATGGATGGTGGTATAATGCATGCACTCAATGTAAAGGAGGTTTGAGGAAGTTTGAGAACAAGTTTTGGTGTGATCGATGTTGTTGTGTTGAAGATTTTGCTTTACCATGGTAAAGTGACCAATTTTTTTACATAATTTTTTCTATTTCAAATGCAGACATACTGACGTATTACACTTCAACAGGTATAAAGTCAACATAACTGTCCACGATGAAAGTGGCTATACATCCTTTGTTTTATTTGGTTCTTTGGTTGCTGAACTTATAGGCGTTACATGTTCAACACTAGCATCATATCCAAATTATGAAGAAGGCACTTCCTCCAGTACTCAATGGATTAGTTGGACAAACCTTCAATTTCAGGGTAGTTTTGGCATATCGTAATTTCAGGAAAAAAGGTGCAGTTCAAAGTTGTGAAAATTCTTTCCGAATCAGCATCATACACCCAACATACGTACGGTATGTATCTATGTGTTCCTTTATAGCTTATATATCATTCTAATAAATATTTACAATTCGTCACCATTTACTATTTTACCAATCAGCAGGCAGTTTATGTGAAGGAACATCTTCTGAAACTGTTTCAATTACATCGTCGAAACAAGACCCGATACCACATAGCCCTGTAGAATGATTAGCACTTTACAAATATTTAGCTTTCTTTATAGATATTCCCCTTTGACATATTTATTTGTTCATTTTCACTATATTAAAATATCCAACAATTCAGCTCCTCAATGATCACGGAGAAAAAATTAAAAAGGAAAAAAGAAGATGAATCAAGTGATGAAGACTCGCACAAAGATCAAGCAGAAAAAGTAGAATAATGTACGCTTTACTTCAGTCAGTCTATTTTCTTATCCATTTCATTCCAATACATCCTTTTTCTTGCTTTCGTCCACACATACCTACACATATGCGTGAACAACTACATATATATGTTTTTATATATATCTTTCTATTCATTAACTTCTAATTTTGCATGCTATTGCAGGTAATAAGCATGTTGTGAGATAGAATTTTCATCACCAGGGAAAAAACCTCCTCTCTTAATCTATATGAATCTGTTTTTTGACAAAACAATGTTACAACGGTGTTTCTGCTTTGCACTTATTTTTGTTAAGGATACACTCTTTTAAATGTAGTTTAATCTAGACACTTATACATACACAATAAATAGTTCCAAAATTACAACTTCTAGATAATTTTTTTGTCTTATAATATTGCATGTAGTTTATGTTGCTCATCTATGTGCGTATAAATCATGCAAATTTGGTCTAGAAAAGTTTTACTTCAGTCACTCTATTTTCTTATCCATTTCATTCCAATACATCCTTTTTGTTGGTTTCATGCACCCATAACTACGCATGTGCATGAACTAAATATATATGCTTATATATATATGTTTCTATTCACTGGCCTCTAATTTTGCATGTTTTTGCAGGTAATAAGCATGCTGCGAGAAAAGGCTTTCATCACCAAGGAAAAAACCTTCTCTCTTAATCTATATAAATCTACTTTTTGACAGAACAATGTTACACCAGTGTTTCTACTTTGTACATATTTTTGTTAAGGGACTTTCATCACCAGGGAAAAAGCCTTCTCTCTTAATCTAGGTAAACCTGCTTTTTGACAAAACAATGTTACAACTGTGTTTCTACTTTACACATATTTTTGTTAAGGTTAGACTTTTTTTAGCTGTACTCCAAGACCGGATGTTGGAAACTTCAATTTTCATATTCATTACTTTTCATGTTGCATGAGCACTTTCCTACGTCCTTTCTTATATGCATTTCAGTAAAAAGTGAAAACCCTCATGCCGAAGGGTAAAGCAAGGATATGTATAGTGCTTAAATGTTCTTTCAGTGTCTGGAAGTTGGTTTCAGATCTATGTATGTGAATCTGATGGGTAGACTCTTTTAATTGTAGTTTAATCCAGACACTTATACATATGCAGCAAATAGTACCCAAATTACAACTTCTAGATAATTTTTGTCTTATACTATTGCTTGTAGTTTATGATGATTAGTCCTTTCTCTCTTTTTATTAATTTATAGGTTCCTATGTCAGTTATTCTTTCCATTCCAGCCTTCCCTATTTTATATTTTGTTCATGTGTTTATTGGCAAAATTAGAGTAATACTTTACCTTTATTACAAATATATACCACAAAGATATGTTCTTACAACATGTATATCTTTCCTTCTTTATTTATATTCATATTCTTTTTTATGTACTATGCAATTATACCTATAAGCAGTAATTAGACTCTTTGCAAATAAGATGTATTTGATTCATATTATAAAATTTATTCCAAAATTTTTTATTTCCAATCATTTTTTCATTTGTTACTGTCGTTCTTTATATCATGTATGCACTTTCATTAATAATATAAATGTTTGGCATTTTCTTATTTCTATGTTGATTGGCGCATGTTTGTTAGCTGACATAAAATATTTCTACTATCTTTATACTTTTATTAACATTTATTTAACACTACTTTCTACACTATTTAAGTTTTTCCTAATCGTTTTAATGTTAATTGTTTTGATTGCGTCAATAATATCATATTTAGATTTATGAAAAAACTTTTCTTCTCATCCGATAATATTGTTTTATACCTAAATTAATATACAATATACATAACTATACAATTATTAATATAATATTATACCATAATAAGATCCTAGATTTAAAAATATAATTATCTTCATTTATTCATTCCCGCTGCGAAGCTCGGGTATACACCCTAATTCAACTCTATGGTTGAGTCAATTCCAACAACCAATTAAATCAACCTGTCCCCTCCTTCTCCCATGGGTGATAGAAATGGCGACGGGGGCCCTCCTCCGGCGCCCGTTTTCTCCCATTTCCTGGCCGATGAAGGGGGTAACACCCTGATCAGGCCTTGGATCTACAAGCTACATGCGAATTCCTCTCCATCAACCTCCTTTTTCCTCCCCCTTTTCAAGATCTGGGGGGAGCCCATTCTAGGGTTTTTTTCTTGGATCGTCAGGAACGCGGTTTTTTGGATTCCTGTTGGAGTTCGAGCATCTTGGGTGCCTGCTGGCGAGGCACAATCTGATTGTGGGCTGGAATTGCTACGCCCAGTGTTCCTGCTTGAGTGAAACATCTCCAAGGCCTCTTGTGTGAAGTTCTGATGCACTTAGGAGCTTCGTGGAAGCCACTGATTCGCCTACATCAAGGTGTGTTCCCTTTTGCTTGGGAAACGACCGTGTTGTGGGTGTTGTTGCCTTTAAGTGTTGCAGGTTGGCTGTGGATTGTTTGGTGTCTGAGACAAGGTTGGGTGGGTGCACCACCATTTCTTGCAGAACTGTCTCATAGAGAAGAAACTTCTGAGAACATTAGTGCACGCAAGGTGCCTGATAAAATGCCAAAAAGAACTGGGACCGGGAATGCTGAAGATGGACTAATTGTGAATGATTTTTCATTCCCTTTTCTTTCTCCTGTAGTATTTGGAAGGAAAGCTGATCTTAAGAAGATGGCTGCGAGTGACTGTGACTAAAGAGGATGTTGACAAGGAGAAGTAGGTTTCCTGTATGGGTGGCTGCTATGCGAGGGATGCATTCTTCTCCTGACTTTGGGATTCCCACTTACTGCAAAGGATGCTTCACTTGTAGATGCAACAGAAACAACAGAGCCTTGTGACTAATGTGGAGTTAATTCTCAGGGTTTGAGGTACAACAAGAGCAACCATCTGGGGACACTCAGGCAACTGAGCAATGTTTTGAGAAGTTATTAGTTCCTGTTGAGGTGGAAGAAGGGAATTTTAGCTTTGAAGAGATAGGATTGTAATTTTACAGCAAACATCAAGTTTCATTACAGCAGAGAGAAGCATATCCTATTGATGAAGTATACAGCAGTGGGAACCATGTCCTATTGATGATGTGTTGGAAGTCGAAAAACAAAATTCAAGTGAAGATGAGTGGACAGTGGTTACACGGAAATCAAGACAACTGATGAAGCAACCTAGCAGCTCAGAGATTCAGCATCAAAAAAAGGGCAGTGCTCCACAAAAGCAGCATTGTGAACAACAGAAGCAGGTTCCTAGATCTGTGAAAAATAGAAAACTCCGGCATGTGATGTTGGTAGAAATACCAAAAAGGGTCTATATCCGATGACACAGAGAGAGAGAGAGAGAGAGAGTGTGTGGAAAACCCTCTGCGTTTGATAATCAGCTTATTGATAGGCTCATTTTTGCGGAGGATTTTTTGAAAGTCGAGGAGTGAGAAGAAGGGATAAAAAGATTGGTAGGGTGTATGGAGGAGCCTAATTGGGGGATTCCCGAGCATTGTGGCTTGCTCTCGCTTCAAAGAAGATTCGAGCAGTCATTTTAATTTGCTTAGAAAAGTCATTGTTCAAGAAATGAAGAAGGTAGAGTCGAAGAAGATTCGAAGAATATTATGAGAGAAGGAAGCGGTGTTGTGGTATGAGGACAACATGTGTTTTATTATAATAATCACTTCATATTCATGGAAGATTCCTCTTGATTCGAGGGCTTGAGGTGATACTATGATCTTTTTCCTTCCTCTTTTTGTGTCTTTTTAAGGGCCGTAGGCTTTACATACCTGTCTTTCTTCAAGACCATGCTGGACATACTTAGTTTAACTTTTCTTGGTTCAAGGTCGTGTTGGCCACTCTCTAGCTATTAAGGCTATATAATTTCACGTAAAATCTTTGAAAATTAATGAAAGCGATTATCAAATCCGTACAAAGTCGGGGTTCATGAGTAAAAAAACTTGACAATCAATTAGAGATCACATACCATCTCTTTATTTAAATAAAACAAATCAAAATTGCAATTGACTTTCGTTTGACAACTAACCCTAAACCTATTTAATTAGTCCCTAATTGAACGGATGAAAAGACCCTAATTTAGTAAAACCCTAATTTTACCCTAATATCCACATTCAAGATGCACCCATATACTATATATCCTGAAAACACGGTAGATGGGGTTAAGAAGTGCATTTTTAATGGTGAAGGTAGAACTTGTATTTTTCTCAAGGTTTACAATACTTGGTGGTGTACATGTGATAGATGTTTGGAAGAGCTATTGTTGTAAAGTATGTCATCAAAATATAGATGAACATAAAATTTCCTTTGTAAAGGTGCACCACATGATTCATAAAATACATTAAGGTACTAGAGGCATTGGAGAGTCCAAATGGCATCACCAACGATTTGTACAGTCCTTGACTGGTTTTGAATGTGATCTTCCATCAATCTCTTGGCTTGATGCATATTTGCTTGTATCTACTACATAGATCTAGCTTAGAAAGGCGGTGTCTTCAGAAATCATATTGAGCACATAGGTAGTTTGTGGATTAGAAAATCTATACTTGGTGGTGCTTTTATTTATGACTCGACTATTGATGCATATTCACCAAGCACTATCTCGTGCAGGGTCACACGAGTTCGAACAACATTGATCTTAGCCTTTGATGGTGGCAACGCTTGAGGTGAGGGTGGGTCTAAGGTTGGTTGCATGTTTGGATGCTTCCACAAGGAGCTTCAATGGTGTACATAAACAACAAAATGGAAGCCAAAGTTTGACCATTGATGATAGATGATCGGGCTACGATCGTGGGATGATTATCATAGGGGATAATCTTTTTCTACAACTGTTTGAATGTTGATGGTGTCCTTTTCCTTCTGTTTTTTCATATTTGTTCTAGTTGATTTTGATTGGATATGTTGCTTAACTTGGAACGAGTATAGAAGGACACACTTTTTGTATGTTTCCGCTGTCTTTCGATTTTGAGGGCTGTCGTTGTGGATTCAGATGTGTATTGGCTCTAGCATAGCAATGCCATAATGGTTAAATGATTGTAGAAGCATCCAATCTTGGATTAGTTTCACTGTCTCATTAAATTTGAGCATATTGAGTAGGTTTGACGATGAATCTTCCATCTACACACATTTGACTACACTTTGTATAAAACTTTCTCAATCTAGACTTTCTAGTATGCCTTGAAGGATTGTCAGATCGTGAGAATGGTATGTATGCCATGCATTGAAAATTGACGCATAAAGGAATTTGGGGTGGAGAAAAATATAGATGTGGTGAGGAAGAAGGTAGAAGCATGTCTTTAACACATGATTTTGGGGAGCAGAAATGTGCACTGTGTAGGAGGGAGAAGGAGGAGGATAAGAAGTTGGAGAAACTCCAATTTTTATGACGTGGGTTGTCCCTAGACAACGACTAATAACCCCTTTATATAGAGAGGGGTAGACTTACAAAATTAAATAAATAAAGTGGCAACCTACCCCTAATTTGACGCACTATTTTACTCAACCATGAACCAACTAACTACTTTACATTCTCATTATTAAAATAAAACATAAATAATGATGGACTCTATCAAATGACAAACCCTAATTATTTAGAAGCCCTAATTCTCAATTTAAAAACCCCTAATTTAATTAGAAACCCTAATTCTCAAATTAAAAATCCTAATTTAATTAAAGACTTTAATTGAACGGGAACACGCGTCAAACTCTAATTTTGCCCGAATTTTCAATTTCGTGCTGCATCAGACATGTTCAAAGAACAAGATTGTAAGACATGCAACATCATAAGTTTTTTACATGGGTTGAAATACATACTTTTAAAAATGGATCAATGTCAACAAAAAAATATTCTGAGCGGTTATTGGACGTCTCAAAAAATCTACAGAGACATCTTTCCGAGACGTGTGAATAGACATAAGAGAATACAAAGCAATTATTTGAGAGTGCCCTTTGTTAGGGTAAAAGAGTACTCAGATGATTTATTCTATAGAGCCCTCGGGTCTCTTATATAGGGAGAGAGCCCTTGGGTAAATTACATGAGAGGTACATAAAGAAGCTGAAATAACATAAAAGACGAACAACTATCTCTACACTCCCCCTCAAGATGGAGCATAGATATCTATCATGCTCAGCTTGGAAGAACATCTCTGGAAGGGTCCTCTGAGCAATGGCTTAGTGAATATGTCCGCTGTCTGGTCCTCTGAACTGACGTGAGACGTGGAGATGAAGCCCTTCTGAATCATGTCCCTAGTGTAATGACAATCCACCTCTATGTGTTTGGTTCTCTCATGGAAGGCTGGATTGTTGGCAATAAATAATGCTGCCTGATTATCACATTGAAGGTTCATAGGCAAGGGAACGTCAACATTCAGATCTTCTAAGACTGCTTTAACCCACATCATTTCTGTGCTTGCCTGTGCCATGGCTCTATACTCGGACTCGGCACTGGATCTCGCCACAACAGTTTGCTTCTTGCTTTTCCAAGAGACTAAAGAGCTTCCTATGAAGATAGCAAATCCAGAAGTAGACTTACGGTCCCTTGGACATCCTGCATAATCTGCATCTGCACAGGCTGAAATAGACAGATCTGTACCTTTCTTGAATAGCAACCCTGTGCCTGGGGAAGACTTCAGATATCTCAATATCATGTATAAGGCATCCATATGTACTTGCCTCGGCTGCTCCATGAATTGACTCACCCGGTTTACTGCAAGGGCAATATCCGGTCGAGTTATAGTGATGTATAAGAGCTTACCCACCATTTCTCTGTACCTTCTCTTGTCCACCTCCTCGGTATCATCATCGTACAGCTTCATACTTGGGTCCATAGGTGTACTTGAAGGCCTGCATCCAGTCATTCCTGTTTCGACTAGCAAATCTGTGACATACTTTCTTTGAGTCATCACCATTCCTTGTGCATTTCTTGCAAATTCAATCCCCAGAAAATATCGTATTGTGCCTAGATCCTTTGTAATGAACTGGCTGCCCAACATAGACTTGGTGATCTCAACTCCCTGTGCATCATCTCCCGTAACCAATATGTCATCAACATATACCATAACAACAATGGTACCTCTAGGGGTCTTCCGGACGAACAGTGAGTGGTCCGCATTAGATCTTCTGAACCCCTGTCGTTCAATAAGCTGAGAGAGCTTCTGGAACCATGCACGGGGACTCTGTTTAAGGCCATAGATAGCCTTATGAAGTCTGCACACCTTCTGAGTCTCCCCCTCAGCAGCAAACCCGGGTGGCTGCTGCATGTAGACTTCCTCCTGTAGATCACCATACAAGAAAGCATTCTTAACATCAAGCTGGAATATGGTCCAGTCACGTACCACTGCAACCGATAGAAGGATGCGAAGGGTAGAGTGTCTTGCCACCGGTGAGAAGGTATCCAAATAATCTACACCATATGTCTGGGTAAATCCCCGTGCAACGAGCCTGGCCTTGTATCTGTCTAGACGGCCATCCGCATGGTATTTCACCGTAAAAACCCACTTGCAACTTACTACTGAGGCACCTGGAGGAATGGGGACAAGAGACCAAGTTCCCCTAGATTGCAAAGCACGCATTTCTTCTTCCATTGCAAGACGCAGCAGTTAATCTTCATAGCATCCTGATATGTCCGTGGAATCTCAACTGACGATACAGCATCTGCAAACTTCTGGAAATCCCTAGTGAGTCGATGAAAGGAGACTTGAGAGGCAAGGGGATATGTAGCACACTGTCTGCGCTGTTTCCTATGAGCAATGGGCCTGTCCAAATCATCCAAGACTGTGCTGACCGGTTGCTCCTCCTCCTGTAATAAAGGTTCCTGCACAGGTGCATTATCTAAGCCATCGTTAGTGTTAATTTCAGAACAAACATGAGACGTGTTGGATGGTTGACTTGTAGCTTGAGCATGGCCTGTCCGCCTCGTATAGAACTTAGTGAAAGGGACAACAGGAGGAGGTGGTGGTGGTGTTGGTGGAGTAGAGGATTGACCCAGGCTTGGCGGTGGTGGAACAAAGACATTGGAATCTGGAGAAGTGGAGGATGCCAATCTGTCACCCGCAGGTGAGAAATACATGACAGGTTCGAAAAAAGTAACATCTGCACTCACATAGTACTTGTCATGGACAGGATCATAGCAACGGTATCCTTTCTGTGTCCTGGAGTAACCCACAAAAACACACTTGATAGCCCTAGGAGAAAGCTTATCAAGTCCTGGAGATAAGCGATGGACAAACGCAACAGTGCCGAAGACCCGAGGTGTAAGTGCAAACAAATCTCTGTCTGGAAAAAGAACAGAGATTGGGGACTTTTCCCCAAGAACAGTTGTAGGCATTCGGTTGACTAGATAACATGCTGTAAGGATAGCATCTCCCCAAAATGATAATGGAGCACAACTTTGAATGAGTAATGTGCGAGCAATATCAAGAAAATGTCGATGCTTGCGTTCTGCAACCCATTTTGTTGGGAGGTGTAAGCACATGTGGTTTGATGAACAATGCCTTTTGAAGAAAGAAAGGTAGCAAGAGAGCGAGTGCAGAACTCCAATGCATTATCAGTTCACACATACTTAACAGTAGAAGAGAAAACATTCTGGATTTCATTAATAAGATTTTGAATAACACTTCCTGCTTCAGATTTATTTTTAAGAAGAAACGTCCAGGACACTCTAGAGAAATCATCAACCACTACTAAATAGAACCTGTGCCCCTGATGATCTGGGACACGACTTGGACCCCAAATGTCTACATGAAGTAATTCAAACGAGGAGTGACTGCTCCGACTCTGGCGACCTGGGAAGCTAGATCGATGGTGCTTCCCTAACTGACATGCTTCACAACGAAAGGAGGAACTTGGAGAGATCTGAGGCAGTAGGTGACGCATCTTCTGCAGGGGCAGATGACCGAACCGAAGATGCCAGGTGTACGGAGATACGGCGCCTTGGGAATGCAGAGAGACGCCAACGTAGGAGTTACGGATTAGATGATAGAGGCCATTGTGCTCAGAGCCACAGCCAATCACCCTGCCCGTCAGTATGTCCTGAAAAATAACAGTCGATGGATCAAAAATAGCACGACAGTGCAAATCACGTGTAATCTGACTAATGGATAAGAGATTCATAGAGAATTCTGGAGCATGTAGGACATTCTGTAAGTGCATAGAGGGTAGCAAAGCCGTCTCCCCCTGACCGATAATAGGAGAATGAGTGCCATCAGCTATGAGTACAGATCGACCAGGCTGTACATCTCTGTAGGACTGAAGAATATCTTTCTCACGACATAGATGATGGGTAGCTCCAGAGTCGACAATCCATCCTGTGAGATCATGACAATGAGGTGAGACTGAAGGACTACCTGAGGCACTGGCAGAGGCGGATGTACTAGCTGACGCCGAGGCTGCAACATCAGAAATTTCAGCACCCTCTGGCGACGATTGTGGCATGATATCACGAAGTCGTGCCACTAACTCTTCGAACCTGTGATCTGTAGCAGGAGCTGAAGGACCCTGAACATGATCCGCGACACGTGCAGAAGGAGGGAAGCCATGCTTGGAATAGCAAGTATCCTCCGAATGACCAGTACGGCGGCAGTAAGAACACGTGGACCGTATGCGACCTCCGCGTCCACGTCCACCACTTCCTCTACCACGAAACGAGGACGAACCACCACGTCCCCTGGAAACTGCCATTGCAGACGGAGGTGCATTCGCTGTAGCGGATGGAACAGGTACACGACTGAGCCTCCTGTATACCTCTTCCATCGGCGGGATAGTGGCATCTGCTAGGATCTGAGAGCGTGCGGCCTCGTACTCCGGGTCTAGGGCAGCGAGTAATACGCCAACCATAGTGGCATTGCGGAACGTCTTCTGTTGTTCCGGCGTGGCTGTGAGCGGAATGGTGCTATAGAGCTTCTCGAACATACCACGAAGCGACGTGTACAGCGAATGAAGATGCCTCCCATTCTGCTTCGTGGTAAATATATCATGCTGCAACTGGAGCATCTTCGTCTCGTTGCGGACCTGAGAGTATGTCATGGCCAAAATGTCCCACATCGCCTTAGCGGTGGGCTGGTGAAGAACATCATTCGCTATCTCTGTCGTGAGCGTACCTGAGAGCCAAACCTTGGCGTACGCATCATCAGCCTCCCATGAGGCATAGACTCCTGTCTTCTCCGGCGGTTCATCCTCGGTAAGAATATGCTTCTTACCACATGACTTCATGAGACTGAGGAACTGCATCGCCCACAGTTCGTAGTTTGTCCCGTCCATTTTGACGATCGGTGCTGAACCTTTGAATGCACCTATGGCGGGCATATCGAGCTTTTGTTCGGACATGATGCCGGAGAAGAACGACTATTGATAGACCAAGAAGAGGTTGTCTACCAAGACTTTAAGGATTCAAGTGCACATGTAGACGTTATGCACTTGAATCCATCATCTATCCGAGACCGAGCGAAAGAGCGGCACCCGGGGACAAGTAGAGGCTCCGGAAGCCTCTACCAAGGAAGATGGCGACTGGGCGGGGACTGGTCAGGGGCTGGGCGAGGTTGGACAGTGTAGACAGCCCCCGGCGGTGGCTGGAGGAAGCCGGGGCGGAAGGTGGGGGGCTCCGGCGGCGCGCGCGCGGGACGAGGAGAGGGTCCTGGGCTGGTCGGCGGCGCCCTGGGGGCTGGGCGGACACCTGGGGGCGGTGGCGGAGCCCTGGGCGGCGCCCTGGGAACGACGGCGGTGGGAGAGAGTCGGCGGGGGGGGGGGGGGCGGTGGAGAGAAACCCTAGATTAGGGTTAGGGCTCTGATACCATGTTAGGGTAAAAGAATACTCAGATGATTTATTCTATAGAGCCCTCGGGTCTCTTATATAGGGAGAGAGCCCTTGGGTAAATTAAATGAGAGGTACATAAAGAAACTGAAATAACATAAAAGACGAACAACTATCTCTACACCCTTTAAAGCATTGGAGGATGCAACTTTGTTGGATTGGATGACTCTCATGACAACTCTATTTATTTTTGGCCAAAAATATCTTTCTTTATCATGAAAGTGTGTTATCATGATTAAACTTCGTCATCCTCTTCCATGGATCTCACCGATTAAGCTCTCATGGAAAGAAGGTGGAATAAGCCAGCCAATCTCTTAAAAGAGGCACCTGTCTCACAAGAGATGTGGGGATGTTGGTCAAGAGATCCAATCAAGCAATTGATATGAATAGCTCCAGATTTGCTTAAAGCCAAGTGTATGTAAGAATGTTGTATTAAAGACATTTGCTTGTCGGTTAAGTGCATTACCAACTCTATTTATGGTCCTAGCTTTGTGTTTAGGTGGGTATATACTTGCAAGAAGCTAACCCATTTGGTATGTCGCGTACTTAAAATTCATTGTCAATTCAAGTAGCATAAGGCTTCATGATATGTGTTAGAATTATTATATTACAATTATATTTGTAACCTTTCGGGTTCCGTAACCCTTAACCCTTTGGGTTCCGTACCCTTAACCTTTCAGGTTCCGTAACCCCTCAGGGGTATTTATGTATTTTTCCTCTTTTACTCTCTAGGGTTTTCTTTCTATATAAGAGACCCTAGCCCTATAGAATAGATATCCCATTTGTCTCTCTTCTCCATATGGTATCAGAGCAACGGTCCTAGACCAGGGTTCTGACCTAACTCCCCACCGCTACCTTCAAGCCTCGCAAAAGCCTGCGCGGGCCCTCTTCCCTGAATTAGGACCTCGTGCAAGGCCCTCCAATCGCCTCCAGTGCAACAGCCCTCCCGCTAGCGCTATTCTGCGCTTTCAAGACCTCCTACGAAGGTCGTCAGCCCCACAGCTACCCTCCACGGGTATCGTAGGACTCTTTGGAGATCCAAAAATCATCACGGACTGCTTCCAAGAATCCATATCTTCTGTCCATTGAGGGTTTTCAGCCCTTCTTCAAGGGCAAATGTGAGTTCTAGGGTCTCTTATATACATCCTTAGTTGATCACAGGATCGTCTTTCTATTTAAGACCACCATGACGCCTTCTTCTACCGAGATAAAGCCCTTGGCCATGAATATTATGGCACAAGGCACTACTATCAAACTCAAGGGCACAGAAAATTACGTGCTCTAGTCTTGATATTTTATGGTGTTCATTGGTGGTCAGAGGAAACTCTACATTTTGACTAAAGATCCTTTAGATGAAAAGGACAAAAAGTACGACAACTGACAGACTGACAACTATTTGGTTATCAACTGGATGACCAACAGTGTTGAGGCTCACATTGCCTCAAATCTTCTTTAAAAAATACGACCAAGGAAATGTGGGAGGATCTCGAGCAAACATACTCACAGAAGAAGACGAAGTCACGCCTTGCAGACATTTACATGCGAATCTGGTCGACATCTTAGGGTGATTCCACCCTCGTCGAGTACTATAGGCATCTATCCAGCCTGTATGAGGAGCTTGCAATATTCCAACCCTCTTATTGCACCAAACAGATACAAGAGCATTCTGATTGGCAGGTATACTGCTTCCTTGATGGTCTGCATTCTAGATACCATGCAGCGAAGGAGCAATTTCTTATATCAGACACACTGCCAACAATGAAGGCCATCTTTGACCGACTTGAGGAGCTCGAGACATCCGCTGTCCGGCCTCCCGTCTTACCTTCAACAGAGAACTTTGCACACATCGCCTCATGTCATCTGGGCGAGGAGGCAGATACAGCTTTTGAGGAGGACGCGGTCGTGATCGAAGTCGTGGCCGTGGACAGGAGTCTGGACGAGGCCGTGACTTTGGTCGTGGGCGAGACTCTACTGCCCCATGCACTCATTGTGGTAGGTGGAATCACCCGACTGAAAGATGCTGACAGAAGTTTGGCGTACCTTCTTATCACGCCAATAATGCTTATGAGGATGCCTATGATGTGGAAGAGGCATCGCCTACCTCCAGTGGCAAGATTGTTCATCTTAATGATGCATATTACTCCCGCCTAATGCAAATCCTTCAGACTTCAGGGCCTACCACCACTAGTAACACTACAACTGCTGCTCTGGCCACTCGTTCAGGTACAATAGCCGACTCTACTATCACTCCTACTCCAGCTTGGGTTATTGATTCCGGCGCCTCTACTCATCTCACCGGAGAAGGCAGTCTGCTCACCTCTTCCATACCATCTACCTCTGTGAAGTTAGTTCGAGTCGCTAATGGGACTCAATCACAGATTACTACTGTCAGAACTATGGAATTCTCTTCCAAGCTTCGACTTTCAGGGGTTCACTGTGCTCCTGATGTTCCTCTTAGCTTGCTGTCAGTTCACAAGCTTTGTGTTGAGCTTCATTATCGTGTGATATTTGATGAGTCTTGTTGTTATTTTCAGGACATTCAGACGAGGTAGATTTTTGGTGGGGGTAGAAGAATGACCTATATTACCTTGAAATACCCTTAGACTCCAATTTTGTTGGTGTTGCATCTATCTCTGAAGATCCGCTCCTATGGCATCTGCGCCTTGGGCATCCCTCTGCCACGACCATCTCCATGATGTTTCCTGAACTCTCTGCTCTGAAGCCCTTTCAGTGCGAGGCATGTGAGTTCGGGAAACACCATCGAACATCGTTTCCTGTTTGTACCAAGTCTCGTAGTACTGCTGCTTTTCATCTTGTTCACTGTGATGTTTGGGGACCTTATCCGATCCGTACATTAAGTGGTCATCGCTATTTTATAGTTTTCGATGATGATTATAGTCGATCTTCTTGGGTCTATCTAATAAAGGAGCGTTCGGAGATTAATCAAATTGTCAGAAATTTCTTTCAATATGTTAAAACTTACTTTTCTAGCATTGTTAAGATATTCGTACCGACAATGCTCTTGAGTTAACCCAACATGATTTGACCTCTTTCTTTGCATCCCAGGGAACTGTTCACCAAACATCATCTCCATATACCTCACAACAGAATGGTATAGCTGAGAGGAAACTCCGACACTTGCTAAATGTTGCCAGATCTCTTCTTAGTCAAATGAGTGTTCCTAAACAATTTTGGGGAGATGCTATCCTTACTGCAGTGTATCTCATCAACCGTGTTCCTTCATCTGTTCTCAAAGGGGCAACTTCATTTTCCTTACTTTATTCTACCGAGTCTCCTTTTCCTATACCTCTACGAATTTTTGGTTGTAATGCCTTTGTTCATAACCTTCATGCAGCTGACAAATTATCCTCTCGTGCTATCAAATGCGTCTTTCTTGGATACTCTCGTACCCAGAAATGCTATCGTTGCTATGATCCTGTTGGACGTCGCTATTATGTATCTGCCGATGTCACCTTCTTTGAGCAAACAAGTTATTCACACAGACTGTGAGTGACATTCCTCTGGACCTCCCTCCTCCACCAATCGTCTATACTCGCCAGCGTATCTCTATACCTTCTACACCAGTATCTGTACCTTTGCCTGTCCCTTTTATGCAGGATGATATGACCACTTCGAGTGCTCCCACCACTGCTGTCTCGGATATACCCGGGGAGCTTCCTATAGCTCTACGCAAGCAAAAAAGGAAATGTACATATCACCCCATGTCACATTTTACTTTTACAGATGGTTTATCTAGCTGTGACAAGAGATTTGCAGTTGCTCTAAATGCTATTACCGTTTCAAAAGATCATTTCAGTGCAATGCAAGATCATGGTTGGCGACAAGCCATGGATGAGGAGGTGGATGCACTTACCTCCCGGGGTACGTGGGATCTTGTGCCGTGCCCCCCGGGAGTTCGCCATGTGGCTTGTCGATGGGTCTTCACGACCAAACAGTTGCCTGATGGTTCTATTGACAGGTTGAAAGCCATACTTGTTGCCAAAGGTTTCACACAAACCTTTGGAGTTGATTATTTTGAGACCTTCTCGCCTGTTGCCAGAATGGGGTCGATACATACCATTCTCTCTGTTGTTGCCAACAAGGCTTGACCCATTTATCATCTTGATGTGAAGAACACCTTTTTTATGGTGATCTTGAGGAGGAGGTCTACATGATGCAACCGCCGGGGTATGTAGTCGAGGGGGAGCATGTATGTCGACTACGCAAGGCCATTTATGGTCTGAAGCAGAGCCCAAGGGCATGGTTTGACAGGCTCACTACGGAGATCAACATACTTGGTTTTCAGAGGACAACATCTGACTACTCTGTCTCTGTTAGACGACGGTCTACTGGCACGATCATCCTTGCTGTTTATGTTGATGATATGGTTATCACAGATTCACAGGAGATGATGTAGATGGTATTCAGGAGACCAAGGCCTTCCTCCAGAAGGTCTTTGTCACGAAAGATCTCAGCCAACTTCGTTATTTTCTTGGCATCGAAGTTATACACACTACAAAGGGGCTCCATCTGCCACAGAGAAAGTATTGCCTCGATATTCTGATTGAGGCAAGACTTCTTAGATGCAAGCCATCTGGCATCCCTGCAGAAGTGAGAAAATATTCAGCATTCACTGATCCAACTTTTGAGGATGCAACACGATACAGAAGCTTAGTGAAAAAATTACGCCAGATATATCATATGTTGTAAGCAGAGCCAGTCAACATATGGAGAAGCCTCTTTACAGTCACTGACATGATGTTCTTTTGATCCTTCGATATTTGAAGGAATCTCCCAGACATGGACTTTTCTATGGGGTGAATGAACACACTAATATCTTCGCCTATATAGATTCTGACTATGCTAGCTCTCCTGTCCTGAGGACCACCGATCCACTACAGGATATGCCATGTTTGTTGGGGATAACCTTGTCACTTGGCGAAGCAAGAAGCAGACAGTGGTATCCAGATCCAGTGCGGAAGCAGAATACAGGGCAATGGCTCATGCCACATGTGAGATCACATGGCTTGTTTCTTTCCTAGCAGAACTTGGCATGTCAGTCGCCACTCCTGTACCCTTTTACTGCGACAACAAGTCTGCCACGTACATCGCCACCAATCTAGTTTTCCATGAGCGGACAAAACACATTGAAGTTGGTTACCATTTTATTCGTGATGCAGTATGAGAAGGACACCACACATCTCCACTGAACTTCAACTTGCAGACATTCTCACAAAGGCTCTTCCAAGGAAGCGCCTAATGTGCTTAGTATTCAAGTTGGGCATGGTCGACAGATATGCTCCAACTTGAGGGCGAGTGTTAGAATTATTATATTACAATTATATTTGTAACCTTTCGGGTTCCGTAACCCTTAACCTTTCGGGTTCCGTAACCTTTAACCCTTCGGGTTCCGTAACCCCTCAGGGGTATTTATGTATTTTTCCTCTTGTACTCTCTAGGGTTTTCTCTATATAAGAGACCCTAGCCCTATGAATAGATATCCCATTTGTCTCTCTTCTCCACAATCTGAATTAAGGATGAGTGCGCTGTGGATTAGGCATAACCATCACTTCTTTAGTGCTTAAATGATGACATCAAACTCTACGTCATATGTAGAATAACAAGAATGCTCATATATAAGTTTTTGTTGTTAAAGTACGCAATGGGTTGGTCTTTTGTCTCGTGATTGCACCAATCACAACATGCAAAGAATTAAAATCGACTTTAAAAATCTTGAAGAGTTCCGACAAAGGAGCATTGATGAATTTGAAGTTATGAAGACATTTCTTTATAAAATAATGCTGGCCTATAGACGCTTTGTATCTCGATAATAGTCTTGAGTGTAGGCTAAGAGCGGATTGCCTCCATCTTTTTATGGATCAACCTCGATTTCATCGGTGTATACCAAATGAGAACATGATTAATGGGATTAAGAAAGCACATCTGTTAAGGTGAAGGTAGAGCTTGTGTTGCTTTGGTTGGCGGGTTAAGGCGGGTTAAACTGGTAGAGGGTAACCCGTTTTTGGATTTTGGTGTTTGGATAGAGGGTTAAACTGGGGGTGGGTTAGAAGTGGGTTTGGAGTGATATGATTGTATTGAAGTTTGAAAAAGTGAGTAGTTATTGTTATGTGATTGTATTGAAGTTTGGAAAAGTGAGTAGAAGTGGAGTAGTTTATAATTTTTATATGATATGATGGTATAATATATTATTTTTTGATAGTAATGACGATGTAAAATTGATTTATTTACTTTTTTAAAAAAGGAATAAAGTGGGGCCCACGGGGAGAGAGGGGGGTGTGGGGTAAGGAGGGTAAACTCCCCAAAGGGGTGTTTAACCCGTCACCCAAACGGTACCAAAAGGTTTGCAATAGCTGGAGTAGGTGTAGTAGATGCTTGGAAGAGTCAATGTTATGGTACAGTATACATCATTGTCCTCAAAATTCCTATGTAGAGGCACAACTCATGGTTTGTAACATACATTGAGGTGATAAGGGCATTGGAGAGTCCATTTGAAATCACAAACCATACGTACAACTATTGATAGATTTTGATTGATGTCTTCCATTCATCTCTTGGCCTGATGTGGATTTGATCCCTGCAAAGATCAAAGCTTAGAGAAGGTGGTGATGCTGGAAAGCATGCTGAACATATAATCAACTTGTGGATTAAGAAATATATAAATCACTGTCATTTTATTTATGATCCGACTATCGATTGGACATTCACCGAGAATCATCTTTCTTTGGTGTGAAGAGTGCAAGTACATGCACACGACTCATACTCTTATGCAAATCCTATATTAATTAGTTCTGCAACTTATTTTGCTACCACTCATTCACGTGTATTGTTCCCAACTGCGGAATCTCTATTGTGCTTCCATTTGTGCTGCGTCCTTTTGTGAAGTTGTTGGATTGTTTACCAAGAGGGTCTTTTATGAGACCAAAGCATTGTGCCTGTCAGAAGAATTGGATGGTCTAAATGAGAATATTTATGTGCCTGACCCTAAATTTTTTCCCCAGCAGGTGGAGTTGAAACCAGCTAACACGCTTAATACCATATATAACATTGATACTGTTTCGGATTTGCCTCCTCTACTTAGATTCATTGAGATGGATTCTAGAAACATATGTGATCTGCCTACAATCAATTTGGTTGATCCTGCTGAGATCAATCCCTTCTGAACCTGGGTTGTTCCTGCTGAGATCAATCCCTTCTGGTCAGGTTCCAGTAAAGAAACCATTATTTAGAAAGCCTTTTATTTCGGTTTTGCTTGAACCGAATATTATGCAATTTGATAAGGGAAAATTTCAAGTTCAAATAGTGAGGTTGATAATGTCTCTTCGCAAATAAAGATAACGATGAATTTCTGAACTTGCCTTGCTTTTAAGTCATGGCGGTGCTAAAACCATCATACCTTACCCATCTTTGATGTGACGTTTGCAAATCATGTTACTAGACCTAAGACTAAGCGGTGATGAGATAAAACTTGATGTATGAGAAGATTTGGTTAGCTCTTTGGACATGTTCCCCTTGGACTTATCCAATGATACATGTGCAAAATCTATTCCTTTTTCTGCCCAACCTTGGAGAGTGGCGATTACTTACTTTCGTTGTGGCCGACATGGCCATTTTCTTGACAAGTGTCCATACAACTCTTGATGTTATCAGGATAGGGGAGGGGGGATTATATTGCAAGACTTTGCCTTGATATGAATCATAGCAAGTATGTTCTACTTGTGTGGTGCATAGTGGTGGTGACGTTTGAGGTGAAAGTGGTGCTGATGTTGGTTGCATGTTTGGTTGCTTCCACAAGAAGCTTTTATGGTGTACATTAATGGCAATAATGGAAGCCAAAGTTGGAGTAGTGGTTATAGATGAGTGTGCTTCGCCAGTGGGGCGATAATCGTCAGGGACACTGTTTGAATGTCGATGGCTTTTTCCTCTTTTTTTCCGTATTTGTTGTAGTAGATTTTGATTGGAAATGTTGCATAACTTGGAACGAGTGTAGAAGAAGGCGGTCCTTTTGTACTTTTTTGCTGTCTTCAATTTTGAGGACGGTTGTTGTGGCTTTAGATGTCAATGTTTGCTACGGCATAGCAATGTCACCGAGGTTTAACGATTGTAGAAGCATCGAATCTCACATTAGTTTTACTATATCTTGTAAATTTGAACACATGTTGAGTAGGTATGACAATGAATCTTCCCTCTCCACATACATTTGACTACACTTTATACAAAAAACTATCTCGATTTATACTTTCTAGGATGCCTTGAAGGATTGTCAATTCATGAGAATGACTTGTATGCCATGCTTTGATAGCAATTGGCGCAAAAAGGAATTTAGGTGGAGAGAAATATGGAGGATGTGAGGAAGAAGGTAGAAGCATGTCTGCAACACGATTTCGGGGAGCAAAATGTTCACGCGTGTAGGAATGAGAAGGAGAGAGGATACAAAATTGGAGAAACTCCAATTTTTATAATGTGGATTGTCCCTAGACAACGACTAGTAACCCATTCATATTACAAAATGAAATTATTAAATAAATAAAAATGGTAGTCCTAACCTTATGTTGACGCCATATTTTACTCAACCCAATAACTACATTACAATTTCATTATTAAAATCAAACATAAATGATGATGGGTCAACCGAAAAACACGCATACTTTAATTGGAAACCATAATACTCAAATTAAAATCCTATTTTAATTTGCAACTTTTCATTGCGCAGTTTTCTGAAGTCCAAGAAAATCTATAGAGACATCTTTTCATGGGCAGATGTGAATAGGCGGAGGAGAATACATTTGAGAGTGACCTTCAAAGCGTTGACAATTTTGACTTTGTTGGATTGGACGACTCATGGCATCTCTATTCATTTTTGGCCAACAATTTTCTTTCTTCATAAGGGAAAGTGTGTCATCATGACCAAAATGCCCTCGTCATCCTCTTCCATGGATCTTGATGGTCAAGCTCTCATGGAAAGAAGGTGGAATACACAAGTGAGTCTCATAAAAGGGGCACCTGTCCTACAGAGGTGTGGGGATGGTTGGTTTACGGATCCAATCAAGCCAATGGTATGAATAGCTTCAAATTGTGGTTATTGGCAGAGATATTGTAGGGGCTTGTCCCCCTTAAACCCCCTCATCAAAAAAAAGTTGCTGCATAGCGAGGTTGATGACAATCTCCTACTGCCACCTTTCTTCTTCTTTTACTCGAAATACTCTTCGAGATGAAGTTCTTTACACACCAAGAAGGCATAGTTGGGATTTCTTCTCCCAATCTCTTATTGAAGTCCTCCATCTCCTCCTGTGATGCAGCACAAAATTAAAATATAGGGCTTGATATTTTTATCCGTTAATTTTTTTTACGTTTATTTGATTGTCGCATTTTTATTTAAATAAAGAGATCACATGTGATCTCAATTTAGTTAGTTAGAGTCGATTAGAGATTTGAATTTATTTCAAATTAATTAGTTAGTTAGTTAGAGTCAATTAGGATTAGTAGTTTTGAATTTGAATTTGGATTTCTATTTTTGTAATCTCATCTCTCCTATATAAAGGGATGATAGGCTATTGTTTTTAGACAAGTCAGATTATATGAAAAAATTTGAGTTTATCTCATTATCTCTCTCGCTCTCATTCTATCTCTCTCAACGCGATCTTCGCATTTTATCTCCAAAACCTCACGTAAATGACGCGTCTCCTCCTCCTCCTTCCTCTCTCCTAATTTCTTCCACCAAACTTAATTATTCTGTTGTTTGGATTTTTCCAACTGCATCATTTGGTACCAGAGTATGGAAATTGAATCATTCCTATGATTCGACGATCCTGCCAAGTATTGGCGTTTGCAATTCGATTTGAGTTGTCTATCTCATGATCCGCATTCACGTTCACGCTCGAGGAAGTTCAAGAAATGCCTCCTATCATGTCTCAAAGTACAAGAGTGGCTGGGCACGTTAATCGATGAAGATTTGTTCGTCAACGACAAAAATCAGAATGATGCACCTGCTGTTCAACCTGATTTAAACCCAAAAAACGAAGGCATTTTCATACAAGACATATATTCTATTGATACAACTTCGATACAAAAAGAAAAGGAAGACTTGGCACCCATCTACGACGAAGATCCTAGGGGTGAAGAACTGGATTTCGTCGATCTGCTTGCAATCGAAGTTGCTGTCCCTGTTGTCCAGAAGGTCGTAGATCAGCCCATGGTCAATGTCGTGGCTCTAAGGACCCCTCTGGCACCTCTGTCTCCATGACCCACACCATCGCTGTCCTTGTACCATGCCATTGATCGACCCTATAGCGTCCAGCAGGCTGGTTCCCCGTATCGAAAGCATGACTGCAGGCGCATCGCATATCGACTCCTTCATCACCTGCGTGACAGATATCGCCACCCGAACCTCTGGAGCCCTGATCCTAGGGCACAATGTTGTCGCCGCTGCTTAGAGATTTTGGACGAGAGTCGTCGCCACCTTGCATACGGTCGGCGCTACCATGTGAATAGTCGCAGTTGGTTTCGCTGGAAGCGGCACTTGATGATCACTAAGGCCTCCATCCAGAGCCTCCATCGTCACCACCGTCACATCCAGCAGTGGGTCTTCTTCCTCCGCCCCAAACCCCAGCGCGTGCAGGATGGATACTCCTGTGAGAAACTCCACCAACAACGCTGCCAGAGGTCTCCCTTCCCAACTCGCCGACATCGTTCCCTTGGCATCAACCTTGCGCGATTCCTCGACGCCCGCACAAGGTTCGACACCTTCAAGTGCGTCGCTTTCATTTGTGTTGTTGTCGTCACTGGCGTCGCCTTCGATCATGCCGCCGAGGGAGAAATCAAGGCCCTAACCCTAGGGTTTGTCGTTGCCTAAAACGAAGGAAGGGAGGTGTCCCGCACGGGCCTCCTAGATTATCTCCCAAGAAGGTTCAAACCCATAAAATTAGGGATTGGGAATATTGCTGGGAAAATTACAGAGGTATTCCTCCTCCTAAAACCTTTTATATAAAGGTTAAAGTTGGGAGGAATGTAAAATGCATTGTTTTAGTTAAGGGGTAAAAAAATGCACTGCAACCCTTGGGAGCAAGAACATTTGAAAAAAGGTGCAGGGAAAAAAGTATTAAGACTGCTACCTTCTCCAAATAGGAATAGTAGTGTGGGAGTCATCTATATAAGGACCCTATGGGTTAGTTCATTGTCCACATTTCCTCTCATCCTAAGTTTGTGCCACACATTTGTTATGGGTTCTCCGAAGGCCATGTTGTTCATAACTCATCAATTTTTCGATCACCGTAATAAGGAGACAAAGTTCGTGGAGATGCCGCCTTTTGCGCCACATAGGTTCTTCGGACATGGGGTTGACGACTCCAAATATCTCACCAAAGAAATCTGGGATCCGTCGTTTGCCCCCACACCTATTCTTTCAAAAGGTGATCAAGAACGTTGAAATCAAGCCGTCAAGCATCGAAGATAAAGTGATTCGTCAGGAGACGAATTTTTCAAGCAGAGGAGAATTGATGCAGCACAAAATTAAAATATAGGGCTTGATATTTTTATCCGTTAATTGTATTTACGTTTATTTGATTGTCGCATTTTTATTTAAATAAAGAGATCACGTGTGATCTCAATTTAGTTAGTTAGAGTCGATTAGAGATTTGAATTTATTTTTTAATCAATTAGTTAGTTGGTTAGAGTCAATTAGGATAAGTAGTTTTGAATTTGGATTTCTATTTTTGTAATCTCATCTCTCCTATATAAAGGGATGATAGGCTATTGTTTTTAGACAAGTCAGATTATATGAAAAAAAATTGAGTTTATCTCATTATCTCTCGCTCTCATTCTATCTCTCTCAACGCGATCATCCCATTTCATCTCCAAAACCCCGCGTAACCGACGCGTCTTCTCCTTCTTCTTCCTCTCTCCATATTTCTTCCACCAAACTTAATTATTCCGTTTGGATTTTTCCAACTGCATCATCCTGGGTCCAATCCCTTGAAGCAAATACCTTTTTTGTCATCCTCCATTCGCTTGACTGAATTGGTCCATCCAATCTTCCATTCATCTTCAACACAATATTCATCTTTTTTCTTTCCGTCTTTGTACTCTTTGGCAATTGAATGTTCAATTTGCCTTTTGCGGATCTTCATGATCTCCATGTCCAAGAAGGATGTGTTGTCCACCACTTCCATTTCATTCATACTCTCCTCACATTTTGCGAGATGTGAATCCAGTCTCCCCATTCTTCATCCCTTCTTGACACCATTGTGGTTAGATCCATATAGTATCTTCAACAATAATGGGGAAGTTGAGGATTTCTGTACACTTTTCAAAAGGCCTATCTATCGTGCTTCGAAGTGTAGCCAAGCCTGCTTGCTTGGGAGACCCCAGAATGCAAAAGAGCCTTTCGTTCTTTTTTTCTTCTAGTTTTCCCATCCCAATTTCTCAATCACCTTCAGCATCATAGCAATCATCTGCTAAGCCCAAATCTTCAAGAAGAACATCAACTTGAATACATGGTTTCTTCTTGCTCCTTTTCTGCTCACTTGAAATGCATCCCATTTCCGTTGAGGGGGTGCTATAGGCTGCTGCTGCTGCAGTTCAACATACTTTTCCACTACAATCATAGATAAATGCTGCTGTGATTGGACTGTTGGGAAGAACCTCCATAGATTGTTACTGCAATCGCTGACTCCCAGATTGCTGCAAAGATTTGGCCACCAGTAGTTGCTCCAAAATAGCAGCCACATAAGGCTGATGCAAGGGCTCATCAACTTCGTTCTTCAACAACTGCTGACTTTGAGGAGTCACCTTCAGCACAGGGGAAGAAACACCCGCAAAAGGCTGCTGTTGCAAGTCAACAACAGGTACCTGCAACTGCACAGAAGGTTGATTCACCACCAAATGTTGCTGGTTTATGACTGGCTGCTGAGAAGAGGTCCCAAGGGACTTCTGTTTTCGCTGATAAAGCAAAGTGCATCTCCTCCAAACTTAAGGCTCCTTTTTCCACACCCTCTGGAAATAGAAGTTTCTCATCTTCATGTCCTTGCTGCTGCTCTGTCATATCTTTCACTTGCCAATTGGTATCCTTCATTTTCTGTTTTGAAGCATGTTGCTGCTGAACTGGTGGCAACTCTTGTTGTTCCTTTTGCTGCTGCTTTAAGGAATCAATTTCCTGCACAGCCGCCCAATTCTTCCTATGCAACCCATCTTTTTTAGCATTTGGTATTGAAGCAAGCTTACAATCCTCCAAATTAGAACCCACTTGATGGTCTGATGGTAGTGCAATATGCCTTTTTTGATGAAAAAGCATTGGGTAGTCTCCCAAATTGGGAGATACGGCCTCAATATATTCAATAATGAGAAAGAGTTACATTAACGAGAAGCACCGAAATTGTAATGGGCTTTACAATGCTACAAGACATTCTCCGAATAGAAAATAAGGTAATTTCGTCCTAGCCAGATTGCCCAGAGAGCTGCCAAGTCAAGAGAGACATCATTTGTGGAGCCGCACCCCACCATTCGGACCGAACTCCAAAACACCGCCACGTCATCTGTCTTGAGCCAAGGCAAGCCCAACTCTCTCCAAACCCCGGCCGAGAAAGGACATCTGAAGAAGATATGTTCTGCATCCTCCTGCTGACATTGGCATCTGTCACACATCGTGTCCTGCACCCCGAATAGGCGAGCCGGCCTAGCCTTGTCACATAAGCGGTCTCTCCTCAAGCACCACAGAAAGATTTTGACCCTATACGGTATCTTGGCCTCCCAAACCACCTTTAAGTCCTGTGTAACCTCCAGGTCTTGCTCCTCCGATGACTGCCTCAGTTCCTCGTACGCCTTCTTCGTAGAGAACTTCCCCCTCCCACGCAAAGTGATCAGCATAATCGGCAGTGGCCATCGATGTGAGAACAACCGGCGCCGGCAATTTCGATTGCATCCTGAGAAAATCCTCCAGCCTCTGTTCAGATAATTCGCTGATGAACTCCGGAGCCCACGTGCCGGACCCCATGACCTGACATAGCAAAACATCCCGCGAGGCTGCCAGAGCGAACAACCTCGGAAACCTTGTGCTTAGCTTCCCCTCACCCGTCCAGTCGTCACCCCAGAAGCGGAACAAAAGGCCATCCCTAACCTGCGGTCGCAGCTTATGCGTGAGTGCCAGGAGAACTTCCCGAACACCAACCCAAAGCAGCGACTCCCACCGCGCTCTTCCCGCCACTAGCTCGCCCCGCACACCGTGGACCTTACGGAGTAACCTGAGCACAAGAGAAGAAGGACCCCAGATTTGGGATACCCATTTCGCTAGTAACACCTTGTTCATGCATTCAATATCACGGACACCAAGCCCACCCTCCCTTTTTCCTTGCGTCACCACCTTCCAGCCCACCAGGTGCATCCCCGATTTCTGTTGCTTGCCATCTGACTAGAAGAACGATTTCATAAGTGCTTCAATCTTCCTTCGGACCCCAACAGGTAATATGCGCGTGGGGTAGAAAAACGTCGGTAGTGCAGTATGCCTACCAACCAAAAGGCCAGGGTTCAATCCTGGGTGGCCACCTGTGCGTTTGTTCCCCCCTCTTGTTTCCAAAAAAAATCCTCCAAATTATGTACTTTAAGACAACAGTTGCTGCAAATTTTGGGAGTTCCTTCATAGACTATCTTCTGCTTGAATGTTTGATTCCCATTTCTAATGAATACATGAGGAACTTCAGGTTTCATTAAATCTATTTTCACATACATCCTCGAATAGCTTGGATGGGAAAATTCCATCACCTCGTTATCCACACATAAATATGCCCAAGATTTGATCAATCAATTTTAGAACTCCAGTATTATGTAGACGGACATTTAAATCATGTAATCCCTCCCAAACTGCAGCCTGGGAAGGCCTCAAGTTAGGTCTGAAGTAAGGAGACCACCTAAATAATGAATCCAATCATTCACATATTTGTAAGTCCCTTTGGCATACGCCTTTACAAAATCATTCTCATCATCAATACATAATCAATGTATGTCTTGAATCAATAGATGCGAGGTATATGTCTCCAATTTGGGTCATCTTTTTTGATAAAAAATCTTTGAATTTTAGCAATTCTTCCCTTGAATGAATGAAAGGAGCCAGCGGGTTTGTTATGAATGGTTTTTGCTATTGCTTGACCTCTTCTTCAGAGAACTCCAGCATGTATCTTCCTTATGTTAAAATAGCTTCTTTTATAGGAAGATGATCACCAAAATAAGGGGCCAAATAATTCCCTTTCATAGCAGCAACATATGATCCCATTTTGTTTTAATAGGGGCATTGGAGAGTCCAATTGGCATCACAAACCATTCGCACAGTCATAATTGGTTTTGATTGTGATCTTCCATTCATCTCTTGGCTTGATGTTTGATCCCCGTTGAGATTAAGCTTAGAGAAGGTGGCGGCTCTGGAAGGCATGTTGAGCATATAGTTAAGTCGTGGATTAAGAAATCTATACTTTGTTGTGATGTTATTTATTATTTGACTATCGATGCACATCAACCAAGAACCAGCTTTCTTTGGTACGAGGAGTGCAAGTAAAGCCACATGGCTTATACTCTTATGTACAAATCTTATGTTAATTAGTTCCACAGCTTGTTTTGCTACCCCTCCGTGTGTATTGCTCCCAATTGGGGAGTTCGTATTGTGCATCCATTTGTGAAGCTGCTTTCTTTTGTGATGTTGGTGGATTGTTTTCCTCTTCTTTACTGGATGGTAGAAGGGAAAAGAACTGCCAAGAGGATTTTTTTATGAGACCAAGTCCTTTTGCCTGCTAGAAAAATTGGATGGTTGAAACAAGAATAAATATCTGCTTCTATTGAAATCCCGTCCCCAAACTTTTCTCCCCAGCGGGTGGAGTTGAAACCAGCTAACAAGCTCAACACCTGAGGAACTGGCATGCAAGTAAGGTACAAATAGCGATGTCTCTCTTATCTTCTGTTTAGTCAAGACCGAGGCTTTTCTAGCACATCTATAATACTACTAATAGTGGGTTTTCCCACCCCAATGACACGTGTCTCATCTTTCTCTCTCCCATCTCTCCCCTCCCATATGTGATAATGTTCATAAAAAATATCAATTTGAAGTATCAATATATATATATATATTCTTGATACTTTTTTTAAAATCCCAATATGGGACCTTTGTAATATTTAGATTATCGAGATATAAAAATATACTTTAGTTGTAGTTTGAGTATATGTACGCCATTTTTCATGGAAGAAGTTTTATATGACAAAAATTTCTAAGATATTTTTTTAACAATAATAATAAATCAGTTTATGTGGAATAATATATTATATAAATAATAGTTAACAATGGGAAAATCAATCGATGCCATTTTTGACAATTTAAATATGTATGCGACAATGTTTCATAAAAAAATCACATTGAAGCATCGGCAATTTTGTTCTCATTACTTTTTAAAATATCAAAATATGGGACCTTTTATATGAGAATATATTTTTCTGGTTTTTTAATTAAGATTGTTGAGATATAAAAATATTCTTTGTGTATAGTTTCAAGTATACTTATATCATTTTAAATTAAGGGTTTTTATCACTTGTGCCCCTCTGAGATATCACAATTTCAGTTATGCCCCTATCTTTTTGGTAATATCAGTTGTGCCCCTCACTTCTTTCTCCGTTATCACTTGTGCGTGTGTGCCCTTCCGTCAGATTGACCGTCTATGTGTTGACTTTTTCAAACCTTGGTGTAGTTAAGAGGGGTATTATTGTCCAGACTTCTTCATCTTCTTCCTCCTCCATTTGTTCTTTGTGAGATCAACTGCAGATCACTCCTTGTTTGTTCAGAAGTTCCTGATGGGTACTGCTGCTATATTGGTGTATGTTGATGGTATCATCATTACAAGGGATAATGCAAAGGACATTCAAACAGCTAAGGCCTTTCTTGGACAACAGTTTGTTACCAAGGACCTTGGCAGTCTACTCTACTTTCTTGGACTGAAGTTTGCCAGGAACCAACGAGGTCTTGTGATGATCCAGAGGAAGTATGTTATCGACCTTCTCTCGGAGATGGGTATGACAGATTGCAAGCCAGACACTACTCCTATAGACATGAGCATAAAGCTATATGATGATGACACTAAGGAGGTGGACAGGAGGAGATACATGGAGCTTGTTGGGAAGCTTCTATATGTGACCATCACCAGATCAGATACATCCTTTAGACTGAGCAAAGTGAGGCAGTTCGTAAAGCAGCTTAGACATGCACATATGGATGCTGTCTATATGACTATGAGGTTTTTGAAGACCTCACCTTGCATTGCTTTTGCTTATCAGAAGTACTTCACTTGCCGTCACAACTTGTGCAGATGCAAATTATGTAAGATGTCCCAAGGACAAGAAGTTTATTTCTGGCTTCGTTGTATTCGCAGGAATTCCATGGTATTATGGAAAAGCAAGAAGTAGACGGTTGTCACTAGATCCAGTGCAGAATCAGAATACATAGCTATGGTACAAGGGAGTACATGGATGATGTGGGTCAGATCCGTTTTGACTGAACTAGCCATTAAGGTGCCTCTTCCCATGCACCTCCAATGCGACAACCATGCCTCACGATTCATAGCCAACAATCCCGCCTTCCATGAGAGAACCCGACATATCGAGGTAAACTGCCACTACATTGAAGATCTTGGGACAAGAAGTTTATTTCTGGCTTCGTTGTATTCACAGGAATTCCATGGTATTATGGAAGAGCAAGAAGTAGACGGTTGTCACCAGATCCAGTGCAGAATCAGAATACATAACTATGGTACAAGGGAGTACATGGATGATGTGGGTCAGATCCGTTTTGACTGAACTAGCCATTAAGGTGCCTCTTCCCATGCACCTCCAATGCGACAACCATGCCTCACGATTCATAGCCAACAATCCCGCCTTCCATGAGAGAACCAGACATATCGAGGTAAACTGCTACTACATTGAAGATATGATCCAGAAGGGCATCATATCAATATCCCATATCAGTTCTAGTGAGCAGACATCAGACGTGCTCATCAAGGCTCTAGCTAGAGGACCCTTTCAGAGGTGGTGTTCCAAGCTGAGCCTGGTCGACATCTATGCTCCAGTTTGAGAGGGAGTATTGAAGAGTTTTATGTTATGACATTTTTTTACAGTTATTTATTTCTTTTATCCGTAATATGTAATTTACCCATTAGGGTTTCTCTCTTCTATATAAGAGAACCCTTGGGTTATATGAATAAACTTAACAAGTATTCTCTTCTATTCTCTCATCTTATCCTCTATCGGAGCTACATCAACTTTAAATCTGATTGCATTATTTAGAATCCGATCTTTTCGTGTATGACCTCACATCTACTTCAGCATTTCCATTTACGCTATTATCATTCTCTTCACATGTCTATAATTCACATGCCAACATTATGATCCGTAGAGGATAGCATGTCTCGACTACTTTGTAATACATTCCTTTGACTTTCAAATGGATTTTCTTATCACAAAGAACCTGATAGGCTCCTCTCCACTTTTGCCAACCTGCATTTATTCTATGTGTAACATCTCCAACAAGTTCCCCATCCTGTTGCAAAATAGATCCCAAGTATCTAAAAGAATTTTTCTTTTGAATGCTATCATCTCCAATCCTCACCTCGAGTCTTTACCGTTTCCATCAAATGTGCACTCCATATATTCAGTTTTAACCCTACTTATAGAAAATCATTTAGTCTCTAAGGCATGTCTCCAAATCTCTAGTTTCTCACTTGCTCTAGCTCTTGTCTCATCAATGAACACAATATCATCAACGAACAACTTAGACCAAGGTATCTTATCCTGAATGTGACTAGTAAACTTGTCCATAATAAAAAAGGAATGGACTCAAAGCTAAACCTTTGTGAAGACCGATGCCGATGCGAAAATCGTCATTCCCAGGTTGGATTCTTACACAAGATGATGCTCCGTCATACATATCCTTTATAAGGTTAATGTATAGGACATGTACTTGTATATTCTCTTGAAGTCTCCACAATATCTCTCTAGGGATTGAATCATAAGCCTTCTCCAAATAAAAAAAATCATATGGAGGTTCTTTTTTTAACTCTATAAATCTCTATTGTTCTCAACAAGTGGATAGCTTCAATAGTCAAGCGACTTAGCATGAATCTGAATTGGTTTTTCTATTACTTTGGAAAATTTTCATGATCGTCTTTTGATCGCACGCTCTCAAATTTTCATAGTATAGCTCATCAGTTTGATACCTCTATATTTCATACAATTTTGAATGTCTCCTTTATTCTTATGAGGCACCACAATGATTCTCCTCTATTCTTTAGGCATTTCTTGCTTCACCAAATAACATTGAATACATTTGTGAGCTAAGTCAAACCCTGTTCACCTAGAACTCTCGAAACTTATATAAGATGTCATCAGGTCCTACCCCTTTCACAGGTTTCATAACCTTTAAGGCCTCATCTACTTCCTTTGAATCCGTCTATAGCTTGTACGATTCAGGTAACATTCACTATCAGCAAGATATCTCCCCAAGTAATCACCTTCCCCCATGAATGGCTTATGGAATTTCTGCTTCCTTTAAAACTGTCGAGCATAATTGGATTCTTTATGTGGTTGATGTGCAGAAGGTGTATTATGACAAGGGGTTGCTATGCAAGACTTTTCATGGATATCTCTAGTAGATGTCCCCTTCGCAACTTACAAATTGAGACGTTGGAATACCTTTTCTTCCACTACATGTATACAATCTATTATTTGGTCAGAAATTGATGCAGACCGGCCAAATCTAGAGAGCTTGGACCTATTTTAGGACTCGTTGTTTGAGGAAAAACATCACTCTATGGAGGAACTTCTATGGCCTATCACAATTTTATTGACAATTTGAATTGTTAGAGAATGTGCTCTCTTTTCTTTTCGGCGTTTTTACTGTGAGAATGTAATATCTATTTTAAGACCCTCCTCGAGTCTTGGTTTCTGTAAGTCTTCATGTAACTTTCTTTGTAAATATATTTGGGGTGAACACCATAGTGTGTTTCCCTCGCTTTTGACTCAAAAAATTGATCATTAATGTATTTAAGATTACATGGATATTGCTAATATTTTTATCAAGGGATTTTTACCCGACAGACCCTATAATATTTGCCAATGACCTCTACGACCTTTGAAACATCGTTATTCCTCCCTGGACCCCGTAAACTTGCTAACCCTTACCCTACAGACCTTGTGTTAACCCCCATCCATTTACCCGTTAAAACTAACCAGATCCCATTATGTTCTTTTACATTATACCCATTTTATTTATCAAATTTACATTCAATGCCATTCCCCCTCTCCCTCCTCATCTCCATTTCCCACCCCCCTCGCCCTCCCCGTCGTCCGCTTCCCGCCCTCTGCCCCTGGTCCTTCCTGTCCTCCGCCCCTCGCCCTCCCGCCCTCCGGCCCTCGCCCCCTCTACCCCTCATCCCCTTTGCCTCTGCCCTGCCCAGGCCACCTCCCCTCCGCCTCCCCGCCCAGACCTCCTCCCGTCTGCCTCCGCCCCGCCCAGGCCTCCTCCCCTCCGCCTCCTCTGCCCAAGCCTCCTCCCCTCCGTCTGACCTCCCCTCTGCCCAGGCCTCCTCCCCTCCACCTCCCCGCCCGAGCCTCCTCCCCTCTGCCTCCGCCTCGCCCATGCTTCCTCCCCTCCGCCTCCCCGCCCATGCGTTCCTCCCCTCCGCTTCCCCCGCCCAGGCCTCCTTCGAGCACACCTGCTGCATTGAGGCTTCAGAACCGCTGTGAGGTTTTTTGATAGGTGGTTTTCGGTCAATTGTGTATCTCCATCCAAATGTTGCGGTTTCTCGATGAAGCTCTTTGGATCTCGTGACCCATTTCGCCAGTTACTATAACCTTCGTTTCCAGATGATGAACGATAAATCTCCAAAGCACCTGGAAATAAGCTCACATTACCTTTGTGTGCTTGGAGAAGAAGGTGGAGAGGATGACCTTTGGAAAGAACATGGGGGTGGAATATCCACCGTTGGATTTCCATTGGTTAGATTAACTCAAGACTAACCCAAGCAATTGACTTAAATAAAGTTAAAATTAACAGCAAGGTCTGTGGGGTAAGACGGAGCAAGTTTACGAGGTCGAGGGAGGAATATCAATGTTTCAAAGGTCATAGAGGTCATTATCAAAGATTATAGGGTATGTCGGGTAAAAATCCCTTTTATCAATGATGAAGTCATTGGTTGTAGTTGTCATTAGAGTATTCGAGATGTTGACGATCCTAAACATATGTTATGCTAAATGCAGTTGACGAACTGTTTGATGCCCCTCTCATGCCACTATACTTGTATGGGGGCCTAGTCGCCACCTCCCCTCCCTCCCTTGTAGGTGAAATGCCCATGTCCTGAATTTTTTTCTTATATGGGTATTTGGATCTGACTACATGCATCTAAGATTTTGTGGATTTGTATGTTTAAGGGTGTAAGTGTTTACTGAAAATTGGACATCTTAATGATAAATATGAATAGAAAAGTGGTCAAATTTAAGCATTCTTCTTGTATAAATATATCCTGAACAATTAGACATCCATAGACATCTGAAACTACCAATAAGGTAAATGCTTTTCTTAAAAAATGCTCTAAAAGTTCTTATAGCCTCATGGACTGCCTCACCTTGCCTGCCTCGATCATATGAAGCACTCGCCTCAACCGGAAGACTTGAGGCAGTCGCCTTGAGGTTCCTTGACCCCACCTTGCCTCGACTGCCTTTGTGCCTCGAGGCACATCTTTTCAAACCATGCCTATTAGAAGCTTGTGGATAGACAAGTAGAAAGCTAGTTTAACCGTTGAAACCCACCCCCTTCAATAAGCATCTCATTTTCTTCTGACCGGTCTACTATTTTGGTCCAACTTCTGCTTAAGAACAAAGATATCATCGAGTATGGAGTTGGCAACATAGACATAAGCCATCTCGTCCACATCAAACGGGCATAATTGTGGATTTCTCCTAACTTATCCTCAACCCTTAAAAGCAAGGTTACCTTGATGTGATTGTCTTTGGCGTAGATTCACCTAAGTTAATAAATAAGTTACCTATAATATCTGTCACCACGCCAAAAGAGTCAGCTATGAGTCTTGATTAAAAGTTCATAGGGCGAAAAGAGGTAATTTTAAGAGACGTATACTTATTTTGCATAACATTGAATGGTGCTGCCTACTCTGATAAACTGAGCCACATGTCTGAATTTGTGTTTAGTCCTATATTGGAATCAATAAAGAGATAGGTATGTGGAGTCTCAAAATAGGCTTATGTTCCCACATTGATTTTGAGAAGCATAATGCAATTCAACATTTTGTAGCTTTTCTACCGTGACTTCAAGAATATATTTTTGGTAATGAACATTATCCTAGTGTCTATCATAGATGCTGCAAGAATATATTTTTCGTAATGAACACCGTGCTTTTTCTATGTGAAGTACGATTAAAAGTTGTAATTTGGCGTAACATGTATGATGTTTCTTTCCATGTACCCATCAACACAACATTTCAATGTTTGAAACCTACAAGCTTGGAGCTCCACCATGATATCTCCCTTTAGATCAACCTCAACAACATTCATTGCGGCAACATCGCATCACTAGGATCAACATCTTTTTCCTTGTTGAATGGACCATCACTTCCAAAATGATTTCATCATCACAAGATTTTTTACTAATGTATATAATGTGCTCAATGTCATTTTTGAACTTTTTATACTCCATCTTATGTTAAAATCAAATAGGTAAATATATGATCATAAAAGACGTTTGATTATTTCATACTCCCCTTTAAATTTGTTCGAATCATATTAACAGACTTAATTGCCATGATAATTTTCAGACGTGGGAAAATTCATATTGCTTTTAGAGCTGGACATTTTAATAAACATAAAATAAAAAGTTAATATTGCTGCATTACATTATTATATATCCCTGGGAGTGCAATTGTCTAGAAATCTTATTTTCGTAATGATGCAATAAAATTTTAATGTAGAAGTACTATAATGAAGATATAGTATAAGCGCACATTGGAAAGAGGAAGAGAAACATGCAAGTGATCCACAGGAGGGAGAGAAGTGATAAGCATGGAGAGAGCCAATGAGAATGAAATATTATCACAAAGAGAAGGAAGTTATAATTTTGGGATAGGAGAGGTGGTTCCCATGCATGGAAGAATAGATGTTCGCCTATCTAGTGGAATTCGGTTTCTTGTAGATTTTACATTCTAACACTTATTTGCAAATAAGGGAAATAAATGACCATTGGAATGATTATATTCCTCTCCTTATTGCTGCTAAACAAACATGCTATAAAGAGGAAATCGTTTTTGGGTGGGCTTCATCGAGTATTCATTGGATTATCTGCCCTCCTTTTGTCATTCTTTTAAAGGGTTGCTAATTTGGTCTCACTAGCAGGAAACTAGGTAGTTCCCTCATTGTTAGAGACGACTTTATTTTATTCTTTTTAGTTGTAACCTCTCGGGGTTCTTTTATGTAATTTCCCGTTTATGAACGCTCTAGTGTTTCAACCTATATAAAAACCCCTAGACCTCTTGAATAAGACATCTTATTGTGTTATCTCTTATTTCTCCACATGGTATCTGAGTAATGGTGTTGGATCGGTGTTCCGGCTTAGATTCCATCACCACCACCAGCAAGGTCTTCTAGTCTCCCTCGCACAGCTAGGGCCTCCTCAAGCATTGTCGAGGCTTCAAATGCCTCCGCGTGGTCTGTTGCACTATAATTGATGCTGCCATCGCCTTTGAAGGCCTCGGCCTGAGGTCCTTACCTCCGCAAGGCGTACCTCTGTTTTGGCTTCATCGCCTCCGTCATGCCTCCACTAGCACCTACTAGGGCTTCAGTGGCCCTCAAGAGGGAGCCATAAGCCTCCACTATGCCTCCATAGCCCATGCAAACACTGTTGGGCCACACCATAGGGCTCTTGGGCTACTCCTTGGCCCCGCTAACACCGTTGGATTGCACCTTAACATCCACCACGTTTGATATGTGGCGTCATATATACAGTTTGATGCTTCAGAAGCCCGAAAGGGGGTTGAAATGATGATTTAGGTCACTCATATGCTTGATTGAAACATCTTCTTTTAGGTCACTTTTCTTGACGTTCGTGGTCATGATGACTTCCTCTGAGACCAAGCTCTTGTACTCGACATCTTCTATCATGGTCCATGGCACTTCTATCAAATTGCAGAGCATGGAAAACAATATGCTTTGATCTCGATCACTTAAGGTGTTCATCGATGATCAATGTAAGAATTATATCCTCATTAAAGATACACTCAAGGAGATGGACAAGGAGTACGACACATGGTATGCAGACAATTGCCAAGTCATCACTTGGATGAACAATAGTGTTGATCCAAATACTGCGGCAATCTTCTCTACAAAGACTCTGGAAAATAGATGTAAGAGAATCTTAATGGACTTAGTCCCAGAAGACAACCAAGTCTCGTTTCTCGGACATTTATAATTTTTATACACGGATTTGGTTTGCAACTCAGGGAAGGCTATTCTCGTCGAGTACTACTGGCTTCTGACTGGACTTTTTAAGGAGTTTTTGATTATCCAGCCATCCTGTTGTGATAAATGTGGGAGAGCAATCTGAATGGTAGGTTTACCACTTTCAGTCTGGACTACATCCACGGTACAAAGCTGTGAAGGACCAATTTCTGACGGCTGATACCTTGTCATCGATTGAGACCTTCTTTGGTCATTTATAAGAGCTCGAGAAATCTGCTAAACGTCCTACCCTACCAATCATAGAGAACTCTGCTCCTATGCATTGTTCGGGAATAGAGGATGACATCGCTTTCGAGGAGGTCGAGGCCGTGACTTTAATCGTGGTCATGGCTGTGACTCAGGCTATGGACGTAACTTTGGTCGTGTGATCATGATTGTGATTTTAGTTATCAGTATCCACCATGCATCCTTTGTGGGCGTTGGAACCACCGTCAAAGCTCTGCTGGGCAAAGTTTGGCATACAGTCCAATGCAAACAATGCTTATGAGATAGCTTCCAATGAGACATCCTATGATACTACAAAGGACTCTCTTGATCAGCATTCTGGTAGAATGTCGTCACCTTTTAGCGCTTCAGAATATTCCCTCCCAACACAACTTCTACAGAACTCCAGCACCTCCACCAATGACACTACTACCACTGCTCCTACTGCAAGTTTGGCTACAACCTCATGTACAATAGCCAACTCTGTTTTTGCTTTTGGCTCTGCATGGATTATTGACTCAAGGGCATCCGCGCCTTGACAGGAGAAGGTAGCCTACTTACCTTTTCTCAACCCTCTACTTTTGTGAAGACAGTTTGGGTGGCTAACAAGGCCCATTCCCCGTCATCGTTGTTGAAATTGTAGAGTACTCCTCCAAGCTTCGACTGACTAGAGTCCATTGTGCCCCTGCATTTCCTCTTAGCTTATTATATGTTCAGATGTTATGTTGAGCTTAATTGTCAAGTTATTTTTGATGAGTTCTGTTATTATTTTTAGGATATTCGTACGAAGCAGGTTTTTGGTAGGGGACATGAGAAGAATGTCCCTACTATCTTGACATCTCTTCAGACTCCGATTTTGTTGATGTTGTGTCTTATCTTCGAGGATCATTTACTTTGGCATCTTCATCTTGGACATCCTTCTGTCAAGGCTTTCTCCATGATGTTACTTGAACTTTCTACGCTAAAGTCCTTTGAGTGCCAGGCTTGTGAGTTCAGGAAACATCATCAAGTGCCTTTGCTTTTTCATTTTTTTTACAGGATAATATGATCTTCAAGAGCTTCTACCATTGCTGCCTCGGATGGTCCTCAAGAGCTTCCCATCCCATAGTTCTCCGCAGAACAAAGATGCAATATACTTTCCACGCTATGTCTCATTTCATTTGTACTGATGGTTTATCATGCTCTTATAAGAGATATACAGATGCTCTCATGACTATTTCTGTTCCCAGAGATCACGACAGTGCTTTATAGGATCATGGCTAGCGACATGCAATGAATGGGGAAATGGATGCTCTTACATCCATGTTGTGTGACTTTGTACCGCCTCCTATGGGAATTCGACATGTAGCTTGCAGGTCTGTCTCCATGACCAAATAATTTTCGGATGGGTCAATTGACATATTGAAAGCACAACTGGTTGCCAAAGGCTTTATATAGATTTATGGGGTTGACTAATTCAAGACTTTCTCACCAGTGGCAATGATGCATTCTATTCGCAATATCCTTTTAGTGGCTGCCAACAAGGGATGACCTATATTTCAGTTTGATGTGAAGAATGCTTTTATCTATGGAGATTTTGTGGAGGTTTACATGATGCAGCCTCCAGATTATGAAGTTGAGTGGGAGTGTGTGTGCCGGCTTTGTAAGGCCATCTATAGCTTCAAAATAGAGTCCTCGAGCATGTTTTGATAGACTCACTGCTAAGATTAGCACTCTTGGCGTTTGGAGAACATCATCTTATTACTTTGTCTTTGTCAGACAATTCGCTGCTATTGTCATACTTGCAGTTTACATTGATATGGTTGTCACAGGTGATGATGATGAAGGCATATTAGAGACCGTGACCTTCCTTCAGAAGGTCTTCATCACGAAGTACCTTGGCCAACTCCGCTACTTCCTCGACGTAGAAGTGATACATGCTATAAGGGACTTCACCTCTCACAAAGGAAGTATTGATTGGACATCCTAACTAAAGATGGATTGCTTGGATGCAAGTCTTTCGGCATCCCTGCGGACCCGAGGAAGCACTCTATTTCTGCTGACCTTGCATTTGAAGACACTACACGGTACAGAAGCCTAGTTGGTAAACTAGTTTATCTTACTATCACTAGTCCGGATATATCTTATACTATGAGCAGAGCCAACCAACACATGTAGAAACCACTTTACAATCATTGGCATGATGTTCTTCTGATACTACGTTACTTAACGGAATCACCAGGGCAATGCCTCTTCTGTGAAGTTAATAGCCAAACTGATGTCTTAGCTTATGCTGATGCAGATTATGCTAGTTCACCCGAGGATTGTCGATTACATATTTTCTTTGGGTCATGACAAGGCCCTGCTTGTTAGTTGTTTCTAGCAAATTTCATACCCAAAAAGTAACATAGTTCACCTAAGTTTTTGGTGACAAACTGTTATCTTAAGAGATTTTGGCTGTAGTAATAACTTGAATATCATTTCAAGTAACAATAATATAAGCAACATATACCAAGATGACAAATGTACCTTGTTGAATCACATACCACAAGAACTGACAGTAGAATCTGCAATGTGGAATGTTGTGCAACTGGAGAAAAAGTGTCGAGGTAATCCGGTCCATAAGTCTGTGTATATCCTTTGGTCGCCAAATATGCCTTATACTGATCTACATAACCATCTTCCCTGTGTTTGACAATGAATATCCATTTGCAGCTTACAATTAAAGTCTCGCCAGGAGCAGAAACAAGAGTCCATGTCCCATGGGACTGGAGCGTAGCCATCTCTTATTCCACCGCAAGCCGCTAATGGATCTCCTTGAGGACCTTCTGGTATGTGCGTTGGATATAAATGACAGATAATTCCACAACAAACTTCCTGAAATCCTGCAAAAAATGTGCTAAAGACACGTGTTCAGTGAGTGGGTATGTCGCCAAGTACATTTGCTTTTTCGCAAGGCAATAAGCCAACCCATATCAGTCTCATGTGGTTCTCCCTATTCACATCATGCATATCTTCATGCTCATCATTCAAATTACCAGTGCCATCAGTGGAAATCAGGTTTTCATAATTTACCTGAGACGTGCTAGATGATGGGGAAGGCATTTGAGCATGGAGAACAGACTGAGGTGTATGTAAAGGAAGGGGTGTAAGTACAACTTCATCCCTAGACTCAGAGAGACTCATCTTGTCACCTATAGGAGTATGGAACATGATTGACTCGAAGAATGTAACATCATCGCTAACATAGTATTTACAATGTACATGGTCAAAACACATGCACCCCTTCTGAGTACGAGAATACCCAACAAGCATATATTTGACAGCTCTAGGAACGAGCTTGTCACGATCTGGATGTAAAAGATGGACAAATGCCACACAACCAAAAAACCTTGACAGAAGAGGGAAAAGGTCCTTCTCAGAAAAAGCCAGAGAGAAGGGAGCCTTTCAGTAAAAATGGTAGAGGGCATTTGATTGATGAGTTAACATGTTGTAATGAAAGCATCGCCCCGGAAGGAATGAGGAGCTCGCCTATGAATGAGAACAATTCTGGTGATGTCTTTAAAGTGGCGATGTTTGCGTTCAGCAATACCGTTTAGCCGTGATGTGTAGGGATACAAGGTCTGATATATAATGCCATGCAAACTTATAAATTGGGATAATTGAGTAGTACGGAATTCCAAAAAATTATTAGAACAAATATACTTAATGGAGGTAGAGAAAAGATTTTTCATTTCGATGGCAAAATTCTGAATCATTATACTTGTATCAATCTTATTCTTTAACAAAAATGCTTACGATAATATAGAGAAATCATCCATCAACTAAGTAGTACATGTGCCCTTGATGATCTAGGATACGACTTGGACCCCACATATCAAGATGAAAAAGGTCAAACGAACTCTGACTACTACAACCTTGACGACTTGGAAAGCTAGGCTGGTGATGCTTTCCAAGCTGACATGGTTTACATTGAAAGGTGGACTTGACAAAAATCCAAAGGATGAGATGACAAATCTTCTGCAATGGAAGATGACCAAAGCAGAGATGGCTAGTGTAATGAGAGATCGAACTAATAGAAAGGGAGCTAGCACCGGTATACGAAGACTGAATCAACTTGTAAAGACCTCCATGGTCACTGCCACATCCAATCACCTTGCCCGTGAGTATTTCTTGGAAAACAAGGGAAGCATGATCAAATATGGCACGATAATTTAAATCTTTTGTAATTCGACTAATAGAAAATAAATTCATCGAGAACTCTAGTGCATGAAGAACAATCCACAAACATATTGAAGGAGTCAAATGGACTTCCCCCTGTCCGGTGATGGGAGAATGTGTCCCATCAACAATCACCACAGATCTACCAGGCTGTACATGACTATATGAGCTGAACTGTGAGCGATCTCCATAGAGATGATGAGAAGCTCTAGAGTCCATGATCCACTTTGAAGGGTCTAGTCGAGAGTGACTAGTAAAAGTGTGGGTAATACCTGGCGTGCTTGTGGAGGTAGAAGCAACAATGTCTGATGGGTCGGTATAAGTACTAGAAGATTAATCAGTCGGGGCATGATCTCTCGCAGCCGTGCAACAAAGTCATCATAACGATGATCGGTAAGGTCATGAACAGGTTGGACCTGCTCAGTTGTATGTGCGGATGGTGGAAGCTGTGCTTGGAATAACACATGTCCTCTGAATGGCTCAATCAATGACAATACGAACAGGGTGGACACATGCATGTGCCTCCTTTGCCTCATGTGCCCCTTTCTCTAAACAGAGGCGAGTTACCTCTACCTCGGGAAACCGCCATAGCCGACGACATCTGAGAAGATGTAGTAGAGGGGAATGCTCAATCTACGAAAAAAATACGCCACTATATATGCGGTATGGTAGCATCTGTGAGTTGCTGAGAGCGAGCTGAGTCATATTCTGGGTTAAGGGCTGCCAAAAACACCCCAATCATGACATAATCTCTATAGGCCTTATACTGCTATGGTGAGGCCGCCAGAGGAATGTAGCTATAGAGTCGCTCAAACATACCTCTTAAAGATGTGTACAGGGCGTGAAGAGGACGATCACCCTATTTGGTTGTGAAGATATCATGTTGTAATTGCAATATCTTTGACTTATTCTTCTCTTAAGAGTATATAACCGCGAGAATGTCCCACGTCACCTTTATTGCAGGCTAACTTAAGATATCATTGGCTATCTCAAAAGAGATATTACTAGATAGTCATACTTCAGCATACATATCATCTGCCTCCCATGAAGCATTGGTCCCAGTCTTTCCCACAAACTCATCCTGTGTCAGAATATGTTTCTTACCATGGCTCTGGAGTAGATGCATGAATTGCATCGCCCACACCTTATAGTTTGTGCCATTCATCTTGAGAATAAGTTTCAGACCCTTGAAGGCACCTGCGGATGGAGTATCGATTCTGCTTTCAGGCAACGTGGACAGTTAACTGGGACCATAGTTAGATCGTGGAGTGTCTGCACTGACATGAAGGGGGGTGGTTGTGGGCGTAGACTCTTACCACAATCTACCCTAGAGTCTAGACAAGAGTTGGCGAAAAGTGGTCTGTTTTTGATATGAAAAGGGGTGAAATCAGACCAAAAACTAAAACTCACGGTAGTAGGAGGGTCACTGTTGGGGATGAGTACCGGGCCTGGTTGGGCCCAACCCAACCCAACCCGAGCCCGATTCCAGTTTCCGGGCCCGCGGGTTGGGCCTTAGCCCTCCAAATTTCTGAAAATACAACCCAAGCCTGAGCTCGGCCCACAAATACATCGGTTGGACCTGGTAGTTCCGACCTACTATATTTAAAAAAAAAGATTTGCTCAATTAGAGTACTATAGATCAATGGATTCGTTCTTGAAAAAGTTGACATCTTGCAAAATGCAAAAATCGATTCATGTCAAAATTTCTGGTTTTAACGTGTAGAAGTGATATAGATAATCAACAAGGTGTTATAAACATTAGATAAAAAATATGCTTAGTCAAACAAATCAATAAAAATAGTTTCCACCGTATTATTTTCCTTTAGGATCACTGACTAAGAAGATAAGCATTACCATAAGATAAACTTTCATGATGTGGCATCGTTGTTGAAAAATACAAAAACTAAATCCAGTAAGAAGAGTTTTTATTTTACTTTTAAAATAGACTTAAGATCTACTGCATGCTCTAATAAATATTTTTTAACATCTCCCATTCTAGAGAAAAAAAGGCTATTAATAGAAAACCCATCATCATCTTTTTTAAAGTTCTAATATGTAACTGTAAGTACCAAAAATGGGGAAGTGGGTGCTTATTTGATGAGGAGGATCGAGGATGGGGGTAGGCGGCATCGCGACACTAGGGCTCTGGCGCTTGAGGAGAGGAGGCTCTGGAGTGGTCGGGTCGGGATCTTCAGGTAGAGGGGGTGTTGGGTGCACCACACTTTGAGGTTAGAACTTAGATACCTTGAAGTCAAGTTGGGCTTCACTAGGTAGTGCTCGGTCCAACCCACGGGCCTATACTCGGGCTGGCCCATGGGCTTCAGGCTCAGGCCGGAGCTAGCCCAAACCCGTCCCAAAAACTGTACCGAGCCAAAAATCAAGCCCATGCCTGCTCGTTTATGGATCGGGCTCAGACAGGGTTGGGCTTTGTCGGGCCGAGCACTGGGTTGGGCCAGGCCGACCCAAAAATATGCTCATCCCTAGTCACTGAGCGACGCCGGATGGTGCTCACAACTATGGGGGGTGTTGGGTGGTGCCAGCAGTTCCGTCGGGTGCTGCTGGAGACAATAGCTAGCAGGGCAGGCTTAGGGTCGCTATGGTGGACAGAACTGTTGCTAATGCAACGTTTGGGTGGAGCTGTCGCCAGGAAAGTAGTTGTTGGGTGGAATTGCTGCAGACATCGACTGGCAGCGAGGATGCCGCTAGGGCAACAGTTGTGCCGTCGGAGCGAGGCGTGATGGGGAGGCTGGATGTAGGGTTGGGTGGTAGGGCTCAAGGCTCCGGTTTAGGACCGTCGCTTTGAAACCATGTTGGAGGAAATACTTCGTTGTTTATTCATAGAGCCCAAGGGTTCTCTTATATAGAAGAGAGAAACCCTAATGGGTAAATTGCGTAATAAGGATTGAGAAGTAAATAAACTAACAAAGAGTAACATAAAATAAACTCTCGATAATGGTTGGTGGAAACATTGTCACTTGGCGGAGCAAGAAGCAGACCGTAGTCTCCCGATCGAGTGAAAGGGTGGAATACATGGCGATGGCTCATGCCACTTGAGAGATTACTTGGCTATTCTCTTTTCTATAGGAACTTGGTATAGTTATCACTACTCATGTTCCTTTGTATTGTGACAACTAGTCCGCTACACACATTGTTATTAATCATGGTTTCCATAAGTGGACCAAGAACATTGAGATTGACTGTCACTTTGTTCGTGATACTATACAAGAAGGAAGATCACTACTCCACACATCTCTACTGATTTTCAACTTTCAGACTTATTCACGAAGGTGCTACCAAAGAAACGCCTCTCATGGATAATCGCTAAGTTGTGGATGATCGATAAGTATGCTCCAACTTGAGGGGGAGTGTTAGAGACGACTTTATTTTATTGTATTTAGTTGTAACCCCTCGGGATCCTCTTTGTAATTTCTTGTTTATGAGCGCTCTAGGGGTTGATCTATATAAGAACCCCTAATCTTGAATAGGACATCATGTTCTCATATTTCTCCGTACTCATATTTTTGATTTTCTTGTATGCCATGAATATATTTTCTCAAAGGATTAAGATATTAATAGGTTTTATACTTGTTAGAGTTATTGTATTTACATTTATGCCTTTGACCCTTCGGGTTCCGTAAACCCTCGTGACCCTTCGGGTTCCGTAACCTTTGTGACCCTTCGAGTTCCGTGACCTCCTGTGATCCTTCGGGTTCCGTAACCCTTGTACTCTCTAAGGTTTTCTCTATATATAAGAGACCCTAGCTCTATGGAATAAACATCTCATCCGTTCCTCTTCTCAACATGGTATCAAAGCGACGATCCTAGACCAGAGCCTAATACCCTAAATCCGTTGCCACTACCAACCCTCTCTCCATTGACAAGGAGAGAGGGTTGGATTTCCTGCGTCACTCGTGGATTCGATGGTCTCGCACAAGGCAGTCCGAGTCCCCAGCAGCACCAGCTGCCACCTCCAGCGGCACCTAAAGCACCGCCCGAGGCTCCAGTAGCTCCACTTGCACCTTCTGCGTCGCCGGCATCACCTGGAGCCCCCCATTCTCCAACAGCCCTTGCTTCACTACTCAAATCATCCGTCTTCACCGAGCATCGACTTCTTCGTCAGGACACATACTTCTTTTACGACCCGATTACTGCTTTTCGTTGGACTTCTTCTACAACGATTCTTCTCCAGGTACGACAAAGATATGTTCCGGTGACCTGCAGGTACGACAGAGATACGTTCCGGTGACCTGATATCGCAGTGACTCTACTGGCATGACAAAGATACGTTCCGGTGACCTGAAAGCCGCAGACCCGTCCTCGAGAGAGGTCTTATACCAATATCATACATATGTTATTATAATGCATCGTGTGAAGATGTGGTGTATACTTTTTCTTTTTGTTACAAGTTGTAGCTTTCTCAGTTCCAGCTTGAGGGGGAGTGCTAGAGTTATTATATTTACATTTATGTTTGTAGCCCTTCGGGTTTCGTAACCCCTCGTGACCCTTCAGGTTCCGTAACCCTCTGTGACCCTTCAAGTTCTGCAACCCCCAGTGGCCCTTCGAGTTCTGTAACCCTTTTACTCTCGAGGGTTTTCTCTCTATATAAGAGACCCTAGCTCTATGGAATAAATATATCTCATTTTGTTGGTCTTCTCAACATGGTATCAGAGCGACGATCCTAGACCGAAGCCTAATACCCTAAATCCGCCGCCACCACCAGCCCTCTCTCCGCCGACAAGGAGAGAGGGTTGGACCTCCTGCGTCGCTCATGGATTCGATGGTCTCGCGCAAGGTAGTCCGAGTCCCCAGCAGTCACCAGCAACACCTAAAGCGCCGCCCAAGGCTCCAGCAACACCTCCTGCATCGTCGTCACCGCATGGAGCCCCCCCCCCCCCCCCCCTCCAACAACCCCTGCTTCACCATGACTGGTTTCTCCCAACTTAATGTTCCATATTCTTTATTTTATCAAGTACGAGAGAAAGGGGGAGTCAGAGATGATTCTTCAGGACGTCTGTTGCCCTACCATGATCGACAGATCGACACTCCAGACTACTACTCTAATCACCCGTCTTCACCGAGCATCGACTTCTTTGTCAGGGCGTATACTTCTTCTTTTACGACCCGACTACTACTCCGCGTTGGACTTCTTCTACAACTATTCTTTACAGACACGACATAGATATGTTCCGGTGACCTGCAGACACGACAAAGATACGTTCTGGTGACCTGATATCGCAGCGACTCTACATGCATGACAGAGATACGTTTCGGTGACCTGAAAGCCGCATACCCGTCCTCGAGCGAGGTCTTCTACCAGCAGCGGACATGTGTTCTTATGGTGCATCGTGTGAAGATGTGTATACTTTTTCTTTTTGTTACAAGCTGCAGCTTTCTTAGCTCCATGTTGAGGGGGAGTCTTAGAGTTATTGTATTTACATTTATGCCTTTGACCCTTCGGGTTCCATAAACCCTCGTGACCCTTCGGGTTCTGTAACCCTTTGTGACCCTTCGAGTTCCGTAACCTCCTGTGACCCTTTGGGTTATGTAACCCTTGTACTCTCTAGGGTTTTCTCTCTATATAAGAGTCCCTAGCTCTATGGAATAAACATCTCATCTGTTCCTCTTCTCATCAATACTTTTGTTACTGACATTATGGCTTGAGGTGCTTGTAAAGTTGGTTTTCTCTCCTAGTGGATGGATCTTTAAAGGTGATTCATCCTATAGATTCTAAAAAAAAACAATATGGCTTGAGCTGTTGTAAAGATAATGGAGTTTTTTATTGTTGCTACCAGCATTATATTTGGGGCTGTTATGATTTTAAAGTGGTAGTATGTAGTAAGTTCCTAACTTCTGTTAATAAATTTTGTATAATACTAAAAATAGCTATTGAAATAAAACATTTTTTGGTTAATTTGGTATTCTCAGACAATGGATGTGAATGAATAGTAATACGTTCTTTGTACTTGCGTGACTGACCGTAGGAGTTTGAATTGTAAAATAGTTATTATTTTGAAGATAAAAGAAAGAAAGATCAGGAAGATACACGTCTGTTTACACTAGTAAGAAGCTTGTGACTTCAAATTCAAATCTATTTCACCATGGGTCTTTATTTATTAAACTCCACCTGAACTAAACATTTAAAAACCACCGGCCAAAACAAAGAACGTAAACAAACTCTCCATCTCAACATATATTTGAATATCATGCCAAAGGTTATTATATAAAGATAACCCCTCTCTCATAAAACATTTAAAAACCACCGGCCAAAACAAAGAACGTAAACAAACTCTCCATCTCAACATATATTTGAATATCATGCCAAAGGTTATTATATAAAGATAACCCCTCTCTCATAACCCCTCTCCCACATCCAAAATTCCAGCTGTTGAATTGAAAGTTGAAACAACAAGTTTCGGATGGCTTATGAAAGGTTTTGCTTCTCCTCATCGTTTCTTTTTTAAACAGAATTCACAATTCTTCAATTGCAGATTGGGGATCGTGCCTGATGCTAATCTTGGTGGTGGCGAGGGACATGCGGGTGGTGCAGGGTTTCAACCACCGAGAGGGCATCCTCAGTGGTTTACCCTACTGGTGTCTTCCGACTATGAGTTAATATGTCCTGAACACAGTTGTGGAAGAAAATTTTTCTGTGTAGAATGCAGCATGAACATGTGCTGGAAATGCAAGCGGTTTGCTCTACATCGACAGCACAAAATCTTTCAAACATATCAACAGAAAGGTAGACGTTTCGTAGATGCCCGGGACATTAGAATGCTGATAGACATCTCAAACATCAAGGTATTGTTTAACTTTTCAAATCATTTTTTGAATAATTTTTTAAATTTCATTGATGGACCATATTGCGGAAGCAGATTAAAGCTCTCGGTGGGCACGAGGCCTTGTTCATCAAACCTCTGAAAGACGAACCAAGACCTTGCACGTCTTGTAGTATAAAGTTCTGTTCTTTAAAATGCATGGTCTGCACTCTGCACATAGTCTTTGTACCATAAAATTACGGGAATCTTTGTTATACCTTAAAAATTGTCCATTTTCAGATGCTCATATGAGAGCAGTTGAAGCTCTTCCCGGAGATCATTGACATGAAGCCAATAATGTGAGGTTTACTTTTTTATATTTATAAACACAAATTCAATCAAAATTATCTGTTTTATATTTATATACAAACTTGAGGACTTCCTGGTAAAATGTAACTAACTATTTTATTGATGACATCTAAGAAAATTTTGACCAGTTACATAACAAATTAATGGATCTTTCTTTTCTTTATATGAACTCAAGTTCCTTGAATTTTCATATTGAATTATGCAACATTGATCGACTCCATTTCACCACTTTTTAAGTACTAATTGAGATAACTTAGTCTGAAATAAATTGTATTGATTATGGTTTTTTAACCAATTTTTCCATTCATTTGTTCTAGACTTGCTAATATTAATCTGCTTATGTTTTGATTTGGAATCAAATATTCCTTGTGTCTCCCAATAATCCTCTATTTGATCCTTAAGAAAAAGATGAGTTCCATGATATTTGAAGCATTGGTCTCAGGTGATATTTGTTACTGTTCTTGGTGTTATCAACCTGTTTTCTGGGAATGCTGTTTTTAGAATCTTGATTGTTCGCATGCTTGTTATTTTTCTTTCTTGATTCTATTTTCTTGCCGATTATGTTAGTATTTTATACGGAACTTTCTCTTTAAAGCAATCAAGATGGAATGTGAAATAGATATCATTTCTTGCTTGATGGAGATAACAAAGTTGTGATTATGTTTGATAGGTAGGAAATTTAGTTCCTAGCATTTTGTAGAGTAGAGGTCATCTCTGAGGGCATAGTTCTTCCCCATAGTTATTTTAGAGTCTTATGGTGAATTACATGTCTAGTTGCAGGCGGTATTTGTTGAATTTTGTACATGTAATTTCTTGTCAAGCTGAAGCCACATTGTGATATAAGTTCTTAGTTCTTTTCTATATGATGAGAGCGCTTGATCAAAGTGTAATATACCGTTTTCAATCATTTTAGATAACAAAAACATGTAACCATTTTTGTATGATCTATAGTCCTATAAAATTAATTTCCATGACCATATCTACATGTAGAAAAATAAAATTTTTATTATCAAACAGTAGTTAAAGGATATTCTGATCGTAACGATATAGTAACTCATAATGTTTAGGTTCTAGAATATCGTATTTAAATCCTCTGAATGCCAAAATACTACTGCTCTATCTATTTTAACGTTCTTATGAGATTTTTTAAAAGATACCTGCTGTTTTACTTTCAGGTCCGGGAGTGGGAAAATAAGCAGAGGCTGGAAAGTATGCAAAGAAGGTTAAAGCCAAAACGTGGAGGAAGATGCATGACATTTCAAACCCTTTGGAGGGTGACAAGCTCGCTGATATGTGGAGGAAGTGATCAGTATCATTCATGTATGTGATTGCAAGTGTGTGGAACGTCATATGGTTCTACAGGCTTGCTGATCAACTTTGAGCCAATTTACTTGTCGCAAGGTCGTGTTACATGATGCTTACTTGTCTATGACCCTTATCATTCCTCTTGTTTTCCCCTAATACCTCGAAATGAATATGCCATTTTCTCCCACGTCTGCAAAATTGAAGACACAGTAGTAAGTTGGTAAACATGACCTTTGTTAGCATTACAGTGCATAATCTTGAGGAAAATCTCCGATGCAACATAACTGCGTCAATCATGTGATCAACCAAGGATTGAAGATGGGAGAGGGAGGATCATATTCTGATACTTTAATGCCAGGAATTTTGGTGCATAGTCAAGTTGTGTTCACGGTTCACGTATTTTGTTATTGTGCAGATTAGGTCTGAGATAATGCAACACTTGGACATTCTGCCCATTCGACATGTCAAATTTATATAATCAAAATCACAGTGAAGGGAAACTGCACCAGTCAGGTAATCCATTATGTTAATGGAGATGTGATTTGGAGTTTGAAATCATATTGGAGGGAATTTTAGAAAACATATTTCTTTTCCTTTAGTAGTTCAAAGTCCCAGGTATTAGCCAAATTTCCATTTTTGTTTTCATTCGGTGATCGATCACTTTATACTGGTTTCATTTGTGATTGACCACTCCTAGGTTGTTACAGCAAGCCTGCGAGGTAGGATTTGGTGATTGATCACTCCTAGGTTTTCATTTGGTGACTGATCACTCCTAGGTTGTTACAGTACGACAGTGAGGTCGGACGATTGTTCGCTTTGTTTTGGTTTACTAATATGGTCTAAAGTTTACATGCGATAGATTAAAATTGACAATGTGGCAATTTGTTATGATCTCATCTTCTGCAAATTCGTTGAACTCCCATTTAAAAATATCACAGCTACTTTCAATATTTCTTCCTCATTTTAGGCTTGGGAGTTCACACAGAAATCTGAAATCTTTTGCTTAAAACTTATCGTGCAAGAGGAGCATTTGGTGATTTCAAACATGGGATGGATCGAGAGAATCTCCAATATTGTATTTAGGATTTCCGCTTCCGCTAACCCTAAATCCATTGAGTATGAACTTCTCTAATGGTCTGGTTGAAGAATCCTACTATAAAAAAATCCATTGAGTATGTGAATTTGCAACCAATTGTAAGCAATTTTATTGCCGGACTTTTTTCTTGGAAAGTAGAGATACTATGCTTTGGTGATCTTTATAAAGTCGTCTCTTCACACATGCTTGCCTCACACAAGTTGGCCAAAAAAATCCTATAATATATAGATAAGGTATGGAGAAATACCAATGGTAACATGTAGGGGGCATATGAGCCTTTGGTAACTTGGAGCAAGGATTGCAGACCAAAGAAAAATGATGGCTGAGGAATTTTGCATCATGAAAATTGTAAAAACTTTGTTCTCTATTATTTTGAAACAATGGAATATAACCCATCTTTGACTTCTGAGCTCGTTAAAACTTTATACTTCAGAGGATGGGAGATTGTCCTAACCTACAAACCTACAAATAGATATTCTGCTTTTTCACGATCCATCGCGCTTGGAGGAGCATGTTCAAAGGATATTTTTTCATATTAATTAATGGTGGGACCTACCTAAAAGAGAGTCATCCAAAACTTTGGAACTTTGCTCGAAACAAAAAAGCGCTCGCGGAGGGGTATTGAGCTGCATGATTGCTAGGAACAAATGGTTAAATGCTAAGTGTTGGAAATAATCATGTCATCCTTCTTGCTATGGGGATTTGTTTTTTTGCAATTTAATTTCCAACCCTTCTTGTTTCCCATTACGAAAAGTAATGGATATTGGAATGATGATCCCATTCCTCTCCTTATTGTTGCTAAGCAAACACAACATAAAGTGGAAATCATTTCAATGTGGGTGCATGTTGACTATTCATCAAAATATTAACCCTCCTTCTGTCACTTGTTTAAAGGGTAGCCAGATTGGAATTACGAGAGGAAATGAGGAAGTTTCACTTTTTTTGACTTTTTTTGTGTGAGCACGAACTAACAAACTACATTACGAAAAATAAACTTTGTATGTAAAAATCTATTTTGAGTTGCACAACTATAGAGATGGTTATCCGAAAGGAAGTAAATAAACTATTTATGAACTTCACATCACAAAAACATGGAATATAAAACAATCTTTTTGCTTAAAAGATTGTTTATTCTTTATATGAACTAGAAAAATCATCACAACAATTTGCGTTTTGTGACACCATTAATTTTATGAAAAATAATTTCCTAAATGATTTCACACATTCTAATGAATATCAATATGAGATCAGGGTTATCTCTTGAAGCATGAGTATCTAAAGTAAGAGACATCTTGAATCAAGTTCGATCTGCGCTCGTCTCTCTCGAGAGCACGATGATGAGTCGTGTTGCTTCTCATGAACTTCGATGTCGTCTTCATGATCACAACCATGCAAGGACCTGATTTTGTTACACAAAATCAAACCTTATTCAAGCGCAAGGAATCGAGAGAAGGAGACGATCTTCTTCTCCATAAGACCACAGCAATGAAGATGATGGACACTTCTCAATGTAGATGTCTAAGCATGAAGAGGAGACACGTATGAGAACTAATTTCTCAAGACTCTTCTTCTTTTGATTCTCAAGGAAATAGAATAATTACCATGAGACCAATAATCTATTTCATGTGTCCTCAAAGAGAGAGGAACGCCCTTTCGTTTATACTCAATATACATGTCAATGAAGAGCTACTTCTTCATGTAGGCATACACAATGATGTGATGAATAACTCTTATCAAGGTTCCCAACGTCCAATCTTGGAGGGCTTGAGGTGTTCGACAAACCAGATCTAGCAATCGATGTGTTGTTCGCTCTCACTGCACTTGGTACCCGAACAAAGCGTGTTAATCAACAATTAACCCACAATGATTATTAAGCAATATAAATGAATGAGCTAAAATTTATTATACCATACAAATATGTGTATATTAGACATGTAGTAGGGGTCGAACCACCGAGAGCATATGAGGTAGAGCAAAGATAAATAGATTACTTAGGGATTTTTTGTATTTTTAATTTTCAATTATTTTTTGTGGGGTTTAATTCATATGTACTATATATATATATTTAATTTTTACAACTTTTTAACTTTTAATTTTGAAAAAAAATATAAATTAATATTGATAATAAATACACTATATAAATAAGAAAGAGAAAAGATGTGTTTTTTTGGATTTTTAAAAGATAGTAAATAAACTCAAAATTTCAGAAATAAAATGTTTTCAGGTTTAATAAAGTTTATCTATTTTTGGTGATTTTCTGATAATTTTTAAGAATTTTCATGGATTTTAAAATAAGTAAATTCACTAAATAAAGCAAACAGAAAATATAGGAACTTGAAATGGGCTTAATAAACATCTATCAAATTAGTCTAAGTCCAAAATCAATTTTCCTAGATACTGGATAATACTGAGAAAATTTAGAAACTTAGTGTGATTTTCTATGATTTTATATAATTTTTATAAGGTTTTTTATATTTTACAAATTTTAGGAGTTTTATTTAATACTCTGCAAAAATATTTGGTCATAAGATGAAATATAACTAACTAGACATACAAGATTTTTTTTGAATTTTTCAAAATATTTTGTAATTTTTTATGGATTTAAATTTTAGATAGTAGAAAATGCATGTTTTTGATTTTTTATAATAGAAAAATAATTTTAATTACCTTACGAAAAATATATGTGATAAAATAAAGTTCCAGGCTCTTAAGATAATTTTCTTATATGGTATTTTTAATTATTAAATATAAGTACAAACTTAAATCAGTAATACATAGACCTTATTGTCAATTTTAAGAAATTTAGAGTATTTAATAACACTTTATCAAAATCCAAGGGCATACATGCAATATTCACATAATAAAATATAATACATGCTTGACATGAGCATAAATACAAATAACAAAAACAACAGGAACATGTATACAATTTATTTAAAATATTTTGTATTGATATTCAAAGTTTCTGGACCAAACAATAACAAATAACTTGGAGGGGGTCCACAGAAATTACCCACCACCTTATACACATAGGTATGTGAAGTGACATGGAATTGGACTAAAGTGCAAAGAAGTCTAGGGTCCTATTTACATATATAGCACAAATAATATAACTTCAGATGAACGTTTAAATACTAAACAATAAATACAAAAAAACAGGGGGCAGAAGATGCAAAATACCCCCAATGTGTGCACTGGCGAACGACGAAGATGCCTTTACTAAACAAGTGGCGTGCTCTAGACAACAGATGACAGTTCAACAAAGAGAGGTCAAGATTAGATCTCGACGTTGATCTAATGGCACAGACTCGTATGATCAAACGGTTGTTGTGCACTTGGGGCTTTAGTCCTGATCCAATAACTTTGAACGGATGAAGAAGAACAACTCAAGAACATCTAGACATCGAGCTTCGATCGAGCCTCCCGCGCGATCCTGATGTGCTCACTCACTGCTGAGATGCTCCTCGCATTCGTGGGACTATTCCGCAACTGATGGATGCACCGAAAAGCTCTAGACCTCAACGATGGAGGCCTGGAAGGTTGGAGAAGACTCGTACACTTGGAGCTGCAAGTCTGGATGATTCAACCTCAGATGGGGTCCTTTCGTGCGCAGACCTGCACCAGAGGCTTCAGGATCGATGGCGATGCTCCTCGACCCAATGATGAGCAAAAATGGGGACTGGATGGTGCGGGCGGAGGTCTGTAACGAGCGATGAAGATGGGAGACTTGATTCTCAGATCTATGCAAGATATGGGGAGAAATATGAGTCGGGATGATAGATGGTGAAGAGGTGAAGATATGGGGGCGTTCAAAGCGACAGTCAATGGTCGAGAATTGGTAGAACAGAGGACAGAGCCTAGAGCTTCGACAAACTTCGATTTTTGGATTTTAAGTTATATAAGATGAAAATAAATGAAATGAAAGACAAGGATATGGTGCTTATTATCTTAGGAATCAAAAGAATAGAAATTAAAGCAGCTCACCTACCTGATGGGGCCGGGAGCATAGAACCGCTAGAGGTACTTTATTGATGGTTTGAATCACATCATCCTTCCTTCTCCACGCCACACATCGATTGGGGAGCTCCTCCCGTCACTATGGCTCACACTGTAGGTTAGGTCGTAGGGTTATGACGGGTTAGAACAAATTGAATTTTTAAAATGGGAAGAAGAGGACTTTTATACAAGTTGAATGGTCTACCTCCTTCATCTAGGGTATTTGCTTTTCTCATGGATTGACCAAGAGAGGTTTTTGATTCACGTGAAAGCTGAATATTTGATGTGAACATTTATGAAGGAATAAAAGGCAAACAAGATCTAGAGTGATCAGAAGAATTTGGTGAAGAAGAGGAAAATGCAACACACTGATCGGTCCAAAGGATGGTCGGGAAGTTGACCTAGGTCAACCAAGGTCGGCTCTTGTTGGTCCACGTACAAAATAGGGCTGAAAATTTGAGGAAAATAAAAATAAAATAGTAAATGATTTTATTAAATAAATCTTAAATCATGGAAGTTGTTTCTTATTTTATGTACTATTTTTAGATGATTTTTATTTATTTTTACCGACTTATTTATTATAGGTCATTTTTGCAAGTGCAATTATAAGTATTTATACATATGTTTTATGTTTTTGATTTATATTGAATTTTTTAATAACTAAAATTCTATTTACATAATTTATTTATTTATAGTATAGTTAAATATATATCTATATTTTTATTTTCTTTTTCTAAATTTATTTGTATCCTTAAATAAATAGATGCATGTATATTATATGTATAGTATACATATGTAATTTATTGTATTAATTATTTTAATGTATTTTATTGGTTTTATTTTATGTTAATATTTCTAATATGTTCTAAGTAATATTTAGAAGGGTAAAAATATGAAGAATAAATTAAATGACTAAAATGTATTGGTATATAACACAATAGGATCCCAGAAAGCCAACTTTTGCATCTTAACTCTAATTTAATGAATCCACTACATTAGATAGGCAATTTAATTTAGAGTGCAATAAATGTGAGTTTGGTCAATTTTGAGTTCATAGGGAGAAAATATTAATATTTGAAGTTCTTTTTATGGCCTTTTCATCTGTGTGTCGCTTCCATATTGTGAATTATTTTTCTTGGCAATTATTTTTATATTTTTTATACATTATTATGTACAAGTTTCATGTTGAACATATCTTTATTTGAGGTGCGTAAGAGTGTGTGTAAAATAGTGAAAGTTTTTCTTATATGTTGTGCATTTTGGCACCTATAGTTTCTGGGTGTCTATTATTTTATTTGTATGTCTCTTCCCTTATCTCCCCCTACTTTATTCCTTGTCAACCAAGCCAATATTGACTTAGACTTGGGGTTTAGGGTCATTCAGTATTTACAATTCTTCCTTTTTCTTTTCTTTTCTTTATTCATTTATTTTGTATTTACATACATGTATTCATTTACTATTTAGAGAAAATAGTTAGTGAGTTAATTTATACAAGTTATATGTATTAACATGTATTTATCTATGGGTTTAAAGATAAAATAAAAGAATAAAGGTGAATGTATGAGAATTCATCATGATGTCCCTTGGACGGGGAATCAAGAGCTATGCTCCTTGTTCACCAAGAAATAGACTAGACTTATCTTCTTTTAATCACAAATTAATATAATTAATAAAATAGGCAAACATTTAGTTTGGAGTACAATCCGTGGACTCTACAACGTGTAACCATGTGTACACATGCCCCATTTTTTCATATATGGATTGAGGTTGTTGCTTATTTATTAAATTAATATCAAAATTGGTAATTTTATGAGAATTATTATCATAACGTATGAATCATATTCATAAATCCAAATAAAAATGCAAATCCAATTTACAATCACTTTTAAATGGGAATCACATTCATACATGTGCATTAAAATAATCATATGAACCATATTAATATGAATATTAATTATTATGAATCATTATTCATATTAACTAATGAACTATATTTATGAAACATATTCACAAAATACCCTAATGAATAATAAATATGATAATAATATATATTATCTCAATATTGACATCAAGTAGTGTGAGTACTAATCCAATTAGGACTAATGAGATACAAATGCATACACTCGGAGATAATGTTGGGGAAGTTATACTATCCATGTATAGTGACTTGAAATTTATATAACCATCCAATTTTAGGATTTATTCCATTTTAGCAAAAAAACACGTCACTTATGAATGTTGAGCTCCAGCTGAAATAATTCACACTTTAAGTGAACTCAACGAAATACGTCACACCATCCATGAGCTGGAGAATGCATTAGTGAGCCGAATATCTCTTCCTTTACCATTTCTAATTACAGTCCAAACCATTTAGAGTTTATAAATGAGCTCAAAGAGTATATTTATTTTTATTTCCACTGCCATTTTTATTTCCAACATTTGAACATTGAATTGGATATTGGATTCAAATGAAGTGTGACTTATCTAATTAACAATCATTAAGCTAATAAATAGGGCCACTAAAATACATATGTTTTCATCATTCACATTTCCATCTCTTCCTCAGATCAGAGATCACTATTAAATATCACAAGCTAATATCAGCTGTGTCCTCCCAACTACATGGTATTTAAGATGGACACAATACATAACCCTAATTGTTTAAAGGTACCTTATACATTAAGTGCACTCTAAATCATTCACAGGTGGACATGATAAAAAAATAACTTTTATTGCATTAGTTGGTTGCCAAGGGCTTACAATTCCAACATAATCGAGGTGGGACTGGATCAATATGAGTTAGAAATGAGCGGTTGTCTCAAATCGATTCTCATAGGTGATCTTATGCAAACCATAGACAATAAATTAACTCGACTGATCTCACATGTGATTGCGTGCTTATTATCTATATAGTCTGAAACATGAACTTCAATATTCATATCTGAATAGAAAAACCTCTTATGAGAGAAGTTCAATATATTTATCGATTTCCCTATAATTTAAACCTTGAGACCAATTCTATTAATTTTTTAATTTAATTCATTTTTTATTATAGATTCCTAGATAAAGTATGCACTGTTCCTATATTTGATTGCAAATAAATGTCTTACTTTGAACTTACAAGATTTAAGCATAGGGCATGAGTATGGTGAGCATGATGAGTATGATCATCATATGCATAATGATGCATAATTAGATTAAATACCAAGATAAAAGAGACCAAAAACCATAATAACCAAGGAAATTACAAATAGAACAAAAGATATAAAAATGTTAATGGTATGTTAAAATCATTGATTCATGCCTTGTTTTATAAATAAACTCAAAACAAGATGGCAATAAATATGTCTTCTCGGGAAGAGAGGATGCGGAGGTATGTCCGCAAACCAAAGAAGATAGATTGTTGCCTGCCATGAGACCACTAATCAGACCTAGTCGATGTTGTGGGTTGTAGGTCTATTCCCTAACCAGAAAAGAGAAGTCATGGAGATGTTAATATCAGAGCCAGATTAGTCGGTATGCAAGGACCAACCACCTAATATATTGATAGTGGATGTGTTGATTTTGTCGAGTATAGGATGGGGAAGCGATCTTTCTTTGTTAAGTAGCTAGTGGCTGGATCGATGCATCTGACTCTGTGTAGAGGCTGGAATGAGGCTAGCTCTTTCAAGCTTTCTCTAACGGGTACCAATAGAGCTAAAGACCTTACTTGCTTTAAGTAAATGCATCTTAAAGCATTTACATCTTTTTCGTATATACTATGTAGAACTGTTTTTAATTCTAGCATTTTATGAACACTAAACACAAAAAATAAAAGAAAATTTCTACAATATACAACACAGAAAATAAAAGAAAAGTTCTAACTTAAATAAGTGAATAAAACAATTTTAATAGGAAAAATATATTAATTAATATAAAGAATATAAAGAAATAGATACCTTTCAAAATCAGAAAAAATGTAATCGTTATGATATTTTTTTCAGGTAGAATAACCTCATCCACATGTTCTAAGTAATGGATATTAAAGCACCTCTAGATGCAGGGGAACATGGCTTTTTGCACCCCTTGAAATTTGAAAAAATTTTCACTTTTTTCTTGCTTATCTTGTTCAATAGTTTTCATTCTAAAAATTGAATAATATATTTAGTATTTTGCATAAAGTTTCGATGCATGTATATATTTCTGTAAAATTGATAAAAGTAAATGAACTGATTTTCATGTTAAAAAAATCATAAAACTTCGAATTCATGCTAAAAATTCCTATGATTTTTATGGATATGCATCTTTATGGTAAATCTATCAAATAATTTTTGAATTGCATTTATTAATGAATGGTGTACGATTAAAAAATGAAATAAAATTTTTATTAAAATGATCTAATTGATCATGCTATTAAGTGTTTTATTAAAAGAAAAATAATAAAGACAATCTTTAAGTAGATGTATCTCCTATAATTTTGCCACATTTTTATCTCCTTATTACCTTATTTTTAGAAGTATTCTTTTATTATAATTGCTTGATTATAATGAATAATTGATAAATAATTATAGAAATTTAAAAAAGGTACAAAATTTAAAATTAATCTTATGATTTAGATTGATTAAAGATAAAAATGGGGAGTGTATTTACTATAATGGCCAGCTTAGTCACCTCCTTAAGCAAGAAGAGATATCACCCTTCACACACATAATGAATTGACTTCAAGATCGAGGAGTTCATGTGATGAATGGGCGGATCTAAGCTGACTGTTGAGGAGAAATTGAATACATATTTGTGGAACTTGAGAACTATTAATACTTAAATCCTACTTGTAATGAGGTCCCAACAAATCAATAATCCAAAGGTTTATTCCAGACCTAGAATTTGGTTTAATGAAGTTCGATTAAAAAAAATTTATTCCAAGTTATTTCCTTCTTTTTTTCTTTTCTTTTTCGTATTTCACTTATTCTTGGAATAAGTATTTTCAAAGGAAATGGTGAAGGTAAAGTATAGGAGAATGGTGAATCCATGATTTATATCCTTTATTCTTCCATTTTAGCTAAAATCTTTGGTGATATACATGTAAATAACCACTAATTCTCACTTATTAACACATTAGTACCAATTGTTAATATTTTATATTTAACACTTATTTAACCCAAAATAAAAAAATAAATGATAAAAAGGAAAAAATAAAAGAAGTAAGGATATAAATATGTACATACTAATTATAAACCCCTATACTAGGTCAACATTGATCCTGTCGATAAGAAAATAAAGTAGAGGGAGATAGGGATCCATATATATATACCAAAAATATAAATAATCAAGTGTGCATATGCACATTATTCACCTCGTACGCATAGTCTACTATTTTATTTATCATCATATCACATAAAATAAAATATTTTTCTTCGAAGTTGTTTATATTAATGTATATTAATTTATAAAAATCATTTAATATATAGATAACATGGTATAATAAAATCAAAAAAACATAAAACAAGAATTGAAAACTAAATATCTACTTTGTATGAACCCAAAATTTATAAAATTCACTTTCATTGTATTCAGAATTAAATTATCTTTAAAATGAAAAAAATTAATAAAATCAAAGTTAAGATGTGAAAGCCAGCTTTTTTAGTATTATGATATCTGTACAACTGTAAATTATCTTCATATTATTTTATTCTTCAAATGTTCCCACTCTTTATATTTTAATTAATTTCCTCATATTTTTAATAAATATAAAAAATTTAAATAATGTTTTAAAGTTAAAGAAAAAAATAAACATAGCTAGTTATTAAATAAGAAAATCATGCTTATATTATAAATAGAGTAAATTACACAAAATCCATGAACTATATACCCAATTTCAATGTCATACCTAAAATTCTATGTTAATAATGCGGTACCTTATCTATTTAATTTATAACGATGTGGTCTTCTGTTAATGGCGGTGGGAAACCACCGTTATCTTTTGGATTTAATGGACCAAAATGCCTCTCACCAGCTCTCCTGTCCTCTACCTCCCATTCTCCGCCACCCAGACCTCTCCAACAACTCAATCACCTGTCCCTTCCTCTCCATTATCTCCATCCTCTACTTTTTGCCTCTTGCGATGCCTACAAAAAATCCTTCTCCGACCTTCTCCATGAAAAACATCACTTGAGAAATCATTATAGCTGAGGAGGACATCTCATCGGCCATAGCTCTCCATCTCCGAGTTCCTGAAGGTTGAAACATCCCATAGGACTGACAATCCATGGAGTAATCTCTGGATGAGCAAGAAAGCACGAGAAGCTTCGAATGAGGTCTAGGGTGCATTAGTTCCCTCATTTCATGTAGCAATGGTGCACAACCTCATCATTCTCCATTATTGATGAGTTTGCAGGCCAACCTATGTGCTTCAATGCACAATCCAGGAGAGTATATATCCTTGAGATTGTCTGTTCCAGGTGAGTTATCCTTTGAATGTATGCTTACATTTTTTGTTCTATTTCTTTTCCAAACCTTCATTCTTATTTATATTTGAATTAGCTTTTCAAATTTGCCTACTTTTCTTCTTAATTTTCTCCATCTTTCACCAATTTATACATGATTTTTTTATTTGATAGAGTAATTGTAGGATAAAAATATGTAAAACTTATCCTGAATGTTCATCATTGATTTCTAGAACCAAAATAAAAATCTAATATTTCTTTTTCTTAATTTTATTGAAATAATCTAGTGCACGATTCACTTTTTAATTTAGTGTTAAAAACTTTGTTAATTGAAATGATATTCTGATATCAACTGAAATATTATTCATTATATTGGAATTACTATTGACGTAGAACTCAACCATGGTGTTCCCAAGCCCGGGTAAATGACAGGGTTGCATTAGGAAACAACAACCAACGTAAACCAGTTGAAGACAAATTCCTAAATAGTGTTTTTTAAATACTTTTTAGGAATTACCTCAAGACAGTCAGATATTTTCAACATGGAAGCAAACATTTAAATTTTGTTGGGACGTTCCCTACTAGTGATGCGTTGCATACTCGCATGCAATGATAAATTGGCAAGGGTCATTACATTGCTGCTTGAATGTAGTTCAAATTTTGCATGGGTTCTTTCATAAGGAACGCATGCGATTAAATAAGCTAGTTCTACTGCACTGCTATCCGGATGCAGTTCGAAATTTACAAGGATTCTCACATGATGGGCACATGCAAATAGAGAAGTTAGTCAAAAAGAGGTAGCAAACGAAGTTAAAGACATGTAGTTGGAATATTGTCACTTTAACTAGCAAATTGGTGGAGATATTATCTATGATGAAAAGAAGGAAGATTCAGATACTATGTCTCTAAGAGGCAAAATGGAATAGGGAGAAAGCAAGAGAGATCGAGACGACATGCTTTAAATTATGGGATTTTGGTAAAGAAAGCATTTGAAAGGTGTTGGAGTGGTTGTCCATAAGGTTTTGAAGGATAGTGTGGTTGAGGTGCAAAGATTTAGCGATCGTATTATTTTGCTAAAATTGATGCCGGAAGAAGAAGTTAGGAATATGATCTCACTTTATACGCCACGAGTTGGTTTAGAGGAAAGAATTAAACAAGCTATTTGGGTGGATTTGGATAAGACTATTCAAGAATCCCAGAACGAGAGTTGATTTACCAAGGTGGAGATCTTAATGGACATGTAGGAAATGATGCTTCAGAGTATGCTAGTGTTCATGGAGGCCATGGATTCGGAGATAGAAATGACAAAGGAAAAGTCATTTTGGATTTTATAATGGCTTATGACCTTTTCATAGCAAACACTATCTTGAAGAAGAGAAATGAGCATTTAATTACTTATAAGAGTGGTCCAACTAAAACACAAATAGATTACTTTGCAATGAGTAGAAGAGATCGATTGTGTTGTAGAGACTGTAAAGTAATTACATAAGAGAGCTCTACATCTCACCATCATTTGATAGTCATGGATGTGCATATGAAAGGGATGGAAAAGAAAAAAATTGTTCCCAAGATCATTAGAACTAAATGGTAGAATCTTCAATGGAAGCAATCAAGCTTCAAGGAGAAGGTTTTAGAAGATTTATCTTGGGATTGTAATAGAAGTGCAAATAAGATGTGGGAGTCGGTAGCATCTTATATCCGAAGGGTAGCCAAAGCGATGCCATTCATAAGGGAGAAGTTCTAGGTAAAAATGAGGCTTGGCGGTAGAGTGAAGGGGTGTAAGAGAAGATTAAAATTAAAAGAGTTTGTTTGAAAGCTATATATAAGTATAGAAATGAGGAAACAGTCACAAGCTACAAAATAGAGAAGAAGGAAGCAAAGAAGGGTGTAAGTGAGACTAAGTTGAAAGCTTGTGAAGTTTTGAACAAAAATCTTGACTCGAAGGAGGTCTAGAAGAATATATTAAGATTGGTCAATACAAGAGAAAGAAAGACCAAAGATCTTTCTCAAGGGAGATGCATCAAGGATGAGGAACGTCATGCGCTTGTTATTTAAAAGTATATAGATACATATAGACATATGTCGCTATATACTTTGGGAGATCTTGTTGGTGTGAATGTTACCTAAATTGTGCAATCTATAGACATATACAAAGGAAGGAAGTAGAGAAGGCTTTAAAGGTTATGAAACCTAAAAAAGGGGTAGGACCTGATGACATTCCTATAGAAGTTTGGAGAGTTCTAGGTGAACAGGGTTTGACTTGGCTCACAAATTTATTCAATGTTATTCGATAAAGCACAAAAATAAATGAAGAAGAAGCATTGTGGTGCCTCCTTATAAGAATAAGTGAGACATTCAAAATGGTTTGAATTATAGAGGTATCAAACTAATGAGTCATACTATGAAAATTTGGGAACGTGTGATCGAAAGAAGGCTGAGGCAAGTTTCCAAAGTAACTAAAAATCAATTGGGATTCTTGCCTAATTGCTCATCTAAATCTATCCACTTGTTGAGGAGAATAATGGATATTCATAGAGCTAAAAAGAAGAACCTCCATATGATTTTTTTATTAGGAGAAGGCTTATGATTCAGTCCCAAGGGAGATATTATGGAGAGTTTTAGAGAAGAGACAAGTACATATTCTATACATTAATCGTATAATAGATATGTATGATGTTGATTCATCTTGTGTAAGGATCCAGTTTGGGAAGATTGACTATTTTAACGTTAGCATCGATCTGCATCAAGGTTCAACTATAAGCCTATTCCTTTTCTGCTTTGATTATGGTCGAGTTGACTAGCCACATTTAGGATGATATACCATGGTGTATGTTGTTTTGCCGATGATATTGTGTTGATTTATGAGACAAGAGATAGAGTAAATGAGAAGCTAGAGGTTTGTAGACATTCCTTGGAGACTAAATAAGTTTGTATAAGTAAGGCTAAGAAAGAATATATTGAGTTCACATTTGATGGAAACAATGGTGAAGGACTCGGGTTGAATATTGGAGATGATAACAACCAATAGAATGATTCCTTTAGATACTTGGGATCTATTTTGTGACAAGATGGAGGTATGACATGGATATTGCTCATGGAATAAATGCAAGTGGACTAAAGTGGAGAGGAGCCTCTATTCTTTATGATAAGAAAATTCCTTTGAAAGTAAAAGGAAGGAATTACAAAGAAGCCATGAGATCTGCTATGCTCTATGGAATAGAATGTTGTCTTATGAACCATAGACATGTGCATAGAATGATAGTATCAGAAATGAAAATGCTATGGTGAATGTGTGGCCACACACAAAAAGATCGGATTCCAAATGATGCAAATCACAAGGAACGTTAGTGTAGCTTAGATGGAAGATAAGATGAGAGAAAACCACTTAAGATGGTTTGGCCATGTGCAAAGGATGTCGGTTGATGCACCAGTTAGAAGATGCAAGATTTAGGATGTTGAGCCGGTTAAAAGAGGGTGAGGAAGGCCGAAGAAGTGTTGTAATGAGATTATTCGAAGGGATCTCAGTTATGCGGATTTAAGCCCGAGAATGACCCAAAATAGATATAAATGGAGCCGGAAAATCCATATATTCCAACAATGAATATCAGATTAATCATCATTATTTCCATCAATTATCCATCTATATTAAAGTAATTGATTAACTTAATAATCAATTCGCTTGATTTAATATTTAACATCTTCTAGATAAATAAGGTTAATCAATGAATATAAATAAGTACATAATATATGTCTTGTGGTTCCCTTTATTATATGTCTTTCTTAATGTTTTAAAAAAAAACCAAATGAAAAATAGTTTAATAAAGTATATAATATACTGTATACTATTCATTATATAAAAATAATAAAAGATGACCAAAGAAATAAAAGAATATTTTTTTATTAAAAATATTTGCAAAAAATAATAAGTATGTATATATATGATGTATTTTAACTTTGAGTTTCTATGTGAAATTTGTAGATCTTAAAATGATAAACAACTTTCATGTTGATAATTTTCTATTTTAAAGCTTCTAACTATTTTTACTTAACTTACAAGATCTTATTCATTTCTGAATTTTCCTATTCGACCATGTGCCCCCATCTCATTACACCACCTAGCCACCTCTTCATTATAACTCACACATCTTGAGGGATTCTAATCATTTAATCAGGCAACTATGATCAGTCCACACCAGCTCGCTTGTGGGCTGCTTGATTTTTGATCAAGCATTCAGGACAACCCCTCCGTTCCTTATCCACAATCATTGTATCATCCGATCCAACCGTGATCTACCATCATAAACCTCCGCATGTTGCTTCTCTAAACAACACAACTACTCGACGGGGCCAAGTTCTCCTATTTTGTATATTGGTTGACGTATCACTCTCATGTGATTCTGATGCCATCCTCTTGCTCCCTAGACCCTCTCTCATGCCCATATCTCTGATCCTAACCTCCACCTCACTTGAGTCATCTTGAAGCACTTAAAATTGCAGTCATCAACCACCCTTTCACCAAATAAAACCCTCCTGTCTAGCTAACTTGCACTACATCCACCCGTGTGCGAAGGTTTCCCAGAGCTTAGTCCTCTTCCTAGTGCCAATGTAAGAGAGAGATTGGGTGCGATGGAGGTGAATACCCTCTGGCAAGATCCTTGGCATTCTAGCCAATCAGAGCAAGCCCTTCATGCTTCTTAAGCTTCAAGGCGTGTCGTCCTTGTAAAACGAGGACCCGAATCTTCAATTGTTCCATCACAATCTCCACACCACCCTTCGATTTATTCTTCTTCTTCATCTCCAGGTTGGTCCTCAGTTTTACCCCTATTGTTTCTCCAATTTGTTAACAACAGTTTGTTGGACATGCGAGCCCACGGCGAGCCATTATGCAATAAATGTTATTGCAAATATCATTCCCTGTTTTGAAATGAAGAATAACCAATTTACATAATAGGTCCCTTAGTACAATTAGAGTTATGTACCATGGCCATCTTGATGATCATACATCTGTTGATTCAGTTAATGAATCATAGAGGCATGTGCTTGGATGAACATCTAAAGAGTTAGATTGAGGACTCATCAAGAACCGTCAAATGATTGTTGAGAGATGATCTCCAGTCTGAGTAGGAGATGGCAATACTTTCTCATTTAGGCTGATATATGACCGACCTCATGATGCAGGTCCTCTGCATGGGAATAGAGATTCAGAGGTGTCAGATTAGTTAGGTGAAAGAGTTGACTTAACAGGATCGAGATAACCAAAGTCCTATATCGTATGCTGTCATGATATAGGCACGCATCCTCTGACCGGAGACAGATGTGTTACTATATGTCTGAGTATGTACATTTGGCAGACCAATAGGTTGATGACCTAATCAAGGTCTATACACCAGCGCGCTGGTGTGCATACAAGGGCATGTGAGTAATACGATCTCTCAAAGGGATCATATATGTTCATTACTGAACCGGAAGACATGAGCTCACTCATGAGATATTGGGAAGAATCAAATTCCGTGCACGGTCGTCTCGCTTTGGAAGCTAGACTGAATTTGTAGGTTTGATATATAGTTTTGGAAAGTATATGATCAACACTTGGGTATGATATATGTTTTTGGAAAGCATATGATCGATAGATCGAATGAGAAACTTAATGACAAAAACCCTGAAGTAGATAGTGTAAGATTGATCTTATACTTCTGGATTATTCTAGGTCTTCCAGTATGCATGATGTACATGTATTGGTAATACCTGAAAGTGATGTGATCATAAACGATTGTATAACCATGACGCTTCCATTCCTAGGGAGTGATGAAACAGGTCTGGATTTTAGTGACTCCTTTCAGTAGAGAAGTAATCTGATCTTAGTCCAAATGTTGGACATCGATCTGAATGTGATTTAGATTCAATGAGAAGATTAGATTTGCGGTCTTGATTTTATCAAGCATTTATGGGAGGCCCGAGATCTGGATTTGAGATGTTATCTTAATATCCAAGTCACTATACGTAGAACAATACAATCGCCCTATACTTATCTCCAAGTATTCGCGGAGAAAGCACATTATCCTTGAAAGAGTTCATGGATAATTCTATCGTTGATATATGTATCCGAGCATTGAGAAAATGGATAATTAAATGTGATTTAATTATCATGATTAATATGAATTCGATTCATATTATAAAGAGAGTTATCTAAGATAATTAAATGTGATTTGATTATCAAAGATGTAAATAATGTGAATTTGATTCATATTATTTGGGCAAATGAGAATAGAGATCCAAGATGATTAAATAGGATCTAATTATTATGGATATTGAATAATGTGGATAGCACTATCCATATTAATCATATATATTATGAATGTGATTATAATATATAAGAGAGAGCTATTTGTAATTTACATTTGTTAATTAAATGTTAATGTGAATTGGATTCACATTGAACATTAAATTGAAAATGTAATTTACATTTTATTTTGGGTTGTGAATGTGATTCACAAATTTCTAATGGCAAGATTGCAATGTTCACAAAATAGATTGGATTTATTTTTGTGAAATAATTTGCAACAAAAGTTATTGCAAATATTGGAGATAATCATGAGATAATGTAATCTCATGTAATATAGAAAGGAGAGCCACCTTCCTCATATAGAGGATGGACGACTACAATCCCACTATGGAATATGGTAGCCGTCCACCCCTATTATGGAAGGAGGCTTGCCTCCTTTCTATTTCTCCAATGAAGATTGATTTAATGTAAATCAAATTATATTGAGTATATATATTTGATTTTATTAAATTAATTGTTGTTGGTTTTTACCAACACAAATCTTGACCATTGAAAGAAACACAAATCAATGTAAGCCATTGGATTTGTATTGTCCATGGATTGAGATCCATGGATCCCAAAATATTATAAAAGGAGAGACACTCCTTTGCTCTTCTTTACACACACAATTAGAACATAAATCTCTCTCTCTCTTTATCTCTACACGTCATCCCTCTCTCTTCCTTGCTCATGACCGTCCACTATGGATGCCCTAGAGAGAGTCTCCATTGCCGCAACGTCGTCGTTATGTTGCCCGATCATTTGCTCGTGGATCTCCATCTCCTTCGGTGCGCCTCGCTCCTGAAGGAGACGTCGGATTTCGTGTGTCGAGGTCAGGAGATCAGCCTCTTGGATCATCAACATGGATTGCGAGAAGCACATATTTCATCAACACGCTCGCAAGCATCTCCTCCGTCGGATCGGACTTGAAACATGAGGTCTCTTCGTTTAGAGATTCGATCGCAACCATGCTTCAAGAGGTAATACTATTACCTTTTGTGGTTTAGACGAAACGATCCGAGAAGTGTTCTTAGATCATGTGGTTTCGTCGCATAAAATTTTTTTTAATTTCCGTTGCATAGAACAACTAGTCCGACTAGTCGTTCTTCGTCGTATTCGGTACGATGCTCACACTTCCGTGATGCGCTTGAGGATTATACCATATCCTTCAAGTGGTATCAGAGCCTTATGTCGAAATTTTTGGATACGATCCATAAACCTAAGACGACTTGGGTTCGTTAGGGTTTGCGAAATTTTTATTGCATTTCATTTTCGCATCTCTGTTTTGTGATTATTTCGGCCCTTTTTAAATTGTGTAAACATGAAATTAATTATTGGATTTTGTTTCCCATTAAATAAGAAAATTATAGGATCTGAGTTTACGTAATTTTGATTCCGTTTGCTCGAGATATGATCGTTTTAATGAACATGTATTCACTGTTATGGGAACTACGAATCTTAACGTAATTAAGGACTTAATTTCTGTTTGGAAACGCCTTGAAATGCGTGCCAATCATGTATATTCTGTTGTAAATAAAATTAACAAAGTTTTAAAACTTACTTTGCTTAATTTGGATTTAAATTTATTGAGATATGCTAATTTTAGTAAGTAGGGGTCACTGCTGAAATTACATTCGTAATCAGGAACCATGTGATTGTCAATTAGTGAAATTAATTGTTAATTTCATGAAATAATTATGGAAAATATTTGATAAATATTTAATGATGATTATTTCCTTAATTGACATTGCCTCAACCAATAAATTGATTAGATTTGATCTAGATCATAATTGGAAACACAATCAACAAACAACTTGCTTGAATATGATTGAGAATTTGTCTAGCAAGTTTCCTTATAATAAAAAATGTTTTGATTATTACTATATGGTATAGTTTCGGTTGAAGAATCGATGATCATCTCAAGTACACATTGATCTATTTGGCATTATCCTTTCCTGAGGTGGATATGGTGTCTAGTCGGGGAGCGTTGGGGTAGCAGGTTGCACCGGATGCAGTCTGTCCCACTCCCGTCGGTACTGGCCATGACAACGGGTAGGGAATCGATAATGCTGGAGAAATCAAGGTGTATTTTTCTAATTATGAAAGTTTGAATTAATACGTACTTTGAGATAATACCATATATGTATTCAAGTAAAACCAATCAAGTTTGTTGATTGAATTGGATTGATAATTTATTTAATGAGATTGAATTAATTATATCCAATTAAAAACACTCTATTACCAATAGATGTGTATTTTCCTTGGAAGAATTAATTATGTGAATATGATTCATGATAATTAATTAGAATTTGAATATGATATGTAGGACCACATAAGTGACATCCATGGTCTCCCGTCAAGGCGATAAGTTCCGTCGTTTGGGATTATATATAGGAGACACCTGTCCGAAGTGACAGCTCCTGTCTGCAAGCGCATCTGGATCGGGCTCTTTGCTTCTCGAAAGAGTAAGGTCGTATGCGTAGTGACCCCAATATCAGATCCTCATATTATTGGGGCAATATTGGATTGCGCATAGTGAGTACTATTCCTGTTGACAGTTGGTTCAATTAGCGACGAGTCAACATCACCTTAGAGGTGGTGGGCCCAGGTGTTAAAGACCAAATTGGGAATGCAAGTTGGACTTGCAAAGCAGAATGTGTTCCCGCTTCTTTTTATCGGAGTTACAGATTCTCATATTATTGAGATGTAACAAAGATAAGGAAGGAGATCCCAGATCTTTCTTGAGATATAATGTTAAGTATATCTCTTACATTGAAAGTGATTAAGGGAATGGACTTTCAGTGTTGACAAGGCAAGACAACTTTGATATAAAAATTCCTAAATCAAAGTAAAATGTGTATATATATATTCATGCAAATTTCTTATTTCAGATAAATCTTTATTAAACCCACTCAATACTATACTCAATAATAACCAGTAAAATATCATGGATTGAATCCATGATCAAAATTTGTACTTGAAGTTGGACACATATTGTATGTGGTTGCAATGTGCAAGTTTCCTCATAATATTGAGGAATGACAATTAAATAGATAATAGGACTACAACCCTAGGGTTTGTATGTCTCTATAGTCTTTATATCTCTCATTGAATGTACTTTGGAAGTGACATGTCAATGATGATCGTAATTGTCAAATAATCCTTATAAAATTCTAAAAAGATGTTCTGGCATACATATGTGCTCTTGACATTTTATCATGAATGACATGATTCTCTACATCATGCAGAATGGTGGCTCTATAAGAGATGATGTATTTAAATTGTTTGAGTACCTACCTGAACCAATATTTTAAGAGTTTAGATGGATGTAGATACGACGAGTGTCATCGTTCTACTGTCTATACTCTGGTCATTCATGATGCTTCATATTATTCATATTGTATGAATTGAATGAAGTATGTATAATTGTTGAAATACTCATATATTGAAAATTTTGATTTCAACATAAGAGATCTTGAAAAGGAATCTGATAGTACATTAGAATAATCTATATATAATCATTGAAATTGACTTACTTATTTGATAAGATAAAGTCTAATAATTGTATCTCAATATTCTAATGACACTTGTAATTGATTGCATATGTATTATAAGACTACGAAATTTGATTTTAAGGTTTAATAATCATCCACATGGATATTGATGAAATTGTTGCAATAATCTCTATTAGATAGATGTACTTGTTATTTTCAGTGGGAGAGCCTTCAGTCTTAGAGAATGTCTCTATAACCTAGATATTAGAATACACTCATTGTTTGTTTCTAATTGTTGGAAATAAACATGAAATCTGTAATAGATCTATCATAAAGAGTTATGATGGAGATATTTCAGATAATAATCTAACATCTAGTTGACTCCACTAAATTAGAAAATTAATGAACGGTTCATTAAAAATTTCTAATACTGAAAATTAAAACTTTAAAGATTAATAGGAGGATGAAGATCATTTAAAAATGATCTGACAGCATGTTTTGGACATAAGTCTGTTGGTAAGATCAATAGACAAGTAAGATATGAAACTTTAGAATGTCTAAAATTTTAAAACTTGCATACTTCTGAATATTGTATTCAAAGTGAAATGTCCAATACACCCTTCTTTGGGAAAGGTGTAAAACGTCAAGGTATTCAAGATCTCATACATATTGATGTATGTGAATCATCTATGTCATAGTAAACATTATGGATATGTGATATCTATTGATGATTATGTATGATATGAGATTTCTTCTCTTCACCTAAGAAACCTTTGAAATGTTCAAAGATTTCAAAATTTTGAAGGAAGATTAAATGAATTTGATCTAACCTAGGTAGCTTGTACCTGTTAGATGAATTCAAAGGAATACCTTATAGAGATATGAATATCATTCATATCTCAATCCTCTAATGCACCTAAACTAAGGAGAGTTGTAGGGAGATACAATTGATCATGTGTGACATGATTTGATCAATGGTTGATCTTAACATAATTACCTCTTAGTTTCCAGGTATATATATGTGGTAGAAACTACATTATATATCCTTATAAGGTTCCATGCTAGTAAGCTGGAATCTAGCACCAGAGAGTGCTACTTCATTAGGAAAATAAAAGATGGTATTGGATACCTACTTTATGACCTTGAGATTCTTAAAAGATTTCATATCTGAGAATATGATTCGATGATGAGACTCTTGAGAATCAAGATGAAAATGAAGTAAAGGAACTCATTTAGTCTAGAGAATATAATGAGGCTCCTAAAATTGGAAACTAAAGAATAATTAAAGATGAAACACTAATACCTCTTCAAATAAGTTTGAGGATGGATTCCATGTGTCAGTTGAATCTGACAATGATCTGACTTCATGTGATGAAGCTTCTAAAGATCATAGCATGGAAAGATAGATGTTAGCAATAAAAGTCTAATGTAGACTTCATATACAAGTGTTGTATATGGATCCTCGAGAATCCACCTATAAGCGTTAGACCCATTAATGTGTAAATGGATCTTCAATAGAAAGAGGGAACCTGATGAGAAGGTAGATAACTTCAAAGCACGGTTCGTAGCCATGAGCTGCACACCGAAGAGAAGACATCGCTTGCGATGAGACTTGCTCTTCAGTGACCATGCTTAAAATCATCACGATATTACTAACTATAGCTACACAACTTGACTTGACATCTTTAAGATGGAGGTCAAGATTGCATTTCTCTATGAATACCTCTCTGAGGATATTCACATGAAGTAGCCCCAGGGCTTCATGGTTGAGGAAAGCAAGGTGTGCAAGCTAGAGAGCTCCATCTATGGACTAAAATAAGCTTCTTGTAGTTGGAATATAAGATTTTATGAAATTATAAATGTTATAATTTTAGATAGAATATTGATGAACCATGTGAAGCTTAGTGGGAGTGCCATTTGTGTTCATCATGCTAAATGTAGATGATATTCTAATCATTTGGAATGATATAAGGATAACAATAAGTGTTTTGTTGACTGGCTATTCCATGCATTGATACATGATCTCAAGGATACCTCTTAGATCTCAGTTCTGAAGATGTTCAGAAGCAAAGAGAAGATGATATTGGGACTGCCACATTTGTAGCATACCTTGGACATATTCCATTCTTGGAAAACCCCAAGGAAGGCTTCCTTCCCTTAAGATGTGGTAATGACCTATCTAAAGGGATATCACCTCAGAGAGTTGAGGAAGTGAATGCTAGAACTGCTTGCACTTGTGCATCAATTACGAGAAGCTGGGTGTATGCTAGATGTGTACAAGAGTCAGATGTCTGCCATGCAGTAGGAGTAGTAAACTGTTACTAATCCTACTATGGAGAGAAAACACTTGATTGCAGTAGTAACAATATCTTCAAAGATGATGAAACTTAAAGATAGTGATCTCAAAGTCTTATCTTCAAAAGGTTTAAGACCTTGTAGATAGTGATCTATAAGGGTATTAACTGTGGATACCTTAGGAGATAGAGATCTCTAGGAATAAAGGTATTATGTAAGGATTATAGGAATGTTGGTTATAATAATTGTTAAGATGAAGTGTCAAGGACACTATAACTGACAATATTGAGTATTGGTTGCATAAAGAAGCAATATTCACATTGGATGCGAACATTGTTACTAGAAGATATGCAAGTGCCGTAAAATGACTTGGCATAGTCTCTCGAGAACAGAGTGACTGATCAGCTTACCTAGCTATTTTTCTAAATAGCCTATGATTATCACATGAGTGCAGGTTTAAATGATTAGCCCATTAATGGCTCTTTGGGCTAGTGGGAGATTGTTGGACATGCGAGCCCACGATGAGCCATTATGTAATAAATGTTATTGCAAATATCATTCCCTGATCTGAAATGAAGAATAACCAATTTGCATAATAGGTACCTTAGTACAATTAAGGTTATGTACCATGGCCATCTTGATGATCATATAGCTGTTGATTCAGTTATTGAATCATAGAGGCTGGTGCTTGGATGAACATCTAAAGAGTTAGATTGAGGACTCATCAAGCACCGTCAAATGATTGTTGAGAGATGATCTCCAGCCTGAGTAGGAGATGGCAATCCTTTCTCATTTAGGCTGCTATCTGACCGACCTCATGATGTAGGTCCTCTGCATGGGAATAGAGATTCAGAGGTGTCAGATTAGTTAGGTCAAAGAGTCGACTTAACGAGATCGAGATAACCAAAGTCCTATATCGTATGCTGTCATGATATAGGCACACATCCTCTGACTGGAGACAGATGTGTTACTATATGTCTGAGTATGTACATTTGGCAGACTAATAGGTTGATGACCTAATCAATGTCTATACACCGGCGCGCTGGTGTGCATACAAGGACATATGAGTAATATGATCTCTCAAAGGGATCATACATGTTCATTACTGAACCAGAAGACATGAGCTCACTCATGAGATATTGGGAAGAATCGAATTCCGTGCATGGTCGTCTCACTTTGGAAGCTTGACTGAATTTGTAGGTTTGATATATAGTTTTGGAAAGTATATGATCAACACCTGGGTATGATATATGTTTTTGGAAAGCATATGATCGATACCGACTCCAAATGATCGAATGAGAAACTTAGTGATAAAAACCCTGAAGTAGACAATGTAAAATTGATCTTATACTTCTGGATTATTCTGGGTCTTCCAGTATGCAGGATGTACATGTATTGGGAATACCTGAGGGTGATGTGATCATAAACGATTGTATAACCATGACGCTTTCATTCCTAGAGAGTGATGAAACGAGTCTAGATTTTAGTGACTCCTCTTAGTAGAGAAGTAATATGATCTTAGTCCAAATGTTGGACATTGATCTGAATGTGATTCAGATTCAATGAGAAGATTGGATTTGCGGTCTTGATTTTATCAAGCATCTATGGGAGGCCCGAGATCTGGATTTTAGATGTTATCTCAATATCCAAGTCACTATACGTGGAACAATACAATCGCCCTGTCCTTATATCCAAGTATTCGCGGAGAAAGCGCATTATCCTTGAAAGAGTTCATGGATAATTCTATCGTTGATATATGTATCCAAGCATTGAGAAGATGGATAATTAAATGCGATTTAATTGTCATAATTAATATGAATTAGGTTCTCATTATAAAGAGAGTTATCTAAGATAATTAAATGTGACTTGATTATCAAAGATGTAAATAATGTGAATTTGATTCATATTATTTGGGCACATGAGAATAGAGATCCAAGATGATTAAATATGATCTAATTAATATGGATATTGACTAATGTGGATAGCACTATTCAAATTAATCATACATATTATGAATGTGATTTATAATATATAAGAGAGAGCTATTTGTAATTTACATTTGTTAATTAAATGGTAATGTGAATTGGATTCACATTGAACATTAAATTGAAAACGTAATTTACATTTTATTTTGGGTTGTAAATATGATTCACAAATTTCTAATGGTAAGATTGCAATGTTCACAAAATAGATTGGATTTATTTTGTGAAATAATTTGCAACAAAAATTGTTTCAAATATTGGAGATAATCATGAGATAATGTAATCTCATGTAATATAGAAAGGAGAGCCACCTTCCTCATATAGAGGGTGGACGACTACAATCCCACTATGGAATATGGTAGCCGTCCACCCCTATTATGGAAGGAGGCTTGCCTCCTTTCTATTTCCAATGAAGATTGATTTAATGTAAATCAAATTATATTGAGTATATATTTGGTTTTATTAAATTAATTGTTGTTGGTTTTTACCAACCCAAATCTTGACCATTGAAAGAAACACAAATCAATGTGAGCCATTGGATTTGTATTGTCTATGGATTGAGATCCATGGATCCCAAAATATTATAAAAGGAGAGACACCCCTTTGCTCTTCTTTACATACACAATGAGAACATAAATCTCTCTCTCTTTCTCTCTACACGTCAGCCCTCTCTCTTCCTCTCTCATGGCCATCCACCATGGATGCCCTAGAGAGAGTCTCCATCGCCGCAATGTCGTCGTTATGCTGCCCGATCGTTTGCTCGTAGATCTCCGTGTTCTTCGGTGCGCCTCGCTCTTGAAGAAGACGTCAGATCTCATGTGTTGAGATGAGGAGATCCACCGCTTGGATCATCAACATATTGCGAGAAGCACGTGTTTTGTTAACACGCTCGCAAGTGTCTCTTCCCTCAGATCGGACTTGAGACAGGAGGTCTCTTTGCTTAGAGATTTGATTGCAACCACACTTCAAGAGGTAATCCTATTACTTATTTGTGGTTTAGACGAAACGATCCGAGAAGTGTTCGTGGATCTTGTGGTTTCGTTGCATAAAAAAAATTTAATTTCCGCTGCATAGAACAACTAGTTCGACTAATCGTTCTTCGTCGTATTCGGTACGATGCTCACGCTTCCGTGATGTGCTTGAGGATTATACCCTATCCTTCACAGTTTACATACTCCCATCTTCATTTGAACTCTTACATATATCCACAATTAATCCAAGACCTACACTGACACTTTCGAACCCATCTTCCCATCGTCAGAACCTCATCCTCAACGATCTATTTCATCTCCTCATAAAAGAGAATAACCTATTCTAGGGCTCCACTCTGAACAAGTCCCTAGCCCTTTCATTCCATTCTGTAACACCCTCTACATGACCTCCGTGCTTCAGTTAGCATTCTAACACATACATACAAGGAGGTCTTGATCGGTCGGAACTTCGTCCAGGCTCTGATCTCTGTCCCCACCTCCGATGACACTTCACCAACTGACCATTCTAGAGGATTCCAACCCTTCATCAAGTGATCACTATCTTCTCCATGACCATGCAAAGCTTTCTATAATCCTTAGAGCACAGAGGAGGATCGAGGAGGTGCATACCCTTATTGGAGTACAACCACCTCCACCATGTGAGGTGGAGCCACTCTCAATTGAGGAACACATGTGTTGTTGGATCAGATCTTCTTGATCTGATCTTATGGCTGTGATCAAGCCCCGAACTACCTCTTTAAGACAAAGCTTCGACAGACCGAGTCACACCCAATGCGCCAATTGCCATCCATGTGGCCTGATCTTGACACACTCTCGAGTAACCTCCTGAAGCTACACCCGTATGCACCTGGTGTGTGATACTCCTAGAAGTTTTGCAGAAAATCCCTACCAGATTCTTTTATTTATACTTTTATCCCCGCGTATGTAAATTTGCATGTAAACCCCTTATAGGGGTTTATCATTGAATTTTAGTCCTTATTAGACCTATATTAGATATTTTTATGTGTTTTTAATTAATGTTTATTTGCAAATAAGCCCATGTACTGTACATTTAATAACTTGAGCAATGTATATCCAATTTCAATGAAATTAGTCTAGAATTAAAGCTTATTAAGTTCTCTTTGATGTTATATGCACATGCTTTTGAATTGATTGATATAAAGTGCATTAATAATTATAGAAGTGTTCATTTTTTCATTATTGAATTAATTTTTATGAATCATGATTAGCCTTGTTAATTGCTCTACTTGAATCCATGTTTTGCTTCATTTCATTAGAATTACCTGATTGAATAATGAGAGTTCATGGAGTAAATTAATGGTTTAATCAAAGACACATTAATTACTCTAGCTTGATTCAGATTTTTATTTTATAACTTAATAAATAACTTATATGTAGTGTATTGTATAACTTTCATATATTCTATTGCATTTTGTCTTTTTTGTGTTAACTTGCATTAAAAATCTGTAAAAAAATCATGCATATTATGTTGTGCACCCTTGACTTAGATCTCACTTTTAATACTTAACCTAGGTGCTTAAGATCTAATTAGATAAACTAATTTTTCGTGTCCTTATGTTCGACCCTAGACTTATCCTGGATAAACTAAGTCAGGCTCTCTTCACTAGATACTCAACTTGGTTTTGTTGAATTGATAATCAACCATATTACAATGAGTGATTATTAATGTTGCCTTTTAGTGATTCATCATATGGCATTGTTGTCAGGGACACAACATCATTAATGTATGTGATTTTGTTTAGATACTTAATTAGGTGATTTGTAGTGTCATTTAGGTCAACTTATTGTTTGTTGGCTTTGATTTTGCATTGACTTCACTATTTGTCCCATTCTTTGTTTATGTTTATGCACTACTTTAGCATATTCTCTTTGATACATCTAACCCCAAACTATTTTGACAGAGCCCACCGAGATGAGGGGATCGACTTGATGCGACGGTGAGGAACTTGGATATGAAAAGTTGAAGAGGTAATTTAGCTTGTGTAGTTAACTTATTCCACTTTTTTTGTAATTCTTTATTACAATAATTTGTAATTTTTAATTGCCTATTTCTTGGGGCTCTTGTTTCACCCTTGATCAAGGGTGGGGCTCGACTTGAGTGATCGAATTTTTAGGACCGGGCACATGGCTCTTAGAGATTTTATTAGGTCATTTGATTGTGCTTGAATAAATTAGATTACACCTTTATATTAACAGATTCACTTAACAATACACACTAAGTTCATTGTATCTAGCTTAAATATAAATATGATTCTTCCCGTTAATAGAACTTATGCTTTAGGTGCGGGTTTCTCAACTTGCATGCATATAGTATAGATTTTAAAATTTAGTCTTGCATCCACATGGAGAGTGATGTGAATCACTGTAATTATTCCTAGACATGAGCATGCATCATTGATTCTCACTTTGCATTCGGCTTTTCTCAACTCCTTAACCTTGATTTATAACTTAAGACTAAAAGGAATCTGGATTGAACATTTGGCACATCCTTTATCTCCTCATATTAATGAAGTGATAACCAAACTCTAAAATTAAGACTGTTTAGCAAGTCAACCATAATTAACTTGGAATGAAAGCTACCTTGTACTACGGGTATGTAAAGCCCTCATTATACATAGGTACTTACCTCTAGACAGAGTGGGCGAGGACATATCCATAGGGATAGAGCCCAGATCTCTGGACTTGCCCCTAAGTCTCCATTTCTAACTCTCGTGGATTTAGGAGCTGCAAGGGCTTGCCATTGACCTTAGTTTAAATTTTGGTTGTGTAAGCATAATTTTCTCTTTGAGGGTGTAATATTAACTCGGCATCCTGGGATGATCACCCTTTTTCTACTTGCGAGCTACCAGGAGCATCGTTGGATGGGACACCTTCTATATAATAGACTTCAATACTAGACTACCGCCAACTAAAATGACAAGATAATTTAATGAAACTCTTACAACCTTCTTGTGCGGAGTTTGTTAAGAAAGGGTTTTATTGCATTTGTTTTGTATGAGTCAATTCCGCATATTCAAGTGTAATCATGTGGTACTCATCTCCTTCATTGATACATGCTCATTATTAATCTTCTTTGAAATCAAAGATGAATAGTCAGGGGAAAAATTTGTTTGGACATTACGGACCTCTCTTTGAACTCCCCAAATATCATATCTTCCAAGGTCCAAGATACCTCACTTCTTGGATCTCCCTAGACTCATGATGACCCTCTTATTGAGTCAAGGTTCATTCCCATTGGGGATGGTCACACAAAGACCAATCCCTTCCTCTCTTCTCTTCTCATTGAGGAAGACCTTCTTGATGAACTTGATTAAACATCTATATCATCATCTAATCTCAATCCCTATTCTGATGAAGGTTACTTAAAAGATTCATACATGATCCCTCCCAAGAAGTAGAATGATGATGAGGAGCGTAAGGGAACATTGCAAGCGATACTTGCTAGGTTAGCTGCCTATGAACAGTAGAACACTCTATTTAGAGCACAATTGGGTCAACTCAATGCGAGATTGGACACAATCATGGATGCATCATATAACCCTACACAGTACCAAAATTTAAATTGGTTAACCCCTTCTTGCCTTATGTGGAATATGAACTCAAGACACACTTCTTGTCATTGTTTCCTAAATTAAATGGAAAGGCACACGAGGAGCCATATGCATTCCTAAGAAACTTTGAGTTAGTTTGAGGTAACCTTAGGAATCCTAAGGATTAGTCAAATCTATATTAGTCTCAAAGCTCTTCCTTTTACCTTGGAAGACAAGGATGATTACTGGTTGAAGAACCTAGGGGTAGTTATAATTACCTATGCTCAGTTCAATGACCTCTTCCTGAAGAAGTTCTACCCTTTAAGTAGAACTAATCAGATGCAAACTCACATCACAAGTTTCTCTCAACTTCCTAATGAGCCATTATGTGATATATGATAAATTCAAAGACATTTTGCAGAAGTGTACTTGTCACAATTTGAAGACTATAATATTGATTCAATCTTTTGTATACTGGTCTAAACCCCAGAACGCATGGTTTGGTGAGAGATTCTTGTGGAGGTAGCTATACTTCATGTAGAGCGGATACTGTCTGGAAGGTATGCTGAGTGAGTACCTTGCTTCAGATACTCAGCATGAAGCCACAACTTGAAGATTTAGATCAGACAGATTCAATAGACACATTCTTAGTTTCCCTTGCATTGTCTTTTTGCACCTTACGTAGGCTTCTTAGAGCTTAAGTATAGGGGAAATCGACCCTATTTCTATACATTCTTTTAGGTTATCTTAGTAATCTTCTCGGTCCTTCTGTCATTTTTCTCTTCTGTATTTTAGTCTATTTTCAGCCTAAATATGGGGGGGGGGGGGTCAATCTGTTTTCTCTTACTAGTTTTATTTCTATTCTTTTGTACCAGTCTCTTCATACTTGAGTCCTACACAGGCTATTTAGAGCCTATGTATAGGAGGGTCGTACTGATTTTCATGTCCTTATATTGTTCTTTCTCTTTATTCTTAGTTTGAGCCATATCTTTCATTTCACTTTGTGCCATGAGGACACAACACTAGCTAAGTATTGGGAGAGTGTGTGTATATTCCATGTATACTTTATTCATAGCTCATTTTTTCACACGTTTTATATATTATTATGGGCTATGGGTATGTGGATTTGAAAATGTTTGTAAAATTCTTTGTTAAATATTTGAAAAATGCTTATATAAATTTGACATGATTTGTACATTTTTTTTACAAATTATTTTGAAGAAGGGTACAATTTTTTTGACACCATAACACATTATTTTTTGTATATATACTTACAAACTCTTTTTAAAAAAATTAACCAATTAACGAAAAAACTAGCTAATAAATGGATTTTTCCTTGACACTTTCACTTGCACACAAGACATGCATAGTTTATGATACTTGGTATAAAGTGACACCTAATTCACAGTTTAACCTTTCTTGGTCATTAAGATCTATGACTTAAATACTTGAACTCCCTAATTTGAAAGATGCGCATGCTATATTCCATGTTTAATCTCTACCTTAAAAGAATTTGACCTGCACTTCACATGCACAATTACATGGACAATGTGAGGAGTTGTGGTTTCTCCTGAAGAACTAGGATGAGAGGTTTGAGTTTGGACCTGATGATCAAGGATGGGATAAAATTAATGAAGGCTTCGTGAAACCTGAGTGTTAGCACCTTATCTAGTCTGAGAACATGGTTCTTATACTATCTCGATATAAACCTAAGTGCCAACATATATAAATCCATTAAAATTGTTGATCAATGTATGCCAACTTTGGTAAATGTAGTGGATATAGCAAAAAAACGATGAAAAAATGAAAAGAAAAGCTCTTACATTACAAAATTACATTCAAATGGGTTTCCACCAATGGAGAGAGCTCCCAACCTTTTAAGTTCCCATTTAGACCAAAATCTCAGGCTTTTATGAGTTAGGATAGTACCTAAGAAGAGATGTGCATCGTATAGTGATACAAGTCTAGGTCTAGAAGGTATAATAGATACTCAAAAACGACACACTCCAGTGCATTTCTAGGAAAAAAAAGTACAAACGACTCAGATATCTCTTGACAGACACATTAATCAACACTAAAAATATATTTGTATGTAATAAGGCACTCGAGAGATACCGTATTCCTATGAGAGGAGAAAAGAAATGACCCAAACCTATATCCTCCATAACTAGCCTGGTTATCCATCCTTTTAAGTCTGAAAACTAAAGAGACGTTGGATTGAAGCAAGACTAGATTTATTCCCTAGTGTTAAGGGTTGGGTCCTAAAGAAGATTGCTCAAACTAGAACCTCGAGCAAAGCCTTGACTCTACACCGTATATGTAGTCTACACTTGTCATACCTCTTATATATGTATATACAGAGAGTATGAAAAATAGGGAAATTGAGTTCCTTTTGAAAAAGACTTGGTTCATATTTAGAGTTTGATAGTCACTTTTAAAAATTGTATAAAATGTCAATTCTTGTACTTCACATGCACTGTCAGGGATTCTACTATTTATTCATCCCTTATTTGCTTGAGAACAAGCAACGTTTTAAGTATAGGGAGTGATAAATCCATGATTTATCATCTTAATACATATTTATTATACCTCTAGCTTAGATAAATACAATTAATTAACCATCAATTAACTCCAATTACTAATTAGAACCTTGAAAATAATTAACATTAATTATTGTTTTTAAATAACTTACCTATGTGTTGTACACATACTTATGTATTATGTCTATTATTTTATGTGTTTTTTCATCATTAAAAATCCCATAAAAATAATATAGTATTTAAATAATAATATGTATATTATTTATTATTTAGAATGTGAAAAAAATAATAAAAATAAAAGAATAAAAATAAGTTATTTTATACTTATAAAAATAATCACAAAAAGATATCTATGTCTATATAATATATTTTGACTTAGATTCCTTAATCAAATTTATATAGAATTAAATTCTATATAAATTTCATTAATGGAACTTTTTCATTTGACATAATTTATAATTTTTATTTATTTTTGCATTATTTGTCCTTTTTTAATTATGTGATTGGGCCACGTGGTGAGATCTGGATTGGCCATGCACCCGCATCTTCTCCAGCCTTCGCCTGCAATTTTGGCCATCTATTCATTTAATCAAACAACCTAGATTCCTTATCACATGCCTCGCCTAGAGATGCTTGATATGTTTGATCAAGTGGCTCTGATCAACCCCACCTGTGCCCAAATTCTCACCCTTCGATCTCAATCTAGCCGTCGTTAGACTGTCTTCTTCCTCTAACTTCCTCCTCTTAAATGTTGCAACGCTTTGCATGGCGCCTCCTTCTCCATTAATCATCGCCTTCCTCACGTGTCCAAACCACCATGTATCGATGCCAACTTCTAGTTTGCGCGCTCCTATTGTTCGCATGTCTTCTAGTTGTCTTCATCCTCCTCATGTGCCCTTCTAATAGGAAGTTGAAACTACTTCAAAACCACCTGCAACTTCCCCTTCGTCGATGAACAAAACCCCATCTCCACCTTCTTCAATCTCCATTTACCACTTCCATGTGACGTCTCCTAGCTTCTTCTCTCGTTGGGTGACATTGAGAATTGAGGATTGAGTGCGATGATGGAGTAGATTCGCCGACGAGATCTAAGGTGAAATCCACCTTATTGCAAAACTAATTCAGTGCTTCTCGAGTTTGGTTCTCTAGACACAAACCTCAAGCAAAAATATGGGGCCCCTTAGAAGCTCTAATTTGTCCGGGATTTAATCAATTCCATCTTACATGTTTTCTCAGTTTCTCCCATTTTTGTTTTGTTCCATTTTCTCATATTTTTCATGAGGTTGTCATGCACCATTTCCTTTTTATAGTCATCCCAGAACCTTTACTATGCATCGATCTTTTACGTGTACATTTCCATATCCTCTTTCTGCTTCTCCACAATTGTGTTCGTCTTCTCAGTCTTGCAAAGACTGAGAACTCAATTAGGGATTAGATCCTTTCCCCCTGATGAGCCTTCATTCCACTCCGAAACCCATCGCTTTCATTAGGCTTTACATCACTAACCTTGCAGATTTCCCAAGAGCTTCAATGAACAGCCATTCGTCGGAGACACCTTTTATGATTTCACCTCTGAAGAGTTTGCATCGATATAAAATTATAGGTAGTGCAACTCTGAGATTCGACCACTGGCGAGCTTTCTTGACCTAAAAGGGGCCTAAAAGATGAAGGAGGAAGATGATCCATATCTCATCAGAGCCAAAGAATCGCTGCCCCTCCTAAAGGAACTTTAACCTTAGCATGTAGTAGATACCATTCGATTGAGGCATGTGACGTTGATTGGACAGATCAGATCTCCTCTGAAGCACGACTCCAGACTGATAGCCTTGGGACTACCAAACCACCGGTTGAAGCACCCACTGCTGCCATGTGGGCCTAATCTTGATTGCACCTACACCTCATATCACATGCCTTTAGCTCGTGCACTGGACATTTTGCAATAAGGCCCTACTGTATATTTATATTTGCAAGATAAACCTTCCACACTAATATTATATATGATTTGAACCATAGAGGCTTGTTTTATTATATTTGTACCCCTGTTTGGACTTGTTTGTGATGTTTTAGTTACTCTTTGATTCAAATTTTCTTGCAATTGTACCCTTGAATTCATACATGAATAACTTTTGCATTATTGATCCAAAAATTATGAAATTGGTATCATTTTGAATTTTTTTATTCTAGTTCATATGTTGCATTAAAAAGTCTGAAGGCTTTATATATGTGGTATTAAAAATTAGATAAAATGATAAACCTTTATGACTTAATTAAAGTGTCTTCTGTGCATGAAAATTCAATTCTTTGCTCAATAAAAACCTTGATTAGTTCACATCCTATAATCTGATTAGGAAATGTATTGATTATCTCTTAACTTTTAATTCCTGATTAATCATTGATCTACGACAATTTAGTGATTGAAAACTTCATTTAATCATTAAAAGATACTTTGACTAAGGTGGATATTTGGATCTTTAAATTGACATTAATTTGGATCATTCTTTGAATAAGTAATTCATCTTTATTAATTACTAAATCATAAGTACAATTATAATGCTTGAACTTTTGTGTTTGTTATTTTCATTCTCACCATTATGTCTCTTATTATATTTTCATCAAAAAACCAAATAAAAAGAGCACACATTAATATTGTTGCATTAACTTGACCTAGATCCACTGACAATTCACTTAAGTAGATATTTAGCACTTGGGTTGTAGCTCATGTCCTTGTATTCGACCCTGGACTTATCCAGGATAAATTAGATTGAGTCCTCTTGACGGAGATCTTTTGACTTGGTTTTGAATAATTTCTAATTGCTCGTATTACAATGAATATAAATTAACATAGACAATTAGCGGTTAATCAACATATGAGAGAGTGAGTGAGCGAGAGAGATGTTTATTTCTTCAACTTGTCCAGAGAAAAGTCTTATGGTTGGCCCTTATTTTATACAAAATACGATGACTCGAATGTACTCCTAATTGAAATCAATGGTATAGATTTTGTTGCAATAATTCATAAAAACAATTAAATAATTTAAAAGAAATAAATAAGTTGAAGACATTCTTCAAAAAATTAATTTCAATTAAATAATTTTATTCTCATGAATAAGGAAGGAGAAGAGAACCACCTTCCATGTAAGAGGAAAGGAGATAGCCTCCTTCCTCTTATGGAGGGTGGACGTCGACCTTGAGATTGGAGAGAGATTTTATCTCTCCAATCTCTATCTAATATAATCTCATTACATTAAATCTTTATTCATAGAATTATTTGGCAACAAAATATCATCAAATAATTTAGAAGTTTTATTATGACAATTAGAAACAAACTATCGATTAATTATGAATCATATTTATCCATCCAATATTAAATGTAAATCATATGTGTATTTAATTGTACAATGCGAATGTAATTCATATTTAATTGTACAATGTGAATCCAATTCACATTAATTTACAAATTGTAAATCACATTTACAATTTAATCTCTCTACGATATTATGAATCAGTTTCACGATACTTATAATTATTGTGGATAGTGCTATCCACATTAATCATATCTATGATAATTAAATCTAATTTAATTATCTTAGATGTCTCTCTACTTATATCCAAATAGTGTGAATCATATCCACATTATTAACAATAATTAAATCATATTTAATCATTAATTTCCTAATGCTCAGATATTGTCAACAATAGAATTATTTTTGAATTCTTTCAAGGACAATGTGCCTTTTCTGCGGATACTTAAAGATAATGACTTGGCGACTGTATATTCCATGTATAGTAACTTCGATACTGAGATATAATCTCATATCTAAATCTAGAAGACTATTTAGAGATGTCTGATCAAGTCAGATAGAATATCTAATCATATCATTGCATCTGAGTCATATTGAAATTATTGTTCAATGTTTGGATTAGAGAACTAATCTACTAAGTGGAGTCGCTAAAATCTAAACCTTTTTCATCACTCCCTCCGAATGGAAGTATCATGGTTATACAATGGATTAAGATCACATCGCTCTTGAGTATTCCTGATACTCGTACTTCATACACACAGGAAAACCTAGAATAAACCTGAATTTCTGATCACTTTGAACTGCCTTCTTCAGGGTTTTTATCATTGCGTTTCTCAATCGATCATTGGGAGTTGGTATAGATCATATGTTTTTCAAAATAATATATCATACCTATAAATCGTATCATGCTCTCAAAGCAAAATGACCATCAATGGAATTTTGTAGGTCCCATATCTCATGAGTGAGCTCAAGTCTTCTGGTTCAGTGATGAACCTGTATGATCCCTTTGAGAGATTGTATTACCCATATGCCCTTATATGCACACCAGCTTGCTAGGTATAGACCTTGATTAGGTCATCAACCTAATTGTTTTCCCAATGTACATACTTAGACATATAGCAATACATCTGCCTACAATTAGAGGATGCATGCCTATAACGTGATAGTATACGATATAGGTCTTGGTCATCTTGATCTCGTTAAGTCAACTCTTTGACCTAACTTATCCGACACCTCTGAATATCTACTCCCATGCAAAGGAGCTACATCAAGAGGTCAATCAAATATCAACCTTTGGAGCAAGGATTGCCATCTCCTTCTCAGGATGGAGATCCTTTCTCAACAATCATTTAACAGTGCTAGATGAGTCCTCAATATAACTCTTTAGATATCATCTTAGCACAAGCCTCTATAATCCAATCATTGGATCAACAACTATATGATTATCAAATGCTACATAACCCTAATTGTACTAAGGGACCTTATAAGTGCATTCATTCTTCAATCTCAGATAGAAAGTGGATATCAATAACATTTTTGACATATAAAATGATTACAAATACATTTATTGCAGAACTGGTTTGCTCACGGCTCACATGTCCAACAATCTCCCAATAAGACTCAAAACAATTCATGTACAATCCTTAAACCCATATTCATTACAGGCTTGTCAAATTTTTTGGAAAAAGGTTTGGTACGGGGATCAACAATGTTATCGGTAGAGGCCACCTTGGTGATGATGATTTCACCACACTTTTGTATCTCCCGAATGGAGTGGTATTTCCTTTCCACATGTTTGCTCTTTTGATGCAATCTGGGTTCCTTCGTCTGATCTATGGCTTCCTTGTTATCATCGAGCAGCGGTATGCGAGTATCAAAGAAAACTATACCAAGCTATGAGATGAACTTATGCAACCACACCACCTCCTTTGCATCATCCGATGTGGCAATGTACTCGACTTCTGCCGTCAAACCAATCGTGGTGTCTTGCTTCTTGCTTCTCCAGCTCACAATATCACTATTCAACAAGAATACAAACCCTGAAGTTAACTTTCGGTCATCAATGTCGGTATGAACATGTGTATTCTAAGACTTGGAGATCATTATATCCATATACCAAGTTGTAATCTTGTGTCCTTCTTAGATACTTGAAGATGTTCTTCACTGCATTCCATTGTTATTCACGATAGTAGGATTGGTAACGAACTACCACTCTCACTACATGGCCGATATCTAACCTTGTGCACATCATGACATTCATTAGGCTTCTCACGACTGATGCGTAATGACATCTAGCCATAGTCTTGTTTTCCTCAACACTTGAGGAGCCATCCCTTTAGATAGATGCATATTGTATCTTAAAAAGGAAGCCTTTTTGGATTTTCCATATGGAATCGTTCTAAGATTTTGTTAATGTACTCATTTTTATACAATTCCAAAATCCTCTTTTCTTTATTTCTAAATAGCCTCAGACCCAAGATATAAGAGGCTTCTCTAAGATCTTTCATATCAAAGGTATGGGACAACTATACCTTAACATTAGTCATCATTCTTGTATCATTTCCAATAATAAGGATGTCATCTATGTAAAGCACGATGAACACAATGGAGCTCCCACTAAGATTCTTATACACACACGGTTCACCAAGATTCTAAACAAAATCATAACTCCTTATGGTTTCATCAAATATTATGTTTCAGCTATGAGAAGCTTGTTTGAGCCTATAGATGGATTTCTTTAACTTGCACACTTTGCCTTCCTCAGCTATAAAGCCCTGGTGCTATTCCATATACTCCTTGAGGTCTCCATTGAGGAATGCAATCTTGACATCCATCTACCGGATGTCATAGTCAAGTTGCACAGCTATAATTAGCAGTGTCCTAATGGACTTAAGCATAGCCACAAGAGATCATGTCTCATCTAGTTGATGCATTCTCTCGATGTATAGCTCTTGGCTATAAGCCATGCCTTAAAGGTCTCTACCTTCCCGTCATTTCTCCTCTTTATCTTTAAGATCCATTTACACCCAATGGGTTTTACCCCTTTAAGTGAAGCCTCTAGGGTCCACATACCGTTCTTGTGCATGGAGTCTGTTTCAGACTTCACTACTAGCATCCATCAATTCATGTCATGATCCACGAGTGCTTCATCAAATGAAGTTGGATCATTGTCAGACTCTTCTAACAAATGCAATCCATACCATTCAGGTGGTATAACCACCCTCGAACTCCTTCAAAGAGGTATGAGTGTTTCATCTTCACCTATCTCTTCAGTTTCTAGCTCAGGAATCTCAGTATCCTCAAAGGATTCTGTGAATTCCTTTACTTAATTCTTGTATTGACTTTTAAGGAAGTCATCCTCTAAGAATTTCACATCCCTAGAGATGAGTACCTTTTGAGTCTCAAGGTTATAAACTTGATATCCAATACCATCCTTTACATACCCAATGAAGTAGCACTTTCTAATGCAAGATTCTAGCTTGATTGCGTCCACTGGCATGGAGTAAGCAAGCCCAAATTATCAAGTGTCTAACACTGGGCATGGTTCCGAACCAAAGCTCATGAGGGGTTTTGGGTATAGATTTGCTAGGAATCTTATTAATGATATATATTGTAGTCTCTACTGTATATCCCAAGAAACTAGAGTAAACGTTCTTTACTCATCATTGATCGGACCATATCCATGACTGTATTATTGCATCTTTCAGCAATACCATTTAGTTGGGGAGTTCCAGGAGTGAGATTGGATAAACTTCCTCTCTATTTAAGGTATTCCTTGAATTCACATGAGAGGTACTCACCACCTTCATCTCATCGAATCCGTTTAATCTTCCAATTAGTTTGGTTCTCAACCAAAGCCATGAATTCTTTGAACTTTTCAAAGATTTTATATTTATGACGTACGGGGAAGATAAACCTGTATCACGAATGGTCACCAAAAAATGTCAAATAATATTGATATCCATTTCAAGTTGTAGTATTGAAGGGACCACATAAATCAGTATGTATTAGGTCAAGTATACCCTCACATTGTGCACCCTTCTTTCGGAAGGTTTCTCTGATCATTTTACCTTGAATACAATGCGTAGGTAAATGTTGGACATATAGAAAATCTAATGGTCCATGTTTTACCAATCTATTGATCCTTTCACCAGATAAATGACCAAGCCTTTGATGTCAAATCATGATTAAATGATTTCCATCCTCTCGAGATATCTCAGGGTTTTTATTAATCATATTAACATTCATGATAGATTCATCAATACATAATTCAAAGAGTCTGTCATGAATTAGAAAACCATATGCAATATGTTAACCATAATGACTTCTGAAAAGTTTCTCACAAAACAAGAACGAATATCCATTTCTTACTAATATATATATATATATATATATAATAAGTTCATTCTAACATCCGAAACATAAATACATTCTCTAATTAATAGAACCCTCCCAGTAGATAATGATAGTCTGCATGTCCTGATGGCAGTTGCTGCAATAGTTGCATCAGATCCCATATGGATGATTATCTCCCCTTCATCTAGTTTTCTGGTTTGCTGAAATAGATGAAAAAAATGGCATACATGAACATAAGTAACAGATTCTATGACCCAACTACCTTCTAGTCCTACGAGAAAATTGGTTTCAATGGTGAATGTATATTTTATACCTGCTAGAGCCTTATCCCTTTCTACGATTTTCAGGCAATCTGGATAGTTTCTCTTCCAATGCCTCAGCTTCTTGTAGTGATGACAAACATCGACTTGCTTGATGCTGTGAGTGTGGAAGCTCGAGATTATGATCCAACAACTTGACTCTTCTTCTTCTTCTTCTTCTTCTTCTAGGGTGGGCCCTTCCGAGACCTTGCTTCTGACCGCTCTTTCCCTTAACCCATGCAACCATTGAACTTCCTATAGAATTTCTTTTTTCATGATGTCCTCAACATACTTCAATGAAGATATGAGTTCAATATTTATTAACCTCAGCTTGTTCATGTGGTACAATACCACAAAGTTGTTGAAAGACTTGGGCAAATCCAATGGAATTAACTTGGATTGCATGTCTCCTCATCTATGCCTTGATTCTCAATTACAATACTTATATTTTAAATGTAATAATAAGTTAGAGTATCAAAAATTTTACTTTGATGGCAGGATCACAAAAGCTTATGAAAGTATGCATTTGGGACAAAAAATAATGAGTTCTATCACTTCGACCTTCTTAACTTATGCAATATCAGTTATGAACCTCCCTTTTTTGGATTGTCAATTGTTCCATGACTTCTTGATTTGTTTTTATTATTATTCTAACTTTAACTATCAACGAAGTGAATCAAACCATGGTCCATTCCAACCACGACATGGTTAAGGAATGACTTATTTCACTTATCCTCCTTCAAATAAATATCTAGTAAAAGAAGGTGTGGGAGGTCATCCCATATGGCTTGACCACATCGGTGGAGGGCATTGGTGGTCGAGCACAGTCATAGTGACTTACATCCCCTCCTCTCTCTCGTTTGAAGGAGGGCGACGGGGATGTAAAAACGGTCTAAACGATAGTTTAAATGCATGCGATGCTCGACCACATCAACTAATCAAAATCGAGTCTATAAATGGATGGGTCACATAAATGACCTTTTAAACAATATTAAATGGCATTTTAAGAATATGGATGCACTTTCTTCAAAGGATCACAATTATCCGTGACTTTTTGGATCCAGGTTGTGAATTGTAGTTGTTTGTATGGTCTATTTTGATATTTGGTTATGGATTCTATATGTTTATGTTATCTATTTTGATATTTTGATGAAAAATTCCCAGAATTTGACAATATTTGATCTATATTGTGAATATATGATTATATTTTTTTTATTTATTTATACTTTTTTATTAATTATATTTATATATATGTAATGTTTTTTATTAATTAAACATGCAAGAAATCGGTGACAACCTTAGAGGGAGGTGAAATCAAGAACCTTTCGGTGAAGGCTGTTGTCACAAGAAAGATGAAGGCAATGGAAGAGGGTTCTAAGGGTTCTTCGCCAGATGGAAGACAACTTGAAGAGGTATTCTTCTGCACCAGGTCCAGTGACTTCGAGTTTCTAATTGCTGGTTTTTAACTCAGTTGACACACGACACAAGAGGAGGCTTCTCGTGCTGGCTCTTGGTGATGATGAAGTATATGCAATGCTTCGTTGGTACCATGGAGCTGGTGACAAATGTGCTCGTGATGGTAATGAAGAGAGCTTCCAAGTGCCTCTCTGTTAATGAATGGGGCAATATGCTCATGATGAAGAGGCTCAATTGTACGACCTCACTCTGGTGGTTCTTGGCCTTAACTATTGTTGGTGAGCACCGGTGAAGCGTGTTACACGATGGACCTTTTAGGTTCAACACATAGTGGAGGGGGTGCTCGAACCTAAAGTTTGACACAGCTTGAAGCACTAGGGCGAATGGATAGGGGGTGGTTAGGGAAGATTGTGGGGTAGATCAACATACACAAAGGGAGAAAGATGGATATATAAATTGGGTTCGAATTGGATTTTGATTCGAATAATTCATAGGAGATTGGGGAAGGTAACATGCAGAACAGAAAATAAACCAAAACTAGAAGAGAAAGAGAGATAGGGAGGAGAAAGAAGGGAATAAGGAGAGATAAGAAGATTACTGCAAGGTGGAATGGTGGGTTTGCCAGAGCTCGGAGCTCCTGTAGTTGTCGTCACCTCGATCCGATATGTATGGTCATTGCTAGATAGATTTAGTAGTGAATAGGTTTGCTGCAACAAAAAGGTAACCTTCTTCCGTCATGCCGAAGGAAGGAAATAACCAGTTATCACCATTATAAAACATTCACATGACCCTATCATAATCGACGATATCGAAGCTCGGGGTCTTCCACTCTCTAATGGGGCTAGGCGGAGGAGGAGGCCGGGGCGAAGGGAATGGGAGGGAGGGTGTCGAGGGTGGAGGTCAGGGTGGAGGGTTGGTGTTTGCTGGAGGAGGAAAACAAGGAGTGGTGTGGAGTATAGGAGAAGATGTGTGCAGAGGGAAGATCTCTGCAACTAGAGTTACAACAGAGGTGCTGTAAATTTTTTTATTTTTTTGTGATTTTGGTTCCAAAATTCAACTTTATTTATTTCTTCTTAGGTTAGTTCTCTACATACCCTCTAAATTTCACTCAAATACGAGCTTATTTGATATTTTATCTCAATAATCAAACATTCGGTCAAGATTGAAGCAATTTAAATTCCATTTCAAAAAGACATGAATCTTAAACCATTAAGATAAAATAGCAAACATGCTCTGATTTGAGTGGATTTTGGAGGATGTGCAGAGAATTAATCTAGTATTCAATCCATAAGATTGGATTTCAGAATCAAAATAAGAAAAATAAAGAGGTTTACACCACCTCAGTTGTAACGAAACTCTTCCTGTGTTGAGAATAGATCACAAAGGATCCGAAGCACTTCCAGATCCATTTTTGGATTTTTTATATTAATGCACCAATGAGATTCTACACACATATACACTCTTAAGTCAACACTCATTAATAATGGGATGGATGACAACTAATTTGAGGGGCATAACTGATATTGTTCTAAGAAGGTAGGGGTATACTTATTATTGCAAAAAAGTGACATAATTGATAAAAAACCTTACAAAATAATATCTGCTTCTTTTTTGTTACATTGCAGAAGATAAAATTCATATATGAGATTTTGGTACATAGATGATGCCCGTTTTAAAATGTGTATTCTACTGAAAAAGATTGGGTACATTGTATAAATGATCCTAACATTGGGAATGACTTTCAAATATTGTCCCTTTAATAGAATATCACTTTGTTCATGGCATTCTATTTTTTTATTAAATGACTAAATTAAATTTATGGATATGATTATATAATTTATAGTTTTGACAACTTGTGCCTGCTTACGTATAAGCCATCAATTATTCTGAGAGATGACAGATTTCCAAGATTTGAAGACTTATAACAATAACAATGAGATACAACTAATTTATGCATTTTTTTAAAATCTCGAATCATATAAAAAATATTCACACGATTATTTTTGTCATTTATAAAAAAAACAAAACTTATTTACAAAATTTGGTATTTAACTTGAACTTTGGAGTCTTTGAGTAATTTTATAATAAAAGTCTGGGTGGTTGAAGGAGCACCGACCCTGAAGAACATAATTCAATTATACTAATATGCCATTTGTCTCTGTAAGAATATTTCAAATTTATAATGGGATAATTACATCCATAACCCTGAGTAATTCCTCAATCTCAATCATAACCTTACGTAATCGCGAATTACATGAGGAACCCTGAGTAATGCTTAACCTTTACACGACATGACCCTGTGTCAACTTCCGTTTCGAATTTCCGTTAACTCAGATGGAAAAGGTTAGATATGGACAATTTTGCCCTTCAAGACTTTTTATATTTATAAATTGATGCCCTTGGAAGCCTGGAAGGCCCACACCCATCGGAGCTCCAACCCCCGCCCGCCCGAGCCCCGACCCTCCTCTCGCCCGCCCGAGCCCCAACCTTCTTCACCCTTTCCTCCTCCCTGTCGACCACTTCCTCCTCCCCCTTCCTCTCCGTCCACCACCACCCTGGCTCACGGCCTGAAATCCTCTCGCTCCTGCAGCCTCCCGACGCACGGCCTAGAACTCTCCCGCTCCTGCAAGCGCGGCTCACGGCCTGGAACCTCCCCGCCCCTCCCCCCCCACTGCAAGCCCGGGCGGTGGGGCGGCGTAGTTTTAGGCGCGCACGAGCGGCACGGATCGAATCTGGTTGCTCCGATTCTGATCGGACGTCGTTGACTGTTTCTTTAAGAACACAGATGAAGGTGGGGAATCGGAAGTATTCGGATGCTGCGGGCTTGAATGGATTCTCTGGGCGGTGTTGGAGCGTTGTGACCAATCGTGAAGGGATAAATTCCAGATGATCTTCTGGCTTTAATAACTTTTCAAAGATTTTCAGTTAAGATGCAGCGGCACTTGTATGAAGGTTCCTCGATCAGACTTCGTGCGTGAAGGAGCAATGATCAGATTTGGAAGATGTTGCCGTTTCTCTTTATCTGTAGGTGCTCTTCTTCGCACTCGACGATTAAGATCGGCTGATGAAGAGGAAAGTTCCAGGCTGTAGATTCGTCTTCGTCTCGAGTCCTCTGGTTTTAATCACGCATGCAGATGACTTTGAAGATGTTCGAGCGCGACGGAAGTCTAGAATGTTGATGCGGTTGCTTCAGATTTTATGCATTTTATTCAGTGATTCCAACCGCATATGATGGAGATTCAGTCGATTCTCAGACGAATCGATTCCAGTTGATCTCAATTCCTCTCCACTACCCCGTATTCATGATATGTGATACTCAATTGCAGAACATGAGCTCCAGTTTGAGGCTTCGTTGCTTCTTCATGGCTTCATTTCGTATATTAGTCTTCAGATGTGGTCGTAGGAGCCACAAAAACTCGTGTTGCTCTGATTCTATCAGAATAAACCTCCGAATAATCTACGATCCTGCTTCATGGCCTGCAAAAAATATATATCTGAACCCCTCCCCCCCGCGCGCCGCCTGGGAACCCCTCCCCCCCCGCGCGCCTCCTGGGAACCCCTCCCATCCCCCGCGCACACCAGCTGGAAACCTCCCCTCCCCCCACGCCGAATCGCCGCCAGGGAACCCCTCCTCCCGCGCGCCGCCTGGGAACCCCTCCTCCCCCCGCGCCGACTCGCCGCCAGGGAACCCCTCTACCCGCGCGCCGCCTGGGAACCCCTCCCACCCCCCGCGCACACCAGCTGGGAACCTCCCTTCCCCCCGCGCCGACTCACCGCCTGGGAACCCCTCCCCTGCGCGCCGCCTGGGAACACCTCCCACCCCCCGCACACGCCACCTGGGAACCTCCCCTTCCCCTGCGCCGACTCGCCGATGGTCGGGCTCAGAGCCCCCAACCTCCAGTGTCCGTGAGCTCCGATGAAGTTCTCGCCAGAGAGCTCCAACGAAGCATCCAGCACCGGCTCGACGAATCTTCCGTCGTTTATTTATTTATCTTTTTCTTTTTTTTTCCATTTTAGCTAATCCTAGCCGTTAGATCATAGATTAGTTAGATTAACTCACTCATATGCTTGAGTTAACGTATCAAACTAACGGAGGATTATGGGTGTGAGACGGAGTAACTATTCAGGGTTTCCCATGTAATTACCGATTATGCAGGGTTATGATTGAGATTGAGGAATTGCTCAGGGTTATGAGTGTAATTATTCCATTTATAATTAACTAGTGCACACCACATGCAAAACACGAGAAGTATCATTTTATCGATAACATCTACAATGATCGAATTATTATTTGTTGTAAACCATCCGATAAAACTTTTTACTAATAATATTTATAAGCGTATTGATCTCTGATCGCAAGCAAATAAAAGGTCGTAACATTAATGTACCTCACTCTTCTGGAAGGTAAGGGCCAAAGCCTCCAAAGAAGGTTCTTTCACAGAAGGAAAGCAAGAAAGCTGATCTCAATCTCTTGGCTTCGGTGCATAGCAAGTCCCTTGATATCCTTCCTGTTTCCAATATGGTTAATCTTTACGTACTTGAGATGCTCTTGAAGGATCTCTTCCGCCGATAGATCCGAGTGGGATACCTGAGTTGGGAATATCCTACCTACAAAAGAGCCAAGAAGAGAGATGAATTTGACAGGATTGATATAAATCATCATCATTACATAGGTAACTATTCATTGATTTTTTGGAGATTGTATCAACAATTTATCAATCTTCCCGACAACATACACGATTGTCAATCAGGGTGTCGTGGATGTTTACAATAAGCCTTTTCAATCCACTAGAGTGTCACAGGATGTAATCGATCACAGTGAATTCCCATTTTTTGAAAATGATTCTTAATTCCAAAGTGGTCGCTTGAAAAGATAACGCGAGTGGCAGACCTGGACCTCAAGAACAAATAAAAGCCGTATAGAAATCGTTGGATGATTATTTTTTCCTGTTGATTAGCAAGCATTAGGTATTATATATATCGTCTTGAAGTAAGAGCATGTATTACTTTTATTTTTGAGAAGTAGATGTTATGGATGCTTCTTTGGAGCAATAGAATGTTGGTTATATAATATATAATGCTATGAAGATATATGTCTCTAAGAATGGAATATCTTACTTTGTTATTTGTTTATTTAGCTAGAAGAATGGTCTGCATTTAATTTCAAGTAGTACTTAAATGCAATTAGAATGTTAGCATGTTTGTGCATATAATTTTAGATTATCTTTCATATGCATGTAATGGTTACAATAATTTCTTTCAAGTAGTACTTAATTGTAATTAGGATGCTAACATGTTCATGCATATAGTTTTAGATTGTCTTTCAAATAGTAGGCACCCCGTGCTAAAGCACATGAAAGTTATCTTTCAAAAAATGTCGAGGCGATGGCCATCATCAATTATAACCCCTTGCGATGTACGCAAGAAGATACAACACTTGCTCTATATGCAATCAGATCTGCTGCAACCCTCACACTCATATCTCCTCTACCACATGCACCATCTCACACCATTTCCTTGATCAAGCACCAACAAAAGCACTCAACAAGTTGATGTGGGCAAAGAACAAACTTTTAAAAAATACCTACTCTATATAAAATGGTAATTTGCAATAAAAACAATACCTACTCTATAAATATTGGTTCCTAACCTTTACCTTATTATTTGATATAAAAAATGAAACCTTGATCCTGAAGAGGTTCTTGATCCTTCACAAACTATGTGACGTCCGTGCGTGCATGGATGTGTAGGGATGAAAACAATCGAATACATATGCGAATATATATTATCATATAATTATCTTTTTTAAAATAAGAATACGAATGCAAATACGAATATTGATGAATATGAAAATTTGTTATCATATCTTTAAAAATGAATACAAATGTAAAATGAATATGAATTATAACAGAAATATTTATATATTCACTTAAATATGCATGTTTAGGACGGTTCAACATAAATAGATATATCAGATATGAACCGGATATTTGGTCTAGTGGTAGAGCAGTGGCTCCCACAGTGGACAGACCAAGGTTCGAGTCCCACTGCCCTTACTTTCTACCAGAAAAAAATGGTACTGAAAGAAGGGCGGGTTAGGGTTTGATCTAAAAAAAAAAGATATATCAGATATATTCATTTCACAATAATTATATCAATAATGGTGAACGCAATCATAAAGTGTTGTTATGCACAATTATAAATAAATATATTACTACACTTATGTACGAAAATGAATATACAAACATAAATACGAATATTAGCAAATGTCAAAGTGATATTCATATCCACATCCAATTTAAAATGAGTACGAATATGAATGTCAAAAGATGTATAAAACAAAGACGAATACGATAGCGGATCATATACGAATATATTCAATTTCGTTTTCATCCCTGAGGGTGTGTGTGTGGGTGTGGGTGATGTGTGTGTTGTGTAGCGTGCGTAGGGTATGTTCATAGCGTATGTGGCCCTTGAAAACACTCAGATGACTTACTGAGAAATGACCTCCAAGTTGTAGAACCCTCCTAATTAGAAGGCCACGATTGTCCTCATTGATAGATCTACAAAACTCAACCCACACCATCAGGAGGTAATCACTGCCATTTCTATACCAGACCTCAACACATCTCATTTTCGTAGGGATGACTACTATGAATGGATTGATCCACCACCTTATAAAAGTACATCTAACCTTTTCTTTACCTTTTTTTAATAGTAGGCCCAGTAATTTCGAAGGTCTTGAGCATCTCCCTTGGGATTCGAATCCAAATCCTTTAAAGTGTAGGAACATTGCACTGCACTACCTTAATCTCGAGTGTAAACATCAACATAAAATAAAGCAGGCCAAGAGAATAACATCGACTTCATAATGAGCATCCAACATGGAAATACATAAGTAAGGGCTTCAAAGAGGTTGTCTCCATCCTCCCTTGTAGGTAAAAAAATCGTATCATTCGTGTGACCAATGACTCGAATTTTGCAAGGGTCTAAAATAATATCCTCACGGAAGCGAAGATATAGTGTCGCTGAGGCAAACCACTAACAAAGCCCAAGGTCAATCAACAATCAACCCACACGATGAAAAAATCAAGCAAAGCAAACAAGTATGAATCAAAACTTATATACCCTACAAATAGATGTATAGTGGACAAGCATAGTAGGGGTTGGACATAGGAAACAACTGAGGATAGACAATCAAAAATTGGCCAAGAAAGGCAATAAAATGATTTTGGGTATTTTGGATTTTTGATGTTTGTTGGTTTTTAATATTGCATATTTTATTGATTATAATTTTATATTATATTATTTATTTTTTTATATTTTCTGATTTTTAATTTATTTTCATTTTAAATATATAATATAAAATATATAAAACTACATAAGCAATATAAGGTAATGCAATTATAAATACTACCAAAAATATCAAAAATATAGAAATAAAATATTTTAGGGTTTCATATAAATTTTTACGGTTTTTATGATTTTTGTGAAATTTTGCTAATTTTTATATATTTTAAATTCAAAAGTATCCCAAAAACATGGATTAAATATATAAGCTGAATTGATTTGGAGACTAAAAACAACAAAAAGTGTCCAAAATATTCCAAATCAAATTTAATATATAGTAAATAGTATAAAGAAAATTAGAAAAAAATGAATATTTTTAGAGTTTTTAGAGATTTTTTGATATTTTATAAGGGATTTTGGTGCTTTTTAAGTTTTAGTCCATTTTCTTTTTCTATTTTAATGGTTTTTGATCCGGAGTTAGAAAATACGATATTAAACAAAATCTATTTTTGGAGAATTTTTCAAAATGTTTTTTATATTGTTAGGGGTTTTTACTACAAAGGGAATAATAGGCTGGTTTTGAAATTTTAAATAGAAAATAAACTCAAAATACACAACAAAAAATATATGTGATATAAATATATGTCAGGTATTTAAGGTAATTTTCCACGTTTTTCATCAACTAGGAGCTATTTTTCACAAAATAAAAACTATTAAAAGAAAATAGATTCTGAGAGGGGCATTTTTTGCAAATATTTAAAGTTCTGAACTAAAACCGAATACCTAAAAAAGAAATCTACGGGTTAACATACAATTTTTCTAAAAAGAATTAATATTACATAACCGACGGGGTATTTTTGCAATTTAGTACAAAGACGAGGGTCCAGATGCAAATTTTCCACAAAATATTACACTACATATGCAAATTAATGGACTGAAATGAAATAACAAAAACCTAGGGGTCCAGATGTAAAATACCACATCCCCTCATGCGCACTGATACATGAGGTGGCGTGGAATGTACCTAATTTCAAATATGGGAAGTACATGGGTTGATATGCAAAATATTCAAAATAAATTACACTACAGAAAAATGTTTATAGACTAGAATTAAAAACAAAAAGCACGAGGGGTTCAATACAAAATACCCCTAATCACTCTCTGAACGATAGCTCTAGACGCTCCACTTGCCATGTGACACGCATCTGACGACTGATACCCCTTCGTGCTTCAACGACGTAGATTAGATCCCCGTCCAAGATCTGGAGGCTGAGGCTCGAAGCATCAGACGGTAGCTGTAGCATCTGGAGTTTTGTTCTTGGTCTAACGGTGGCAAAGTTCAGTGGAAGAAGACTTAAGAACCGTGGGTCGATGAACTTCGATCAGCTCCTCCTCGCAACTCCGGATACCTAGAGCTTTCGCAACAGGTGCAAAATTGAGATGTTGCTCCCCTACCACTATTGGAACAATCAGCAAGGTCTGGTGCTTAATAATTGAGCCCCAGAAGTTGAGGGTATCCGGAGCTTCTTCCCTACCTCGAAATCCTCTAGGGGGAGGCTCTTTTGCTCCATTACATGCAGGATTATGTTTACGACAAAAATACGTAGCTCTAAGGAGCTTCAAGGGTCAGAATGGATGCACAGATGGTTCGGATGGGGGTCTCCAATGCACGACAGAGGAGGAAGACCCGATCTCCAGATTGGAGCAAGATTTGGGTGGATGCTGATGAGCACGACATAGAGAAACTGAAGGGGGGAAGAATGAAGGTGTATGCCATGTCGAAGAACATGCAAAGGACATTGGAGAGCTGGTCAGAGCAGAGCTCTAGCGAACTACATGCGGAGGGTTTTACGCTAAATGAGATGAAATCAATAAAAATAGAGCACATTTACTCTACCACTATTATAGGAAATAAAAAACTTGGGGAAAAGAGAAGCTACCAATCTGAAACCGAAGCGGGGAGAACTCATGACGGAGCTAGCGGCGATGACTCGGATCACCTCAATTTTACACCGGATCAGAGCCCTGAAAGGCCGAGTCGCTTCCTACTGTCACTAGGAAGGATGCTTGAAGTTTAAGTTTAGGGTTTATCAACAGAAGAAGGATAAAAAAGCAAAGGATGCCCATAGGAGATACTATATAGAAGTCTACTTCATCGAGTAGTTGTGCTCGATTTAGAGGTACGTCTACCATGGAATCATCTGGGTGTGAACACTCAATGATCAAGGAGTAAAAGCCAAGCACAGTCAAGCTGAATAGGTGCAAGATTTGGGTTGAAAAATCCAAGAAAGATGGGCTCAACAAGAGTCTGATATGGCTAGACTGGAAGATGGACAATTGACTTTGGGTCAACTATCGCAGGGCTGCCATTGGTCCACCTAAGCCAGTACACGATAGAGCAATTTTGAAATTCAAAATTAATTCAAAACAAATTAGTAAATGATTTTATGAATTTTTGGTTAAAACATAAAAAATGTTTAATATTTTATGTAATATTTTAATGCTATTTTGATGAATTTGTAAGTGCACAGATTAATATTTATCTGTTGTAGCACGTGCACTTAGCGGATCATGCAAAATCGAGAAGAATCTCAGTGACGAGGTTCTCAGCTTGAATTTATAAACCTGGGAAGTCAATGGTTAAATACAAGGACACACACAATAATACAACTATTTAGATTTGATGTATCTAGGTTAAGTGATCACTAACTTATCTAGGTCAAAACAAAGAAACACAACATTACAGGTGAGCAATGATGGATAATACACATCACAAATGCATGCATGAGATAAATTAGTTTTGAAAATATTTCAATGCATGTTAGAAAATAATGATAAATGAATAGAATGAGCATATACGAACACATGCATTTCATCACATTATGATGCCCTGAATGATTGGTTAAACTTAAGAAAATATCTAATTTAAATCTAAGTTAAATTTAACAATTCAATATTGTGTCAAATTTCATCTATTAAGCATGGAAGCATGATATAGATTCTGACAAACTAATCCTTCTTTTATTGTTTAATCAAGATTAAAATTATATCATATCAAAGAAAATTAACAGAGGATCAAAATGCCACTGAAATTACTTTATTTGGATATAAAATGCTCAAGTTATTTTAGTTTAAGTTCAGGGGCATAAATGTGATAAAAATATGAGAAAACTTAGCACAAAGTTGTCATATAGGTCCCTATAGGAACTAAATAGTAATTATGCAAAAACATCCCTTGAACACGTGGTCTCTTCATAAATTCAAGGGCCAATTTTTCATAATTACTATTTAGTCCCAGTAGATGTGCAATTTACCCAGATCCAAATGTGTCGAACACGTGCGGCCAGGCTCCGCTGGAAAGCAGTGGCTCGGGCCACTTATCAGCGCCTGATGCTTTAGTTGGAGGCTCAAAAATCTAGGGGATGTAGGCACGGAAACACGAGGGTTGAAATTGGGTCATTAGATCGTGCCCCATTTGGCATGATCCTACGACATTTGTTTCATCTTCTTGGAAGAACACCGCCATGTGCAATAGCTACGAGACTAGGCTCCGACAAGAGCACCATTTCTCTGTCGTGCCCCTGAGGAGTCTCTAAAGGTTGGTGAAATCTATATAAAGTACACGAGTAAAGAGCGAAGTCGGTGAAGGTCCTCGAGTAGCTTGAAGACGATGATGATTAAGATCAGTCAGGAACAAAGCTCCAGATCGGAGCCCACCTTCTTTTTTCGACCATTGAAGGCAATTTCACCTGCAAGAGTTAGTACTACATAGCCGAAGCATATGCAAGTGGGTGCGTGCGATCTTGAAAGAAGCAAAGGGCTGGTTTGGGTGAAGAAGGGGAAGCTCTAGTTGGTTCTTCCTTCATGGATGAAGGAGAAGGTTCTTTGAAGTGGTAGAGATGAAAGAATGAGATATATGGAGGACATGACCTCTTGCGTGGAGGATTTATCCATGGTGAAGGCCAGAAACACCTTATTTTGAGGGATGGGTATATGTACAACTGGGGAGAAATCCATGAAAATGAGAAAATAAATCAAAAACCTAAGCTACATGAATCTCAAAGATGACGCGGATGGAGGATATGCTTGTGCTAGAGATCCTAGAATATCTCTGGGTCTTCACCTAACAAGGACGACGAGCCTCAAAGCTCGGTCGGCCAAGGAGATGGCCGTGGCATGGCTCTTCTACCATGGGTCATCACTGAAGACATCTCGTCGCTATCCATAAGCTCCTTGTGGAGGCACCACGTGTCCCAATAGAATTAAAGATAATTACATAAATGTGAATTTTTTTAAGAAGAATTAGTTAGAGGAAGAATTAGAAAAAACTCAAAACATGAAAGTTATAGATCTAAAATGAGATCTACACCTTTCATGTGGAAGTCAAAGAGATCAAAGGCAATTTGTACATAGATAAAAATTAAATTCAAACTAAAACAATGTAAATAAATTTTCTTTTATTTTTATTTTGTTTATTTTTGATTTTGTTTATTTTAGTTTATGTTAATTTATTTATTTACAATATTTTACTAATTTTTGTTTTATTTTTAATAAATAAGGAATACATAGATAATAACACATTATTAGGGTTAAATAATATAGTGAAATTAAGTTTAGTTATTTACAACACAATAATGAGTAATTAGTTTTAATAGTTATTGAATCTTTGTGATTAACTTAAATAAAGGAGATAATGTGAATATTTAATCATGATAAATATGAGATTTATCATCCCCCTATACTTAAGCTAAGCTCATGCTCGAGCTAGTCAATAAATATTTGGTTAGATTAATTAGCAAATTCCCTGACTTGTGTACGTGATTATACAAGGTTCGATTTGATATATAAAACTAGGTTTTAGAAATCCGAAAACTCTAAGTTGATACAAGTATTAATCAAAAGGAATTCAACTCCTCTAATTGCTAGACTCTCAATGTACATAAATATATAAGTATTACTTAGTGTTGACTGCACCATGAGAGTAGATTCTAGATTTCGCCAAAGGTTCCAATCTCAGAAGCTCTCCCAAGGACCCATCTCTCAACTCTAGGGAAGAAATCTAGTCTTGCTTTACTTCACCATCTCTTTAGTTCATCAGATTTCAAAGGTATAGATGGAAGGCTAGATTATGGAGGATATAGTATTGTGTACTTATTTTCTCTTCCTCCCATTCGATAGGATTCTCTCAAGTTCCAATACTCGACACACTTGTAAATTTTTAATGTCAATCAGTGTGTCCGTCAAAAGAGATTGAGCCTTCTGAACTTTTTTCTTGGGAATATACCTGGGTCGTATTTTTAAAGTATCTAATATACTTGCACCCAAACTTGTAGTGCTAACAATGTAGAGCCCTTTTTGAGGTATCAGCCCGACTCATAAAATCCTAATGATTTGGTCCAAGTGGACACTTAAAGGTTGTTGGGAGTACTCACCTTAAGTGTAAGCTCATATGATGTAACTTTGTAATGTGACGAGCTTTTCATAATCATTTTTATCATCATCATTTTCATTTTTTGTGGGGGGACTTCCCTTCTTTTTGGCTAGCTCCACTGCTTTTACCAAGGATTGTGCACACTGATCAAATTATTAATTTATGTCATCACACCCTGACACTTTAGGTCAAAGTCAAGAGATAGCATGAGAACCATGTCCCATACTGGCTACAATGCTGACACTCAGGTTTCATGAAGCCATCATTAATTTTATCCCATCCTCGAGCATCATATAGATCAAGCCCAAATTCAAGCCTCAAATCCCAATCCCTCAAGTGATACCTCGACTCATCTAAATCATGAATGCAATCGTGTATGTGAGTGATAGTCAAATTATTTTGAGGGAGATTAAGCATGCAATATAGCACACATATCTTCTAACTAGGGAAGTGTGAATTTTAAGTCCAAAACCCTAATGACTAAGACATGATAACTTCAAGTCTATGGACTACTTAAATTGAGTGTTAAAGGCCATCTCAAGCCTTGATTGCATAGTGGAAGTGTCAGGGAAAACACTAACTAATAAGTTAGTAAGTTAGTTATTTACACAAGAATTAAGGAATTATTATCTTTATTTGACAAGAACAAGAGAATGGGTACCCTTGACAAGACAAAGAGAGACACACAAAGAACAACATTATGATACCCAATCACAACATTACAAACTTTAGCTCCTTAAAAATAAAGATTGGATCTTTGAGGTTTAAAATCATAGGCCGCCTTATGTTTCAACTTCTTATTCCTAATAGAGAACACTTCAAAATCCGAATAAAAATGATCTTCATTGATTTGGAATTTCAACCTTTTAGAATGATAGCATTCTTCTTCAAAAGTGATATCCATATCTACATAGGAAGCCTCAAAATTCTTCACAATTATGGGAAGACAAATCAAACCTTGAAATCATGCAATAGAATTTTAAGTTTTCCTAAGTAGAGAAAAACTAGACACAGAAGGATGACCCAACTTACAAGAAAGGTAAGAATCCAAGAACTTAATATCCTCAATAAAAGGTAAGGGTATCTATTTAACCTGAAAATCGAGTGGTCGTATGTTCCACACGAGACAGGAACACAGTCGTTGAGGTGACCAACAAGAAATCCGGATTCAAACAACAATTAAAACACAATTTATGATCAAGCAATGAAAATAAATGTGGAGTTAAAATTTATTTTATTTACCTCTACAAAATGTGTATATTGTGTGCAAGTATGTAGAGTGTCGAATACATGAGCAAACTAGATAGATCTCGAAAATTAATGCACAAAAAATGATTGTGAAATCTTTGTCTGCATTTCTTTTGTGGGCTTTTATTTTTATATTTTTATATTTTATTTTTGTTTTATATTTTGTATTTTTTTTAAATTTTCTATTTTTATACTTTCTTTTTATACTTTTATATTTTATTTTCTTTTAAAATATAAAATACAACTGTATATAAAGTATATATACAATGTAAGCTAATATAGACATAAATATAACTAAAAATGCTCAAAATTCGAAAAATAAAATATTTTTGGGTTTTAATTTAGTTTTTACTATTTTGTATTTCTTAGAAAATTTTGTTAATTTTTATATATTTTAAAATTTAAAAATACCCTAAATCAAGGTTTTATTTATATGCTAAATTAAAAATAAGAAAAAATAACAAAATAGAACCAAAATCCTTCAAATAAATTTTAATTGATAGATATTAATATAAATAAACATATAAAATAGAAAACAAGATTTTTTGATTTTTCTGGGAATTTTACGAATCTAAAGGTTTTTTGGGTTTTTCAATTTTTAAGAGTTTTCTTTTGTAATTTTTATAGATTTTTGGTATGGATTTGTTAAATAGCTAAATAAACAAGAAAACTATTTTTTTCCTAAAGCGTAAATGCTCATCTTTCCTCCAGCTCTCTACATGCAAAGATGCCAATCAGAATTGAAACCTATTTAAGGTATTCCTTAAATTCATCTGAGAGATACTTGCCACCTCGGTCATATCAAATCTGTTTAATATTCATATCAGTTTGGTTCTCAACCATAGCCATGAAATGAACATTTCAAAGGTTTCAGATTTATGACGTAGTAGGAAGATAAACTCGTATCACGAATGGTCATCGATAAACATCAAATAATATCGATTCCATTTCGTGTCGCAGTGCTGAAGGGACCACATACATTTGTATGTTTTAGGTCAGCAATACCTTCGCATCGTGTAACCTTGTTATGAAAAGACGTTCTGGTCATTTTACCTCGAATACAATGTTTGCAGGTAGGCAAAAATTGAACATGTAGGAAATCTAAAGATACATCCTTTAACAATTTATTGATTCTATCAACAGATAAATGACCAAGCCTTTGATGTCAAATAACATTTGAAAGATTTCCATCCTCCCTAGTTCTTTTGGGGTTTTTATCAGTGGCAGTAACACTCATGATATTTTTATTAATGCACAATTCATAGAGTCCACCGGAAGTCAAAACACCATCCGCAATATATTTATCCTAATGATTTACAAAAAGTTTATTATAGAAAAAAAATGAATATCCATTTCTAACACGCTTAGACACAGATATAAGGTTCTGCCTGACTCGTCTCTCTTCTTTCATCTTCAGATCTCTTTTCTTCTTTTCCTTTTCATCTTTCTTTTTCTACTGAAAAGGGTGTCGCCCCCTTTTGTCAGTCTTCTATGTTTAGGACGTACTTTGTCCTAAGTATAGGGGGTGTGCACCTCGAGTTTTGTCATTCTTCGATCCTCTCCACTGTCTCCTCTTCTTATCTATACTTAAGGATATCTTACCCTAAGTATAGGGGGAGATAGTCTAAGTACGATCGGTTCATTCCCACCCTTGACCCTCCATGCCCTGTGTACAGTCTGCTGTACTTAGGATTATTTGATCCTAAGTATAGGGGGGATGGTCAACTTCTCATTTGTTCATTCATTCCCAATTCGTTTATTCATTAGACTTTTCTACACTCAGTACGAGTTATGTCTTCTCTTTTTCTCTGTGATCTATGAGGACATAACTCAAGCTAAGTATAGGGGGGTCGTATCTACTCCATATATACTTTAGCCATAACTCATACTTTTGTATTTTTTAAATACTAATTATGGATAAAAATACAATTAAATTTATTAAAATCACTTAATAAAAAGGTGCATATTATTCTTCAAATTCTTATTACTTATTGATTAATAAATCAGGTAAAAATATTTTTTGCAAAATGTGTGAAAAATAGTTTGAAAATCTTTTGAAAACTATTTGGAAAACATTTGTTTAATATTTTCAACCTTTGTAAAAACATTTTGTTTGTAAAAATTTATTTTCTTTGTATGAAATAAAAATATTTGAAAATCAACTTGCAAATGGTTTGAAAAATGGTTGCAAAAATATTTTGAAAAATTTATATATTGTTTGAAACCTTTGCAAAATAAGTTTCAAATATGTGTACATGCTTATAAAAATTATTTGTAAAAACTATTTTGGACTATAGTTTTCAGAAGTTGTTTGTAAAATGATTTTTTAAGTTTGAGGAATACACCATACTAAACTTCTTTATATATTTCTATAAATTGACCACTTACCCCTTGTAAATTCTTAAAACCGAACTCTTATAATTGTAAGATGTATCCCTGTGCAATAATTGTACTTCGTTTTTATCCAAATCTTTTGTATTAAAAAATCATAAAAACATTTGCAAAAATAATAATACAAAAAACATTTGTAAAATGTTTTTGAAAAATACAAAAAATAAATGTGCATCATCTTTTTTAAAAATTCATAAAAAGTTCAAATCCTAGAAAAATTGCATCACAAAAATATTTTATGGATTCTGCATAGCATTAGCATTTTTTGGATTGAGTTTGATAATTGAATGAGTCTAAGTAACATCCGAAGATTGGAGCTTGGTTCGATCTTAAATCTACCTAATAACTAGAACTTTATAGGAGCTGGAATTGAGGTACTTCAGGTCTAGTTGACTTAATTCTTTGAGGGTCACAAGACTTGGTTCAATGGGTTCTTGACTGTTGAAGTAGAGTATTTCGGAACACACACACACAACTCTTGTTGATAATGACCTAACTTGGACACCTGCACCTTTCACTTGGCTCAACTCAGTTGGAGTGGTGAGGGGATTGGATTTGTCGATATGAGACGCACACAAGTGGAAACATTTGTCCTCGTCTAGGGAGGGAAGTGCACCCAAACCCATCCAGTGACAATGATGTCTAAAGACATGAGAGTGTGGTTTGAAATAATGCTTAAAAAGAGGGATAGTCTACTGGCTCAAGAGGAAAAACTCCTTATGTAAATGCTGCTATAAATAGTATTAAAAAAAGCAAAAAATCCAAGTGGACATTCATGATTGAAAACAAAATGCATGCCAGAGTATACATATTTGTATTGTCAATAAGCAAGCTTGATCTTCAAAGTCAAATCATGTGAGCCTGCTGCTGGATGACTTGACTACACTGGTCTTGCATCCTAGGATAGGTAGCTACACTGGCTACCGTCCATTCTTCTCTTCACCCCTCCTCTTGAGCTGGTTGCCACTTGAACTTAGAAGGGAATACCCTGCTCCTCGAGGAAGGATTTTCTGGATTGGGAAGTCACTAGGTTGTCATACTGGAGAAGTCAGTCTCTTTGTCATTTTAGTTGTGGAGAGCCACTATCACATGCACTGTACGAGTCAGATTCATAGTCATAAGGGTTTGCATATGAGTTGATGTATTCTGACCTAGCTATTGAGGAGACTTGAGCAGAGTTTTATGATTCTCGAAGGCTATTGGATTTCAAATCCTATTCCCATTAAGGATCCGCTCGCATTAAATTTCCAAAAGTCCGACTTAAGCTCCAAACTTTGATTTTGTGAAGACAAGTTTGATGATTGAACTTAATCAATTTTCTTCATTTTCTTTTCTTTGTTTTAATTTTCTGCACTTATTTCACAAGTGTTTGCTAGGGACTAGCAAAGGCAAGTATAGGAGGTGATGAATCTTCATTTCATCACCTTTATTCTATCATTTTGGCCTTAAAAACCCTAGTAAATGTAGTAAACACCCTTAATTTGCATAAATTAGCATTCATGCATTTGTGTATAAATTTTGTATAGAATATTGTTTTTAATGTCAAAATTATAGAATAAAGGAAATAAAAGAAAAATAATAAAATATTGAAGATATTTTATGATCCTAAACCCCGAGACCTAGGCATCTTGATGACTAGGTCGACAAGGAATAAAGTGGGGGGAGATAAGGGTCCAAAATACAATAAAAATCCATTTTATTTATTCATTTTTGGTACCCATTTTTATTATCACTTTTTATACCTCAAATAAAGAAACTTTGTACATGAAAGTCGTAGTCAATAAAATATAGAAAAATACAAAATCGAGTTTACACAAATATAATATACAGAATAAAAGATACAATCTAAATTAGATTCCAAAATCTCAACATCCCAGACTTATATCTCTCAAATAAAAACTCAAAATTTATGAAAATCACCTTTAATGTATATAACTTTCAATAAGATATTTAATGATGGTGGTTTCATATTTTTTGGAGTTAAGATGTGAAAGTTAGGTTTTGGACTCCTATTGAATAACATACCCGAATAAAATATGCATTTTATTTATTCTTTATTATTTTTATAATTTTATATTTTTATAATTTATAAATGTTATTTATAATATATGTAAATATTAAAACAAGAATAAAACAATAACGAAAACACTAACATAAAATATTTATATAAAATACATAGGTAAATTACATACATATATATACCTTTATCAATAATACACCTATTTATTTAAGTGTATATATTATATTAGAAAATTTAATAGAAATATATTTTAATATATAAAATCAGTTATAAATATATAAAATAATAAACTAAAATAAAAAATAAAAAATAAAATAGCCAAACTATAGATAAATATACCTATATATAACCCTAAAAATTAACTACTAATAAATAACAACAAAAAAATAAATAAAAATCATAATAAAATACTTTATAAAATAATAAATATTTTTATTTTATAACCTAAAATTAATAAATTCATTTATTATTTTTTTTATTGAATTTTTAAATAATTTCTGGAATTTTTCTGGTTGGTCCACTGATGAATCTGTGATTCATCACTCTAAAAGTCGAAAATAGAGCTTAGTCCTCGGGTATTTAGATGCATATTTCCACTTATCTTGCATAATTAACATTCATGCATGCAAGCATAATATCTGCATTTTAGCACTCATATTTGCATTAAATAAGAAGCCAATTTCACTTGTAAATATTCACCTGTATATTAGATAAAATACCTTAATTGTATATATTTTATACTAACTTCAAATACAATAAAACCAGCTCTATTGTGTATATGACTAACACTAATTAAAGAAAAATATCAAAAAAATACTAACTAATAAAATTGACCAATAAAACCCCAATCCAAGTTTGCAACTAGGAACCTTAAAATGCACATATCTCGCTCATACAGTGTCCGATTTAGGTCTACTCACTTCTAGAATAATACACATTCAGAGACCTTCGAAACAAGACTAATTTCATTAAAATGGGATCTCGTATGTAAAACTTGGGTTTTGGGCCTCCTTGTATACTATACATATGTATATTTGTATTCTTGTATTTTTTGTATCACAGTTGACCTCATCTCCAATTTTGATTAACATGAAACTTGTAGATCTCATCAAGATCTACAACTTTCATGTTTTGAGTTTTTCCAAATTCGGGCCCCTTCTCCCTCTAATCCCATTTCTCCTTTCAACCACTCACAGCCGGCCACGTGGCGCCCTCTGATTGCGCCACGCGGCCCGCTCCCTTTAGCCTATCCGTCCGCGCTCTGGATCGTTGGATCTTCATCCAGATCCAACGACACAGTAACTCCCACGTCCGCCTTTATTCCGCACTGTCGGATCGAATCCAGGAGTCCGTACCAACCGCCCCCTCGCGCCTCATCAGATCCGCGCCATGTGGCATCACCTCAACCATCCGATGCTCCCCTGATCCAATGACTCAAACACTTCGCTCCCTCCACCACTCGATCGGTCCCAAAATTCCATCTCAGCCACCCGTCAGCACCGCACCCTCAGCACGCCACGTGGTGCGATGCATGCCCTCCAATATCGCAACAGAGATCAGATCTCAGCCCTTAATCCGCTCCTCCATCTGGACCGTTGGATCACGCGATCCAACAGTCGAGGCATCATCGTCAACCTCTGCACGCCCCGCACCCACGTTCTCCACCGTGCGCAAGGGGTCTCCCCCTTTATATTTTCAGCTCCTCCCCGACCACCTTCTCCTACCACTGACGCCACCACGATGGAGCCCACTCACTCCTCATCCTCGCCAGCTCCCTCGATCTCCACGACAACCCACATTGTCGCTCTACGACCTCCACAAATACCACCTCCCAGCTATCCCTGCTGTCACCCTCGTTCTATAAATCAGCCAGCTCCGGCCACCTCTACCCCCATCCGCCACTACGAGAGGTACCCTAGAGCTTCGAGCCACCCATTGGTGACAACAATTGGGCGTCACATCGAGCGAAGACAGGTCTCCACCTCCAGCGAGATCCACGACGTAGCTACGCCGTACCGCAGCTTCTCCCGATGCTGCACGAGCTCAGATCCTCCTACCGACCTTCGAGCGAAGACCTGGAAGCCTCCCTGGAGCTTCTAACCCCAAGTTGACTCCTCCATTCCTCTCTTGATCTTTTTCTTATTTTTTCCTTTATTTTCTCCGAATTAATTCGCCCTCCACGAGCACCTTCTTGCTCCGCCATCCATCCTTCGAGCTCCACAACGGAGCTTTGATTCTCGCGCTACCCTTAGCTTCAGCCGATTACGCACTTCACCTTCGCCCGACGCCAACTTCTCCACCTGAGCAGAGCTTGACCACCGGCCACCCTCATTGCTCCACTGGGCTCGCATCACACTCCGTCCGACTCCACGGTCAAAACGCGCGCTTCGGCTATCCTCTAATCCCCTGCAGGTACCATCTTTTGATTGGCCGGAGACCTCCCCGATGCTTCTCCGAGCTCCATCACCAGTGACCTCCAGGTCACTTCAGCCTCAGCAAACATCGCCGGAAGCTTCGCCGCCCCTCAACACATCTTCCGAGCCACTCCAGACCCTCCAGCACCCTTTGCCAACGACAGGAGGACGGGGAGGAGCTACGCCAGTTTCACCAGAGCCCAGCCCCCTCTGTCGCAGGGGGGCGGAGGTCTGTTGGAAGAAGACAACCAACCGTTCGATCATCCTGATCGAGCGGCCAGGAGCCATCCACGTTGCCTCCTTCAGTTGCCGTTCGATCATCCTGATCCAACGGTGCTCAGTCGTCCACGTCATTCACTTCATCGAGCTTCAAGGACCGTCGGATCAATCTCGATCCAACGGGTCAAGACACCCCACGAGGCAACAGTTACTCACAGTTGGATCCTCTCTGATCCCACGGTCCAGATCCCTCCACGTAGCCTCGATCCGAGCCTCCTCCCCGACTGCTAGGCTCGGATCTCCCGAAGCTTCTCCGAGCCAGATCCGAACCTCCAAAGCAGCTGAGCCTCGCTCCGAGCCTCACTCCGAGCCTCCGATGTCCACCGAGCCTAGGACACCCCACGTGATTCGCACGTGTGGCCTGGGCAAATTGCATTGAGGCCCCTGAAGGTTTTCAATATTACATTCCAGTCCCTACAAGGCTACACTACGTGGGGAGCACATGATCCGTGGAGAATTTGCATCCACCTCCCTGCATTATAGGTAATTGCATAATAGTCCTTGTCAGCATGTTTTATTTTTAGCAATTTTAATTCCTGTATTGCATTTATACCCCTGTCTTTGCACACATATTTAGCATTCATGTTAATTCATTTTTGAGTTTGAAAAATTGCATTGTATTGCTTACATTGTCCTCCTCATTATGTGACACGTGGAATATTTTTGGAATATCACTAGAATTTTAAATTAATTAATTGGTTCATTTTTGCTATATTTTGCCCAATTTCACCTCTTAATTGATTGTAATTTTTTCGTGGCTCCAAAAATTCCTCAAAAATCATAGTAGAGCTTGGATAATTAACTTTACCTTGCATAAACATTTCATCGTAAGTGCATGCATCTCGAGGCCTAAATAAATCATCTACTGATTTGATTAATTGATTTTTCTTAGGTCCATTTCACATGAAAATTTAGCTTCATTAATTTTCCTGGATTCCTCACACTTAAATCTATCTAGGATAATTTCGATATCTGGAAATAGTGTGATTTGGTATTTATTAAAATTAAATTAGTCAAAAATACCTTGCATTCATTTTTAATTCACAGTTAATTCATTTAGGGTCAGAAAATTCCAAAAAAATTATTGTAGCTCAATTTCACCATATTTCATCATCTGGCCAAGTTTCATAATTTTTGGAATTAATTCGACCATATTTCTGATTTAACTTGTCAGTTGGCCTGATTTTACATGAGTCTTGCATAAAAAAAGTTGAAAAAGACCAAAAATATTCCCTCTGAAAATCAAACATTGGAAATTTGCTAAAAATTGACCTAAGGAGACAACTGCCTCCCTGAGTTCGACCTTGGGCTTGCCCAAGTAAAAAAAATGCTGCTCGGGATTAACTTGCTTTAATTAAAAGTGATTTTTGATCTGCTCTCATTATCCGACTGCAACGAACGATATAAATTAATTTGAACATTAATTTGCTCGAATTAACAAGGGTAGTGGGAAGCATTATTAAAATGGCGCCGTTGCCGGGGAGGCACGGCTTAGGTTAATTTGCAGTGAAATTCTGATCGTTTGAATTTCTATCCCTGGGTAGTCTGACCCCCGGTTTTTCTTTTGAATATTTTCTGTCCTTTAAATTTTGCATTGTTTTCGAGTCGTTCTCTATCTGACCTCAAATTATTTCTGTGCGAGAAACGCTAGGAGTCGAAGATGCTTCGAGGATTCGGCATTTTAATTCTTTGAGAGATTTGAGAGGACTTGTACTTTATTTTTTTCGCATCATTTCCTGTGGTTCCCGATTGGGTTCTCGCGAGTGTAAAGATAGTGGAAACGTGTCTCCGTGTGCTGTGTGGTTTGAATTGTAACTTAGGCTTGCACTAGCGGCTCCTCGAGCTACTTTAGGAATTGCTTGTGCTCGTAAATTTTTAGGACCACACAATACACTTAAAAGACGCACTTAGACCACAGATCTAGTCAAATCAACCTGTTCTTTACTCGCTAATAGAACTGCCTGTCTAGGAGCGGATTTTGTCGTCTGCATTTGCATGTAGTGTAAAGTTTTCAATTCTATTTTACATCCTGCATACAAGCGAAGGGATCACTGTAAGTCTTCTCAACTCAGCATACACATCATCATTTTTCATGCATCGGCTTTTCTCGATTTCCCCTTCTGTTTTTCAAACTTAAATTAAATGGAAATTGGGTCTAGACGTTAGGCGTGCTGTGTGGTTGGACTAACAAGTGAGAACTTAACTTAAAATCGGGACTGCTAACCTTATTGACAAAAAAAATCGATCAAATTGGAAAATTGTTTGCGGGAGACTAATCCCCAACCTTGTTTTCAAGCTGAGTGAGGGTACTTGAGTGTGTGAACACCTTAAGGCAGAACCCAAATCCCCGTCTTCCATATCACGGGCGAACTGATCCTAGCAAATATCATAAGCTTGATACTTTCAGATTCACTGACTAGTACCAAGTAGCCTCCGCCTGTTCGCGGGTAGTCAGGGGTAAACCAACAGTACTTCGCGACAAGTTGCTAGTAACCCTTCGGGGTGAAGTTCCAGCCTTGTCAGCCTCCACCTGCTTGCAGGTAGATAGGGGCATGGTCTTCAAGTCCTCAACTTGGGATAGGAGCGAAGAAAGGAAGGACTGGCGGTATCTTAGGCGACAGGTTAAACAGGGAAGACGCATCCGGCTCTGAGCCGACTTCCCTATAGGCCGCGTAACTCCTTGCTATCTTGCTTGAAAAATCACACTTAAAATTGACAAGATTAATTGGACTCGGTTTCGAGTCCTTCACTGTGTTGAGTGTGAACCCAGGGTCTTGGATTGAATTGTTTACTTCAGGTAGGAGTCAAATCCTATCTTCACTTAGAACTCCTAACTCTTCTCGCCAAATCAAGATGAGTGACTGGGGGGACATCGACTCTTTATTCACAAATCTCTCTTTGAGTCTCCCATGAAACTCCTCTTCACTGGCCCAAGCACAACTTGGACCACCCAAGACTCATGACCCTCTTGAGTTCTGGTTCCCTCACAACCGAGGTGGTTACTCTCAAACCAACCCTTTCATCTCCTCTGAACTTATCGAGGAAGTCCATTCCCTCGGTAAGAATCTCTTCCTTGATTCCTCCTCTAACACAGACCATGTTTCATACCCAGGACTAGAGGACAAGATGCCACCCAAGATGCCACCAGATGAGGACCAGTTGAGACAAATTCTTAATCACCTAGCCACAGCCGAACAACAAAATGCGGATCTCACAGCTAGAATGAGACAGATCGTTGCGGCAGGAGGAATCGACCGACCAATGGTTGATCCTATAACCCAGCAGAGAACGAGATACAAAGTTGGTTGGCACCAGCGGTTCCCGCTGAAGCATTTGAGCTCAAGCCCCACTTCGTTAGCCTGCTACCGAAGTTCAACAACAATGCCCATGAAGAACCATATGCCTTCCTCCGAGACTTCGAGCTGGTTTGCAACAACCATAGCCATCTTAGGGTTGGGCAGGATTACATTCGACTGAAGGCCACCCCTTTCGCCTTAGGAGATAAGGCAGCACATTGGCTGAAGAACTTAGGGGTGAGATGTACAACCTGGATGCAATTCACGGACTTATTTTTGAAGAAGTTCTACCCTCTCAGTAGGACTAACCAAATGAGAACAAAGATCACTAGTTTCTCCCAGGGACCCAGTGAACCATTCCATGATGCCTGGGATAGGTTTAATGACCTAATTCAGAAATGTCCCTGCCACGGCATTTCTAAAACGATCTTAGTCCAGACCTTGTTATGTGGTTTGTCCCCGGAGATGCAGGGGTTAGTAAGTGCCGCCTGCGGAGGAAGTTATCTGAATAAAAGTGAGGATGCTGTATGGAAGATACTAGAACAGATGGCAGAAACTGGCAGGTCGCAGGCCACCACAGGCTATTAGTTGTCTCCCTCAATCCTATCCAACGAGACAACCCGAAGGACTGTAGCGGATCTGACAGAGGACCTCATTCCCAGCATGGGGATGATTGCTGATAAGTTAACCATGGTTGAGCAGATCCACAAGAGGGTCACTGACCTTGAGTCTCTCTCACGTCTACCGAAGCAAGAAGGTATCCAAGATAAAGCTGCCTGCCCCTTTTACACCACCTATACCTGTACATCGAGTCCATCTTGTACAGGAACAGGCACCGGGGCCTCAGAGTGGCTGGTATCAGACTTACACCCAGCAGGACCAACATGCACCCCCACAAGTGGAGACCGGATACGAGGAGCCTCCGTAGGTGTTCGAGATCAACGGGATGTGGTACAACCGTGATCTCGTCGGCAAACAGTCGGGGATGGGGAATGGTCAGCCTCACCGACCTTCCCCAGCTTATCAGGAAACCAGCTCCATCCCAGCACCGCGCTTTGTTCAGTCCAGGCCCGAACAAGGGTACAAGCCTCAGCAACACCAGCACCATCAGCACACATTCCAGCTGGGCCCCTACCATTAGCATCAGCAGTATCGGCATGGCCAGCAGGGCTAGTACAGAACCTCGTCTGCAAGTCAGCATCACCAGCCAGCTCAACCCACCGAATTGGAGTCCCTCACCTTGGCGATCCAGACCCTGTCTGATAGGGTCCAATAGATCCAGAATGACTATATGGATATGAGAACCGATCTGAATCGTGTTTCTCTTATCCAGGATCAACAAATGGCGCCAAAGAACCCGATTCTCTCCCAGGTTCAGGCCAACCCGAACATCCTAAATAAAGGCTAGAACTGACCTCATGATCAGGTATACTATTCAGATAAGTCTTTATCTGAACATGAGATCCTTTCGTATGATAATGTAAATCATATGTCCCTCAGGAGCAGAAGGACCTTGATCGTACCTGATTGGGCACACACTTCGAAGGAAGGAGCCGCCAAGTCTCTACTTGAGGAGAACTTGGAGGCCGAAGAGGAGCAGCACCATCACCACCACCGGCAGAAGAAGAGGACTTCTGGGTCCTCGAAGCAGCAAACCTGCATCAATAGTGAGTCCGACGAAACTGATGAAGAGCCCGCACCTCCATCTGAGGAGGACCGTCCAGAAGAAGCGGAAGATGCATCATCGGTTTCGCCGCAGCATGTTTCTTTTAGTCCTAGTCAGAGTCCGAGTCTGTTTCAGAGTCCGAGTCGTGTACAGAACTCAGTTCCCGCTTTGAATGAAAACATTTCAGTTTCAGAACATGAGTTAGAATCAATATTCCCTTTCCCCTGAGCTCTTACGGGTGGAAAGAAGAATTTCAAAAAAAATCCAAAAAGATGACCCTGAGATGGCAGAGTTCTGCAACAAATATATCAAGGTCACAATACCCTTTGACAAGTACATGGAAATGACTTCTGCATTTCAGAAATACCTTACGGTGAGATGCACACCTACTAGGGTTAGCAGGAAGACCAAAATCCGTGTTGAGAAACACGTTCTGTCAGTAGCCACGACTTGTGCAATAAAGAACTCGTTTCCAAGGAAACGAAGAGACATGGGTGCACATTATGTAGTGAGTCATGTTGATGACATTGCGTTTGCATGCACTCTCCTAGATAACAGCTCCTCAATTAACTTAATGCCTACAGCCCTCTATGAGCAGCTTAATCTCGAACCTCTTAGGAAATCTAGAGCCCTCCTACAGTTCGCTGATAAGTCAACCAAGAGGTCCCAAGGAGAATTGAGGAATGTTGTAATCAAAGTCGAGGGTCAAGAATACAAGGTGGACTTCACTGTCCTAGATATGGAAACCCCTTGTAATTGGAGAGACTCCCAGATCATCTTAGGAAGGCCTTCCTCAGAACAGCAGGGGCCTTGTTTGATTACAAGATTGGGAAGACCCAGTTCCAAACTCCAGGCGGAGTTGAGGGACTAGAAATGAAGCAAACCAAATGGCAGAGATCGGATTCCGAGTCCAGCACCGAGTACTCTTTGTCCGAAGCAGACCACGACCATGTAGACACAGTTGGGCCATGGAGATAGAACCCAGCCAGCATCAATGAGTCCCTCCCCTCCGGAGATGATCTAGTGAATGAGTCAGTTTACGAGATCCTCAGAGACGAGTACAACTCAAAACCTGCATCCCCTTACATTTTTGATGAATTAGAAGCCCAACTGGGCTTGTTAATCCTTCCCTCTTAAGGACAATCAGAAGATGAGGATGATGAGTCGGACGTGGCTTTCGTCGATTGCATGGAGACCTTTGACGATCCGACTCCAGAGCCAAATAATTTGGTGGCAGCAATAACAGAGAAAGATCCCACCACTTCCAATACTGAGCCAGATTCGATTGAGCCAGACTTTCTAGATGATCACACCTTACCTGAGCTCAAACCTTTACCCACAACTATGAAATATGCCTTCCTTGCGGGTCAAGAGAAGAAATATCCGGTAATCATCAGTTTGCGATTGACCGAGGAGCAGGAATCTCGCTTGCTAGAGATCTTGGAGAAAAACCGCAAGACGATAGGATGGAGCATTTCCGATCTCCACGGAATAAATCCCGCTCTGTGTTCGCACCATATCTACTTGGAGAATGGAGCCAGACCCTCTCGTGAATTCCAACATCATTTGAATCCAAATTTACGAGAGGTAGTGAAAAAGGAGATAGAGAAATGGTGCAACGCGGGTTTCACTTATCCCATCTCCGACTCGAAATGGGTGGCCCCGATCCATGTAGTCCCGAAAAAGTCAGGAATTCAGACGACCACCAACGAGGATGGAGAGGAGATCGTGACGTGAGTGCCCACGTCATGGCGTGTTTGTGTGGATTACAGGTGCTTGAATGCCGCGACGAAGAAGGATCATTTTCCCCTACCATTCATTGATCAGATCCTAGAGAGACTAGCAGGGAAAGAATTCTTCTGCTTCTTGGATGGGTTCTCAGTCTACAATCAAGTAGCCATAGCTCCAAAGGACCAGGAAAAAGCCCCGTTTACATGCCCCTTTGGTACCTATGCTTTCAGGCGCATGCCCTTTGGGTTATGCAATGCTCCGGGTACTTTTCAAAGGTGCATGATTGCTGTATTCGTCGAAATGGTCGGTGAATTCTTGGAAGTCTTCATGGATGACTTCTCGATCCACGACGATTCCTTCGATTCCTATCTTAGGAATATGGACCGGGTCCTCAAACGATGTTGTGAGGTTAATCTGGTGCTCTCCTGGGAGAAAAGTCACTTCATGGTGATGGAGGGCATTGTGTTGGAGCAGTCATCTCCAAGAGAGGAATGGAGGTTGACCCTTCCAAGGTGGATGTGATCAGACAACTTCAGCAACCAACCAACATCAAGCAGTTGCGGTCGTTCCTCGGGCATGTCGGATTTTATAGGAGATTCATTAAGGATTTTTCTAAGATTGCCTGACCGTTAACTGAGCTTTTAGGCAAAGACATGGAGTTTGTTGTTGATCACAAATATCTTGAAGCCTTTAAGCTATTGCAAGGAATGATCATGGACACACCTATCCTACAAGCCCCAGATTGGTCTCTACCTTTTGAGATCATGACGGACGCATCAGATTTCGCTGTTGGGGCTGTGTTATGACAAAGAAGAAATGGCATCCCGTTTGCAATTCACTACGCAAGCAAATTGCTTGACACCGCTCAGCGTAACTATGTAGTTACGAAAAAGGAGATGCTTGCGGTAGTATTTGCCTTGGACAAATTCAGATCTCACTTAATTGGATCCAAGGTAATTGTGTTCACTAACCACACAGCTCTACGGTACTTGATGGAGAAGAAGGACACAAAGGTGCGTCTTCTTCGGTGGATTTTACTTATCCAGGAATTTGATCTGGATAATCGTGATAAACATGGAAAGAAGAATGTAGTAGCCGATCATCTCTCTCATCTCAAAGATCTTAATAATTCCAAGGATTCACCAATTCGAGACTCCTTCCCTGACGAGTTGATTTTTGTTGTCGACTCACTCCCATGGTATGCCAATATTGTGAACTATCTTGTCTCCAAGAAGGTTCCCGAGGATTGGCCAAAGAGCCACATTGACCGACTAAAGTCGGATGCTAGACACTACCATTGGGAGGATCCGATCCTTTTCTTCGAAGGACCAGATTGTATCTGGAGACGGTGTATTCCTCAGGAGGAATACCAGAGTGTCCTTTCTTTATGCCACAGCTTAGAGGCAGGAGGACACCACTCCGGGAAGAGGACTGCATGGAAGGTACTTCAGTGTGGCTTTTACTGGTCGACTCTATTTTGCGATGCTATCACCTTTGCTAAGTCGATCCCAGTATGTTAGAGAATGGGAGGAACCGTTGGTCCCAAGGAATAGATGCCAATGCAGCCTGTCATATTTTGTGATGTCTTTGACGCCTGGGGCATCGACTTCATGGGCCCATTCCCTATTAGCCACGGGTTTGAATACATCCTTCTTGCGGTAGACTACCTGTCAAGGTGGGTGGAGGCTATCCCGACCCGAGCCGCAGACAACAAGACTGTCTGTAAATTCATCAGAGAGCACATAATCTCTAGGTTCGGGATCCCCAAAATGATGATATCAGATGGGGGTAGCCACTTTGTAAATCGAGAGGTGAAGAAACTCCTGAAGGAATACAGCATCGAACATCGTGTCGCTACTCCTTACCACCCACAAACCAGTGGTATGGCTGAGGTGTCGAATCGGGAGGTGAAGACTATATTGCAAAATCTTGTCCGCCCAGACAGGAAGGACTGGTCTCAAATTTTGGATCAAGTCCTATGGGCGTATCAGACAACTTACAAGACACCGTTAGGAACCTCCCCATTCCGAATGGTATTCGAAAAGCTGTGCCATTTGCACGCAGAGTTAGTCCACAAATCAGAATGGGCAATCAAGAAGGTCAATTGGAACACACACCTTGGGCAGAAGCAAAGAGAAATGGATCTGAATGAGCTTGTGGAAGTCAGAAACCGCGCATATGACAACAGTTTGGTGTACAAGGACAAGGTGAAGCGTTGGCATGATAGATATATCAGACGAAAGACCTTTGTTCCTGGACAGAAGGTATGGTTGTTCAATGCAAGGCTGAAAGTCTTCCAAGGCAAGTTGAAATCCAAGTGGACGGGACCATCCATTGTCCGAACGGTGCATGATAGCGGATGTATCAAGATCTCAGATCTCGCAGATGACGTACCGACATTCCTTGTGAATGGACAACTGTTGAAATACTTCGTCGAATCCAATGAGCAGTTGGTCCAGGTTGAGGAGATTGTATTTATGCGCGAGACAGATTCAGTAGATACACCTCGAGCCGTGCATGAGACCTTATAGCAGTGAGTTATAGCCATCGGCAACATCTTGAAAGATTCAGACCGACTCACTTGTATAAACCATCATTCTTGTACATTCTGGCCTTTCCCTCCCACGACTTTAGTAACTCATCCCAGCTTCATCTCTCTATCTTGGACTATACCTAGGATGACCAGATCCTTAGTATAGGGGGGATGAGCCACCTGAGTCTGTTCTCTGTAAATCCTCCAGATTACATCGGTTCTCATACTCACTCTTGTCCTATACTTAGGCTGACCAGAGCGTAAGTATAGGGGGGACCGATGCCCGCCTTGTATATATTCATCCATTTCCCCTCTTGCCCTCGTCCGCCCCATTTTTTGTCTTCTTCTACACTTAGGCTGCCAGAGCCTAAGTATAGGGGGGCGGAGCGACTTCTATACATCTAGTAATTTTAGCTCTCCTACGCTTAGCCCGAGCTATGTATTTTTCATCGCTTTTTGTGCTCTAAGGACATAACACACGCTAAGTATAGGGGGGCGTGTATATAATACATATATACTTTACCCATAGCTCATACTTTCACGTATTTTCGCGTGTTTTTGTATATATTATGCAATAATTACGGGTTGGGTAAGGGTTGGGTAAAATTTGGAGAATTGTTTTTGTAAAATATACTTGTATAATACTCTTGTAAATTGTTGTAACATAGGAGGTATACCAAATAATTGAAAAAAAAGATTTTTTTTTTGAAAAAGTTCAAAGGCTTCTTATTTACTCTTGCATATCATCTCTACATCAGAAAAGAAGGAAAAAGAGTCTTGCATTTCATTAATAGCATGTCATCTACACCTCATCTGCATATCTTGCATATGCAAGGTGAAAAGCTAGTAGGTTCTGAACCAAGTTATGAGTAGATATTGAGGATGGGCTTGATTTGACCTTAATCCACATAATTTCAGAGGAACCTTATATGAACTGGAGTTAAGATTTTTCAGGTCAAGTGACTTAATTCTTTGAGTCCGCAAGTGTATGTTTACATGTCATCTTGATTAGTATAAGTAGAATATCTCGTGCACACGCATAATTCTTTTAGACAGTGACCTAACTTGGACAAGCACAATGCACGTAGCTCTTCATTGATGAGGTGGTGAGGAGGTAGAATCCTTTAGCTTGGAGTAGCACACGGGTGGAAACATCCGTCCTCCTCTAGGGAGGGTAGTGCATCTCAACCTAGTCTGGTGGTGTTGAAGTCTGAGGACAGAACGCTGTGGGTTGCAATAATGCTTCAAAAGAGGGATAGTATATTGGCTCAAGAGGAAAAACTCCTTATGTACATGCTGCTCCTTGTATATAGTTCCAAAAAAAATGCAAGAACTCCAAGAAAATCAGACAGGTCCAAGTGAAAAGAAAAAATTATACCTGTCGGAGTATGTATATTAGCAAGAAGTCTGCAACTGGATGACTTGGCTACACTGGTCAGGCATCCTGGGATAGGTAGCTACACTGGCTACCGTCCATTCTTTTCTCCACCCCTCCTCTTGAGTCAATCGTACTTGAACTTAGAAGGGAATACCCCGCTCTTCGAGGAAAGAGTTATTGGACCGGGTTATTTGAGTTACCTTGTTAGAGGAGGCTGCTACTTAGACATTTCTGATGTGGAGAGCTATTTATCACTTACACAGTGCAAGTAAGAATCATAGTCATCAGAAATTTGCGTATGAGGATTTGTTCTGAACTGACTGTTGAGGCATCTTGAATAGAAGACTTATGGAACTTGAAGTCTATGAGGTCTTATGTCCATATCCAAATAAGGTTCCGCCACACAATCAATCCAAAGGCCGAGTCAAGCTCCATTTTCAACTTTTGTTCATGACCTTGGTATGGAACCCAAAATCATTTCACTCTTGCATTTTATTTTAGTTGCTCGGGGACGAGCAAGGTTTAAGTATAAGGGGTTGATGAATGTGTGATTCATCACTCTAAAAGTCGAAAATAGAGCATTGTCCACGGGTATTTAGATGCATATTTCCACTTATCTTGCATAATTACCATTCATGCATGCAAGCATAATATCTGCATTTTAGCACTCATATTTGCATTAAATAAGAAGCCAATTTCACTTGTAAATATTCACTTGTATATTAGATAAAATACCTTAATTGTATATATTTTATACTAACTCCAAATACAATAAAACCAGCTCTATTGTGTATATTTGACTAACACTAATTAAACAAAAATATCAAAAAATACTAACTTATAAAATTGACCAATAAAACCCCAATCCAAGTTTGCAACTAGGAACATTAAAATGCATATATCTCGCTCATACAGTGTCCGATTTAGGTCTACTCACTTCTAGAATAATACACATTCAGAGATTTTCGAAACAAGACTAATTTCATTAAAATCGGATCTCATATGTAAAATTTGGGTTTTGGGCCTCCTTGTATACTATACATATGTATATTTGTATTCTTGTATTTTTGTATCACAGTTGACCTCATCTCCTTCTTTGGTCGAAACTTGTAGATCTCATCAAGATCTACAACTTTCATGTTTTGAGTTTTTCCAAATTCGGCCCCCTTCTCCCTCTAATCCCATTTCTCCTTTCAACCACTCACAGCCGGCCACGTGGCGCCCTCTGATTGCGCCACGCAGCCCGCTCCCTTTAACCTATCCACCCGCGCTCTGGACCGTTGGATCTTCATCCAGATCCAACGGCCCAGTAACTCCCACATCCTCCTTTATTCCGCATCGTTGGATCAAATCCAGGAGTCCATCCCAACCGCCCGCTCGCGCCTCATCATATCCGCGCCATGTGGCATCAACTCAACCATCCGATGCTCCCCTGATCCAATGGCTCAAACACTTCGCGACCTCCACCACTCGATCGGTCCCAGGATTCCATCTCAGCCACCCGTCAGCGCTGCACCCACAGCACGCCATGTGGTGCGATGCAGGCCCTCTGATATTGCAACTGAGATCAGATTTCAGCCCTTGATCAACAACTCCATCTGGACCGTTGGATCACGCGATCCAACGATCGAGGCGTCGTCGTCAACCTCTGCACGCCCCGCACCCACGTTCTCCACCGTGCGCAAGGGGTCACCCCCTTTCTATTTTCAGCTCCTCCCCGACCACCTTCTCCTACCACTGACGCCACCACGATGGAGCCCACTCACTCCTCATCCTCGTCAGCTCCCTCGATCTCCACGACAACCCGCAACGTCGCTCCACGACCTCCACTAATACCACCTCCCAGCTATCCCTTCCATCACCCTCGTCCTATAAATCAGCCAGCTCCGACCACCTCTACCCCCATCCGCCACTACGAGAGGTACCCTAGAGCTTTGAGCCACCCATTGGTGACAACAATTGGGTGTCACATCGAGCGAAGACAGGTCTCCACCTCCGACGAGATCCACGACGTAGCTACACCGTGCCGTAGCTTCTCCCGATGCTGTACGAGCTCAGGTCCTCCTACCGTCCTTCGAGCGAAGACCTGGAAGCCTCCCCGGAGCTTCTAACCCCAGGTAGACTCCTCCATTCCTCTCTTGATCTTTTTCTTATTTTTCCCTTTATTTTCTCCAAATTAATTCGCCCTCCACGAGCACCATCTTGCTCCGCCGTCCATCCTCCGAGCTCCGCAACGGAGCTCTGATTCTCGCGCTACTCTTAGCTCAGCCGATTACACACTTCACCTTCGCCCGACGCTAGCTCCTCCACCTGAGCAGAGCTTGACCACCGGCCACCCTCATTGCTCCACTTGGATCGCATGACACTCCGTTCGACTCCACGGACAAAACGCGCGCTTCGGCTATCCTCTAATCCCCAACAGGTACCATCTTTTGATTAGCCGGAGACCACCTCGGTGCTTCTTCGAGCTCCATCGCCAGTGACCTCCAGGTCACTTCAGCCTCAACAAACATCGCCGGAAGCTTCGCCGCCCCTCAACACATCTTCCGAGCCACTCCAAATACTCTAGCACCCTTCGCCAACGACAGGAGGACGGGGAGGAGCTACGCCAGTTTCGCCGGAGCCCAGCCCCCTCCATCGCAGGGGGGCGGAGGTCCGTTGGAAGACGACAACCAGCCGCCGTTTGATCATCCTGATCGAGCGGCAAGGAGCCATCCACGTTGCCTCCTTTAGCCGCCGTTCGATCATCCTGATCCAACGACGCTCGGTCGTCCACGTCATTCACTTCATCGAGCTTCAAGGACTGTCGGATCAATCTCGATCCAACGGGTCAAGACACCCCACGAGGCAGTAGTTACTCACCGTTGGATCCTCTCTGATCCCACGGTCCAGATCCCTCTACGTAGCCTCGATCCGAGCGTCCTCCCCGATCGCTAGGCTCGGATCACCCGAAGCTTCTCCGAGCCATATCCGAACGTCCAGAGCAACCGAGCCTTGCTCTGAGCCTCCGACGTCCACCGAGCCTAGGACACCCCACGTGATCCGCACGTGTTGGCTGGGCAAATTGCATTGAGGCCCCTGAAGGTTTTCAATATTACATTTCAGTCCCTGCAAGGCTACCCCACGTGAGGAGCACGTGATCCGTGGAGAATTTGCATCCACCCCACTGCATTATAGGTAATTGCATAATAGTCCTTGTCAGCATGTTTTATTTTTAGCAATTTTAATTCCTGTATTGTATTTATACCCCTGTCTTTGCACGCATATTTAGGCATTCATCTTAATTCATTTTTGAGTTTGAAAAATTACATTGTGTTGCTTACATTGTCCTTCTCATTATGTGACATGTGGAATATTTTTGGAATATATGTAGAATTTTCTATTAAATAATTGGTTCATTTTTGCTATATTTTGCCCAATTTCACCTCTTAAGTGATTGTAATTTTTCTGTGGCTCGAAAAATTCCTCAGAAATCATAGTAGAGCTTAGATAATTAGCTTTATCTTGCATAAAAATTTCATCGTAAGTGCACACATATCGAGGCCTAAATAAATCATCTACTAATTTGATTAATTGATTTTTCTTAGGTCCATTTCACATGAAAAATTAGCTTCATTAATTTTCCTGGATTCCTCACACTTAGATCTATCTAGGGTAATTTCGATATCTGGAAATAGTGTGATTTGGTATTTATTAAAATTAAATTAGTCAAAATCACCTTGCATTCATTTTTAATTCACAGTTAATTCATTTAGTGTCAGAAAATTCCAAAAAAATTAGTGTAGCTCAATTTCACCATATATCACCATCTGGCCAAGTTTCATAATTTTTGGAATTAATTCGACCATATTTCTGATTTAACTTGTAAGTTGGCATGATTTTACATGAGTCTTGCATAAAAAATCGAAAAAGATCAAAAATATTCCCTCTGAAAACCGAACATCAGAAATTTGCTAAAAATCAACCTAAGGAGACAGCTGCCTCCCTGAGTTCGACCTTGGGCTTGCCCAAGTAAAAAAAATTGCTGCTTGAGATTAACTTGCTTTAATTAAAAGTGGTTTTTGATCTGCTCTCATTATCCGACTGCAACGAACGATATAAATTAATTTGAACATTATTTTGCTTGAATTAACAAGGGTAGTGGGAAGCATTATTAAAATGGACCAAGCCTGGAGGTTCGCACATGTATCGAGCCTCATCCTATAGTCCGAGCCTAGCCGAAGCACCCCGGGCCTCCTCCGAGCCTCAGATCGATCCGAGCCTAGAGACAGCACGTGCACAGCACGTGCAATCTGGGAAAATTGTAGGGAGCACCCGCCTTCTTCTCAAATTTGCAAACAGGCCCTTGTTACGTGCAACATCACGCACATCTTTGGGTATTTTGCAACCATACCCTCGCGGGTTTCCTGTATTGCAAAAATGCCCCTGTGCGTGTGGGAATTTTACAGGGAAGGTCCCGTTCTTTTACATATTTACATTTTAGTCCCTCCCAGGGACCTGTTTGTAGTTATCTTTTTATGTTTTCTTTCAGTTATGCCCCAGTCTTCTTTATTGCATATCTTGAGCACCGTAGCTCCGTTTTAGTTGATTTCAGTTTCATTTTAAAGCTTTGTTGACGAACTTTCTAATGCCATGATCATTTCGTGATGGACACTTTAATTTTGATGTATTATTTTGATAGCTATGTGTCTTTTGTTACTTAATCTATGCCTTGTTCAAATTAAGTTTGTCATCTCAATCAAATCTGAAATTGACTTGTTGATTAGTTTGCTCATCATTCTGATCTAGGGGCATATTTTCATTGCATTTATTTGCATGATAAAAATTAAAATAAAAATTTTGCCTGTTTACTTGTAATGCATTGTTGTGTCTTTTTGCATACTTTAACCTATAGATCTCTAACTCAACACTTAGTTAAATAGATAAAAATATTGATAATGCGAGAGAGGCTCGTGTCCCTGAGTTCGACCTTGGTTTCTTGCCAAGTAAAACAAAATTCAACCATCTTATTTTGATTGCTATATTTAAATGAGATGGTCTTTTGATGACATGGTGCGGCCCGACTGCGATGACAATTTCAAGTGTTAAAACAACACTCTTAAAGGGCCAATTTCGCGGTTCACCATCCACGTGGACAGACCACGACCTCTACCCGTTGACCTCGGTCAACTCTCTGACCGAGGTCTCCATCCTGTTAGAACTTGGTTTTTGCCTCGTTTTGCAGATTTTTGTAGATCACTCCTTGCATCCTTTCACGTCTATGTCTTCGTCGCTTTTTCATATACGCTCGACGATTTCCTCGAGGAATGGATCGCTGTGCCAACTGCAACACCTCGATCTTGGATATGCTCCAGTAAACTTGTAAAAAAGCACCCCCGACTTCCCTTGATCTTTTGAACCCTCTTGGACCCGTTTTATAGTCTCTTCTTTGAGACATGGATCGAGTGAGGTGACAACAAGCTCTCCAACTCCTTAGAGGCGCGGTTAGGCTAGTCGAAGGACATCTTCCATCCATCGCCAGAGCTCCGCTCCTGGTGTTCCCATCTCATGGTCCTCCACCACTCGAGGTCATTTTCTGTCATTTGTTTAATTTTTTTTCTTAGTCGTAGCCTTAGGATTTCTTTCCCATTTTCCCTTGGCATTTTAGCCACTTAATCATCCTCATCCGTTGTTCGCCAGAGCTAGTTCTAACAAGCTTCCATCTCGCATCCCCCGCATCCATCCACCCCGCTACATGGTCGAGGCACTTTGACCTCAACCTTTAAGCTTTGTTGCATGTCTCTGAGTCTTGATTTGTAGCTGGGGCTCATTTTGGAGGCTGCTCGAGGTTCTTGGAGCTTCATCGCTTTGCCAACATCGTGCGTGCCCTCCGGCCATCGCCGGAGCATTATGGAGCTACAAGGATACTGAGGATCACCCCAGTTGCTTCAGGCCCCATTTTGGAGCTTCAAGTAGTAGCGCAGGAGGGAGATCTGACCAAGGAAAGCTCGCCTTGCCGGAGGTGCTTCCTTGTTCGTCCACCTAGCCATTCTACCGTTGGATCAATAAGGCACACTAGGACGAAGAACACCTACCCAATTAGCCCCACCTTCCACCGTCAGATCATCCTAGGGCTTCTAATCATAGCCATCCATAGCGAAGGTGTATCAACCGTCAGATATGCGCCACGTGGCAAGTGAACTTCAGCCTACCGTTGGATCCGTACTAGTGCTGGGTATTTTGCGTCTTTAGCCCAACATTTTTGTACTTATTATTTCGTCCATAAACTTTCCTCTACTTGTATTTGTTTTTGTAAATTTTGTAAACTGCCCCCTGCTCTTCTGGTATTTACATCTGGGTCCAAGCCATGTCTCCTCACATGACGCATCACGTGAGGGGACATTTTGCAAAGGACCCCCATGGCTTTTGTTTATTTATGTTTAATCCAGAAACTTTCATCTGTAGCATATATTTTGTGGTTATTGTGAAAAGGCCCTTGAGTTTTTTATTATAGCATTTCGGTCCTTGTCAGTGTGGCTCACATGTCTACATATGAGCTTGGCAATTTTGGAGCAGACCCCTTGTGGGTCTTGTATTTTGTGATTGGCCTAGGAACTTTTAAATTGATTTATAAAATTTTGGAAAAATTACTTAAAAGCCACTGGACTTTATGATATTTGCAAAAACACCCCTGCTAGTTATGTAGTTTCTCTTTATTTCTTTTATTTATTTCATATAGCAACATTGCTCTAAAAAATCTCAAAAAAATATTTGCTTACTTCTGATTGCACACACTTTCCCGTATAAATTTTATTTTGCAATTTTGACCTTTTTAATATTTATTAAAAATTAAAAACATGCTTTTTTATCCAAGTCTACACTAGAAAATACATAAAAAATATAAAGCCTTTTAAAAAATTCCCAAAAAATGTATTTTGTTTATTTTTGTATTTTTAACCTTCAGATCGAAAATCACTAAAATTTATAAAAGAAAACTCAAAAAATAGGAAATATCCTAAAACCTTTATAAACTAAAAAATCCTTAAAAATCAATCTATTTTTGAGTTTTATTTATATTATTTTTATATTAAAATTAATTTGGAGAAATTTTGACTCTGCTTGATATTATTTCATCTCCAATTTAATTTCAGATATTAATTTATTCTATTTTAGGTTATTTTTTATTTTGAAAATATATAAAAATTAGCAAAAATTCATAAAAAATCACAAAAACAGTAAAAAATAATTAAAAGCCAAAAAGATTTTATTTTTTATTCTGATTATTCTTATTAGTATTTATATCTATATTAGTCTATATTGTGTATATATTCTATATATTGCTTTCAATATATTTTAAAAGAGAAACAAAGATAAAAATATTAAAATATTAAAAGAAAATAGAAAATCAGAAAATTAAAAATCAATAGAAAAATATAAAATAAAAAATAAAATAAAAAAGTAAAAAATAAAAACCCACAAAAGACACAGAAAAATATTCCACAATTACTCTTGTGCTTCATTGCCCCGATTTAGCCGTTTGCTCCATGTGTTCGACACTCTACATACTTGCACTATACACATATTTTGTAGAGTTAAATAAAAAAAATTTAACTCCACATTGCTTTTTATTTCTCAATTATCATTGTGGGTTAATTGTCGTTCAAACAGGGTTTCTTGCGGGTCGCCACAACGACTGTGTCTCCGCCTTGTGTGAGACATATTTTAGACACGTGAGAAATCCTCTTCAATAGATTTAGAGAGTTCAAACCAACTCTCAGAACCCAAATTATCCTCTATCCTGTTCCCCATCGACCACCCTTCTTCCACTCCTGAGGTACAGACAGAAAGGCCAACACAGCTCTACATTCATTTGACAGAACCTCAGCTAGGGTCTTTTGCCTTTGTAGAGACCGGAGAGATGGCCAGTGATGACAGAACCGATGAGCAGACTAAGACTTCATTATTTGTATTAAACGAGGCCGTCATCAACAACACACTACTAGCTTCCCGAGGGACCATGTAGAGACAGATCAGAGACTAGGGAATCTTCATGGCAGAGGTGAGGAGAGAGCTCACTCAGATGAGAATTGAAAAAGAAGAGCCATAGATACCAACTGATGGTAGAATCTAACATGAGGGCAGAGCGGACGACATACATCACGACGAGCCGCGAGATCCTTAGAGACCAGTACATACCATGAGGCAGTTGCACAACCCTGGTGCAACCCTCACTCATTGATGGATCCAGCTTTCCTCCATCCTTGGCGACTTCGAGCTTCACCCCTAAATGATCCAGCTACTTCCCAAATTCCATGGGCATGCCACCGAAGAGCCCTGTCTCCATCTGTAAGAATTCGAGATGATCTTTAATACCGCCCTTGACAGACTAGTGAACGAGGACATCTTCAAGCTGATAACCTTCTCGTTCTCCTTGGTTGATAGAGCAACCTAATGGCCAAAACACCTGGGGGGGTGTCATCATTGGGAGCATCTCAGGACCGAGTACTTGAACAAGTATTATCCTCTCGTCTGACCAATGCAGCGATGTCCATGATCAGTAACTTCTCTATGATCCCCATTGAACAGTTCCATGAAGCATGGAATCGATTCTGAGAGCTCATTGATAGGTGTCTCCACCATGATATCAACAAGCCCAACCTCGTCCATATTTTCGTTTGTGGTTTGTCACTTGAGCTGCAGGGTCTAGTGAACGCCTCTTATGGATGTTCCTACTTATCCAAAAAGACCAGGTCTGGGCCATTTATGAGTATATGACTAAAAGCTACATCGTGATGTCCTAAACAAGGGTTTACACTCAAGGGAAGACTCCCCACTAGGCGACTTCGTACTAGAGAATATCATGCATTGAGGCCGGTCCTTATCCTCTTATGCATGAGCAACACTAGTCAAATCCTCAGCTGAAGATATGGGTATCATCAGCTAGAAGCTAGACCAGATGGCGATTATTGAGAAAAAAGTGTCAGGGCCTTGACAAGCTCAATGGGATTGATGAGCTGGCCCAAACATTGAGTGACCTGAATGCCCAGTTCATGTGTCTTCAAGAGGCACAGACGTCTTCTTAGCCACATTCCAAGTCACAGTCTGATCTAGGGAGCAGTTCATCTCAGCCCTCCTCCTCGTACCGTCAGGTCCATCACATTCAGGAGGAGCCTATCAAGTCTCTCTCGTAGTACCAGTTGCCGCCACCACCTTTTTTAGATACTCAATTGGTGGTGCATCATCTAGATCAATAATAGGCATCCCTTCCCCCACTAGTCCATGAGCAACATGAGTCGTTGATGGAAGTCAATGGGATTTGGTACTCCTCGTACCAACAACATCCTAGGATCCGTCGTGATCAATCAGGTTTCTGATGGTCTATGGGAGGGGCTTCATCCCAACAGCAGCCTCTGACATACGCAGGGTAGGGTGCCCAACAATAGCATCCCCTATACTCCCAGCAGCCACAACATGGTCCTCAACCCTTATACGAGGGTCAACAGTGGAGGAAACAACAACCTCATTAGTAGTACCTACAACCCCCTCCTCACTCGTACCAACAACAACAGAGCCGACCTCATTTTTAGCGAGCCAAGCCGTTCGGTCCTCATACACAGTCGTATGAGAACCCAGCCTTAGACGATATCGCTCGCATGCTGTTCGAGAAGTAAGCTCCCTTCGAAGAGAGATGGATGAGTTCCAGTAGAAAATGAGGGAATTAATGCAGGGAAAGTCTGCCATACCTGCACAGATTGAACCTAACCCTAACAATCTGAAGAGAAAGTATGAGAAGGTACATTCTACAGAGACTGCATGTCCTTGTTATATTCTTGATGACATTCACTATTTATTTGTTGATGATTTTGTGACACTTAGGAGCAGTAGGAAGCCAGTCGGTGATGACTCATCTAGGTGACAACCCAATGCAAATTCTAGGGCACCAGACAGAGTCAGCAGCGGTGCTGATGGTACTAATCAGGATGATGACGTTGGCGCTGAAGCCACCATGGATGATGACCTAGATGACGGTGCTGATGTCGTCGTATCTACAGTTGCTGTAGATGGTGGTGTTTATGCCACCCAATTACCAGATGCCAGGCTAAAGCGCGGTATTGATGCCGCCAGTTCAGATGTTGTCGATGGTACTGATGCCACCAAGATTCAGACGGTTGTTTTGTCCTCTCCTATACTTGAGAATGTTTTTAGGAAAATACAAAAAATGGAAAAACCTCAAAAATAAAAAATATGAATAAAAGAAATGTTTCTATATCTCATTTGGACCCATCTGTTGATATTGATAATAATTATATGGATTCCAACATTATGCACACTCAAAAACCCACTCATGACCCTCATTCTTCTGAGGAGGGTCCTTCTATCCCCTTCCCTCATGCACTCCGCTTAGGAAAGGTACAAAAATAAAAAATCCCAAAAAGAGGTAGCAAATAGAGTTCAACGAGCAGATAAAACACAGATTTCAGATCCAGCTGACTCTTTTGGAGGCACTTGAGCATATCCCTCTTTTCTAAAAGAACGTCAGAGATAATACCACCATCCGTAGGAAGAAGAGGCAAAACTACAATGCAGAAATCCATGTGCTCACTCGTGTCACTTGCTTCACCATCCAGAACTGATTGTCAGCCAAGAGACCTGATGCATGGGCTCTATATGTCTGATGCCACATCCATGCACAACAGTTTGATCAGACTCTATTAGACAGCGGATCCTCGATTAACCTCCTCCTGACTACCTTACTTGACTGTTTGAGTTTGACCCTCTTAGATAGAGGAGGACAGTTCTCTTTCTTGCAGATAGACCTTTCAAGAGGCCAACGGGGTTATTCAAGAACATTGTCGTCACAATCAGGGCCTGAAATCCCTTGTGGACTTCATCATGTTGGACATGGAGATCCCTGAATGCATGACCGATACCCCCATCATCTTAGGACAACTTTTCTTTGCCACAACCAAGGCAGTGTCCGATCATGATAGCGAGAAGGTATACTTTCGCGTTGAGGGTGAAAGTATACAAGTAGAGATGACTGAAGAATTAAGATCTAGAGACTTAGCTTACTTTGATCATAGTTCAAAGCAAATGACAGATTCGGAGCTAGACATCCACCATGAGTGTGATTCTGTGATTACAGATGATGGGACCATTTGGACAAATCCGATTTCATGATCTCTTGTCACACCTTCAGAGTCTACAAAGTTACAGATGCAAAAAATGAGAGTTCGGAGAGCGTACTCATGACACAGGATACTTTAGAGGCTGATGGTTGTGATTTGGCTAGGGAAGCAGAGTATATTTCTTGTAACTTTGATTTAGATTCCTCAGGCTCAAAAATTGATTTTGATTGGCAGGATTTTAATTATTATTTACAGTGTCTGATGCCCACAGATCCTACATCTAGGGCAGAGATTGAGCCAGTACAGTTGATCGATACACCAATAGTGTTGTCTTCGTCAGATTCATTGATTCTATGAGAGTTCTCTCATTAGTAGCCTTCACTAAGACTTTTAAGAAGTTAGATCTGTCAGCTCCCACATGCCTCGAACTGAAGACCTTATCGTAGAGCATGAAGTATGGATTACTTACGGGTGAGCCAAAAATGTTCCCGATCATTATTTCAGCGGATTTGACTGAAGACCAAGAATCTTGTTTGATGGAGGTTCTTGAAAGAATATGCAAGGAAATTACATAGAATATAGCTGACCTTTAGGGGATAAGTCTGGCCCTATTCTCCCATCACATATATATCGAAGATGTCATCAAGCCATCATGTGAGCTCCAACGTAGGCTGAACCTGAATCTTCGAGATATAGTCATGAAGGAAAAATCTATGTGGTGGAGCACCGATTTTATCTACCCCATTTTCGACTCCAAAAGGATTAGTCTTTTACATGTGGTAACTAAGAAGACCGGCATAACTATAGTTGTGAATGAGTCCGAAGAGGAGATAGCTACCCGAGTACCCACTTTTTGAAGGGTCTATGTGTACTACAGATGATTGAATCAGGCCACCAAGAAGGAGCACTTACCACTTCACTTTTTGATCAAGTCATCAAGAGTTTAGCTAGGAAGAGTTATTATTTCTTTCTTGACAGGTATTCGGGATATAATCAGATGGCCGTAACGCCCGAAGACCAGGAGAAAATGACGTTCACCTATCCATTTGGAATGCATGCTTTTAGATGGATGACCTTTGGGTTATGTAGTACCTCGGCTACATTCCAAAGGTGCATGCTTTCCATCTTCTCGAACATGGTGGGCGACTATTTAGAGGTCTTCATGGATGACTTTTCGGTATACGACAATGAGTTTGATGCTTGTCTTGCTTTCCTAGACTGAGTACTTCAGCGCTGCATTGAGTTCCACCTAGTCTTGTTTTGGGAAAAGAGTCATTTCATGATGACTCAAGGGACGGTCCATGGTCACATCATTTCCAACAAGGACATGGAGGTTGATCCGATCAAGGTGGATATTAACAAGAAGCTCAGTCTACCGTCCAATTTGAGGAAGTTACAGTCTTTTCTAAGACATGTTGATTTCTACTGATGGTTTACACATGACTTCAGTTGGATTGCCAGACCGTTGACCGATTTGCTCATGAAAGACATCGAGTTCCCTGTAGAAGATACATGTCTTTCCTCTTTTGAGACTCAAGAAGTTGGTTGTTCAGGCTCCTGTCCTTTAGCCATCTAATTGGTCTCTCCCATTCGAAATCATGATGGATGCTTCCGATTTTGCTGTAGGGGCTGTGCTTGGATAGAGGAGGGATAATGTGTCATTTGCCATACACTACTACGCTAGCTGGACTTTGGATGACGCTCAGCAGAACTACACTATGACTGAGAAGGATAGGCTAGCCGTAGTATATGCTTTCGATAAGTTTAAATCTTATATTCTCGGATCTAGAGTGATTATCTATACAGATCACACCACCATCTGATATATAATGTCTAAGAAGGATGCCAAAGCCAGATTGACTATATGGAACCTTCTAATCCAAGAGTTTGATATTGAGATTAAGGATAAAGTAGGAGTCAAGAATGAGGTGGCGGATCACCTCTCCCGATTAGAGCATCTTGAGGATGCTGATATGACCACACCTATTACTGAGACATTCCCAGATGAGGCAATTCTTGCTATCTCCTTCCATGGTACGCTGACTTTGTGAACTATCTTGTTTCCAAGAATGTTCCACAAGGTTGTCCTAGACAGCAATTTGAGACTTTTCTCATGAAGGCCAAGTCGTATCATTGGGAGGATCCCACCCTTTACGAAGAAGGGGGGATAACATCTAGAGTCGATGTATTCCTCAGGAGGAGCAACATAGTGTCCTCACCTATTGCCACACACTTGAGGCAGGTGGACATCATTTTGGGATACGGACAATGCGTAAGGTTCTTAAATCCGACCTTTTGATGGCCTACCCTCTTCAAGGATTCAGATGAATTCGTGAAGACGTGTACAGACTGTTTGAGTATGGGCACTGGTGGACAGAGAGATATGATGTTGATGCAACCCACTCACTTCTGTGAGGTTTCTAATGCTTGGGGCATTGATTACATGGGTCCATTCCCAAAGAGTCTGGTATTGGAGTACATTTTTCTAGCTGTGGATTATGTGAGTCGTTGGGTTGAGACCATCCCTGCTTGAGCCGCAGATTCAAAGTCTGTTTGCAAATTTTTGAGGAAAAATATCATGTCACGGATCGGGGTACCCAGAGTCTTGATTTTTGACGGGGGGAATCATTTTCTAACAAGTTCAACATTGACCATAGAGTTGCCACGCTACATCATCCACAGATGAATGGTCTTGTTGAGGTTTCAAATGGGGAGATTAGGACTATTTTGCAAAGGTTGTCTGCCAGACCAAAAGGATTGGTCACATCTTTTGGACACAGTCTCATGGGTCTATAGAACTTCCTTAAAGATTGGGTACGTCTCCTTTTGACTCGTTTATGGAAAGCCATGCCACTTATTAATGGAGTCAAACATAATTCACTTTGGGCAGTTACTGAGAGAGATGCTATTGGATCCTGAGAGTGTAGGTGATCTAAGAAGAGAAGAATTAGAAGCCCTGGAGGAGTTGAGAGATACAACCTTCTTAAGTAGCCTATAATTTAAGGATAGAGTGAAGATATGGCATGATTCTTACATCAACCATAAGTAGTTCGAGACCAATAAGAGAGTATGGATATTTGATGCAAGGTTAAGATTATTTTCAGGGAAATTATAGAGTAAATGGAAAGGACCATACTTGGTCAGAAGGTGCACGACAATGGTAGCATTGACATATCTAAGTTGTCTTCTGAGTCTACCTTTCGATTCAACGGTCAACATCTGAAGATATATGTTGATCATGATCCAGTGACCGTCAACGTTGCCAGTATTCATTTTGTATGAGATACGTTCCTTGACTCACATCATCTGCATCTCATACTAATTTTCATCTCTATTCCGCCTCTGTATAGATCCATATTATCTATATCATTAATTCATTTTGTTTAATACCATCTTATGATTTTGCTATACTTAGGATGTACTTTATCCTAAGTATAGGGGGGTATTAGACCTGATTATCCATTTTTCTATTACCTCTATTTTTGTTGCCTATACTTAGGGATATTTCACCCTAAGTATAGGGGAGGTAATATCTGTATATTCTACTCCTCGATTTTCCCCTTTTGTGTACAGTCTTCTACAATTAGGATTACTTAATCCTAAGCATAGGGGGGATCACCGACTTCTATTGGTTTTATTATTTCCAATCATTGTAGTATAGGATTCTTTTCAATTTTCTATACTCAACATGAGTTATGTATTTCTTCATCGCTCTCTGATCACTATGAGGACATCGTTCAAGCTAAGTATGGGGGGGGGGTCGTATATATTATATATATACTTTAGCCATAACTCGTACTTTGTCTGCGTTAATTAACATGGCTATTAATATAATATGAATAAAAATGTTTTCAGAAATGCCTTGTGAAAATTATTTGTAAGAACTTTCACAAAAATATTTTTATATAAATTTTGTAAAAATGTTTGTAAAAATGTTTTGTTTGTAAAAATGTTTTTAAATTTTTTAAAATATCAAAATTAGGTATATAGTACAAAATTTTTAAAAATTGTATAAAAATAAAATATTTGTAAAAACAGTTTGTAAAATTGTTTGCAAATGTTTGTGAAAATCGTTTTGAAAAATATTTTGAAAATGTTTGCAAAACTATTTTATCACATGGGAAGTAACTTATGGGGTATGAAAACCACTTATATATGTGTACATTAAAAACCATAATTTACCCCTATATTCTTTGTACATAAACACCCTCAATAAAGCTGGACTAAAATTCATTTGTATATATAAAACCTGTAACACACCCTTTTGTAAATATGTATATATCTTTGTGACAACTTTTCTTTCATTTACTTTTTCAAAAATACCTAAAAACTTGAAAAATAAGAAATTGCATAAAAATTGCATAGTTTGAAAAATTCCCACTAAAAAGAGTTTTCGTAAATATTTGCATATGCATTCTTGAGTATTATGGTTGAAATTTAAACTAGTCTGGAATAAAAATGAAGAAAGGAGCTGGGTCAAGACTTTAATCCACTTAACTCCAGAGGAACCTTGTAGGATTTGGGGTTAAGACTTTTAAGGTCCATAGAGACTTAAATATTTGAGTCCACTAGGATATGTTCACATGTCATCTTGATTAGCCTAAGTAGAACACTTAACAATGCATACATGAGTCTTAGAGACAATGGATTGACTTGGACATACAGCTTACACGTAGCTCAACACAGATGAGGTGGTGAGGAGGCAAAATCCTTTGGCTTAGAGTAACATACAAGGGTAGTACAGTTAGCAGGAACCTCCCGTCTTCCTCTAGGGAGGGATGTGCACCCCAACCTCATCTAGTAGCATTGAGGTCTAATGACAAGATGTTGTAGGTTGCAATACAACTTCAAAGGAGGGATAGTCTACAGCTCAAGAAGAAAAACTCCTTATGTACATAATGCATCGTGTTGATATGTTGTCTATATATCATAAAAAAGTGTAAAAATACAAAAACCCCCAAAAGGGGATATATTTGAATAAAAATAAAATGCATGCTGGAGTGTATATAGTGAATAAGAAAAGCTTATGTTTTCCACAGTTTCATCTCAAGGAAGCTTGCAGCTGGAGACTTAGCTACACTGGTTAAGCTCCAAGGGATACGTGGCTACACTAGTCATTATCCATTCTCTCTTTTCCCCTCTTCTTGAGCTGGTGGTACTTGAAATTAGAAGGGAATACCCCTCTCCTCGAGGAAAGAGTTGCTAGACTAGGGGATAAGAGTTACCTTTGTTGAGGGAGGGTTTTTCTTTGCCATTTGTGAGGCAGGGAGCTACATATCACTTACACAGTACAAGGAAAGATTCATATGTTGGACATGCAAGCCCACGACGAGCGATTATGCAATAAATGGTATTGCAAATATCATTCCCTGATCTGAAATGAAGAATAACTATTTTTTCATAATAGTTCCTTTAGTACAATTAGGCTTATGTACCATGGCCATCTTAATAATCATACAGCTGCTGATTCAATTGTTGAATCATAGAGGCTGGTGCTTGGAAGAATATCCAAAGAGTTAGATTGAGGACTCATCAAGCACCGTCAACTGATTATTAAGAGATGGTCTCCAGCCTGAGAAGGAGATGTCAATCCTTTCTCTGAAGGATGATATCTAACCGATCTCTTGATGCAGGTACTCTACATAGGAATAGAGATTCAGAGGTGTTAGATAAGTTAGGTCAAAGAGTTGACTTAACAAGATTAAGAAAACCAAAGACCTATATCGTATGTTGTCACGATATAGGCACGCAACCTCTGATTGGAGACAGATAACTTACTATATGTCTAAGTAAGTACATTTGGCAGAGCAATAGGTTGATGACCTAATCAAGGTCTATACACCGATGCGCTGGTTTGCATAGTATATAACAAATACAATCTCTCAAAGGGATCATAGGGATCATATAGGCTCGTTTACTGAACCAGAAGGCATGAGCTCACTCATGAGATATTGGGAAGAATCAAATTCTATGCACGATTGTCTCGCTTTCGAAGATTGACTGTATTTGTAGGTTTGATATATCTTTTGGAAAGTATATGATCAATACCTGGGTATGATATATGATTTTGGAAAGTATATGATCGATACCAACTCCCAACGATCGAATGAGAACCTTACTGACAAAACCCTGAAGGAGACAGTCTAGAGAGTACTAAAACTTTTGGTTTGTTCTTGGTCTTCCACTATGCAGGATTTATTGGTATTAGGAATACCTGAGGGTGATGTGATCATAAATGATTGTATAACCATGACGCTCCCATTATGAGGGAATGATGAAACATGTCTGGATTTTAGTGACTTCTCTCAAAGAGAAGTGATCTGATCTTAGTCATAATGTTGGATCTTGACCGGAATGTGATTCAGATACAATGAGAAGATTAGGTCTATGATTTTGATTTTATCAAACATCTATGGGAGGTCCACAAGATCTGTATGTAAGATTTGATCTCAATATCCAAGTCACTATACATGGACCAATACAATCACCCTATCCTTATCTCCAAGTATCCACAAAGAAAGCGCATTATCCTTGAAAGAGTTCAAGGATAATTTCACTGTTGACATACATATCCGAGCATTGAGATATTGATAATTAAATGTGATTTAATTATCATGAATAATATGAATTTGATTCATATTATAAGGAGAGTTATCTAATATTATTAAATGTGATTTAATTATCAAAGATTTGAATAATCTGAATGTGATCCATGTTATTTGGGCACATGAGAATAGAGATCCAAGATGATTATATATGATTAAATTATTAAGGATATAATTAATTTGGATATCACTATCCACAATAATCATGGATATTATAAATATTATTTATAATATAATGGAGAGATTTAATTATAAATAGAATTTATAAATTATATGTTGTTCTGAATGGGATTAACAATAAACAATTAATTGTAAATCTAATTTACATATTATATTGGATACATGAACACGATTCATATTTGTCAATGGCTTGATTGAAGTTTTTAAAAATTTAATTTGAAATTATTTTTATGAAGATAAATGCGATAATTGTTATTCCATATTCATTAATTTACACATATAGATATATGAAGACATTATCTCTTTAATGGTGGTCATCTACCTTGACTTGTTCATGAAGGGATGGCCATACTATTTATAGTAAAGAGACTTTGTCTTATATGTTATCTGTGTATATTAATTAATTTTAAAATGAATTAATTATTATCTTGAAAAGAGAAAAAGTTAATTTATTTTAAACTAATTATTGTTGTTTTTGGAGAAACAAATCATGGCCATTGATGTTATGCCATAGATTAAGAGAGCATATGGATTGAGATCCATGTGCATCCAACTAGTATAAAAGGAATGATAACCCTTGCCTTTGAAGAATTCACGTAATTCCAATAGGAATTACTCTCTCCATCTCTCTCTCTATACATGCCAAGACTCTCAATCTCTCTCATTGTGGATGTCTACCATGGAGCCCTAGAGAGAGTCGCCATCACCGCAACATCGTCGTTATGCTGCCAGATTGTTTGCTCGTGGATCTCCATCTCCTTCGGTACACATCACTTGTGAAGAAGATGTCGGATCTCGTGAGACTATATCATGAGATTTTCTGCGTGGATCATCAACATGGATTGAGAGGAGCACACATCTCATCAACGTGCTCGCAAGCGTCTCCTCCGTTGGATCGAACTTGAGATAGGAGGTCTCTTCATTTAAAGACTCGATCACAACCATGCTTCAAGAGGTAAACCAAAAACTTGTTTGTGGTTTAGATGATACGATCCGAGAAGTGTTCTTGGATCTTGTGGTTTCATTGTTTGAATTTTTTTTTAAATTCCACTGCCTCGAGCAAGTAGTAGTACGAGTCGCTCCAGATCGCATACGATGTAATCCTTACACTTCCATGATGTGCTTAAGGATCTTCCCATTTCCCATCAAGTGGTGTCAGAGCCATTGGTCGGAGGTTTTGGATATGATACATAAATCTAAGATGACTAATAGAATTTAAACAAATGATTATCATTCAGATAATGTTCCCCATTATATAATAAAATCGTAATTTTTGAGTTTGCATGACTTGGGATTCGACTGCTCAAGTTATGATCATTTTAATGAACATATATCCACTATTTGAGGGATGGCGAATCTTTACGTAATTAAAGAGTTGATTATGATTTTAGGATGCCTAGAAATACGTGAATATCACTTGAGTTCTAATGTAAATCAAATTAGAAAACTATGGAAACTTATTTTTTCTTGATTGGATTTAAATTGATTAAGATACACTAGTTTTAGTAAGTAGGGATCACAGCTGGAAATTACATACTTGATTATAAACCTTGTGATTGTCATTCAATTAAATTAATGGAAATTAATGGTTAATTTCTTGAGATAATTATTGATAAATATTTGTGAAATATTTAAAGATGATGATTATTTTCTTTGAATGACATTGACCATAACCAAACTTTATTAGATATGATCTAGATCACAATTGGTTACATGAACCTTCCAAAAATTATTGATACTTGAATATGATTGGGATTTGTTTAGAAAATCTCCTTATAATGTTAATAAAAAATGTTTTGATTATTATTATATGGTATAACTTCGTTTTGAAGATCGATTATCATTTCAAGTACAAAGTCATCAATTGGCATTATCCTGGCCTGATGCGGATACGGTGTCCAGTCGGGGAGCGTTGAGGTAGCATGTTGTCCCGTGAGGGGTCTATCCCACTCTCGTCGGTACTGTCCATGACAACGGGTAAGGAAGGGATAATGTTTGAAAGGATCATGATGTAATTTTATAATTAATAAAATTCGAATAATATGTATTTTTGAGATAATACCATCCTTCAAGTAACAATCAAGTTTATTGGTTAATTGAATTGGATTGATAATTGATTTAATTTGATTAAGTAAATTCGATCCAATTAAAACACTCTATTATGAATAGATGCGTATTTCCCTTGGAAAAATTAATTATGTGAATACGATTCATAATAATTAATTAGAATTTGAACATGATATGGAGGATGACATATATATATATACACATGGTCTTTAGTTAAGGCAAAGGGTTCCATCGCCAGGGATTGTATGTAGGAAACGCTTGTCCAAAGTAACAGCTCCTGCATACAAGCACATTTGGATCGGACTTTTTGCTTCTCGAAAGAGTAAGTCCGTATGCGTAATGACCCCAATATTGGTTCCTCATATTATTAGGGCGATATTGTATTGCACATAGCAAGTTCTATTCCTGTTGACGGTTGGTTCAATTAACGACAGGTCAACATCAGCTTAGGGGTGGTGGGTCCGGGTGTTAAAGAACGAATTAAGAATGCAAGTTAGACTTGCAAGGCAGAATGTGTTCCCGCTTCTTTTTATCCGAGTTGTAGGTTCTCATATTATTGGGATGTGACAAAGATAAGGAAGGAGATCCTAGATCTTGCTTGAGATATAATGATAAGTATATCTCTTACATTGAAAGTGATTAAGGGAATGAACTTTCAGTGTTGACAAGGCAAGATAGCTTTGATATAAAAATTACTAAATCAAAGTAAAATATGTATATATATGTGCAAATTTCTTATTTCAGATAATCATCATTAAAACCACTCAATACTATACTCAATAATAATCATGAAAATAACATGGATTGGATCTATGATCAAGATATTGTACTTGCAGTTGGACACATAATGTATATGATTGCAATGTGTAAGTTTCCTCGTAATAATGAGGAATCATAACTAAATAGACAATAGAACAATAACCTAGGGTTTGTGTGTCTCTGTAGTCTTGATCTCTCATCGAATGTACTTTGGAAGTGACATGTCGATGATGATCGTAATTGTCAAACAATACTTATAAAAATCGAAGAAGATGTTCTGGAAAACATATGTGCTCTCAAAATTTAATCATGAATGACATGGTTCACTACATCATACAGAATGGTGGCTCTATAAGAGATGATGTATTCAAAATGTTTGAGTACCTACCTGATCCGAAGTCTTTTAGAGTTTAGATGGATGTAGATACGATGAGTATCATCATTCTACTATATATACTTAAGTCATTCATGAAGCTTCATAATATTCAAATTGTATGAATTGAGTGAAGCATGTATAAATGTTGAACTACTCTTATATTGAAATCATTTGAATTCAACATAAGAGATCCTTTGTCTTAAGCAATGTTTGTTTATAGATGAAATGAGCACAATGGAAGCATGGGTCTGACCCAAGCAATAAGGAAAGTCAAGGAGTTGACTGTACTTCTGTAACTTCCATGTGACATCCAAATAGTTGGATGCATGCCAATACTGCAATAAGACGATGTACCGGTAGTACGACTATCTAGACTATCTAGGATCCTTAGAGAAGGACTCGGATAGTGCATCGGAATAATCTATATTTAATCATTGAAATTGACTTTCTTATTAGATAAGATCAAAGTCTAATAATCGTATCTCATACTTCTATTGCCATTTGCAATTGATTGCATATGTTTTAGAAGACTGTAAAATTTGATCTTAAGAATTAATAGTTATCCACATGGATATTGATGCAATTGTTGCAACAATCTCTACTGGATAGATAAACTTCTTATTTTCAGTGGGAGAGACCTTATTCTTAGATAACATCTCTATGACCTAGATATTAGAATACACTCTTTGTTTATTTCTAAATGTTGGAAATAAACACGAATTCCAGAATAGATCTATCATAAAGGGTTACGATGGATATATTTCAGATAGTAATCTAACATCTAGTGGACTATACTAAATTAGAAAATTAATGAATGGCTCATTAAAATTTCTAATACTGAAAATAAAACATTTAAAGATCAATAGGATGATGAAGATCATTTGACAATGATATGGCATCAAGCCTTGGACATTTGTCTATTGATGAGATAAATAGACTAGTAAGAGATGAAACTTTAGAATATCTGAAATTTCAAATCTTACATACTTGTGAATATTGTATTCAAAGTAAAAATATCCAATGCACCCTTCTTTGGGAATGTTGTTAGATGCCAAGGTATTCAAGATCTCATACATATTGATGTATATGGATCATCTATATCATAATGAATATTACTAATATGTGATATCCATTAATGATTATTTGTGGTATGAGACTTCTTCTCTTAACCTTAGAAACCTTTTGAAATGTTCAAATATTTCACATGTTGGTTTAGAACCAAAGTTGAAGGAAGATGAAATGAATTTGATCTAACCTAAGTAGCAAGTACCTATTAGATGAATTCAATAAATACCTTATGGAGATATGAGTGTCATTCATATCTCACTCCTCCTGATACACCTAAACTCAGTAGAGTTGTAGAGAGATATAATTGGATATTGTGAGACATGATTTGACCAATGATGAATATTAGCATAATTATCTCTTAGTTTCCAAGTATATATGTAGTATAGACTACAATATATAAGGTTCCATGCAAGTAAGATTGAATCTAGCACCATAGAATGCTACTTTATTAGGAAAATAAAGGATGGTATTGGATACTTACTTTATGACCTTGAGGTTCTTAAAAGATTTCATCTCTAAGGATATGATTCTTAGAGGTCGAAACTCTTGAGAATCAAGATGAAAATAAAGTGAAGGAACTCATTCAATCTTGAGAAGATAATGAGGCTTCTGAAATCAGAAACTAAAAGGACAATTAAAGATGAAACACTAATACCTCTTCAAATGAATTTGAGGATGTATTCCATGTGTTAGAAAAATATGACAATGATCTGACTTCATGTGATGAAGCTTCTGAGGTTCATGATATGGAGAGATGGATGTTAGCAATAATGTCTAAAGTAGACTTCATATTGATGAATCTCGTATTCATCATGCTAAAAACTCCTTATTAAAATCCCTGCTTAAACAAACCAATAAAAATATCCTCTAAATCTTTGTTTTTATCTTGTACCCTATTGTGTATAATTAACCTATAATTATTTGTATTTAATTTCTCTTATTTTTCTGTATCTATTTTATCACTCAAAAACCCCTAAAAATTAGGGAGATAACTTGTCTATAAATCACTAACCTTTAAAACCACTAAAAAATACAAAAAAACAAATCAAAACCTCAAATTGGGTATTTTTACCCCCTTGAAAATACCCCCAAAAATAGCTTTTGTACAGATGACCTCTTTTGGCTTTTTGACCAACATGAAAGTTGTAGATCTCATCGAGACGAGCAACTTTCATGTTTTGACTTTTTCTAAATTCGGCCTCAAGCTATTTCTTTTCTAATTTTCTTTGTATTTATTTTTTGAATTAATCTGATTGGGCCACGTGGCGCCCCCTGGGCCGCCCACGTGGCCCGCTCATCCTCTCGCCACCCGGCGGCCTCCTGGGCCGTTGGATCACCTCAATCCCGCCTTCATCTGAGCCCTTCATCACGCCTCACTCCTCAGCCGCCCGATCTAATCTCAGATCAGATCATGACCGCCCACTAGCGCCTGATCCACAGCCCTTCGATCCCATCCTCATCCAACGCTCCTCCTTGCGCCACGTCTCCACTCCTCCAGAGCCGCACGATTCCACTTTCATCCTACGGTGGTCGACGCTCCACGTCACCCCTCTAACCTCCACCGAACGATCTTCTCCAACTCTCCATCGCAACCACTCGTTAGCGCCTCACATTCAGCCGTACGATCAGATCTAATGATCTGATCGCATCCCTCCGTTCGCGCCTCAATCCCAGCCGTTGGATCCCTTGATCCAACGGCTGTAGCTCATCGTCAACCTCCGTAACCCCCCTCACCTCCAGCCGTTTCACCGTGGCACCAGCGCCCCACGTGCGAGGCACGTGGGGGGCTGGGTAAATTGCAAGAATGACCTCGAAAGAACTGATATTTCCACTTTGGTCCCCAGGCTCGTGCCCCCACGTGTGTGCCTGGGTAAATTGCAGGGAGGCCCTCCAGGTTTAAAGAAATTGCCAATATGCCCCTGCGCGCAATGGAAAAATTACATCTGGGCCCAGGCAGTTTTTCATATTTGCAATTAGGTCCCTACAGGGACCTAAATGCAATATTTATCCCTTTATTTTATTGCATTTTTATTACAATTATGCCCTTGCACTATTTTTAGCATAACTTGAGCATCGTAGGTCCAAATTGCATGATTTTAGTGTCGTTTTGATCCTTATTTTGTCCTCTACATTCTAGCATACTTATTTGTTCCATTTGACACTGTTTTAATTTAAGTGAATTTTTTATGTGAAAAATGGGACCATGCTCTACTTGTCTTGCTTGATTTGATGACCGATTTTTAATGATGTGTTCAAATGGGCTCTAATTTCATTCTTTATTACGTTGCTCTCATTTTAGGGTATAATTGTAGCATTTTATTCATCATGCATATTCCTTTGCATTTTTTGCCCATGCATCACTTTAACTTGCATAAAAACAAGATAAAAAAATCGCATATATCATAGCATCGCTTGTATTGCCTTGTAAATTGAATATGGACCTGAAATTGAGATTAATTGACATTATGCCTTCATGAATCGAAATTCAATACTCTGATTAGGCTGCCGTATCCCTGTGTTCGACCTTGGTACACTTACCAAGCATAAATATTCCACAACATTCAAAGTCTGTGGTTTTTGCTGAACAAAATTCGCCTCCTGTACTACAGCATAATTTCATAATATTATAGAGGCGAATTTGACGTTCATCAAATGGCGCCGTTGCCGGGGATATGGCTTTGCTTAATTTTTGAGTTTTGATTTTTTAAATTAATTCAATAATTTCTAGGTCCTCATTCCATGCATCATTTAGTTGCATATTATTTTGCGGATTTAATTTCTCTGGTTTTCTAACGTTTATCTTTTGTGGCAGGGCCCATGGTGATCGAGGACGCTTGATCCTCATGGAGGCGTTAAGTCAAATACTTCCGCTGAAGAGGCCGCGAAAGAACCTGTGAAGGATTTGAGAGATTTCAGCAGTCAAAAATTGCATTGCATTTTGTAAAAAAAAATATCTTGCATCTGCATATTTATTTTCAGTCTTGCATATTGTACAAAAAAAATTTCCCCCCTCTCTCACACACACACACACCTACACTGCACATGCACATACTCACCCTCCCCCTGTATAATTCACTCTCTCTCTCTCTCTGTGTGTATATCTATTTTTCACGAACCCCCTCCCCCTCACCCTTGTATCATAGAACCGCCCCCCTAACGCAGACCTTACTTAGGCTATTTGTAGCCTAAGTATAGGGGGGACCTGCCTGCTCTTCCATCCTCGTCCCGTCTTCTTGTACTTAGGCCAATTTTGGCCTAAGTATAGGGGGACCCTCCTCCTCAGTTCCGCTATATCACCTTGTACTTGAACCGAGCCTTGGCTTCATGGCACTTGTGCTATGAGGACATAGCAAATTTTAAGTATAGGGGTGTATACCGTATATTATTGTATATTACTTTAGCCTTAGCTCGAGTTTTTAAAACTTTTTAAAATTTTATTTTTTCGGGCTGGGTTTTGGTAAACTAGTGAACTGAGTAAAAACTTGTAAAAATTAAAAATTGAGGGATTAATTTTTGTAAATATTCCTGTATTGAAAAAAAAAATAAAAAAAAATAAAAATAAAAATTAAAACCCATAAAAATTTGCAAAAGCTAAAAATCACACAAAAATTCACTAACCCATGGAGTTGGTGTATTCCTGACACATTCACTCTCACGTAAGGCTTGAGGATTTTTGAGGACACTGGACCTCTGGGATCTTGAGAGTCTGAGTAACATGCCTTAGTCATTAGGGTTTTTCATGGCTTAAATATCCACACTCTTCAGGTTTGAAAGATTTGAGTGCTATATTGCACTCTTCATCTCTACGTTCAAGAAAATATGATCAACACAGTCACTTCCACAACCGCATGATTGATGAGCTGAGTTGAGATATCACCTCAGGAACTAGGACCATGGATTTAAGTTTAGACCTGATCTAATGAAATTCAAGGATGGGATAAAGTTAATGAAGGCTTCAGAAAACCTGAGTGTCAGCAAAAACCTAGCCAGTATGTGAACAAGATTCATATGCTACCTCTTGGATATTTACCTAAAAGTGCCAGGGTGTGATGAAACTTAAAGAAACTTGTTGATCAGTGTGCGCCAATCTCTTGGTAAAAGTAGTGGAGCTAGCCAACAAAAGAAATGAAATGTCAAAGAAAAGCTCTAAATCCAAAGTCAAATTCCAAATGAGCTTCCACCAATGGCAAGCGCTCCCAAACATTTTCAAAGTGTCCACTTGGACCAAGCGCTAATTAGGACCAAGGAGTCGGGCTGACACCACAAAAAGGGCCCTGCATCGTAAGCGATACAAGTCTGGGTGTCGAAGGTATCTTAGATACTCAGAAAAGACACACCCCGGTGTACTCCCAGAAAAACAAGTGCAGACGACTCCAACTCTCTTGACGGACACATTGATCAACAAAGTATTAATATACATGTGTTGAGTAAAAGGCACTCGAGAGGCCCCTTGTTCCAATGTGAGGGTGAGAAAATTAGACACAATCCCAGTACCTCCATCATCTGGCCGTCCATCAACATTTCAGAGTCTGACAAACTAATGAGACGGTTGACTGAAGCAAGAACATACTTATTCCCTAGTATTGAGGATTAGGTCTAGAGGAAGATCTTTGGGACTGGAACTTTGAGTGATGCATCGACTCGGCTCTCATGAAGTGCAGTACACTAAATGTCATATCCTTGTATGTACAAAAAGAGAGTCTAATAATCAGAGAAGTTGGATTCCTTCTGACTAAAGCTTGGATAAACCCGGAATTTTAGGATCACTTAGGTCAAGGGTCTTCGAAAGATCAAGCCTTGAATTTTTCACGCGCACTGTCAGGAATTCATCCGACTCCTTCATTCTTTAGATGCTCGAGGACGAGCATGGTTTAAGTATAGGGGTATGATGAATCTCGTATTCATCATGCTAAAAACTCCTTATTAAAATCCATGCTTAAACAAACCAATAAAAATATGCTCTAAATCTTTGTTTTTATCTTGTACCATATTGTGTATAATTAACCTATAATTATTTGTATTTAATTTCCCTTATTTTTCTGTATCTATTTTATCACTCAAAAACCCATAAAAATTAGGGAGATAACTTGTCTATAAATCACTAACCTTTAAAACCACTAAAAAATACAAAAAAACAAATCAAAACCTCAAACTGGGTATTTTTACCCCCTTGAAAATACCCCCAAAAATAGCTTTTGTACAGATGACCTCTTTTGGCTTTTTGACCAACGTGAAAGTTGTAGATCTCATCGAGACGAGCAACTTTCATGTTTTGACTTTTTCCAAATTCGGCTTCTAGCTATTTCTTTTCTAATTTTCTTTGTATTTATTTTTTGAATTAATCTGATTGGGCCACGTGGCGCCCCCTGGGCCACCCACGTGGCCCGCTCATCCTCTCGCCACCCGGCGGCCTCCTGGGCCGTTGGATCACCTCAATCCCGCCTTCATCTGAGCCCTTCATCACGCCTCACTCCTTAGCCGCCTGATCTAATCTCAGATCAGATCATGACCGCCCACTAGCGCCTGATCCACAACCCTTCGATCCCATCCTCATCCAACGCTCCTCCTTGCGCCACGTCTCCACTCCTCCAGAGCCGCACGATTCCACTTTCATCCTACGGTGGCCGACGCTCCACGTCACCCCTCTAACCTCCACCGAACGATCTTCTCCAACTCTCCATCGCAACCACTCGTTAGCGCCTCGCATTCAGCCGTACGATCAGATCTAATGATCTGATCGCATCCCTCCGTTCGCGCCTCAATCCCAGCCGTTGGATCCCTTGATCCAACGGCTGTAGCTCATCGTCAACCTCTGTAACCCCCCTCACCTCCAGCCATTTCACCGCGGCACCAGCGCCCCACGTGCGAGGTACGTGGGGGGCTGGGTAAATTGCAAGAACGACCTCGAAAGAACTGATATTTCCACTTTGGTCCCCAGGCACGTGCCCCCACGTGCGTGCCTGGGTAAATTACAAGGAGGCCCTCCAGGTTTAAAGAAATTGCCAATATGCCCCTACGCGCAATGGAAAAATTACATCTGGGCCCAGGCGGTTTTTCATATTTGCAATTAGGTCCCTCCAGGGACCTAAATGCAATATTTATCCCTTTATTTTATTGCATTTTTATTACAATTATGCCCTTGCACTATTTTTAACATAACTTGAGCATCGTAGGTCCAAATTACATGATTTTAGTGTCGTTTTGATCCTTATTTTGTCCTCTACATTCTAGCATACTTATTTGTTCCATTTGACACTGTTTTAATTTAAGTGAATTTTTTATGTAAAAAATGGGACCATGCTCTACTTGTCTTGCTTGATTTGATGACCGATTTTTAATGATGTGTTCAAATGGGCTCTAATTTCATTCTTTATTACGTTGCTCTCATTTTAGGGTATAATTGTAGCATTTTATTCATCATGCATATTCCTTTGCATTTTTTGCCCATGCATCACTTTAACTTGCATAAAAACAAGATAAAAAAATCGCATATATCATAGCATCGCTTGTATTGCCTTGTAAATTGAATATGGACCTGAAATTGAGATTAATTGACATTATGCCTTCATGAATCGAAATTCAATACTCTGATTAGGCTGCCGTATCCCTGTGTTCGACCTTGGTACACTTACCAAGCATAAATATTCCACAGCATTCAAAGTCTGTGGTTTTTGCTGAACAAAATCCGCCTCCTGTACTACAGCATAATTTCATAATATTATAGAGGCGAATTTGACGTTCATCACATATACAAGTGTTATATATGGACCCCCGAGGATCCATCTATAAGGGTAAAACCTATTAGGTGTAAATGGATCTTCAAGAAAACGGGGTAGCCTGATGAGAATGTAGGGACCTTCAAAGCATGATTTGTATCCTTAAGATACACACATAAAGAAGACATCGCTTGCGATGAGACTTTCTTTCTAGTGACCATGCTTAAACCCATCAGAATATTGCTAACTATAGCTACAAGCCTTGACTATGTCATCTTCAAGATGGAAGTCATTATTCCATTCCACTAATAATAACTCTCCCAGGATATTTACATGAGGTAGCCCCAGGGCCTCATGGTTGCGGAAAGTAAGGTATACAAGTTGAATAACTCCATTTGTGCACTCAAATAAGCTTCTTGTAGTTGGAATATCATATTTTATGAAATTATAAATGTTGTGATTTCAAATAGAATCTTGATGAACAATGTGAAGCTTCGTGGGAGTGCCATTGTGTTCATCGTGCTAAATGTAGATGATATCCTAATCATTTGGAATGATATAAGGATAATAATAGGTGTTTTATAGACTCTCTATTCCATATCTTGAGATGTGATCTCAAGGATACCTCTTAAATCTTAGTTCTAAAGTTGTTCAGAAGCAAAGAAAAGAGAGTATTGGGACCATCACATTAGTAGTACACCATGGACATTTCCATTTTTTTGGAAAATCCAAGAAAGGCTTCTTTTCCTTAAGATATGGTACTGACCTATCTAAAGGGATAACACCTTAAATAGTTGAGAATGTGAATACCAAAGCTATATGCCCTAGTGCATCAGCTTTGAGAAGCTCAGTGTATGCTAGATATGTACAAAAGCCAGATGTCTACCATGCAGTGGGAGTAGTAAACTATTCCTAATCCTACTATGGAAATAGAAAACTTGATTGAAGAAAGAACAATATCTTCAAAGATGACAAGACTTAGAGATAGTGATCTCAAAGTCTTATATTCAAGAAATTAAGTCTTTATAGATAGAGATCTAAAAGGTCTTAACTGTAGATACTTTATGAGATAGAGATCTCCAGAAATAAGGATATTCTGATAAGGATAATGGACAATACACACTAGTTATAATAATTATTGAGTTGTAGTGTCAAGGACACTATCACTAACAATATTGAGTATTGGTTGCATAAGATGCAACATTCGCATTGGATGCAAGCACTGTTACTAGGAGATATGCAACTGCCGTAGAAGGACTTGGCGTCGTCTCTCAGAAACAAAATGACTGATCAGATTACCAAGCTATTTTTTTAAATAGCCTATGATTGTCACATGAGTGTGGGTTTAAATATTAGCCCCTTAATGGCTCTTTGGGATAGTGGGAGAATGTTGGATATGTGAGCCAATGGCAAGCCATTATGCAATAAATGTTATTGCAAATATCATTCCATGATCTGAAATGAAGAATAACTAATTTGCATATTAGGTCCCTTACTACAATTAGGGTTATGTACCATGGCCATCTTAATGATCATACATCTTGCTCCTGGATTTGGACGACTGGAGAGAGAAAAATAGGAGCCCCTACCCTAGTAAATGGATTGGATACCCAAGGGCCACTCGCAAAAGAAAGAGAGGCAAAGGCTGCGGAAATGGGGAAGCTAGAGCAGCAATGCAGGGACACACTTTATAAGAGCCCTGTTGATTCAATTGTTGAATCATAGAGGTTGGTGCTTGGAAGAATATCTAAAGAGTTAGATTGAGGACTCATCAAGCATCGTCAAATTATTATTAAGATATGATGTCCATCCTAAGAAGGAGATGGCCATCCTTTCTCTAAAGGCTGATATCTAACCGACCTCTTGATGCAGGTCCTCTGCATAGGAATAGAGATTCAGAGGTGTTAAATAAGTTAGATCAAAGATTTAACTTAACGAGATCGAGATAACCAAAGACCTATGTCATATGTTGTCATGATATATGCACACACCCTTTTATCAGATACAGATATGTTACTATATGTCTGAGTAAGTACATTTGGTAGATCAATTGGTTGATGACCGAATCAAGGTATATACACCAATGCGCTAGTGTGCATACAAGGGTATATGAGTAATAAGATCTCTCAAAGGGATCATACATGTTCATTTACTGAACTAGAAGACATGAGCTCCCTCATGAGGTATTGGGAAGAATCAAATTCCGTGCACGATCGTCTTGCTTAGGAAGTTTGACTGAAATTGTAGGTTTGATATATGCTTCTGGAAAGTATATGATCAATACCTGATTATGATATATGCTTTTGGAAAGCATATGATTGATACCAACTCCCAATGATCGAATGAGAACCTTAATGACAAAACCTTGAAGGAGACTGTCTAAATAGATCTAAAACTCCGTGTTTGTTCTTGGTCTTCCAGTATGCAGGATGTACATATATTAGGAATACTTGAGGGTGATGTGATCATAAATGATTATATAACCATGACGCTTCCATTCCGAGGGAGTAATGAACCACGTCTAGATTTTAGTGACTCCTCTCATAGAGAAGTGATATGATCTTAGTCCAAATGTTGGACCTTGATCTTAATATGATTTAGATACAATGAGAAGATTAGATCTATGGCTTTGATTTAATCAAACATCTATGGGAGGTCCACAAGATATGAATTTGAGATTCGATATCAATATGCAAGTCACTATACGTGGAACAATACAATCGCCTTGTTCTTATCTCCAAATATCCACGGAGAAAGTACATTATCCTTGAAAGAGTTCAAGGATAATTTTACTGTTGATATATTTATCCGAGCACTGAGATATTGATAATTAAATGTAACTTAATTACCATGAATATATGAATTTGATTCATATTATAAGGATAGTTATCCCAGATGATTAAATGCGATTTAATGATTAAATATGTGAATAATGTGAATGTGATTCATGTTATTTAGGTACATGAGAATAGAGATCCAAGATGATTAAATATGATTTAATTATCAAGAATATGATTAATGTAGATACCACTATTCATGATAATCATGAATATTATAAATATGATTTATAATATGATGGAGAGATTTAATTATAAATAGAATTTACAAATTATATGTTGTTGTGAATGTGACTCACAATAAATAATTAATTGTAAATCTAATATACATATTATATTGGATATACGAACATGATTCATATTTGTCAATGGCATGATTGAAGTTTTCACAAATTTAATTTGGTATTATTTTTGTGAAGATAAATGCTATAATTGCTACTACATATTAATTAATTTACATATATAGATATATGAAGACATTATATTTTTAATGGTGGTCATCCATCTTGACTTATTTGGGGGAGGGGGTGGGGAGGGGTGAGGACAGACACCCTATTTATAGTAAAGGGACTTTATCTTCTATATTATCTATGTATATTAATTAATTTTAAAATGAATTAATTATTATCTTCAAAAGGGATATAAAATTAATTTGTTTTAAACTAATTGTTGTTTTTTTTCGAGCAACAAAGCAAGTCCATTGATTAATAAACTTTTAATCTATACTGTAAATTAAGAGAGCACATGGATTGAGATCCATGTGCATCCAACTAGTATAAAAGGAAGGGTAACCCTTGCCTTTGAAGAACACACATAATTCCAAGAGGAATTACTCTCTCCATCTCTCTCTCTCTATACATGCCAAGACTCTCCATCTCTCTCATTGTGTCTATCCACCATGGAGCCCTAAAGAGAGTCACCATCGCCATAGTATGGTCGTTATACTGCCAAATTGTTTGCTCGTGGATCTCCGTCTCCTTCGGTGCACCTCACCCGTGAAGAAGACGTCGGATCAAGTGTGATGAGATCACGAGATTCACCGTTTGGATCATCAACATGGATTGCGAGGAGCACGCGTCTGATCAACGCGCTCGCAAGCGTCTCCTCCGTTGGATCAGACTTGAGATAGGAGGTCTCTTCGTTTGGAGACTCGATCGCAACCACGCTTCGAGAAGTAAACCTAATACTTATTTGTGGTTTAGATGAAATGATCTGAAAAGTGTTATTGGATCATGTGGTTTCATTGTTTGATTTTTTTTAAATTCTGCTACCTCAAGCAACTAGTACGACTAGTCGCTTCTGATCGAATACGATGCAATCCTCACGCTTCCATGATGCGCTTAAGGATCTTCCCATATCCTATTGTCATAGTTATTAGAGTTGGCATATGTAGACTTATTCTATCCTGATTGTTATGAAAACCCGACCATAGAATTGTAGAACTTGAAGGCTGTTAAGTCTTAAACCCGTTTCCTGATAAGGTTCCACCAAATTAATATCCGAAGGTCTGACCAAGCTCCATACTCCAATTTTATGAAAATAAGTTTAATAATCAATTTTGATTCTTCTTTTTTCTTTTCTTTTCTTTTTGTGTAACTGTTTGCTAAGGGATTAGCAAAGGTAAAGTACTGGGAGATGATGAATCTATGATTCTCGTTCTTTATTCTTTTATTTTAGCTTCATCTTTTAGCAAAAACATCTATAAATGTGTGAAAATTCAATAAATTAACATTGCACATACTAAAGTTAATAATGAATAATTAACAAAATTTTCCAAAAATAAAAAAAAATAGAGGAAAAGAAAAAGGAAAGAAGGATGTAACTACGTAACAAGTAGAGACTGACCCAAACCCTAAGAGGAGGTCAATTATTGACCTGATCGATAAGAAATAAAGTAGGGGGGATAGGGTCCTTCTATATCCATCACTATGCACTCTATGTATATGGCATTCCTACATTTCATTCATCTATAAAAGGACCTCAAATCAAATTATTTTATCAATAAAAGTTATACATAAAAATATTTTCTAAATAATAAAAATATTTGTAAAATAAATGGTTATACATATTGTAGATAACACCATTTATGAAAAGCCATAAAATAAGAACTTAATAGATCAATTCTAGATCCATATGAACTCAAATTCTTCCAAAATCACCTTTTATTGAACTCTAAATTAAATAATATATAATAAATTTTGAAGTTATGAGGTAAAAATTGGATTTTTAGGTGCATTGTATAGTCATAGAGTACCAATACTTGTAAATATGTATATCTAATTATTCATAATTTGTGCATATTGTATTTTAAACACTTGTACATACTCTTAAAAACAAAATAATAATAAAATGAAAATTAGATAACATAAAAAATAAAAATAAATTCAAAAACTCGTTGTACAAAAAGTATATAACAATACCTATTTATTTAATATGTCTATTTAAATTGTAAACACCAAAATAAAAATCATCTCATGCTCCTTAAATTATTTTGTAAATAATGAGAATACAAAATTAAGTATAATTGTGTGAAATAAAATAAAAAAATAAAAAATATATGTATACTCTGCCTATACGTAATACCTTATACTATATATTGTATATATATTTTTAGAGAAATAACTAAAAATCATAACAAAATATCTCTAAAAATAACAAACATTTTTCAATTTATCCATTTTAATTTTAAACTCATTTACTATTTTATTTCTAATTTAATTCACTTATTTTCCCTATTTTATCGTGCAGCTTAATTTATCTCCATTCCGCACCGCTTCCTATTGGTCCACTAGGGATTGTTGACTCCAGTCAACAGGTCCCCCCTTCTACCTTTTTCCTCAGATTGGGTTCAACATTGACTTCACCCTATTATTCTGACCCGACCCGATCGAATTGGCCCTTGCTCCTTCACCCTGATTGAACATTATAATTCCCTAATCTTCCCCCGAACATCACCCTCATGATCCGCGCCTAGGTTTTCACGCTTCGATCGATCTTTCGCAAACCTGGAGCACTGTGCTCCGCCGCAAGGAGCATAGCCTCTAGTTACACCGCCCCATCGAGGCTCTAAACCCGGAGATTCTTCATCTCCACCCTAGGCGATCTTATACATCCACAGGTATCATTTACAGATCACGATTGCTCATTTTAAGCTTGATTATTTCATTCCGAGTAGAGCATCTACCTTCATCTCATTCACCTAATCAACTATCCACTCCAAAACAACATACACCTCAAACACATCGCATATTACTTCTCCATCTCTATATACATCCTAACCATCGATCCAATTACCGGGTCGAATCAAATCCCATGCCGACTCCTTCACTCGACATTGGAATAGACCCATCCATGCCCCTTTGCTCATTTGGGACTCTAACCCTTCGGTGGAGGCCTTTCTCCAAGCCAACCATCTTATGCAGGACCAAGACCGAAGACCATCTCCCTTGGTGGATATTTCACACCTGCACTTTAGTCCAGGAAGCTCCGGGAACCCTACACATCTCCAATACACATCTCGGAGTCTTGGAACCTATAGAGCATTCCAGCAGCTACGAATAGTCAACAGTTTCACTTTCCCCATCTGAACAGCCTTAGAGGTCGACATGAGTTCATTAATCGTTGTACAATGTTCTCCAAACCGTTGAATCAGGGGGTCTCCCAGATCTAATCTCATGCGCCTATTTTAGAACCTCCCTAATTGTTTGATCATCAGGAGGAGTTTTTACCATATTTATCTTTAGTCTATTAAGTGTAATAATTAGATTAAAACCTTTGCATTAAGGACCCTATAGTTTTGTTATTTGCACTTTAGTCCATCTGAGTTGTAGTTACGTGTAGCCTCACATGTGTTTTGGTATATTTTTAGTATTCGTTCTGAACTTATTATTTGTTAAGGAATGAAATTAATGTTTTAAAAATTGCATTTATGCCCCTGTAATTGAGAATCACATGTTGCGCGCCTACTTCTGGATAAATTACTTATTGGCCCCTAGACTTTAAATATTTGTTATTCGACTGTTCCTAAAACTCAAAGTATTTGCAGAATGGTCCTTGTGCACTATCTTTTATTATAGTATTTTATCAATTGCAATAAATAGTTAATTAACTCCAAAAATCGCCTAAAAAATACTCGTAGCTCCTGCTTGCATGTTTATTTATGGTGATTTTTGTTTGTTAATTTTCGTTCATTTTTCATTTTTACAAATTTAAAAACCTTAGAAAAATATAGTATTATTCATAGAAAGTTCATAAAAATTTGAAAATTCTAGAAAAATTCTATAAAAATGTATGTAGTTGCCTTTTATCATCTTTTAACTTCGACATACTTGTTGAAAAATACCTTATAAAAACCTAAAAATTTGTAAAATACTTGAAAAATTATAACAATAATATAAAATAAAAAAAGTCCCAAAAAATGCATTTAGTTCCTATCTAACGAAATTTTAATGGAATGTTTAGAGGGATATAGTGATGAATATACATATTTTTATTCCCAAAAAAATAAAAAAATGGGGAAAAATGGGGGGAAAATGGGGATGGGAGCAGCCTGTTGGCTCCTCCTAGGGAGCAGCCACATTTCACCCCCCCTCTCTCTCTATATATAGAGATATATAGAGAGAGAGATAGAGAGTAAAATATGGCTGCTCCCTAGGAGGAGCCAACGGGCTGCTCCTACCCACATTTTCTTCCCATTTTTTTTATTTTTTTGAAGTTAAAATAGGTGTATTCATCACTATATACCTCTAAAATTCCATTAAAATTTCGTCAGAAACAGAGACTCCTATTCCTTTCATCCAGAACATGTAATTTTAACGGTCTAGAATTGCTTGACCTGTTCTCGATGAAGGGCATAAGAGCCTTTATTTTTGAAGAAATTTTAATGGAATTTTAGTGGGATATAGTGATGAATATACATATTTTTATTTTAAAAAAAAATAAAAATGGGGAGTGAGGAATGGGGGTGGGAGCGGCCACATTTCACTCTTATATATAAATGGGGAAAATAGGGCTGCCCCTTCAGGGAGCTATCTTGGCTCTCCCTGCCCCATTTCCCCCATATTTTTTTATTATTTTGAAAAAAATCCGTGAAAATTCATCACTATTACCATATATTATATGATTCAGGTTTTGTGAGAAACAAAGACTCCTTTGGCCTCCATCTAGACTGTCATTTTTTAACGGTTACAGAATTGTTGAAATTGATCCTGTTTGGATGGAGGCTGTAGGAGTCTATGTTTTGCAATTTGAATGACACAATATAGGTATATAATAATGAAAATCCAAGGAAGCATTTTTCAAAAAAAATAAAAAAGGCAGTGGAAACCAAGTTAGCTCCTCCAATGGAGAACCCCATTTTACCCTATATATAGGAAAAAAATGGGGATGCCCCCGTACCATATTTTCATATTTTTTTATTTTTTTTAAAAAATATTACTGTGTATATGATTGTCGAAAATCAGAGTGCGTAAATCGGTAGAAAAGCTGAGTCGTTGTGCACAAAGATAGAAGACGAATCAATAATAAAATTTTATATCCGAAACTTAAGTTAACAGAACACACATGAGATGTGTGCAAGTATAGTAGGGAGTCATGAGTCGAACGCAGGGAGGCAGATTCGATATATCAAGTTATTTCTTTTCAATTGTGACAAATAATAAAGATGGTGATAGAAATAGTGAGTATGCAAACGCAGAGAAAACAATCATGTGCAACAGAAAAATACATTTAGAATGATTTCACTAGTGAACCCATAACCTATGAAAATACTTACGTCAATTTATAATCAAATAATCTCCTTGAAGAATGCTATTATCCACGCATAAAACAAAACATGTGATTCAAAAACTCCAAGGGAATGCTATTATCAGTGGGGTCTTCGATGATGAGAAATTCAGATATGCATCCGTCCTTTGGTTCAATACAAAAGAGTACAGAGATTCTTGTTCTGCGATTCTGATAACTAGTCCCGTCGTGATAAAGACGAACGGGTGATTTCTCTGTCCCTCCCGTATGCAACCTGCGAGAATGGTTCACCTGTAAAGCAATGTTTCTTTGACCATACATGCACATGATTCCAGATATTACTCCAACAAAAACCAAGATGCACACATTAAACCATAGATTCTACGGGCAAGGAATTCTGCTACAAAAAAAATAGGATCAACGTGGCAAACAAATAAAATAAATGAGATGAGAATAGGGTGAGGGAAGAAGTAGGAATCTCGGAATGAGGGGCAGAAGGTTGCGCAGTTGCTGCTCCTGGCGAGATGCACGAGTGGCCGGTTGCACGTCTACTCCTCGGACCTGTGTGATTCCGAATACTTTCCAACCTCCTTCCTGTGGCAGTCGACGTCCTCTTTTAAGCATGTCCCTGTACAAAAAAAATCCTCCCGTGAACGGTTGTAAAAAAAAAAGGCATGTACAACAAATCATGACGTGGTTTCATGGATAATTAGTGGAGCATTGATTCTTAAGCATTTCCTTCTTTCTTTGATTTGGGAACGTGTTTTCCTCTCAGAATATTCGGTGTGCGTTTTAAGCAAATCTCGTTGGGATTTGAATGCCCCATGCAGATTTCTCCCACATGAGATTATAGGAGGTCTCTACGTGCATGGATTGTGAATAAGCACATGATACCAATATCTGGGGGGTTTTCTATGGGTACCAAAAAATATAAAATTTTCTAAATTAGTCCTTATGAACAATCGTAGACTCCCATTGAAAGTGGCATTGGGTGGAAATACATGGATTTATTGTTTAGAGGATATGGATGACTTAGAATCAAAAGGTTTTGATCTTTGATCAGGATAATGAAATTCCTACGAACCAACTGCAGAAATCAACCCCAATTTTAAAGAATTACGCTCAAATCATTGACCGTCTAGGAAACTGACTGGCATAGAGATATGATCATATAAAGCATGCAAATTGATTCTCTAATGCTCATAGAAGACTAAAATAGATAAAATAGTGCAATGAATCGGAGATTCATCACCCCCTTATGCTTGACTCTTGCTAGTCCCGAGCAAGACAATTTATTGAAAAACAAAGCAATCAAAATGAAAGAAAGGAACTCTAATATTCTGAGGTTTTCCATTGAGTAATCCAATTTCATATCTCTCTTCCTAGCAATAGATGCGATTTTGAATCTAGAACTAAGAGTGAGGACGATTTATTTTACACATAGTAGAGTGATGGATTCTCTAAAGATGGACGTCGCTTAGGTCAAACAGCACCTGAGTATCAAGTTGAGCTTTGAATCCAATTGATCTATGAACTCTCATTTGACATTATTTCAGACCATGTTGAACGGTATTGATCTACAACTTGAAGTTTCCCAATTGTCCAAGTGCTCACTTCGTGTGCAAGCCCAATATTCTCTTAGCATTGACACACTGCGAGAGGTACAATTTCCCTTCCAAGTCGGATCACCCCCGTTAGCTCTATTAATGGTTTGGTTGGCATTTGTAAGCTTTATTGAGTAGGGTTCGACCATCTGCGTTCGAGATACGCCAACTCTGGCCCTACTGATGCTCTTTATCCACCTGCTCCTGTGGATTTTTAAACAGCCTCGACTATTAGCACTAGTTTGCTGCCAATTCTGGCACTGCTCTGGAGTAGTGGAAGCATCTTTATTGTTAAAAGTAGAGCGTACTTACATTATGTGTGGAGGTATTTTAAAATACCTTCAATGTACGGATACTTTAGCTTTGCCAACTTAAAGATATAGCTGTTGGGGTCATGTTTCTCCCTTGGAAGGGCCTTACTCCCTAAGTATACGGGCCAAGAGTCATGGGTGGTAAGGGTTGAACACTTGTCTTTCTAGAATCCCTCAATTTGATAGAAGTGTCAAGTGTACTTGACCATGTTGTTCAAATGGTTTTATTCATGTCTAACAAGGGACTCAAGGTCATCTGGTTTCTAATCCAATTTGTCTCTCGGGCAATTAAGCTAAAGTAGCCTGAATGGCCTAAGTTACATCAACCTCTTGAGTTTCCTATATAAAGGTGAGACGGGGTCCTCAACACAAGTTCATGGTTCAAAATCTCATCACATGCTTGGGTAAAAAAAAATGAAGATAGATGTGTCCAAATGGAAAACAAGAAGATCAGAATGAAAAGAATTTTTTTTGGTTCAAAGACAAAGTTTTGGAAGAATTTCAAAAAATTTTGCAAATTTTTTTGGTTTTTAAACAAAAACACAAAATATGAAACAAGAGCTAGGAGGACCTAAGGAATCCTAACTACCCCCCTTATGCTTGAGATGTGCCATGTCCTCATGGTCAACTATATGGAAGGTAATCACAACAGAGGACTCAGAATGTAGATGTGGTAAGGTGGTTCGGAAATCCAAGGTTCCAAGCAAACTTTGAACAACGTGTTTTTTATTTTTTTTGACTTTTTTTTGAAAACATGCATAAAAAAGAATTATGTACAAGGGTGGATGAAAAATGGGTGGCCATTTTTTTTATGGATTTTTTTTGTAAATTTTCATTTTTTTGGCATTTTTATGAAGAATGAGGGTACTCCCCTTATGCTTATCTGTGACTTAGTCCCAAGAGACATAAGTTAGCATAAGTGAGTGGCATGAAAGTGAATGGAGATATGTATACAAATGAATTAAAGAAGATAACGAGAAGCGTGAGTTGCCTCCCACGAAGCGCTACAATTTACGTCTGTAGCCAGACGTGAGACACCCCTAAGGATCAGTCAAGAACTCAGATGGAGTAGTGGGTAGAGAGTAGATATTCTCAATATAAGGCTTAAGTCTCTTCCCATTAACAGTGAAGGTATGTTGTGTAGAGGGATCACAAATCTCGACGGACCCCGAAGGAAAAACTGTACGTACAATAAATGGGCCGGTCCATTTAGATTTCAATTTACCTGAAGATAGCTTCAGACGAGCATCAAATAACCAAACTTTTTGTCCTGGCTCAAATGTCTTCCTAGAGATGTGTTTATCATGCCAGACTTTTATTTTCTCCTTATAGATGCGGGAGTTTTCGTATGCCTCATTCCTAAATTCATTTAATTCAATAAGTTGCAATTTTCTCTTTTCTCCCGCAGCCTCTAGGTTTAGATTGCATTCTCGAATTGCCCACATAGCTTTGTGTTCTATCTCAACAGGGAGATGGCATGCTTTACCATAAACCAGTCGAAAAGGAGACATGCCAAGTGGTGACTTGTACGCCGTCCTATAGGCCCATAGTGCATCTGTCAACTTCTGTGACCAATCTTTCCTATCTGGTCGTACAATCTTTTGTAAGATCTTCTTGATTTCCCTGTTGGATACCTCTGTCTGTCCATTGGTCTGGGGATGATATGGTGTGGATACTTTGTGTGTAACCCCGTACTCAAATAACAATTTCCCAAATTGATGATTTGTAAAATGAGAACATCCATCACTAATGATCGCGCGTGGAACTCCAAAGCGTGAAAAGATATTTTTCTTGACAAAATCCAAAACAACCTTGTTATCAGCAGTTCTTGTGGGAATGGCTTCCACCCATTTGGATACATAATCCACAGCTACCAAGATATATTAAAATCCTTGTGAGGGTTTGAAAGGTCCCATAAAATCTATACCCCAGACATAAAAAATCTCCACAATCAATATGGGGTTTAGAGGCATCACATCCTTCTTGGACATTCCTCCTAAGGTCTGACACCGTTGACATGCAGAGGTGTACACATGAGCATCCTTATGCATATTTGGCCAAAAGAAGCCACTCTGCAAGACCTTGGCAGCAGTTTTCTTGGCAGCAAAGTGACCGCCACATCCTGAACTATGGCAAAGGTTGAGAACATCTGCATCTCATCCTCCAGAATACAACGTCTGATAATCTGATCAGCGCATATCCTAATCAGAATAGGGTCCTCCCACACATAATATTTGGAATCCGAAATCAATTTATCTCGTTGCTGCTTGTTCAAACCTTCTGGCATCTTGTTAGTAGTGAGATAGTTGACAATATTTGTGTACCATGGTAGGTGGGTTACAGATAACAACCTCTCATCTGGGAATGTGTCTCTTAGTGGTGGGGACAGTGATTGTGCATTAGATGTGAGTCGTGACAAGTGATCAGCTACGACATTTTGTTTTCCTGCTTTATCCCTGATCTCCAAATCAAACTCCTATAAGAGGAGTATCCATCGAATGAGGCAGGGCTTGGCATCCTTCTTCACCAAAAGATGTCGTAGTGCTGTGTGGTCTGAGTACACAACGACTTTTGAGCCTAAAAGATATGGTCGAAATTTTTCCAATGCAAAGACAATTGCCAGTAATTCTTTTTCTGTGGTGGTGTAGTTCTTTCGAGCATCATCTAGGGTCTTGCTGGCATAATGGATCACGACAGGTAGCTTGTCAATCTTTTGCCCCAACACAACCCCTACTGCATAGTCTGAGGCATCACACATGATCTCAAAGTCTTGGGTCCAATTGGGTGGTTGGAGAATTGGGGCTTGGGTCACCATGTTTTTCAGAGTATTGTATGCTTCAAGGCATGAGCCGTCAAATTTAAAATCACGGTCTTTGGCCAAAAGTTCAGTGAGAGGTCTTGCAATTTTTGAAAAGTCTTTTATGAAACGTCGATAAAAACCGACGTGTCCTAAAAATGATCGAATCTGTTTGACATTTGTTGGGGGTGGCATTTTTGAAATCAAGTCAGTTTTAGCCTTGTCCACCTACATCCCCTATTTGGAAACAACGTGTCCAAGAACAATCCCACTTGTGACCATAAAATGGCTTTTCTCCCATGATAAAACCAAATTCACATCCACACATCTTTGGAGGACTCGATCTAAATATTCCAAACAAGAATCAAAAGAGTCTCCAAATACTGAGAAATCATCCTTCAATATCTCCATAAAATCTCCTACCATCTCAGTTAAAATAGCAAGCATGCATCTTTGAAAGGTGGCTGGAGCATTACAAAGTCCAAATGGCATCCTCACCGAGATCTCAACATGTATGCTCACGTTTTCTTTCATATTTACAAGATCCTTCAAAAAGTAGGGGATGTTTGTGATCATGTATGTAAGTAATACGGACATCATGCTCTCTTCATTAAGTGTGATCAATGAGAGTATTACTTCTGTCATCTATGGATGAGTGCAAGCTGGGCATGCTTGCATCCATAATCAATTTAAGGGAGAATATTAATGCATGTTGGGAAAATGAGAAAACTTGTTTATTCCATCAGCCCTAAGCTCTATTATCTAGGAGAGTAGCCTATGGGTAAAATACATAAAGAGTCCAACTGGAAAAGAAAAATATAAGAACAATACAGAAGTGAATAATATATCTCTACACTCCCCCTCAAGGTGGAGCATAGATATCAAAGCATATGTACCATAGGGGCAGGTAAATGTAGTCTTTTCTTGATCCATGGGTTCAATGGCCACTTGGTTGTAGCTCGAGTACCCATCGAGAAAACAATAATATTCCTTGCCTGCCAACCGCTCAATTATTTGATCAATGAATGGGAGCGTAAAATGGTCTTTCTTCGTGGCTGTATTCAGTCTCCGATAATCTATGCAAATTCTCCACGAAGTGGTTGTTCTAGTTGGTATCAATTCGCCCTTGTCATTGGTGACAACAGTCAACCCCGCTTTCTTGGTTACAACCTGAACAGGACTTACCCATGGGCTATCTGAGATGGCATAAATGATGCCATTATCCAACCATTTGTTGATCTCTTTCTTTACGACCTCCCGCATATTCGGATTCAATCTTCTCTGCATCTCGCGGGAAGGTCGAGCCCCATCTTCAAGGTATATGTGGTGTGTGCAGTAACTAGGACTAATACCTCGAAGGTCAGCAAGTGTCCAACCAATTGCCTTCTTATTCTTCCTCAAAACATCCAACAATCGATTTTCTTGGTCACTCGTTAGGTAAGCACTTATAATTACTGGTAAGGTTTGTTGCTCACCTAAGAAGGCATATTTCAAATTCTCAGGGAGAGGTTTCAACTCTAATTGGGAGTTTTCAGATAAATGTAAAGTGTTCTCAGATTCAGTTAAGTCCTTCTTGATATCACATGGGATGGATAGGAGCTGATCAAGATCAGTGCTTATCTCCTCTAATAATGGGTCATGGTCTTCAATTGGAGATCCTTATATAAGTCCAGTGTTCAGACATGCTTGGATAACTTCTTCCTTAATCAAATCCAATTGTTGACAAGATTCAATGTATCCACAATTCTCCTCTTCTTTTTTCTTTTGTAAAGGTATCATTACATCAATTTCTATATTCTCGTCTCCCACAGAAAATTCAACGGTCCCTTTTTCACAATCAACATGAACCTTAGCAGTTGCTAAAAATGGTCTTCCTAATATGATTGGAGTGTGGCTTAGCTTTTCAGGAACTTCCATGTCCAAGACCAAGAAATCAACTGGGAAGTGAAAATCCTGAACCTTGACTAAAACATCCTCTAACACTCCTCTAGGTCTCTTAACCGAGCGGTCTGCTAGTTGGAGTGTAACCGGTGTGGGCTTTAGTTGACCTAGGTGGAATTGGTCAATCAATGATGTGGTGATAAGGTTAATGGATGCTCCGAGGTCTAAGAGTGCCTTCTCAAATAAGGTATCACCAATTTCACATCGAATCATAGCGGCTCCGGGGTCGCGTCGCTTTTGGGGCAAGTGATGCAAGATGGCATTGGTGGTCTCTTGAGTTAGAATGTGACGCTCGGGTGTTTGGTTTTTGGATTTTGTATTCCTCTTGGGCGTGCATATTTCTTTGAGGAATTTAGCATATGTCGGAATGTGTTTGATGGCATCTAATAGTAGGATGCTAATCTGAACTTGCTCAAACACTTTGAGGATTTCCTCATTTGAGGCCATTGAGCTCTTTTTGGAATGGAGTTTCTTTAGTGCCTCAGGGAAGGGAGCTGGTATGGTAAGGGGAGATGGTGAGTCAGATATACAATCGTCTTCATCTAAGATCACCTCGGTTTGGTCCTCAATGGGGTCTTTCCTTTCTTTTTCCTTCCCTTTTATTTTTGGTGGGTCTTGCGTGGTAGTCCCACTCCTAAGAGTCACGGCATGGGCACTAGCATTGCCACTTGATCCAGCTCCATTATTTTGTTGTGCTGAATTTTGAAAATGGTGAGGAGGTCTTTGGTTGGAGTATTGGCTTTTGTTGGTGAAATCCTTGTCCTTGGGGTTGGTCTTGACTTTGTTGTCTCCATGAGAAATTTAGATGTGAGCGCCATCCTGGGTTGTATGTGTTTGAGTGTGGATTTCCTTGAACCCAGTTGACATTCTCATATGGTTGAGGTGGTGTCTCAGAAGGGTGAGGTGGGTTACAATGGAAGGTAATAGAACCTTCTTGGGGTGTGTAAGTCTGTACAATAGGTTGGTTAGTGTAGTAGACCAATTGGTTATGAGAAAAATGTGAATAAGATTGTGGAGTATTTACAACAGGTGGGTGGGTTGGAGTATGTATTGTGGGGGTTGTGGAGCAGATGAAGTTTGCTCCTGGACGTTGCTAACATTTCCCTCTACTAATTTGGTAAGTTGTTCGACTTGTTTAGCAATAACCTCCATTTTGTCTAACTTTTTGCAGACTAATTCCATTTCTAAACTTGAAAGATTCTCCCGAGTCTCAGATGTGTAAGTCTTGACATTTTTGGTTGGATCTATTCTGCAAAAAGTTTTGATTGAGGCGTGGTTGAGAGAATTTTCGCTCATCTTTTCAAAGAGTTGCCACGCACTCTCTGCATCTTTGCTTAGAAAGTTTCCTCCGCAGCTTGCATCTACGGTGTTCCTTAAGTCATCTCTAAGGCCTTGGTAAAATGTCTGACATAGATGCTACTGAGGAACATCATGATGTGGGCATTTCCTCAGCATGTCATTGTACCTTTCCCATGACTCATGAAATAGTTCTCATGGTTCTTGGGAAAAGGTCGTAATGACTCTCCTTAAAGCATTTGTTCTTCCAATGGGAAAGAATTTGTTCACGAAGGTCTTCCTTAAGTCTTCCCATGTAGTTATGATGCTTCCCATATTTCTCAACCATTGACTTGCCTTATCTTTTAGAGAGAATGGGAATAACTTAAGGAGGATGTAGTCTTCACTTATGTCATGGTAGACCAAGGTGTCACTTATGGGTAGGAATTCATGGATGTGTTGGATGGGATACTCTGCATTCTTTCCATAAAAATGTGGGAGAAGAGAGATGTTATTCGGTTTTAACTCAAAGTTTCTTTCCATAGGAGGGAATTGGATCCATGGTGTGAGGTGATGGAGACCGGGGTCATAATATTCACGAATGGTCTTTGGTCTCTCATTCTCTCTCTCTCTCTCTCTTTCTCGTCACATAGCAGCTAATTCTTCTCTCATTATGTTGAATCCTGCCAATAGCTGCTGATTAATTGTATTTTGGTCAGGTGGTCCTGGGATTTGAAACTCATCATCTTCGATTTGATCAAAGTCAGGTGGTGGAGGTGGTTGTGCCATCCTAAATCTAGATGATGATGTAGAAAATCTTGTGGGGGTGATAAAGTTGGGGTTGAATAGTGGTGGTTGTTGGGACCGACAACCATACATACACAATCAAACACAAAACAGTTCCTTTTGCACACTTAACACGTGATGTGCTCTAATGAGCTTATCTTTTCAATTTTAAGCTGTTATCATCCAATCTTTAAAACACAATTACGCGTCCTAAAATGGGCCTCTAAATATGGGATTTGGGCTCTAGTGACCTAGTTTGCGTTGTGCTTCAATCACAATCACGTGTGCAAACCATAGTGCATCAACCATGTTTCAAACAGATTTTTGTGAGATGATTTTTAAGGCGACCACTTGAGAATTAATTTGGATTTCAAAGAGAGGTTCGAGTGAGATTAGATTGATTCAAACAATCATGGTTTTAATGGTCTTAGTTGTTTAAGCAGGGGGAGAAAACCACTGAGATGCAAATGATGTGTGCATGGTTAGAATTGCGTACCTGGCTCCGGCACTCTACTATGCAATATGCTTCGCAGAAATTTTAAATCTAATCAGGCACATGCAATCCTAGAATGCTATGATCCTAGATACATCTAGTAATATGCGTGCACAGAAGTATTTTGGGTGTTTATTTTTTGAAATTTTTTAATTTGTTTTGAAAACCGCCTAGATTACAAACAAACTAATCTAAATGCAGTGCAAGAAATAAAACCTAAGTTATTACAAAAAAATATGGAGGGGTTGAGAAGAGAAGAGTGTTCAGTCCAAGTTACAGATAAACAGAAAAATACATGGAAATTTAAATTAACTAGGAAATCAAATAGCAGAAATTTTTTTCGTCAAATCGACGTGCGGTCCTAGACAAGTACCCCAGGTATCAACGGATCTACGGTGATTGTCTAGCTTGTTGGATGGGCTTCTGCCGGTCGCTTCGCGGAAAAATCGAGATTCCTTCGAGTGTCGGGTACCTGAAAAAAAACGACGTCAGATTGGCGAATCAAAGTGCACAAAAAAAGAAAAACAGATACATACGCTTTGCCTCCCCGGCAACGGTGCCAAAAATTGATTGTCGAAAATCAGAGTGCGTAAATCGGTAGAAAAGCTGAGTCGTTGTGCACAAAGATAGAAGACGAATCAATAATAAAATTTTATATCCGAAACTCAAGTTAACAGAACACACATGAGATGTGTGCATGTATAGTGGGGAGTCACGGGTCGAACGCAGGGAGGCAGATTCGATATATCAAGTTATTTCTTTTCAATTGTGACAAATAATAAAGATGGTGATAGAAATAGTGAGTATGCAAACGAAGAGAAAACAATCATGTGCAACAGAAAAATACATTTAGAATGATTTCACTAGTGAACCCATAACCTATGAAAATACTTGCATCAATTTATAATCAAATAATCTCCTTGAAGCATGCTATTATCCACGCATAAAACAAAACATGTGATTCAAAAACTCCAAGGGAATGCTATTATCAGTGGGATCTTCGATGATGAGAAATTCAGATATGCATCCGTCCTTTGGTTCGATACAAAAGAGTACAGAGATTCTTGTTCTGCGATTCTGATAACTAGTCCCGTCATGATAAAGACGAACGGGTGATTTCTCTGTCCCTCCCGTATGCAACCTGCGAGAATGGTTCACCTACAAAGCAATGTTTCTTTGACCAGACATGCACATGATTCCAGATATTGCTCCTACAAAAACCAAGATGCACACATTAAACCATAGATTCTACGGGCAAGGAATTCTGCAGCAAAAAAAATAGGATCAACGTGGCAAACAAATAAAATAAATGAGATGAGAATAGGGTGAGGGAAGAAGTAGGAATCTCGGAATGAGGGGCAGAAGGTTGCGCAGTTGCTGCTCCTGGCGAGATGCATGAGTGACCGGTTGCACGTCTACTCCTCGGACCTGTGTGATTCCGAATACTTTCCAACCTCCTTCCTGTGGCAGTCGACGTCCTCTTTTAAGCATGTCCCTGTACGAAAAAAATCCTCCCGTGAATGTGTCATGATTGATTGGATTAGCGTCTTTAACGGTTGTAAAAAAAGGCATGTACAACAAATCATGACGTGGTTTCATGGATAATTAGTTGAGCATTGATTCTTAAGCATTTCCTTCTTTCTTTGATTTGGGAACGTGTTTTCCTCTCAGAATATTCGGTGTGCGTTTTAAGCAAATCTCGTTGGGATTTGAATGCCCCATGCAGATTTCTCCCACATGGGATTATAGGAGGTCTCTACGTGCATGGATTGTGAATAAGCACATGATATGCACCTAGGCTTTGGCATTTACGAATGAAGACCAATATCTGGGGGGTTTTCTATGGGTACCAAAAAATATAAAATTTTCTAAATTAGTCCTTATGAACAATCGTAGACTCCCATTGAAAGTGGCATTGGGTGGAAATACATGGATTTATTGTTTAGAGGATATGGATGACTTAGAATCAAAAGGTTTTGATCTTTGATCAGGATAAAGAAAGTCCTACGAACCAGCTGCAGAAATCGACCCCAATTTTAAAGATTACGCTCAAATCATTGGCCGTCTTGGAAACTGACTGGCATAGAGATATGATCATATAAAGCATGCAAATTGATTCTCTAATGCTCATAGAAGACTAAAATAGATAAAATAATGCAATGAATCGGAGATTCATCAGTATATTCATCTATATATCTCTCCAATATGCTATTCGAATTTTATCAAAAATAGAGACTCCTATGCCCTGCATCTTGAACAAGTAATTTTAACGGTCTAAATATTGCTGTAATAGACCTGTTCTAGATGGAGTGTACAAGAGTCCCCGTTTATGAAAAAATTTGAATGTCATATGGGAGGGATATATAGATGAATTATATGGTAATATTTTTCAAAAAAATAAAAAAATTTGCAGAAAAATGACGCGGAGGCATCCCCAAGTGGCAACCCCATCAAGTCATATGTATGTGTGTGTGTGTTTGGGGGGGGGTGTGGGGAGGGGGAAAGAGAAGCTACTCTAGGGGGTGAAACCAACTAGCTACTCTAGGGGATTTACTTAGTTTATTGAGTGGATTATGTGTTTCAAATTTCATGCAAAACAAACATTTCTAACATGCCCATCTAGATAGGATCAATTTCAGCAATTCTGAGACTGTTTAAATGTTATAGGCTTGACAGAGATGATAGAAGTGTCGAATTTAGTTGAATTTGACATGAGACAATGGTGATGTATAAACCTCCCTAGGTTTAATTTCAAAAACACAAAAAAATCAATGGAGAAAATGATCAGGTGCAGCTAGTTGGCTACATCCCCAGGTGCAGCTTCCCCGACCCATATATGTATGCATGTATGTATGTATGTATGTATGTATGTATGTATGTATGTATGTATGTGTGTGTGTAGGGAAAAAAGATCCTACACCGATGTGTGTAGTTACCTCCCTACACCATGCCTATTTTTTTAATTAGTTTTTGATTTTTTGATATGAAACCTCATGGGATTTAGATCATCATGTATCTCCATGGTCTAGTCCCAAATTCAACTTATTTTGAGACCTCTATCATATCCATCAAGACTACAAATTATAACAGTTTTAGAGTCGCTAAAATTGACCTCATCTAGATGAACATGTTAGAAATGTTTAATTTGCTTGAAACTTGAAACACTTATTCTGCTCAACATATTATGTAAATCCCCTCGAGTTTTCATTCAAAAAAATAAAAAAAACAATGGAAAAATAGGTTGGGTGTAGGGAGTTACTACACTCATGATGCAAGGAAGCTATCCACACACACACATATGGGGTCTTTTCAAATAGGATGCATCCTTCCTGACTTAAGTACGGCCGCCATCATTTTGTAGAAAACACGAGCACTTCAGTAGAATATGTATCTAGTTTGTATTATAACTGCGCATTATAAATACAAAACCGCATACAAAACTGCATATTATAATACAAACATTAAAACCACACATTGTAATACAATTTGTATTCTACTAAACTCATCATGTTTTCTACAAAAAGGGGATGGCCTTCCTGAACTCAGTAAGGACCAAATCCTATTTGAAAGAAATCATATATATATATATATATAGAGAGAGAGAGAGAGAGAGAGAGAGAGCGAGGAAAGCGATCCTACTTCATGACGTACGTAACTTACCTACATCATGCTTATTTTTTTCTAAATTTTTTATTTTTTTGAAAAATACTTCCGTGGATTTTCATAACTATATACCTATAATATGTCATTTAAATTTTGTAGGAAACATAGACTCCTATGCCTACCATATAGACCATGGAATTTTAACGGTCTTAGATTTGCTGTAAATTACATGTTCTGGATGGGGGCATAGGAGTATATGTTTTTGATGAATTTGAATGACATATTAGAGGGATATAGTTATGAAAATGCATGAAAGAATTTTTGAAAAAAATTAGGAAAAAATAAGCATGATGTAGGTAAGTTACCAACATCATGATGTAGGATCCCTTTCCTAATATATATATGTATATATAAGGGGTCTTTCAAATAGGATGCATCCTTCATGACTTAAGAAAGACCGCCATTTTTTGTAGAAAACCTGAGTACTTTAGTAGAATGTGTATAAAATTTATATTATAACTGCATATTATGAATACAAAACCGCATACAAAACTGCATATTATAATACAAACATTAAAACTGCACATTGCAATAAAATATGTATACGTATTCTACTAAAATCATCATTTTTCTACAAAAAAGGGTTGGCCTTCCATAACTTAGGAAGGACCAAGTCCTATTTGAAAGAAATCACGCACACACACAGACACACACACACACACATGTATGTATAAAAATTATCCAATGGGCGTTGTGCCCATTAGAGTTGTAATGAGCACACTCATATTTTACTAATATTTTCTATCATTTTGAGTTCAATGCTTATTTATTTACATGTGTTGTATCATGTTCTTACTAGTAGTAACTATTTACATATAAAGAAAATCTTAGATTCACGGGAAATGATCATTAGTATAAATAAAAATGATACTAGTAATGCGAATAATAATACAAACATTTTGTATAAATTTAAGGGTTCTTTATATAAAAATAGTTACTAGTAGGAAGAATTTGATATAACACTTGTAAATAAATGAGCATTGTACTGAAAATGATAGAAAATATTTGTAGAAAATGAGTGTTGCTCATTACAACTCTATTTGGCACATGACCCATTGGATAATTTCCACACATACACACACAACACACACACACATGATTTTTATCCAATGGGCCCTGTGCCCATTAGCGTCTTGGTGAGCACCATTCTGGGTAATCCACATGTATTACCAAATGAGTGATTACCTATATCGGAGGATGTCATTTTTGTAAGGATAGTAATATGCAAGCCGACTTAACAATGATTATTATTCCAATTACATCACGTCCTTAAAAAAGGAAGAAAGCTTTGGAAAGGATTTTTTCATGTCAATGATTTCTTGCAAAAAATTGAGACACAAATACTCAAATAGTCCGTATACAAACAAAAGTCAAGTAAATGATTGTTGCAAGATCAGTAATACCCAAACAATGGTCAGTAATTTAAATGCATTTTATTATATGGTACAAAATTCAGTAATATATATACACTGGTCAAGTAAGAGCTTGTTGTAACGTCTAAAAACTATAACAAATGGCCAATAATTTCCATTTATATTATTACTTTGAACATAATTTAATAATTTAGAAACAATACTAATATATAAACAGTTTTTAAGTAAATTTTTCTTGTATGTTCAATAATTTATATAACTATGTCTTATATCACCGGTCAAGTAACATATATACAATTCTCAAGTAATGACTATTATTAGATCAGTAATAACAAAATAATGGCCAGTAAGGCACTAACATTACTGAGTAAGAGATTAACATATAATCAGTAACTTATTTTCCTTCTATACGATTAATATGTAAACGATACGTTGAAAAAGAAATTACTAAACACATGCACACAACGAAAAGTGAATTAGTAAAATAAATGGAATGCTTCGTTGACAAAAAAAATGAATGCAATGCTTTTTACATACATAATGATATTACTAATCATTTATTATGGTATTACTAATATCATAATATACATTTACGTGACCATTGTATATATATTACTAAATTCTCTACAAGGTAATAATTTGGATGTAAATTTTTGATCATTGTTTTGGTACTACTGATCTCACAAGAACCATTTACTTGACCAAAGTATATATATTACTATACTAGTGATTGGATATTAGTCATCTGCATGAAGATATTGATTTGAAGCTTTTCATTCCAAAATAATCTTTCCTTTTTTGAGGACATCGTATAATTGGAAATATAGTAATTGCTAAATACATGTTAGCTAATAATTAGAAATATTGTTATTGCTAATACACATGTATGACCTACAATTGGTGCTGACTAAGACGTTAATGGACAAAGGGTCCATTGGATAACCCTCCCCCCCACACACATATAAATACACACATACACACGGGTTCAATGAGGTTGCCCACTCTATTTTCTAACATTGTTTTATTTTTTTGAAAAATAAAGCTATGTATTTTCATCATTATATCCCTCTAATATGTCATTCTAATTTCGTTAGAAATAGAGACTTCTATGCCCTTCATCTAGAACAAGCCATTACAATAATTCAAAGAGCGTTAAAATTACCTGTTCCAGATGAAGCACATATGATGAATTTAGAATGACATATTAGAAGGATATTGATCAGATTTGGAAAGCTGCCCCAGATCGAGCGGTAAATAGAGGTTCTGGATGAACACGGTCCACAAGAACTTCAACAGAGCACGGATCGAGATCTGATGCTCTGATGAAGGCTCTACGGGGTCTGGTACTGTCTTGGTTTTGCTCCGCGTCTGGTATAGGGCTCTGATGGGGGAGACAGCGGTCGAATGTGCGTGGTGGTGAAGCTCCACCTAGAGCTACTCCGTCGGAGCAACTGGGCTATCAAATGGGACTCCTCGTGCGAGCAGGCACCTACAATATATAAAGGGACTCGGGGGCAACACTTTGGTCCGGATTATTGCATAGAAAAGTACGAGAAGTGATGGGGAGCGGGGTCGATCTCCGACGAAGGCAGGGGAAAGAGGTCTCTACTTGATCTCACTCTGATGAGCAAGATTCAAGATGGCTAGGTGCGTAAGAATGGTGGTGATGAGTCGATGTCTCGATCGATGCGGATGGATGTAGAAGCGGGGTTCCAAACCCGGTGGTCGGAGCAAACGAACTACGATAAGGATGAGATGGATCGAAGAACTCGGAAATAGGGGAGATAAGGATGATACCTAAAGCTTCTAAGGAGTTAAACTATGTCAGACGGAGACGAATGGCTGGGTTATGGCCTAAACCGAGTTGCGGCAAGCTTGGAGGCTTCATGCGGCGGAGCTCCAACCACGTTGTGAGCTACAAGCCTCCAGGCGTCTTCGGAAGATCCTGATCTACTCCAGTGGTGGCTGTCACTCCACTGAAGGTAGCTAGCAGGGTATTGTTGCACGAGGGACAAGCTGGGGAGCATTGGAGACGGAAGGAAGTATTATAGGGTGCCTCAAGGTCTAGAAGAATCAGCGAATGGAGCGAAACCCTAAGTAGATCTGATCTTCCCTAGGGATTCGAGAGAATCACGGATACTAGGAGAGGAATCTAGCAGTGGAATTGAGGCAAATAGAGGTCTGGAGCTATAGAGAAAAATCCGAGAAGAAGCTCCGGTGACGCAACTGAAGACCTGACCCGTTTGCAAGGAGGCGTTGATCAAGGTCAACAATCCAACGTGGACCAATAAGAATTCCAGGATTTACAAAATGAAAGAAAATTGAATAAAAATTCGTAAGTGATTTTAAATTAAAAAGTGTATAAAAGCAAAAAAATTTATTAATTTATAAACTATTTTGTGTGGTTTTTATTATTTTTATGAAAATAAAAAAGGTATATATTATATATAGTATTATAGACATGTATAATATACCTATGTGTAATGTACAAATATTTTTATTTTATTCTTTTTGCAAAAAATCTTTTCATTTAATATTTTATTTTTTTACACAATAATTTTAGAAATACAAAATGATTTTTATATTTTTTTTATAAATTAATTAGGTTGTAAATTAAATAAGTATTGTATTATATATATGTATTTTTTACAAGGAATTGACGAGTTTATCTTTATTTTGATTTTATGATTTTTATTTTATTTTTATATTATTTCTAAGGCTATATAAAAGTGTGTAGAAAGAATAAGATGTTTTTATTTTATCAAAATAAATACATAAATATTTTGTATAGATATATGTAGTATGTACATAGTGCACCCTTATCATTCTCTACTTATTTTCTTTGCGATGAGGTCAAAGATTGATCTTCTCTTGGGGTTTGGGTCACTATGTATTTATTCTAAATACATCCTTCTTTTTCTTTTCCCTTTAATTTGCAAAATAGGTGTTAATTATGAGATATTAACAATGACATGCACAATGCTAAGTTATTGAATTTATATGTATTTACAGATGGTTTTGCTAAAAAACAGACCTAAAATAAAAGAATAAATAAAGAGTATCGTAGATTTATCATATATAGTGAGGAAAATACATGACTTAATTCTTGAAAAAAATAAAAAATAAAGGTAGGAGCAACCATGTTAGCAAACCCTGGAGGGTAGCCCCATTTTTTCCTTTATATATATGGGATATATATATACTTATATATACTGCTCTCATCGCTTAAAGAATGAAAAGGTGATCGGACAAGGTTCATAGTAATATCTAATCCTTCAAGATTTTCATTTCCATTTGTAATAATATTTGAATTCTAATTTATTATTACTTTGAAGCTATGTATATTTTTATGCATTTGGTACAAAATAGACAATAGTTTTAGACATGATCATCGTGATGGTCATGTTTATGTTGTTTAATATGGTTGATGTTTATCAGAGGTATGTATACATGCTATTGATAATTCAAAAAGTTCGAGGTACCTAACGTCCAATCTTGGATGAGACTGCAATGTCTGACATGTCAGATCTAGCAATCACTGTATCGACCGTCGCACGACTCTCACTACTCAGACAGTCAGAATAGATCACCAATCTACCCACACTATATATAGTAATGAAAATATGGTGAGGTGAAATTTATTATACCCTACAAAATATGGGCATATTATGCAAGTATATGAGTCGAACTACAAAGGAGCACACGAGGCAGAGGAAGAAAATCAACAAATAAATTAGGGATTTTTTGTATTTTTAATTTATATATTTTATGGTTTTTAATTTATATATAGTTTTTAATTTTGAAAATGTTTATTTTTATTTTTAAAATAAAATATAGGATAATATATATAGATACATTATATAGAAAAGAAATGAAGGAGAAGTATTTGGATTTATAAATTATAACAAAGAAACTCAAAAATTCAAAAACAAAATATTTTGGGATTTTATAAAATTTTCTCTATTTTTGGTAAATTTTAGGTATTTTTTTTATATTTTTACGGGTTTTTACAGAAAATACAAGAATTGAAATAAGCTTAATAAATATCTTTAAAGTTATATTGTGCCAAATTTCAATATTCCTAGATACTAGATAATACAGAGAAAATTCAAAAAAAATATATTTTTGTGATTTTCTACGATATGTTTTGTAATTTTTAAGAGCTTTTATTAATATTTCACAAAAATATTTGAATAGAAGTTAAAATACAACTAAATAAACATATAGGAATTTTTCAAAATATTTTGTAATTGTTATAGATTTTAATGTCTAAACAGGAGAAGATACAATATTTTTGATTTTTTTATAAATAGGAAAATAATTTTGGTTCCCTTGCGAAAAATATATGTGATACAATACAGTTAATAGAAACTTAAGATAATTTTCTTCCAATTTTTAGATGTAAGTTGATATTTTATATAAAATAAAATATTAGTACGAAATTAAATACGTACAACAGGGACCTAGTTGCGAATTTTAAGAAGTTTCAGAGCATTAATAACACCTTAACAAAATTCAGGGGCATACATGCAATTGTTCATGCAATAAAATATATTTCAAGATGGCATGAGTATAAATGTATATATAGAAAATAGTAAGACCAAGCATGTAAATTCTTTAAAATATTTTGTACTTAATTTAAAAGTTCTGGACCAAATACTGACACAATACCCGGAGGGGGTCCATGCAAAATTCCCGCCCCCTCACGTGCACAAGCATGTGAGGTGACATGGAATAGACTACAATGGAATAAATAGAATGCGTGAGGTCCTTGGAATAAATATTACAAAAATATTAAAATGACGAATGAACGTTTATAAGCTAAATATGATACACAAAAAGGAGGAAGGGTTAGGTTGCAAAATACCCCTTCTAGTGCATTGACGGATGACAGATATGGATCCACTTATTTGCGTGGAGGCTACAGGACTGTGGATGACTCGCTGAGGAACGATTGAGATTAGATCTCAACACTTTATCTAAAGGTGTTGGCACAATCAATCCAATAGTGGTTGTGTACCTAGGCTCTTGTTCTTCTTCCAACGACTAGGAGAGGGTCTGGAAGAATTGGGAAGAACCCCTCCTAGGCTAGTTTCGATCTGAGAAATCTTTTGATTCCTTAGGTCTCCCTTACTGTTGGCATGCTCAAAATGATCCCTGACCAATTTGCAACGGTCTGATGTCTCAATGGAACTAGACCTTAACGATGGAGGTCTAGAGGCTTGATGTAACTCGATGACCTGGGGCTCTGATGAATCTCCATTTCACCACCTTTATTCTTTCATTTCGGCCTTAAATCTCCTGTTAAATGCTTGAAAATGACATTAAATGACATAAATAACATTCATTATTTATGTTGTCAATATTATATAAAATACTGTATTCAAGCTCAAATAAAAAATAAAGGAATAAAATAAAAGGAAATGAAATACCATAGATATTGAAAGACATTAAACCTTGAGACCTAGGCACCATGATAACTGGGCCGACAAGGAATAAAGTAGGGGGAGATAAAGGAAAATAAACACCTAAAACCCTAATTTTCAATTCATCAATAAACATGTCTCGAATCCTTTTTATTCCTTATTATTTATACCTCAAATTAATAAACTTTAACATGAAACTTGTAGACAAAAATACAAAGAATAATACAAAACTTATTTCATTTAAAAATAATGCACAATGTGCAATATATACTCATAATAAAAGGCCAAAACAAAACTTTCTATCCTTGTAGCTTATCCATACAAGTTAAAAATTCATCAAACTCACATTTATTGTTCATAAAATTAAATTGTTAAAGGTGGTTTCATTCAATTTGGAGTTAAGTTGCAAAAGTTAGGTTTTGTGTCCTCATTGTCCAATATACCATAATAAAATAATCATTATATTTATCCCTTTTATTTTTCACTTATTTATATTTTTAAAATTTTGTAAATATTATTTAAAATACATATAGATAATTAAAATAAAAAACAACTACAAATACATTAAAATAATAAAGTATACTCTAATACATAGATTAATTATACTTGTATATACCTATATAATAAATATATATTTTAAGCCAATAAATAAATTCAGAAATATATATATATATATATCTATACATTGAAATAAGTTATAAATATATAAAATAAGTGTATAAAATAATAAAATATAAAATGCAAAATAAAAAATAAACTACAGTATATATATAAATAAACCTATATTTGTATATGTAAAAAGTAACATTGATATATTAACTCAAAAAATAAATAAAAATCACCATAAAATAGTACCTAAAAATAAAAAATTTCATGTCATTTACTATTTCATTTTAAATAATTTTTTTCATTTATTTTCTATTCTACCGTTTCACGTCTGATTTGGCCTAATGAGGGCGCAACTTTGGTAGACCCACCAGTCAACTAACCCCTTGAGCATCGTAGCCCTATCAAGCCGCTAACCACTTCATGTTCCCTGATTTTTTCCCGATGACCCTTGCACTTTTTGGGAATAATTCCTTCATCAAAATGGTTCCCCGTTCACTGCTCTTTCACGCCATGACAATTTCTCGATCGATGGAGCCTTGGTCATTGATATACCTCTAAACAAACCACGATATACATATACTCCCCTCTGCCTTCATCTCAAACTTGATCCCGTTTCATCCTCGAAATTATCGACATTTCTCGAGCCCTAGTTTGTCGGTAACAACAACAAGCTCCTCGGACCTTTTGGCGCGGAGGAAGAGGCCCTAAAGTTGGTGATCCGAGATCGTCAGACTCGTTCATCAGAGCTCCTCTTTGGCTTCATGTTCTTTAGGTAGAGCCCTAGGTTTTTAGTTCTTTATGTAGTAATTGAATGTTATGGAAAAACCCTTAAGCACATCACACAAGCGTGAACATCTCATCATATGCGATCAAGAGTAACTAGTCATACAATTTGCTCGAGACAACTTGATTTAAAAATTTTAAATTATGAAACCACATGATTTGAGAATACTTCTCAATTTGTTTATCAAGATCACAAATGCGTTCAAGGGATACCTCTTGCAGCGTCGATTTGATTGCTAATATTTAAAGTAAGAGATTCTCCTATCAGAGGTCCGTTCTGACAAAGATCGCACATGCAGGCACGTTGATGAGACACATGCTTCCCGCAATATAATATTGATGATCCAAGTTTGGAGTCTCCTAATTTCATTTCACGAAATTTGATGCCTTCTTCACGAGTGAAGCGCTTTGAAAAAGATGAAGATCCACGAGCAGTCGATCCGGTAGTACAACAGTGTCACGATGAATGCGGGATTCTCTAGGTCAACATATGGATGGCCACTTGTTGAGAGAGAGGGGGGATAACCATGAGAATGAGGGAGAGAGTTGCTCTTACAATGATGTTGTAGAATAAAAGGCTAGGGCTACATTCTTTTTTATACTAAAATGGATGGATGTCCATGTATCGCAATCCATGTGCATATAAATGCAATAGTTTTTATTGATTTATGCTTTCAATCAGTGGTCATGATTTTATTGTATACATTTTCAACAATTGTCAATTTGAAATAACTTTAATATGTTTTCAATATATTTCCAACACATTTAATTTTAAATCAAATCAATCTTTATGTATAAAGGAAAGAGGCAAGTCCCTTTCTTCTCATAGTGTGGACGACCATACATGGTGTGGGGCCCCATGGCTATCCATTCCATATATACGGAATGTGGCTCTCTTTTTCTTATTTGGTGAGTTTCCAAATCTCTCCGAAATCCCACATGTGCAACGATATATGTTGCATGATTTTTCAACAAAATAATTCCAAATTATTTTATGATAATTTCAATCATGTCATTGATAAATTGTGAATCATATTCACACATCCAAAATAAAATGTAAATTTTATTTACAAATAATTTTCCAATATGAATCCAATTCACATCAATATTTAATTCATAAATACTAATTACACTTAACTCTCTCTAATATATTTTTAATCAAATTTATAATATTCATGATTAATATCGATAGTGGTATACACATTATTCATATCATTGATAACTAAATTATATTTAATTATCTTGGATGTCCATTCTCATGTTTCCAAATAGTATGAATCACATTCATATTTCAATTATCAAATTTTCTCAATGATCATATACATTCTCAACAATGAAATTTTTCTTGAACTCTTTTAAGAATAATGCACTTTTTCTGTGGATACTTGGAGATAAGGATAAGGGAATTGTACATTCCATGTTGATGACACTGATTTTGCAAGGGACTAAAATGATATTCTCATGGAAGCGAAGATATCTCGTCATTGAGGCGACCGCTCATAAAACCCGAGGTCAATAAAAAAATTAACCCACACAGATAATTAAGCAATTAATAACAGGAGTTAAAATTTATTATACCCTACCAAAGATGTATAGTGACAAGCAAGTAGGGGTTGGACTCATGAAACAATGGTGTAGAGCAATGTAAGATAGAACATCAAAGCACAATCTATCCCTCAAGCACTTAGCCAAATTAGGGTTTTAATGGTTTTAGAAATTTTTTTATTTAATTTTTTATTTTCAAATGTTTTTGATATTTAATTTTTGATAGTAAATTAAAAATAAAATAAAAATAGGACTAGAAGTATATAATAAAGATATAGATATAAATAATATGTAGGTAAGTATACTGACAAATCAACATAGGTATAACTATACATATAAATCTTGGAAAATGACTTTTTGTATTTTTGTATTTTTTGTTGTTTTTATGATTTTTGGATTATTTTTTTAAGGAATTTAGGGATCTTTTACGAGAATGAATGGTGAAAATCCCAAAATAAATTTTAACTTAAAATATACCTCAGAATAGAGAATCTAGAACAAAGAAAATATTTTTGGGAATTTTAGAGATTTTTTTATAAGATTTCAATGTTTTTCAAGTTTTAGTGATTTTCTTTTGTATTTTAATTGATTTTTTATCAGAAAGCTCAAAATAGCTAAATAAACAAAATATATCATAAGGATTTTTTTCAAAACGTTTATATATATTTTGGTATTTTATAGGGCAAATATGGGAAAAATGTGCTCTTTTTGATTTTTAATAAATATTTTAAAGTCTTAAATTGCAAATCTAAAAATATACGTGAAAGTGTGTGTAATGAGGAGCTTAATCCTATTTTTTGGTAATTTTTAGAGCATGGACACCATATTTAATAAATAGAATAAATACACAAAAATGAATGAACTGGTAGGGGAATAAATGTCAATAAAATAAAGCTTGAGGGCCAAAGTGAAAATATACCAAAAAATTATAAATTCCTAGCAAAGTTTCTGGACCAAATACAAAGTACAAAAGCTGCGAGGGCTTTTCTGCAAAATGGCTAAGCTCACGTGTGGACACATGAGTCTCACTAGCATGGGTCGATAAGCAATATCATATAATAATAGGAGCCTCTATGCAAATGTATCAAGAGATTTACTAATAAAAGATATTACAGGACCAACAATTAAAGATGAAAAGTGGGGGATAAATGTTGCAATTTACCCCCTTAACGACATGATCCACTCAAGAGGTCGTATTACTCATATGCCCTTGTATGCACACTAGCTTTCCTGTGTATAGAACTTGATTACATCATCAACCTATCAGTCTGCCAAATGTACATACTCAAACATATAGTAACACATCATTCTCCCATCAGAGGTTGCGTGCCCATATCGTGAAAGTATACGACATAGGTATTGGTTATCTCGATCACGCTAAGTCAACTCTTTGAGCTAACTTATCTAACACCTCCGAATATCTATTCCTAGCAGAGGTCTAGCATCAAGAGGTCGGTTAGATATTAGCCTTTAGAGAAGAATTTCCATCTTCTTCCAAGTCTGGAAATCCTCTCAACAATTATTTGACGGTGCTTCATGAGTCCTCAATCGAACTCTTTAGATATCATCCAAGCACCAGTCTCTATGGTTTAACATTTGAATGAATAACTGTATGATCATTAAGATGGCAATGGTACATAACCCTAATTGTACTAACGGACCTATAATGCAAATTAGTTATTCTTCATTTCAGATCAAGGAATGACATGCAATGACATTTACTTCATAATGGCTAACTATCAGATCACATGTCCATTAGTAATATTAAGATAGTTTAGAATTTAATTTCGTTTCATTTAGTCTTTTATTTCGTGAAATAGTCAAATCATAATTCTCCTGAGCCTGAGCTCCAGCCACTGTCCCTTTATAATCCGACCATTCTCTGCCACATCTTAACCCTCCATCTCCTCCCCCATCGCCTTCTCTCTGCCCTAGACACCTTTGTTCACCTCGATCCACTCCATATTGAGAGATCGAGTCTTCCTCCTCCATCGTCCACTGGAAGACCACCGCCGCATACTACCTCTTCTCATTTCCACACTAAATCCAGCCCTAGACCCCCCATTTTCCTTTGTGAACCTAACCATGGAGTTTATGGACCGGTAGGACCCCATCTAGGTTGAATTTTGCCCAAGTTCAAGTTCAGGTGACCCATGTCTTCTCTAATCTCCACAACCCCATCGTTGGGCTCTTGATCCTTCTTGTGCACCTCCGCAATTGCAGAGTGACCCCAGGCTTCTTTTGCACCCTTTAGCAGCTTCTGGAACCACCGAAGGGCATTGATCTCACCGGAGGAATCTCACCAAGGTGGAACTTCTTCCATGTTCTTAAGCTACCTCCTCCGCCGTTCGATCAAGAGCTCCACCTAGTTTGTACGATTACTGTATGATAGTTAGCGCCTTCGATCATCGGTTCCCTCCCAGGATCTGACCTCCACCATTGAGCGGCGAATCGTCATCCAATGATGATGAAGTTTAAGTGGATAAGTGAATTATCCCCAACAATCCGATCACGTGCTTAGGGGTAGTTTTGCTCGATACCCTTCGCTTTTAGTATTTTTATTTCATTCCATAAATTTTTGTATGCAGTTCAAAATATTTTGTAATATTTGCACAATATACCCTGAATTTACTTTATTTGCTATTTTGTCTAGTCTGCGCCACCTCATGTGCGCATACACGTGAGGGGTCTGGACATTTTGTAGGGACTCCCTCATAAGTTTTTGTTATTATTTAGTCCTACAAAACTGTATTTTAGTGTAATATCTTTTTATAAATTTTCATGTAAGCTTTGTATCTTCCTGAAAACTGCAAATATAACCCTGCCAGCACATATTAGATTAAAAATTATGGGATTTTTGAATAGAGGCCCTCAAAATTTTGTATTATGTTCTGAAATGGCTTGATGTTTTATTTAAATTACATTTAGGTCCCTACTAGAACATTAATTTTGATTTATTATATTTTGATTATTAAAAATATACATTAAAAATTATAGGAAAATTATTTAAGTGTCTGGGACTATATTAAATTACATATATATTTCGTAAGGTAATTAAAATTAATTTCCCATTTTAAAAATACAAAATAGTGCATTTATTCCTTGTTAGCATTTAAAATACAAAAAAATATAAAAATGTTTTGAAAATTCCTAAAATTTGGATTATGTTTGTTATTGTATTTTGCAAATCTAGACAAAAGACCACTAAAAATTAAAAAAGGAAAACACTAAAATTTGAAAACACCAAAAACCTTATAAAAATTATCTAAAAATAAAAAAATAGTTATTTCTATTTCTTTATCTCACATATATTACATATTATATTTAAAATAGTTTTGTAAAAGTTTGGTATTTACCTATTTTATATTCCAAAATAATTCATCCTATTATTTTAATTCACTATTTTGTCCTTTTTATTCAATGGAAAATACAAAAATTATAAAAAACTAAAAGAAAATTTGTAAAAACAGAGAAAATATCGAAAATATTAAAATAATTTATTTATCAAATTTGAGTATTTGTACTTGTATCTATAAATATAAAAGCCTGCCTTATATATATAGCTATATATACTTATATTATTATTATTCAAAAATACCCAAAATATTTAAAAACCCTTAAAAGAATTTAAAAACTACACCTTAGGGTGTTTTTCTGATTTTTCTATATATATTATATTTATAAATCCTATATAGTATTATAACATTTATATGATCTATATATACTTATATATATACATATTACATATATTAAAAATAAAATAAAAATCAGGTAATATAAAAAATATAACTATACAATATAAAACAAAAAATAATATAAAATATAATCCAAAAATATAAAATATTAAAAACCCACCAAACATAAAAATCACTATAAAAAAAGCATTTATTGATTCTTTTTTTTAATTTTTTGTGTTTATTATCATTGCTCCTTTGTGGTTCGACCACTAGACTTTCATACTATACATATCATTTTGCATGGTCTAATAAATTTTAGCTTACTATTATTCATTGCTTGATCACTATTATGGATTAATTATTGATGCACATGATTGTGTATGTCTAAGAGCTGAGAGAGAAGTCGACACAACTATTGCCGGACTCAATTTTTTGAGCAGTGTAGGCCCTCTAAAATCTGACATTATGATCCCTCCTCAATCATGTTCATCAAATGGCACTGATATCGGGGAGCAACACATAAGATAGATTTTGTGTTGATTTTTCACTTATTATTTTTGCCTTATTTTTATTTTATTGATATAATTATTTATCTGTTTTAATCCAAATTCTCTGTTGAATTTCTTACAAGGGACCGTGTGGCGAAGATGACTTATTAGGAGGTTGGTGCACCTGAATTGCAAGGAGATTTTCTCTTCATGTTGTGAGCCAATTGGAAAGAGAAGGAGAGAGAGAGAGAGACAAAGTTGAAATTAACACAACATATTTCTTTTATTTTTGTGTGTGTGAGAGAGAGACAATCATTTTATTTCCATTTATTGATTTTTAATAATATAGGTCAACACTTGAACATTCAATCCTATTTTACCAAGTAGTTGTTCGCTTGGGGGCTCACCGGATTTTTTTCATAGTTTTCTTTCCCTTCTTCATTTTTGTTCTCCTTATTTTACCTTGATTTTCTTTGTTTCTCACGATTTGTGCTTTCTGCCTTTATTTTCATTTGTTTTATGTGATTGAGACCATAGCATTTTAGGGTTGCATGATTGAGTAAGATAGGTCCACAAACCTAACATGTACATGTCCATATAGTTCACGTTGGGATCTAGATCAAACTCCATTTTTTGCTTCACGTTAATAGTAATTTCTGCTTAGGGCAATTTTGCTGTCCTGCATTTCATATAGACTAGGTTTAAAATTTATGTTTTGCATCTCGCTTGAAGATAGATGGGAAGCATTGTAAATCATCTAACTAAGCATTCATCATTTTGAAACATGGGTGAGATTACCATGTTAGCCATGTAAGCCCGAGGAGAACCATTCCTACAATAAATATTATTGTAATATTTGATTTATAAATAAAAGTTATTGATTTTTTCACTCCCCATCTGAGATTAAATGAATGAATGCACTATAAGGTCCATCTGTACAATTAGGGTTATGTACCATGGCCATCTTAATGATTATACAACTGTTGATTCAATTGTTGAATCATAGTGGTGCTTGGAAGAATATCTAAGGAGTTAGATTGAGGACTCATAAAGCACCATCAAATGATTGTTTAGAGATGATCTCGATCCTGAGTAGAACATGGCAATCCTTTCTCATTAGGCTGATATTTGACTGACCTCTTCGCTTCGACAACTCTTGGTTCTCCATATTCGATGGTGTGCTTTGCTTGTGAAGAAGATGTTTGATCTCGTGAGATGAGACCAGGAGATCAATTGCTTGGATCAACTACTTGGATTACGAGAAGCATGGAATTCATCTCCATGCTCGCAAGCTTCTCCTCCGATAGATCAGACTTGAGACAAGAGGTCTTTTCTCTTAGAGACTCGAGCACAACCATGATACAAGAGGCATTCTTTTATATACTATGTGGTTTAGATGAAATGATCTGAGAAGTGTTCTTGGATCATATGGTTTCGTCAATTAATTTTTTTAAATTCTGCTGCACCGAGCAACTAGTGTGACTAGTCGCTCTCGATTGTATATGATGCGATCCTCATGCTTCCATGATGTGCTTAAGGATTCTTCCAAGTCCTTCATACCATCCTAGTATTTCCTTACATTGCTTTGTCGCTATCTTCCTCTTATTTTGAGCACCTAGGTCTAAAAGAAAATCCAATAAATATTAGTCCCTTATTTTTAAAATATTCTCAAAAAAGTAAAAACTCAAAAATTAAACAAGGAGACTACTAAATAAACTTTTACTCTAATAAAAAATCTTAGCGAGCATCATTATTTTAGGTTTATAAAGTACTCATTGTATTAGGGTATGCTCTGGACATAGTGAGGCACAACCTTTAAAGAATAGAGCAAAAAAATCATTCTGTGGCTGCCTCAATTATCATCTGAGATCAACAAAGTATTGGCGCATCTATCATGGGTTGGCAAGTAGGGCCTTATCGACGACGGTGCTCTCACCTTGTGTAGATCATCCAACTTGATTTGAAGTATTGACCATAGGCCACAATCTTATGAGTGTGTCTGTCGCATTATCTTGCGCCCGAGTACCATATATTTTAGGGAAGTAGTGGTTTTTCCTATCAGCTTCCTCTCTTCTTCGTTGGTTGAGTAGCCCTTGGTATCGATATTGAGGACATTAAAAAGTATAGATTGACAGATACAAAGGAGGTGGAATAAGTACATGGATACTTTCCCAGCAGTACATGCTCTTCTCTAGGGCTAGCCATTACAGACATGTGACAATTTTTCCTGAATCAACAACACTAAAATTGAAAGATAAGAATAGCCAAACCTTCATGGCTTTACATTGTCAAGTTGATGAACCCATTTTGTTTGGTGTTTGTTTGGATCTAGATAAGGGTTCAAAGATTAGTCTCGCATGCTTGCACCATTTTGACATTTCTTCTATTTTACTCTCTTTGAACCTTGCTCATTTTGATCCTTCTACTGTCTTACACTCCTTTTATTTCTTGTTCATCACCATATCTTTCATCCTTCCTCAATCTTCTTTTTTCCTTCAATATGCCGACTCTTGTAAGGCTTAGTCAGGAATCCACTGACACCAACATCGATTTAAAGGGTTCAACATCTCCAATAATTCGGGCCAATCCCCAAGTGCATGGTTCAAACTTTGCGAACCATCCTCAGGTCTCGCCGCTTCTTCTACCTCCCACAGACCAGGAAAACTCTCTTCCTGAGTTTTTCCCTTTTTTGGATGGTGATTGATTTCACTTCTTACACTTCTCCATCATTAATAAATTCAGGACTGACACTAATTTTGAATTATTCTATACATCTGGTGCTTGCATGCAGGATGATTAGGGTATTTTCCTAATTGCAGATCAAGACCCCGATGTGGAGCCCGAGTATTCACAAGCGGATTTTGAGATGGATCCTACTAGAAGAAGAAAGTGACCACACTTTCAGAGCACTGAATAGAACAAAGAACTGGACATGAATCAGAATGAGGTGAACAATCAGCTTTTGGCCTCCAACCAGGCCATTCAGTAACAGTTGACCGATCAAGCACTTGTCCCGATCATCACTCTAAAAGTTGAAAATAGAGCTTTGTTCCCGAGTAATTAGTTGCATATCTACACTTATATTGCATAATTAGCATTCATGCACATGTAAATAATATCTGCATTTTAGCATTCAAAATTGCATAAATAAGAAGCCTGAAATTCCTTGTAAAAATTACTTGTATATTAAGCATATTTCCCTTATTTGTATATATTTTATACTAAATCCAAATCCAATTAAATCAACTCTATAGTGTATATATTACTAACACTAATAAAGAAAAAATATTAAAAAAAAACTAACTTGTAAAATTAATAATTAAAACCCAAATCCAAATTTAAGACTATGAACCTTAAAATGTGCATATCTCTCTCATACAATATCGGATTTAGGTCTGCTCACTTTTGAAGCAATATACATTCAAATACCTTCAAAACAAGATCAATTTCATAAAAATCGGAGATCATATGTGAAACTTGGGTTTGGGGCCCCTACTAAATATTGTAAATATTGACCTTTTTGCCCTTGTATTTTATTCTTCATTTTATTGATTATTAAAAATCCAAAAAAATTGGATTAGGTTTTAAATATTTCTTTCATATTTTTTCTAACTTGATTTTGATTTTTCTCTTATTTAAAAATGAGAAAAATGCATAGTATAAAAATGCGGTATTTTATTCCTTTGAGATACCACCCAAAAATACACGTTGTACATATGACTTCCTTTGATATTTTGTCCTTCAAGGAAGTTGTAGATCTCATCGAGAAGAGCAACATTCGTGTTGACCACTTTTTGATATGACCTCTTTTGATATTTCTTTTGGTTTTTTGTTTTGAATTAAATTTACATTTTTCTAGGAGCGACACGTGGCAGCTCCTAGAGCCACCACATGTGACCCATTTTTATTATTTTTACTTATTTTATTTTATTTTATTTGAACTAATTTATTTTAATAATTAACTAATTTATTTCTTATTATTTATCTTTTTTATCTATTTAAATAATTAAAAATAAGCTGCCACATGGTCGCTCCCGGGTGTGCTACGTGGCACCTCCTCCTTCCGACCGGTCATGTGCTGAGCACGTGACCACTACATACCGCTCTCCCTATTGCGCTCCTTCTCCCGCGGCCCTTGCATCCGCTCGAGCCTCCGCCTTTCCCTCTATGCCTCCTCGCACGCAACCGCAACCCTGCCTCACTCGACTACCCGCTTCCTCCGCGTAACCGCATGCACACTCTTCCCTTACCTCTCGCGCTCCTCCCTTGTGACCGGTTAAACCACTCCTCACATGACCTCTATAGTCTCCATAACCTCCGGCCATCTTGGCCTCCACCCCAACTACCTATAAACAACGACGACCGCTCCCATTCCCTTCATCCGCCATTACTGAGCCTTGAGTGTGCTCTCGAGAGAGCATCATCGGTGCCAGCGAGCGCAATCTATCTTAGAGATGATCTTCCCGTTCCCAAGAAAGATCTAAGATGACCGTCAAGCTACCTTGTTGCGAGCTATTTGATCCCACCGAGCTCCGCCTCAGCCATAACGTTGAGCGACGATAGAAGGTGCTCTTCCGAGCAACCACCTTCTTCCCATGCAAACATGTATATCACCTCAAGTAACTTCTTCTTCCTTCATTCTTTCCTTTCTTCTTCCTTCTCTCCACACTTCTCTCTCCTCGATTCACCATCATCCATTCTCCAAATCACCAAACAAATTACATTTCAACTGATAAATCCTATTATTCCGAGATAACTATGATTTTTATTTTTTTTGGAGATCTTTTCTTGAATCAATTAATGATAAATTTACGACAGAAGAACAAATTGATTTAGATCCCCTGTTCACATGGGAAACTCCCCTATTTTCCTTTGTCTCCTTCCTTCCTCTATCCTCCCATCATCTTCTCCACCTCCGCTTGCTCCCTTCCAACCACATCGATGTCTGCCCGCGCACGGAGGAGTCATCGTTTTCCAACGACTGTCATCTCTCCAGCGCATCCTAGATCCCCATCAACTTCCAGCATGTAGGAGCTCCAGCACACCATCATACATTCCCCATTGCTTTTCCTTGTGTAGTTTGCTAACATTTCCAAGAGAATGAGGAGCACGGTTCTCAGCTGGAGTCAAGTCTCCAATATCGACCATTAAAGCACCATCGTGTATCCCAGCATCAAAAATCTACACAGGCCACGCCGCTCCCGCCTCCTCAAGGATCTCCTTGCCAAGGCATCTAACAACTACATACGTCCGTCGCCTCGATGAACTGTTGCACCATCGCCTAGTTGTGCCCACACTGCCATAAAAAATCCACGATGTCTCACAACACTCCCAACGTATAGACATATGTCTCCCCTGATGTGTACACTCCACGAACCCATTGATCAACATAATTAAAAGGGTAGACTCCGGATTTGTCAAATGGCGCCGTTGCTGGGGAGGCACGTCTTAGGTTAATTTTTAGAAATTTTAGATTTTAGGTTTTTAATCCCCGGGTAGTCTGATTCTTGGTTTTTCTTATGAATATTTCTCTATTTTATTTCTAGCATTTTTTTTATTTTCTTTAGTCTATGTCATTCTCTCTGATCATTATCTCATTTTAATATGAGAACACGAGGCATTGAAGGCCACTCGAAGAACCCACATTGAATTGAACCGAGTGGCTTTGAGAGAACCGGTAAAAAAAGTCCACATTTAAAGCAGTTCCCATTTGGGTTCTCGCACATGTAACTGAATAATAAAAAGACTCTTTGTGTTGTGTGGTTGCTTGATGTAGGATAGAACCTGCACTCGTGGCTCTTAGAGATTCTTAGGTATGTTTGTGCTTGTAATATTTAGGACCACACTTCACCAATAAAGGATGCACTTAGACCACAGGACTTTAGCAAAATTTAAATTTATTCTTCACTCGCTTATAGAACTGCCTGTCTAAGAGCGACTTTTCATCGATTGCATTCATTTAGTGTAATAATTTCAATTCTATTTTGCATCCCGCATGTAGAGCATGGGGATCACTGTAAGTCTTCTGAACTTGGCATACATCATTGTTTTATCATGCATCGGCTTTTCTCAACCCCCTCCCCCTTGGTTTTACAACTTAGGATTAAAGGAAATTGGGACTGGACGATAAGTGCACCTTGTGTGTTGGACTAATCAAGTGATCATCTAACTTAAAATCAAGACTACTAAATGAACTGACCAAAAAAATCAACATAAAATAGAAATTCTATTTGCGGGATAATAACCCTGACCTTGATTTCAGGCTGAGTGAGGGTACAGAGTGTGTGTGCACACCCTAAGATAGAGCCCAAATCCACGCCTTCCATATCAACGTACCCTGCTCCGAGCAAATATCACAGGCTGAAGTATTCGAAGTTCAACTGACCAGCACCAAGTAGCATCCGATTGCTTCGACAAGTAGATAGGGGTGAAGCAGTGGTGCATCAAAACAAGTTGCTGGTAACCCTCTGTGGTGAAGTTATAAGTCTTGTCAGCCTCCGCCTACTTCGGTAGATAGATAAGGGCATGTCCCTGAACTTTATTGGTATTAACCAAGTAAGCAAGTGATAGGAGCTAAGAGAGGAAGGGCATTGGTATCTTAGGCGACATGATAAAAAGGGGAGACACATCCGACATTGAGCCGACTTCCCTTTAGGCTATCACATAATACTTGCTATTTTCTTGAAAATTACACTTAAAATCAACCAGATTAATCGGACCCGGCTTTGGATCCTTCCCCGTGTTGAGTGTGAACTCAGGGTTTGGGATTCAATTGCTAGCTTTTAGTAGGAGTCAAATCCTATCTTTACACACTTGTGCTCCCCATTCTTTTTGCCATCAAAGATGACTGACTGGGGGGATATTTACTCAAGCTTCGTAAATCTCTCATTGAACCCCTCACGAAGTGCGTCCTCATCGCCTGAGCGCAACTTGGACCAAACCGAGCTCATGACCCTCTTCAGTTCGGGATCTCTCACTCTCGGGATGGTCACCCTCAAACCATCCCTTTCTCTCCTCTCATCTCACCAAGGAATACCTTCACCTCAGTGAGAATGTCTTCGTTACTACATCCTCTAACCTAGACCACATTATTTATTCAAGTGAAGAGGACGAACCCAAGACCAAGATGCCTAAGAAAGACCCAGACGAAGAGTAACACATAGATGACCCTATACATCAGGTTCTTGACCGTTTAGCTAGAGCCGGGCAACTGAATGCAAATCTTATGGCTAGGATGGGACATGTGATTGAAATAGGTGGAATAGACAGACCGATGGTAGATGCCTATAATCCAGTTGAGAATGAGATACATAGTTGGCTTGTACCTGAGGTTCCACCAGAGGCATTTGATCTGAAGCCCCATTTCCTTGTGCTGCTATCGAACTTTAATTGAAATGCAACAGAATAACCATATGCTTTCTTGAGAGACTTCGAGTTGGTGTGTAATAATCTTAGCCACCCTAGTGTTGGACAAGATTACATCAGGCTGAAGGTTACCCCATTTGCCTTAGGAGATAAAGATGCCCATTGGCTGAAGAATCTTGGGATTAGATGTACAACCTAGAGGCAATTCAAAGATTTATTTTTGAAGAAGTTCTACCCACTCAATAGGACTAACCAGATGAGGACAAATATTGCTAGCTTTTCCTAGGGTCCTGATGAATCCACGATTCATCATCTCAATATCTTGATTTTACCAAAAACCCTAAGTAAAGTCCCAAATAAATATCGATAAAATCAATAAATTAACAAAATAACTCTTGGAAATAAATTACATTAATTATTGTATATTAGATGGTACAAAATAAATTAACAATAAAAAGCCACAAAAATTAAAGGAGTTTTCCACCTGTAAATAGCCCAAAACTTCATGTATTTTTAATAATTTCATTTCAACTCCTTTTTGGCTAATTCTTTCTCTGCATTTTTCATAAATATGTATAAAAAATACAAAATTATAAAATAAATTTTACCTCAAATAAATGCTCCTAGATCTCAAAGATAAAAAGCCGTAAAGTCCAACTTCCAGGCCAAATTACCGCTCCGTATGAAGTACAAATTCACCAAACTAACTTTTAAAGTTAAAATTATAAAATTATCTATCCGATGAAGTGGTTTTATTGAAATTGGAGCTTAGTTGCAAAAGTTGGATTTTGGGACTTCGATGTACATTGTGTATATTGTACATATTTTTTGTTTTCCTATTTTTATTTATTTATTTTTAATCGCAAAAATCCAAAAAAAATCAATTTTATGTTGCATTTTAATTATAATTCTTTATTGTATTTTTCTGTTGTAAATATCTTTTATTTAAAAGACAAAAAATATAAATTAGAAAAGTAAACAAAAAATTGTACATGTTGTCATCTTCTTTTGTAAATTCCCCACTCTTTTTCTTCTCTTTTATTTTTATTCTATTTAAAGTAGCCTACTTTATATCATTATTTATTTTATTATTTATTTTCCATTTTCTACAATAACCACCATTCAACTACACCATTCCACCAAAATTTCTAACTTCTAATTCAACCCCATTATTTTATTAACCTCCCACCACTTTAATAACCTCTCATTTTTTCTCTTTATATACAACCCATCCTCCTCATTTTGCACAGGATCCATATTTATGTGAGGAGAGCCTAGTTCCCAGAGTTGAATCGGTGACAGCGACACAACCGCGGTCGAGTGACGACAACCCTCTCTCCGGTGAGATCCGTTGGCTTTTTGGACAACTTCGCAACCGCATCTGTGTGCTGCTCGAGCTCATCGCTCGCTGGAGATTCGAGCGAAGATCGTGCTCTCTTGAGTATTTACGAGGCGGTCCGCTTCCGTTGTTGGTAATTTGTCGTTTCAGTATATACATCATTTTTTTTGCATTTTTTTAGCACATCCTATCACCACCCACCCTCATTTGTTCTACATATTCATCTCCACCTCCATAATTACATTTTTTCCTTCACATCATTTTCATTCCTTATTTAAAGAAAATTTAAAAAAATTAAAACAAAATTAAAACAAAAAAACCCTTTTTTATTTTAATTTTAGTTTTATTTTTTTAATTTTCTTTAACCAGGGAATGAAAATGATGTGAAGGAAAAAATGTGATTATGGAGGTGGAGATGATTATGTAGAACAAATGGAGGGTGGGTGGTGATATGATGTGGTAAAAAAATGCATAAAAAAAACGATGTATACACTGAAATGACAAATTACCTATAATGGAAGCAGACCGCCTGGGAAGTGCTCAAGAGAGCACGATCTTCGCTCGAATCGCCGATGAGCGATGAGCTCGAGTAGCGCACGACTGCAGCTGCGAAGTTGGCCAAAAAGCCAACGGATCTCACCGGAGAGAGGGTTGTGGTCGCTCGACCACAGTTGTGTCGCTGTCACCAATTCAACTCTGGGAACTAGGCTCTCCTCACATAAAGATGGATCCCGTACAAAATGAGGAGGATGGGAAGTATATAAAGAGGAAAAAATGAGGGGTTATTAAAGTGATGGGGGTTAATAAAATAATGGGGTTGAATTAGAAGTTAGAAATTTTGGTGGAATGGTGGAGTTGAATGGCAGTTATTGTAGGGAATGGAAAATAAATAATAAAATAAATAATGATATAAAGTAGGCTACTTTAAATACAATAAAAATAAAAGAGAAGAAAAAGAGCGAGGAATTTAAAAAAGGAAGACATACAACATGTACAATTTTTTTGTTTGCTTTTCTAATTTATATTTTTTGTCTTTTAAATAAAAGATATTTACAACAAAAAATATAATAAAATAGTATAATTAAAATGCAACACAAAGTTGATTTTTTTGGATTTTTAGGGATTAATAATAAATAAATAAAAATGGGAAAACAAAAAATATGTACAATATATATAATGTACATCAAGGTCCCAAAACCCAACTTTTGCAAATGAGCTCCGATTAATGAAACCACTTTCTTTGGATAGATAATTTTCTAACTTGAACTTTAAAAGTGAGTTTTGTGAATTTGGAGTTCATACGAAGCAAGAATTTGGCCTGGAAGTTGGACTTTACGGCTTTTTATTATTGGGATCTAGGAGAATTTATTTGAGGTAAAATTTATTTTATAATTTTGTATTTTTATATACATTTTGTGAACAAATTAGAGAAAGAATTATCCAAAAAGGAGTTGAAATGAAATTATTAGAAATACATGAATTTTTGGGCTATTTACATATGGAAAACTCCTTTAAATTTTGCGGCCTTTTATTGTTCATTTATTTTATACCATCTAATATACAATAATTAATGTATTTTTTTACAAGAGTCATTTTGTTAAGTTATTGATTTCATGGATATTTATTTGGGATTTTACTCAGGGATTTTGCTAAGATCAAGATATTGAGATGATGAATCATGGATTCATCACCCCTTAAACTTTGCTAGTCCTCGAGCAAATAAACAATGAATAAGTTGGAGTATCTCCTGACTGTGCATGCGAATATAGAACTTGATCCGTTCAAGAACTCTCGATTTTAGAGATTCTAAAATTCTAAGCTGAATTTAGCTCTAATCAAAAGGTATCCAATTTCCCTAATCATTAGACTCTCTTTGTATAGATATATAGTAGGGATATGACTTAAGTGTTAACTGTAGTTACAAGAGTAGAGTCACAACTTCACTTAAGGTTCCAGTCCAAGAGACTCTGCTAAGAACCCAATCCTCAACATTAGGGAATAAACCATTTCTTACATCAAATCCACTGTCTCTTTAGTTGTCAGACTTGAAGTGTAGATGGAAGGCCAGATGACGGAGGGTATAGGATTGTGTCATTTCTTCTCTCCCTCTCATTGGAACAAGGATTCTCTCAATTGCCTTATTACTCAATGCATTTTTTTGGTGTTGATCAGTGCATCCGTCAAGAAAAGTTGGAGTCGTCTGCACTTGTTTTCCAGGGAGTAGGGTTTGCCTTCTTTGAGTACCTATCGTACCTTCTACATCCAGACGTGTAGCATTTACGATGTAGAGCCCTTTTTTGGTGCAAGCCTGACTCCTGGTCCTAATAGCGGTGGTCCAAGTGGACACTTTGAAATGGTTGGGAGCGTTCGCCTTTGGTGGAAGCTCTTTTGATAATTGACTTTGTGGAATGAGAGCTTTTCTTTAACATTTCATTACTTTGTAATATTTTTGGCTAGCTCCACTACTTCAACCAAGAGTTGGCGCACATTGATCAACTAATTTTTTTATTTTATCACACCCTGGCACTTAGGTAAATGTCAAGAGATAGTACAAGAACCATGTTCTCATACTAGCTAATGGTGCTGACACTCAGGTTTCATGAAGCCTTCATTGATTTTATCCCATCCTCGAGCATCATTAAATCAGGTCCAAACTCAAATCCCTCATCCCAGTTCCTCAAGAAAAATTTCAACTCATCTCATCATAACTGCAGTCGTGCATGTGTGGTGATGATCATATTCTTAAGGTAGAGACTAAGTATGCAATATAGCACACAAATCTTTCAAACTAGGGAAATGTGAATAATTAAGTAAAGGACCCTAATCACTAAGGCTGGTTAACTCAAAATCTCAAGACCTTATAAACCAAATGTTCTTGAACATCACTAGTCTTGCATGAAAGTGTAAGTGACAGGGGTTAAACCAACCCATTAGTTAGTTTTTATTATTATTATTTTCTGTTGTTTTTTTGAAAAACATATATTTTTTAAATAACAAAGAAAGAAAAGAGATTTTTATGTGTTTTTTGATTTTTTTTGTTTAAAGCAAATATGAGTTTTTTTAAAAGATTTTTTCAATTTTACCCACCTTGTAATTATTGTATAATATATACAAAAATACATGAAAGTACGAGCTATGGGTAAAGTATATATGTAATATATACACGCCCCTATACTTAGCATATGCTATGTCCTCAAAGCACAAGAAGCGAGAAAAAGGCATAGCTCGTTCTAAGTGTAGGACAGTTAAAATAATAAAAAAGTAGAGAAGTCGATCCACCCCCCCATACTTAGGCTCTGGTCAGCCTAAGTGTAGAAGAAGAGAAAAAATGGGGTGATCATGGTTAAGAGGTGAAATGGATGAGTATATACACATGGCAGGCATCGGTTCCCCCTATACTTAGTCTTTGGTCAGCCTAAGTATAGGACAAGAGTAAGTGTGAGAACCGATGTGATCTGGAGAATATACAGAGAAGGGAGAATATACAAGAGTGAATAAATCTTCTAAGCTACTGAATCTTGATGCTGCATCTTCATGAAGAGTAATGTGATGTATCTGCTCTATGCTCACTCTACATGAAGTTGATGACCTCGACTTGGACTAACTTTAGAATCTACAAAATGCTTCAACAATTGTCCATTCACCACATGAGATTGTGCACCATCTATGATTTCGTCTATCTCTACACTTCCATTCTCGTGCACTTTCTTAACGACAAAGGGACCTGTCCATTTAGATTTGAGCTTCCCATGGAACATCTTCAACCTAGCATTGAACAACCATAACTTTTGTCCACGGACAAAGTCTTTGCACCTAATGTGCTGATCATGCCATCACTTTACTTTGTCCTTATAAATAAAACTGTTGTCATATGCTCTATTTCAGATTTCCACGAGCTCGTTCAAGTTCAAGTATCGACAAAGCTTCCCTAGGTGACAACTCTAATTAATCTGCTTATTTTCCCATTCGGATTTATGAATTAACTCTTCAAGAAAATGGCATGGCTTGCCATAGATCATTCTAAATGGTGAAGTAATCAATGGTGTCTTGTAGGTTGTCCTATAGGCCCATGGAACTTGGTACAAGAGCTGGGACCAGTTCTTCCTATCGGGCCGAACCAACTTCTGCAAAATACTCTTCACCTCTCTGTTCGAAACCTCTGCCATGCCATTGGACTGTGGGTGGTAAGAACTAGTAACTCTATTCTCAAATCCATAATCCTTAGCTAAAGATCTCATATCTCGGTTCACATAGTGGCTACCCCCATCAGATATCAAAACTTTTGGCACCCCGAACCTAGCAGTAATATGGTCTCTCACAAACTTATAGACAATCTTGTTGTCTGCGGTTCGGGTTGGGATAGCCTTCACCCACCTAGATAAATAATCAACCGCCAACAATATGTACTCATGTCCTTAGTTGTTGGGAAATGGACCCATAAAATCTATGCCCCATGCATCAAAAACATCACAAATAATCATCGGTTGCATGGGCATCTCATCTCTTTGTCCAACTGTCCCTCCCATCCTTTGACAGATCGGGCACGACCAAATAAAATCAATAACATCTCTAAACAAGGTCAGTCAATACAATCCACGATTAAGTACTTTTTGAGCGATTCTCTTTCCCTAATGGTGTCCTCCAACCTCGAGTGAATGACAATATGTGAGGACACTCTGGTACTCCTCCTAAGGAATACACCTTCTCCAAACACAATCCGACCCTTCGAAAAAAAGGAAAGGATTGTCCCAGTGGTATATCCTCGAATCCGACTTCAATCGATCAATGCCGCTCCTAGTCCAACCATGGGAAACATGCTTGGAGACAAGATAGTTCACCATGTTGGCATACCACGGGAGTGAGTCAATAACACAAATTGACTCGTCTGGGAAGGTCTCTCTAATCCGCTCATAATCAGGAGAATCTTTAAGTTTAATCCGAGAAAGATGATCGGCCACAATATTCTTCACTCTAGGTTTATCTTTTATCTCCAAATCAAATTCCTGGAGGAGTAAAATCCACCTAAGAAGACGCGTCTTCGCATCCTTCTTTTCCATTAAATATCAAATGGATGTGTGATAAGTGTAAATTGTCATCTTAGAGCCCAAAATATATGACCTGAACTTCTCGAGGGCCCATACTACAACGAGCATTTCCTTTTCGGTCAATGTATAATTCTTCTGTGTGGAATCTAATACTTTGCTCGCGTAGTGGATTGCAAATGGGATCCCCTCTCGTCGTTGTCCTAACACAACTCCTATACCGAAATCTGAAGCGTTAGTCATGATCTCAAAGGGGAGAGACCAGTCAGGAGCTTGTAGGATACGAGAGGCACAAATCTTCCTCTTCAAGAGTTTAAAGACCTCCAGACACCTGCGATCTATAACGAATTATGTGTCTTTCCCTAAGAGCTCAGTCAGTGGGCGGGCAATCTTTGAAAAATCCTGAATAAACCTCCTATAAAATCCAACATGCCCTAGAAATGACCGCACCGACTTCACGTTGGTAGGTGGATCGAGTTTCTTGATCACCTCCACCTTGGTAGGGTCAACCTCCATTCCCTTTTTAGAGATGACATGCCCCAACATGATACCCTCTGTCACCATAAAGTGACTCTTCTCCCAGGAGAGTACCAGATTCACCTCTCTACACCTCGTGAGGACTCGGTCCAAGTGCGCTAATCGTGTATCAAAAGAATCACCATGGACCGAGAAGTCATCCATGAACACTTCTATGAAATCTCCCATCATCTCGGCAAATATGGTGATCATGCATCGCTGAAATGTGCCCGGGGCATTGAGAGCCCGAATGGCATGCGCCCGAAAGAATAAGTGCATAATGGACATGTGAATGTGATCTTTTCCTGGTCCTCAGGGCTACAACCACCTGGTTGTAGCTTGAGTACCTGTCAAGAAAATAGAAGAACTCTTTCCCTATGAGTCTCTCCAAGATCTGATCAATAAAAGGCAAGGTAAAGTGATCTTTCTTGGTCGCAACATTCAGGTGCCTGTAATCGACACAGACACGCCATGACGTGGGTACTCGTGTCACGATCTTTACCCCTTCATCGTTGGTGACCATATGAATTCCCGACTTCTTCGGGACAATATGAAGCGGGGCCACCAACTTGGAGTCAGGAATAGGGTATATAAACCTTGCCTTGAACCATTTCTCAATCTCTTTCTTCACCTCTTCTTGTAGATTGGGGTTAAGTTTCCTCTGAAACTTACAGGAAGGTCTCACATTATCCTCAGTAAAAATATGGTACGAGTAGAGAGCGGGGTTGATCCCCACGAGATCTGACACTGTCCAGCCTATTGCTTTGCGGTTCCTCTCTAAGACCTCTAACAATCTAGACTCCTGTTCTAAAGTCAAGTCTGAGCTAATGATAACATGTTCTCTCTCTTTGGGTCCCGCAAGAAAGGCATACTTGAGTGTAGGAGGTAGTGATTTCAGTTCTGACAATATGGTGTCATCAAGCAAATATGGTTGAACTGAATCTGAATATGGTTCCGTGGTGCATGAAGGCGGGCTCAACTGTGTAGGACTCTCCATCAAATCAGAAGTATCTGGAATCAGATCGTCAAAAATATCCAAACAATCGATAAAATCCACGTCCGACTCGTCATCTATGTCCCATGATTGTTCCGAAGAGGATGGAACTGACAGATCTAGATGGATCTCTACGTCATCATAGAAATAGGTAGATGCATCTCCAACAAGAATAGACAACACCTGGCAAACTGCATCATGTACTATGTCCTCTCTAGATGAAAGGGTCTTACTCTATCCTGAAGGAATCTGTCCCCAAATCCCAACTGTGCTAATCATACTGCAATCTGCCTCTGAAGATGAGTACTCTGTGCTACTCTCTGAATCGGGTCGCTGAAACATGGTTTGCTCCATCTCAAGGTTCACCTCTCCTCCTAGAGAATAGAACTTCATCATTCCCGTACCATAATCAAAAGCTGCGCCAACGATCCTAAGGAAGGGCCGCTCGAGATTGATCTGAGATTCTCTCCAATGATTGGGGGTCTCCATGTCCAAGATTGTGAAGTGAACTTGACAGTTCTGCCCCTCAATCGAGATAACGACGTTCTTCACTTCTCCCTTAGGTCTCTTCACTGAACGGTCTGTAAATTGGAGTAAAGCTCTGGATTTTCGAAGTTGTCCCGACTCCAATTTCTGAAATAATGCTAAGGGAAGTAAGTTGATCGAAGAACCGTTATCTAAGAGTGTGTGTGCAAATGCAAGGTCGTCAATACGACTCTCCACATAGTGAGCACCCATGTCTCTTTTTTTCCTTAGCAATGTCCGATTCTTGAGACAATAGGTTGTGGCTACTGACAAGACATGTGTCTTTATATTTTGGTTCTCTTTCTTCCTGCTAACCCTTGTAGGTGTGCATCTCACCTTAAGGTATTTTTAGAATGCAGGATGGTTAGCCACATATTCATCAAATGGCACCTTTACAATGATATTCTCTTTACAAAACCGTGCCATATCGAGGTCATCTTTCTGAATCTTTTTGATGTGCTTTCCTGCCGTAAGAGCACGGGGGAAGGGATGGAAGCTAGGGAAACAGAAGATGAAGAATCTGAATCATGAACTGAAAGATCATTCTTGGCATTAACTGAAACAAAGTTCTTCATACAAGAATCGTTTTGATGCAACATGGAATCTAAGTCATAACTATCTACTATAGGTTGTGGAAACGAAGCTGGAGTGATATCTGCCACAACCAGAGATGCAAGGTCCTCCATATACTCAAAAGAATATCCATGCTGCCGATGTTGCATACATGCTCTCCTCCTCCTCTCGGCTTCCTGAGTAGAAATCCTCGAATGGTGTTGATGGGGCTCTGGAATATGTCACCTCTCCTCCTCGTCCTCTGAAGACTTCTCAGTTAGAGATCCAGAGATGCCCCTCCTCGTGTCCCTAGCCTGGTCAGGTACGGTCACGGTCCTTCCTCTCCTGAGTGACATGTGGATAGCCTCGCCACACAAAAGAATCTCATGTTCAGATCTAGGAGATGATGAATAGTATACCTGAAAAAAAATGCTGCTAAGAACAAGATCAGTTCAGGCTATTGGGGTTAGCCTAAACATGGGCTGGGATTGAGGTAGAGGGTGCAGTCTGCTCGTCTCGCCATCTGGACAGGCGGTTGCCAATTACCCTTAAGTCATGAATTTCGTTCCTGTAGGAACGGATCTCATCGAGTATCTGTTGCTGAATATCCACGGGTCCAGACGAAGAAGGAAGTAGATAAGACTGGGAAGAATGGGAAGACTGGCCCTACTGGACAGGGTATTGCCTGTGCTGCTGGGGTACTTGCTGAGATTACGGGCCTTGCTGGCCCGCCGGGTAATGGCCTTATCTGCTATATTGCTGGTACTGCTGCCGCTGGTGTTGGGGTGCCTGGAATCCAGGGCTCTGTTATGAAGGAGGTGGTGCGGAGGTGAATGCGGTGTTGTGAAAGGTCGAACGATGCTGGTAGCTTTGTCGGTCTCCGATACTTCCCTATCTGGTAGGGTCATGAGTATACCATACTCCATTCACCTCCGAAACCGGTGGAGGCTCCTCCTGGACTGTCTCTACTAATGGAGGTGGATGCTGGAAAGAGTGGGCATAGGACTAGTCCTGCTCCCATGACTGGGGTTGCCGTAACACCAACTGCTCCTAAACACGGTGAACTCGGTAAACATGAGCAATGGGTGCAGTCACGGCGGGTATCCTTATCTTAGACACCTTCTCAGTCAACTCCTCCATCAGTTTTGAAAGTTTGGAGACGCTCCGGTCTAACTCATCAATCCCCCTGTCGATCTTATCGACTAAAGTAAGCTTGTCCGCAAGGAGTCCCATGCTAGGGATCACGTCCTGAAAAAGATCGACTACATCTGATTTTCCCCTTCCAAATGAGAGTGAACTGGGGGATAATGTATAGGCCCTGCTGGCCATCTGTGAGCATCTAGTTTCAGCCATCTGCTCGAATACCTTCCAGATGGTATCCGCTCCTCGTGATGTCTAGTTGCCTCCACATACATCGCTCACTAAACCCTGCATCTCATGGTTGAGACTAGTAAAGAATGATTGGACCAAGATATTATCATCTAAATTGTGACAGGAAAACTTCTGCAGGATGTCCTTGAATGTTTCCCCAGCATCACAAGAGGCTTCATGGGTAACAAAGAAAAACTCGTAATGCACGTCCTCATCATATTAGTTCTACCTAACGGGTAGAACTTCTTCAGAAATAGGTCCTTGAACTAGGCGTAAGTGGTGAGTATAACTCCCAAGTTCTTTACCCAATAGTCAACATTGCCACCCAAGGCAAATGGAATGGCTTTGAGCCTAATATAATCCTTACTAACATTATGATGTTTGAGGTTAGCACAGATGAGCTCAAAGTCCCTTAGGAATGCATATTGCTCCTCAGAAGCATTCCCATCAAAGTGTGGCAGCAGGTTCAGAAAGTGCGGTTTCAACTCAAAATCAACTGTGGGTTCTGCCGGACTCAAATAGTTCGAATTTGGTATTGTCTGGGGTTATATGTCACATCCATTGGTGGTTCGACCCCAACATTTAGCTGCCCTAATTGAGCTCGGAGTAGTGTGTGTTGCTGCTCAGATGCAACTAATCTGGAAAGTACCATTCTCAACGAGTCTTCATGGTTCTCTTCTTCCTCTTATTTCTTCTTTGGAGGCATTTTTCTTGTATCTTCTTTAAGTCCTGAATCAACAAGGTGTTCTTGATTAGAAGAGGATTTATGAATCAAGATATTCTCACCGAGGCGAAGGTATACCTCGGTGAGGTGGGAAGAGAGAAAGGGAATGGTTTGAGAGTAACCGTCCCGAGAGTGGGTGATCCTAGGCTCAAGAGGGTCATGAGTCCAGGCTGGTCCAAGTTGTGCTTGGACCTTTGAAGACGTACTTTATGTATGGTTCAACGAGAGATTTACAAAGTTCGAATAAATATCCCCCAATCGGTCATCTTCGATGTCAAAAGAACCGATTCGAACATGATAGTCAATGGGACGCTAGTTCTACGCTGCACGTAAATGTGCGCAGTAAACTCATACAATACAAATGCAATTCAAACCCTCAATTTCACCAACTCAACATGTGATGGCCGTAAGAATTCGACCAAATTATTTGGTCATTTTTAGTTGGTGAGAATACAATATTGGAAAGATTAACGAGCTGTTAGGTTCCTGTATTTTCCTACAGACTGGCCCGGTTCTTACGACTAGTTGGACCTACTTTCAGCCAGTATAGGATTAGGTACGGACCGTATAAATACGGCTACCCGTTCCTTGAGGACTAAGGCGTCCTCTAAACCTCCCACTCTGCTAAGGAAATCCAAACCGTTTATCAGCTACCCGTAAATCCTCACTGAAGAGTAGCTAATTGCCTAAAAATAAAGAACCAGTAGTAAGTAAGAAATCCTGGCTTGGCTCTATCCTAGGGTCATCTCTCTCTCACTTGCAAGTAAAACAAACAGTGAGGACTTTATGCACTCGAGAACATGGGTTCTTTTTATTCTAATTTTTTTAATCGACCTGCTCAATTTAGTCCCAATTTTTGAGTTAGGTTATCACTTGAAAATTAATTAGAACACACAAACACGTCTACCGTTCAGTCCCAATTTCCTTTTTGACCTCAAGTTGTAAAACAAGAGGGGAATCAGAAATTAGAATGCAAACGTGAAACTGTGATGCATGCTTAGAAGAAGGTATAATTACAGTGAATCCCAACACTCTCCATGCGTTATGCAGAACTGAATTTGTAAAGTTTACACTAAATGCATGCAGATCGAAAAAACCACATCTAAACAATATACTTTTAGAGAGGAAGAATTGATTTAATTTGAGCTAAGTAGTATGTGTCTATGTGCGTCTCATTATGAATCTTATAAGATAAGTGAATCGTCTAAGATATGTGTGACCTAAATTACGATGGGCACAAACAAATTTGATTCTATACTACTGTGTGCCTAATCCTTAAATTCGCCACTCAAGTCGAGCCCCACTCTCACCAGAGAGTGAAACAGGTCTCGACACACCATAAATAAAAGTTCAGGTCTCTTTACAAGCGCGAGCTCTCAAACAAGAGCCGCTATAAAGGAGCAAACTACCTAAATAATTACAACACAATAATTAAAAAAATTTACAAAACTCAAAATAAATTAAAATCCTAGCTCTTCAGCAGTCGGTGCACGTCGCGTCCATCGACCTCTGATGCACTTCACGTTTACCGGGCCCTCGTAAAAAAAATAAAATATATATTAGAGAGATCAAAAATACAATATATAAACAAAAGGTTTTTTATATAAAAGAAAAAACCTTTTGTATATATATAAAATGGTTTTTTATTACAAAAAAAGAAGGAAAAATAAAAAAATAAAAAACGGATGGAAGCGGGGTCCTCCTTATTCCACGGCATCAACGCCGCCGCCCCTGGCTGGCTGCAACCAGCACGCACTGCCATGCGCGGGCCCGTCTCTGCCAAGCCGCCTGCCTCCAGCCGGTGGCCCCTCCTCCGCGTGCCGCTCCTCGGTGCTCCGCCGCGCTACAGCAGCGCTGCAGTGACCCAGCGCGCCCCTAGCCGGCCTTGCCCTCCTCCGCCCGACTCTCCAGCCTCGTGCCACCACGCGTGGGCCGCGCGCCCCTCTTCCCTCCTCCGCACGCCACCGGCTGCGTGGTTGCGCCGCCCCGTCCAGGGACCTACGCCCCATCTGCGTAAAGAAGAAAGGTCTTTTTTATTTTTTTATTTTGTAAAAATTGCATGTTGTCTCCTGTAAGTTTCTGTAATTACAACAATACCCTTGTGCATATTTTGTTCTGATTAAGTTATTTTTTTATTTTGCACACATAACCATGTGTTCTCATTTTAATTTGGACCTCAATATTACATCATTCCTTTCAAGGAAAAATGTCTCGATGTTGAAAAACCAGTTCTCTACCATGTGGATATTTAATTTTATTTTTATGTTCTTTGGGTAATTAATTAAAAATAGTTAACTGAAATATTACATATTTTACCTATTCTGTGCTCTTAAATTGATATCTAACTCACGGTTGCTCTAAAAATTCTTGAAAAGTTAGACATGATGCCCTGAAATGTGATTAAATAACTATTCAAGTTTCATACAAAATAGAGTTGCCCTATGCCTGAAATAAATTGTAGAGTGATTTTTGTAGTTGAATTTTAATTAAATCCACATACATCATTTTTGTGAAATTCTAGTCTCCTGGATTCCACATGAAAATACCTTTTTGGGATAATTCGCTCTCTAGCTAATTTGATAGTGTGGATTTATTAGGATTTCATTAGTCACTGTCACTCTGTCTTCACTAAAAAATTCATAAAAAAATTCATATTGTCTCAGAAAAATCCAAAATAATTACCGTAGTCTCATTTCATCATACTTTCAATCCACTAAAATTTTCATGTTTTTTGCTTACTGTTTGTGTGAAAACTTGCGAAAAAACCCATAAAAAGTATGCATTTTTTAGTTGGCTAAATTGGATTAACTTCGCATTAAAATTAATTTGGCTAAGTTGTGTGATTTCTCAGTATGTTAATTCACTTGCATTTTGCATTGTGCATTTGTTTTTGCAAAAAAAATTACCATTTGGAGATCTAGATCTTAATTTTCGAATTGACCCAAAGTTTTTCCTTTGCCTCCCTGTGTTCGACCCCGGACTTGCCCGTGATATAAATTAAAGCCGAGACCTCTTCACAGAGATCTTCTCTTGGTTCTGATTGATTCGCTCAGTACACATACTACAATGTGCCCAAATTAAACCACGTATCTAGCTAACCGTCACGTCCCCACGAACCATTCCATGAAGCCTGCGGTAGATTCAATGACTTGACACATAAATTCCCTTGCCATGGCATTACCAAGGCGATCTTACACCAGACCTTGTTCTGTGGTATGACCCCTGAAATGCAGGGATTAGTGAGTGCTACCTATAGAGGTAGCTATCTGAATAAGAATGAAGATGTCGTATGGAAGATCCTAGAGCAGATGACAAAAACATGCAGATCTCAGGCCACCAGGGCCTATCAGGTGTCTCCCTCAAGCTTATCTAATGACACATAGGAGGACTGTAGCAAATATGACAGATGATTTAATCCCTAACATGGGGATAATAGCTGATAAGCTCACCATGGTACAACAAATCTACAAAAGGGTCACTAACCTTGAGGCGCTTTCATGATTGCCGAAACAAGTGGAGGAACTGACTGAGAAGGTAGCCAAGATATGACTACCTGCCCCTTCTGCTGTTGGAAATGCGAGCCCATGGCGAGCCATTATGCAATAAATGTTATTGCAATTCACTCCTTAATCTGAAATAAAGAGTACATAATTTGCATAATAGGTCCCTTAGTACAATTAGGGTTATGTACCATGACCATCTTAATGATCATACAGCTGTTGATTCAATTATTGAATCATAGAGACTGGTGCTTAGATGAATATCTAATGAGTTAGATTGATGACTCATCAAGCACCGTCAAATGATTATTAAGAGATGATCTCCAGCCTGAGTAGGAGATGGCAATCCTATCTCAGTTAGGCTGATATCGGACTGACCTCTTGATGCAGGTCCTCTGCATAGGAATCGAGATTCGGAGGTGTCAGATGAGATAGGTCAAAGAGTTGACTTAACGAGATCGAGATAACCAAAGTCCTATATCGTATGCTGTCATGATATAGGCACACATCCTCTGACCGGAAACAGATGTGTTACTATATGTCTGAGTATGTACATTTGGCAGACCAATAGGTTGATGACCTAATCAAGGTCTATACACCGGCGCGCTGGTGTGCATGTAAGGGCGTATGAGTAATACAATCTCTCAAAGGGATCATACAGGTTCACTATTGAACCGGAAGACATGAGCTCACTCATGAGATATTGGGAAGAATCAAATTCCATGCGCATGGTCGTCTCTCTTTGGAAGCTTGACTGAATTTGTAGGTTTGATATATACTTTTGGAAAGTATATGATCAAGACCTAGGTATGATATATGCTTTTGAAAAGCATATGATCGATACCGACTCCCAATGATCGAATGAGAAACTTACTGATAAAAACCCTGAAGTAGACAGTGTAAAGTTGATCTAATACTTCGGGTTTATTCTGAGTCATCCAGTATGCAGGATGTATAGGTATTGGGAATACCTGAGGGTGATGTGATCATAAACGATTGTATAACCATGACGCTTCCATTCCTAGGGAGTGATGAAACGGGTCTGGATTTTAGTGACTCCTCTCAATAGAGAAGTAATCTAATCTTAGTCCAAATATTGGACATTGATCTGAATGTGATTCAGCTCCAATGAGAAAATTAGATTTACGGTCTTGATTTAATCAAGCATCTATGGGAGGCCCGAGATCTGGATTTGAGATATGATCTCAATATCCATGTCACTATACGTGGAACAATACAATCGCCCTGTCCTTATCTCCAAGTATTCGCGGAGAAAGCGCATTATCCTTGAATGGGTTCAGGATAATTTCATTGTTGATAAAATGTATCCGAGCATTGAGAAAATGGATAATTAAATGTGATTTAATTATCAAGATTAATATGAATTTGATTCATATTATAAAGAGAGTTATCTAAGATAATTGAATATGATTTAATTATCAAAGATGTGAATAATGTGAATATGATTCATATTATTTGGATACATGAGATAAAGAGATCCAAGGTGTTTAAATGTGATTTAATTATCATGGATAAGAATAATGTGGATAGTAATATCCAATTATTCATAATATATTATAAATGTGATTTATAATGTATTAGAAAGAGCTAATTATAATTTATATGTGTTGATTAATTATTATGTGTATTGGATACACATTGTGTAATTAATTGACAATGTAAATTATATGTTGTTTTGGGTTGTGAATTTGATTCACAATTTTTTCATGGCAAGATTGCAATATTCTCAAATATAATTGTGAATTATTTTTGAAGAATAAAAAGCCAACAAAAGTTGTTGGAAATAAATAAAGGAGATTTTCAAAGAGATATGCAATCTCATGGATTTCCATGAGATTGCTCTCCCCATGGAAAGAGTGGGCGGCACATCATTCCTAATAGGAATGTGTGGCCGTCCACATGGAAGGTGCATGGAGATGAAATCTCCATGCACATTCTCTCCTTATTTATTGGTTTGATTTAGGACTAATTTATATCTGATTTTGTCAAATATATTTTAACCTAAATTTGTTGGTTTTACCAACAACAATCTTGACCATTGGATTGACATAAATCAATCTCATCCATTGATTTTATATGTCCCATGGATTGAGATCCATGGATCCCAAAACACTATAAATGGAGAGGCATACCCATGCTCTCTCTTTACACATAATGCTTGAGAAGCATCTCTCTCTCTTTCTCTCTAGACGTCAGCCCTATTTCTCCCTCTCATGGCCGTCCACCATGGATGCCATGGAGAGGTTCTTCATCGCCGCAGCGTCGTCGTTATGTTGCCCGATCGTCTGCTCGTGGATCTCCGTCTCCTTCGGTGCACCTCGCTCGTGAAGAAGACGACGGATCTCATGTGTCTAGATCAGGAGATCCACCGCTTGGATCATCAACATGGATTGCGAGAAGCACGCGGTTCATCCCCGCGCTCGCAAGCATCTCCTCCGTCGGATCGGACTTGAGACAGGAGGTCTCTTCATTTAGAGACTCCGTCACAACCACGCTTCAAGAGGTAATCATATTACTTGTTTGTGGTTAAGACGAAACGATCCGAGAAGTGTTTTTGGTCATGTGGTTTCGTCGAATAATTTTTTTTAAAATTCCGCTACATCGAGCAACTAGTGCGACTAGTCGCTCCTCGTCGTATTCGATACGATGCACACGCTTCCGTGATGTGCTTGAGGATTTTAGCATATCCTTCAAGTGGTATCAGAGCCAGGTTGACGGTTTCGAATATGATTCGAAAAACCGAGGACTACTTGGGTTCGTTTAGGTCGCGAAAGTTTTTATCGCATTTGATTTCGCAGATCTGTTTAGTAAATAAATTCGGCACTGTTTAAATTGTTTAAACACGAATTTAATACTTATATTTTGTTCCCCATTAAATAAGGAAACCATAGGATCTGAGTTTGCATAAATCGGATTTCGTATGCTCGAGATATGGTTGTTTTAATGAACATGTATGCACTGTTGCGGGAACTGTAGATCTGAACGTGATTAAAATGTTAATTACTGTTTAGACTTACCTCGAAATGCGTGAAATATCACTTGTATTCTGTCCTAAATCAAATTAGCAATCTATTTAAATTGATTTTGTCTAATTTGGATTTAATATGATTGAGATATGCTAATTTTAGTAAGTAGGGGTCACTGCTGAAATTACATTCCTAATCTAGAACCATGTGATTGTCAATTAGTGAAATTAATTGTTAATTTCGTGAAATAATCTTGAAAAATATTTGTAAAATATTGGAACATGATTATTTACCTAATTGACTTGGCCTCAACCAATTAATTGATTAAGATGTGATCTAAATCATAAGTGGAAACCACAATCTTCAAACTTGATGCTTGAATTGGATTTGAGAATTTGTGTAGCAAATTTCCTTATAATAAAAAAAATGTTTTGATTATTCTTATATGGTACGATTTCGGTTGAAGAACCGATGATCATCTCAAGTACAAATTAATCAATTTGGCATTATCCTTTCTCGAGGTGGATATGGTGTCTAGTCGGGGATCGCTGGGGTAGTGGGTTGCAACGTATGCGGTCCGTCCCACTCCCGTCGGTACTGGCCATGACAGCGGGTAGGGCCGGGATAATGTCCGAGGGATTAAGTTGTATTTTTCTAATTATTAAAATTCGAATTAACACGTATTTTGAGATATTACCATATATATTCAAGTAAAATAATCAAGTTTGATTGATTGAATTGGATTGATAATTAATTTAATATGATTAAATTGATTATGTCCAATTAGAATACTCTAATATAATTAGAGTTAATAATTCCCTTGGAAGAATTAATTGTATGAATGTGATTCATAGTAATTAATTAAATTTGAATAAGAGATGGAGGATCACATAAGTGACATCCATGGTCTCCCACAAAGGCGAAGAGTTTCGTCGCCAGATATTATGTGTAGGAGACGTCTGTCCGAAGTGATAGCTCCTGCATATGATCCATTTGGATCGGGCTCGTCGCTTCTCGAAAGAGTAAGGACGTATGCGTAGTGACCCCAATATCGAGTCCTCATATTATTGGGGCGATATTGGATTGCGCATAGCGAGTTATATTCATGTTGACGGTTGGTTCAATTAATGACGGGTCAACATTGCCTTAGGCGTGATGGGCCCAGGTGTTAAAGACCAAATTGGGAGATGCAAGTTGGATTTGCAAGGCGGAATGATTTCCCGCTTCTTTTTATCCGAGTTGTAAGTTCTCATATTATTGGGATGCAACAAAGATAAGGAAGGAGATCCCAGATCTTGCTTGAGATATAATGGTAAGTATATCTCTTACATTGAAAGTGATTAAGGGAATGAACTTTCATTGTTGACATGGCAAGACAACTTTGATATAAAAATTCCTAAATCAAAGTAAAACATGTATATATATATAAATATATACCCTTATGCAAATTTCTTATTTCAGATAATCCTTCATTAAACCCACTCAATGTTATACTTAATAATAACCAGTGAAATATCATGGATTGGACTCATGATCCAGATATTGTACTTACAATTGGACATATAATGTATGTGGTTGCAATGTGCAAGTTTCCTCATAATAATGAGGAATGATGATTAAATAAGACAATAGGACTGAAACCCTAGGGTTTGTATGTCTCTATAAGTCTTGATCTTATCGAATGTACTTTTAAAGTGACATGTCGATAATGATCGTAATTATCAAATAATCCTTATAGAATTCTAAGAAGATGTTCTGGCATACATATGTGCTCTTGACATTTAATCATGAGTGACATGGTTCTCTGCATCATGCAGAATGGTAGCTCTATAAGAGATGATGTATTCAAAATATTTGGATACCTACCTGAACCAATGGTTTTAAGAGTATAAATGGGTGTAGACATGATGAGTGTCATCATTCTACTGTCTATAATCTAGTCATTCATGAAGCTTCATAATATTCATATTGTATGAATTTAATGAAGCATATATAAATGTTGAAATGCTCTTACATTGAATTCTTTTGAATTTAACATAAGAGATCCTTAGTCTTAAGCAATGGTTGTTTATAGATAAAGGGAGCGCAGTGGAAGCATGGGTTGGACCCAAGTAAGAAGTATAGTCAAAAGAGTTGAATGTACTTCTGTGACTTCCATGTAACATCCAAAGAGTTGGATGAATGCCAATACTGCAATAAGTTGATGTGTTGATAGTATGACTATCATATCTATCTAGAATCCTTAGAGAAGGAATCGGATAGTACATCGGAATAATCTACTTATAATCATTGAAATTGACTTACTTATTTGATAATATAAAGTCTAATAATTGTATCTCAATCTTCTAAAGACACTTGCAATTGGTTGCATATGTATTAGAATATTAGAAATTTGATCTTAAGGTTTAATGGTCATCTAAGTTGGAATTGATGCAATTGTTGCAACAATTTCCACCTGATGAATATACTCCATATTTTCAATGGGAGTCCTTATTCTTAGAGAATGTCTCTATGACCTAGATATTAGAATACACTCATTATTTATTTCCAAATATTGGAAATAAGCATGAATTCTGTAATAAATCTATCATAAAGAGTTATGATGGAGATATTTCAGATAGTGATCTAAAATCTTGTGGACTCTACTAAATTAGAAAATTAATGAATGGTTCATTAAGATTTCTAATGCTGAAAAATAAACCATTAAAGATCAATAGGAGGATGAAGATCATTTGATAATGATGTAGCATCATGTTTTGGACATATGTTTGTTTATGTGATCAATAGACTGAAAAGAGATGAAACTTTAGATTGTCTAAAGGTTCAAATCTTGCATACTTATGAATATTGCATTCAAAGTAAAAATGTCCAATACACCCTTCTTTGGGAAAGGTGTAAGATGTCAAGGTATTCAGGACCTCATACATATTGATGTATGTGAATCATTAATATCATAGTAAACATTATGGATATGTGATATCTATTGATGATTATTTGTGATATGATATTTCTTCTCTTCATCAAAGAAACCTTTGAAATGTTCAAAGATTTCATTAATTTTGGTTTAGAACCAAAGTTTGAAGGAAGATAAAATGAATTTGATCTAATCTAGGTAGCAAGTACCTGCTAGATAAATTCAAAGAATACCTTATGGAGATGTGAATATCATTCCTATCTCAATCCTCCTAATGGACCTTAACTCAATAGAGTTGTAGGGAGATACAATTAATCATGTGTGACATGATTTGATCAATGATTAATCTTAGAATAATTCTCTCTTAGTTTCCAGGTATATGTATATGTGGTAGAGACTACATTATATATACTTTATAAGGTTCCATGCATGTAAGATGCAATCTAACACTAGATAGTTCTACTTCATTAGGAAAATAAAGGACGGTATTGGATACCTACTTTATGACCTTGAGATTCTTAAAAGATCTCATCTTTGAGAATATGATTCTTATAGGATGACTCTCTTGAGAATCAAGATAAAAATGAAGTAAAGGAACTCATTTAATCTTGAGATGATAATGAGGCTCCTGAAATCGGAAACTAAATAGACAATTAAAGATGAAACATTAATACCTCTTCAAATAAGTTTGAGGATGGATTCCATGTGTCAGTTAAATCTGACGATGATCGGATATCATGTGATGAAGCTCCTGAGGATCATGACATGGAAAGATGGATGTTAGCAATAAAGTCTAATGTAGACTTCATATACAAGTGTTGTATATGGACCCTCGAGGATCCACCTATATGGGTAAGACCCATTAAGGTGTAAATGGATCTTCAAGAGAAAGAGGGAACCTGATGAGAAGGTAGAGACCTTCAAAGCACGGTTCGTAGCCATGAGCTACACACCGAAGAGAAGACATCGCTTGCGATGAGACTTACTCTCCAGTGACCTTGCTTAAACTCATCAGAATATTGCTAACAGTAGCTACACAACTTGACTATGACATCTTCATGATGTGAGTCAAGATTGCATGCCTCTATGAATACCTCTCTAAGGATATTCATATGAAGTAACCCCAGGGCTACATGGTTGAGGAAGGCAAGATGTGCAAGCTAAAGAACTCCATCTTTGGACTCAAAGAAGCTTCTTGTAGTTGGAACATAAGATATGATGAAATTATAATTGTTATGATTTCAGATAAAAATCTTGATGAACCATGTGAAGCTTAGTGGGAGTGCCATTGTGTTCATCGTGCTAAATGTAGATATTATTCTAATCATTTAGAATGATATAAGAATAATAATGTGTGTTTTATAATTTGGTTGTTCCATACCTTGAGATACGATCTCAAGGATACCTCTTAAATCTTAATTCTGAAGTCGTTCAGAAGCAAAGAGAAGAGGGTATTGGGATTGTCGCATTAGTAATGCACCTTGGACTTATTCCATTTTCTGGAAAATTCCAAGAAAAGCTTCCTTCCCTTAAGATGTGGTAGTGACCTGTCTAGAGGGATAACACCTCAAAGAGTTGAGGAAGTGAATGCTAGGACTGCTTGCACTTGTGCATCAGTTACGAGAAGCTGAGTGTATGCTAGATGTGCAAAAGAGCCAGATGTCTACCATGCAGTGGGAGTAGTAATCTGTTATTAGTCCTACTCTGGAAATAAAACACTTAGTTGCAGAAATAACAATATCTTCAAAGATGATGAAACATAGAGATAGTTATCTCAAAGTCTTATCTTCAAAAGTTTGAGACCTTGTAGATAGTAATCTATAAGGGTCTTAACTTTAGATACCTTAGGAGATAGAGATCTCCGGGAATGAAGGTATTCTGATAAGGATTATTGGAATACTGGTTATAATAATAAATCGAGCTAAAGTGTCAAGGACAATATGACAAAATTGAGTATTGGTTGCATAAGATGCAACATTCGCATTGGATGCGAGCACTGTTACTATGAGATATGCAAAGTGCCGTAAAAGGACTTGGCGTAGTCTCTTGAGAACAGAGTGACTGATCATCTTACCTAGCTATATTCTAAATAGCCTATGATTGTCACATGAGTGTGGGTTTAAATGATTAGCCCATTAATGGCTCTTTGGGCTAGTGGGAGATTGTTGGAAATGCGAGCCCACGGCGAGCCATTACGCAATAAATGTTATTGCAATTCACTCCTTAATCTGAAATAAAGAGTACATAATTTGCATAATAGGTCCCTTAGTACAATTAGGGTTATGTACCATGGCCATCTTAATGATCATACAGCTGTTGATTCTATTATTGAATCATAGAGGCTGGTGCTTAGATGAATATCTAATGAGTTAGATTGAGGACTCATCAAGCACCGTCAAATGATTATTAAGAGATGATCTCCAGCCTGGGTAGGAGATGGCAATCCTATCTCAGTTAGGCTGATATTTGACTGACCTCTTGATGTAGGTCCTCTACATGGGAATAGAGATTCGGAGGTGTCAGATGAGATAGGTCAAAGAGTTAACTTAACGAGATCGAGATAACCAAAGTCATATATAGTATGCTGTCATGATATAGGCACACATCCTCTGACCGGAGACAGATGTGTTACTATATGTCTGAGTATGTACATTTGGCAGACCAATAGGTTGATGACCTAATCAAGGTCTATACACCGGCGCGCTGGTGTGCATGTAAGGGTATATAAGTAATACGATCTCTCAAAGGGATCATACAGGTTCACTATTGAACCGGAAGACATGAGCTCACTCATGAGATATTGGGAAGAATCAAATTCCATGCGCATGGTCGTCTCTCTTTGGAAGCTTGACTGAATTTGTAGGTTTGATATATACTTTTGGAAAGTATATGATCAAGACCTAGGTATGATATATGCTTTTGGAAAGCATATTATCGATACCGACTCCCAATGATCGAATGAGAAACTTACTGATAAAAACCCTGAAGTAGACAGTGTAAAGTTGATCTAATACTTCGAGTTTATTCTGAGTCATCCAGTATGCATGATGTATAGGTATTGGGAATACCCGAGGGTGATGTGATCATAAACGATTGTATAACCATGACGCTTCCATTCCTAGGGAGTGATGAAACGGGTCTGGATTTTAGTGACTCCTCTCAGTAGAGAAGTAATCTAATCTTAGTCCAAATATTGGACATTGATCTGAATGTGATTAAGCTCCAATGAGAAGATTAGATTTACGGCCTTGATTTAATCAAGCATCTATGGGAGGCCCGAGATCTGGATTTGAGATATGATCTCAATATCCATGTCACTATACGTGGAACAATACAATCGCCCTGTCCTTATCTCCAAGTATTCGCGGAGAAAGCGCATCATCCTTGAATGGGTTCAGGATAATTTCATTGTTGATAAAATGTGTCTGAGCATTGAGAAAATGGATAATTAAATGTGATTTAATTATCAAGATTAATATGAATTTGATTCATATTATAAAGAGAGTTATCTAAGATAATTGAATATGATTTAATTATCAAAGATGTGAATAATGTGAATATGATTCATATTATTTGAACACATGAGATAAAGAGATCCAAGATGATTAAATGCGATTTAATTATCATGGATAAGAATAATGTGGATAGAAATATCCAATTATTCATAATATATTATAAATGTGATTTATAATGTATTAGAAAGAGCTAATTATAATTTATATGTGTTGATTAATTATTATGTGTATTGGATACACATTATGTAATTAATTGACAATGTAAATTATATGTTGTTTTGGGTTGTGAATTTGATTCACAATTTTTTCATGGCAAGATTGCAATATTCTCAAATATAATTGTGAATTATTTTTGAAGAATAAAAGCCAACAAAAGTTGTTGGAAATAAATAAAGGAGATTTTCAAGGAGATATGCAATCTCATAGATTTCCATGAGATTGCTCTCCCCATGGAAAGAGTGGGCGGCACATCATTCCTAATAGGAATGTGTGGCCGTCCACATGGAAGGTGCATGGAGATGAAATCTCCATGCACATTCTCTCCTTATTTATTGGTTTGATTTAGGACTAATTTATATTTGATTTTTTCAAATATATTTTAACCTAAATTTATTGGTTTTACCAACAACAATCTTGACCATTGGATTGACATAAATTAGTCTCATCCATTGATTTTATATGTCCCATGGATTGAGATCCATGGATCCCAAAACTCTATAAATAGAGAGGCATACCCATGCTCTCTCTTTACATATAATGCTTGAGAAGCATCTCTCTCTCTCTCTTTCTCTCTAGACGTCAGCCCTATCTCTCCCTCTCATGGTCGTCCATCATGGATGCCATGGAGAGGTTCTTCATTGCCGCAGCGTCGTCGTTATGCTGCCCGATCGTCTGCTCGTGGATCTCCGTCTCCTTCGGTGCACCTCACTCGTGAAGAAGACGACGGATCTCATGTGTCGAGATCAGGATATACACCACTTGGATCATCAACATGGATTGCGAGAAGCACGCGGTTCATCCCCACGCTCGCAAGCGTCTCCTCCATCGGATCGGACTTGAGACAGGAGGTCTCTTCATTTAGAGACTCGATCACAACCACTCTTCAAGAGGTAATCCTATTACTTGTTTGTGGTTTAGACGAAACGATCCGAGAAGTGTTCTTGGATCATGTAGTTTCGTCGAATGAAAATTTTTTAAATTCCTCTACATCGAGCAACTAGTGCGACTAGTCGCTCCTCATCGTATTCGATACAACGCACACGCTTCTGTGATGTGCTTGAGGATTTTATCATATCCTTCATCTGCACCACCTGTACCTGTACATCAAGTTCATCTAGTACAAGACCAAGTACAGGGGCCTCAGAGTAGCTGGGTTAAGGAGAAACGATACACTCAACAGGAGCAACACATACCCCAATAGGTGGAGTCAGTCTACGAGGAACCTCCACATGTGTTTGAGATCAACAGACTACGGTACAACCATGACCCCATCGGTAGATAGTCTAGGATAGGGAATGGTCAGCCACACCGACCCTCCCTATCGTACCAGAAAACCAGCTCTGTCCCCACGTCACGCTTTATGCAATCCCGGTTAGGACAAGGATACCAGCGTCAGCAACACCATCAGCAGTGCACATTCCACTCGGTCCAACAGGGTCCTCACCATTTTACCCCTCATAGTCCCACCCACAGCAGTACCGTCAAGGCCAGCAGGGCCAATATAAACAAAACAATTACTCATCCTCTAATTTGCAGCAGCAGACCCCTCCCACTAGTGATTTGGGGTCCCTCACCTTGGCCATAAAGACTTTGATTAATAGGGTTCAACAGATGCAGAACGATTACCATGACATAAGAACAGATCTGAACCATGTCTCATGCTACCAGGATCAGCAGATGGCACCGAAGACCCCAATTCCCACCCAGGTTTAGGCCAACCCCAATAGCTTAAACCAAGGTCATCATCGACCATGAGACCAGGAATATTATTCAGAGTATTCTGAACATGATATCTTTTCATATGATAATGTTAATCATATGTCCTCAGGAGCGGAAGGACCGTGACTATACTCGATTGGGCATGGGAACGTGAGGAAGATGCCACCAAGTCTCTACCTGAGAAGAACTTGGAGGCAGAGGATCAACATCACCACCACCATCACCAACATCAACATAATAAGATGACTTCAAAGTCCTCAAAACACCAAGGTAAAAAGAAGGTGAGGAGCACCGATAATGAATCAAGCGATCCTGATGAAGAGCCCACACCTCCATCTAAGGAGGACGCACCAGGAGTAGCAGTAGATGCACCATCTGTTTCATTTCATGAATTTCTTTCAAGTCAGAGTCATAGTTAGAGGTAGAGTATTGTACAGAGGTCAGTTTCCCGTTTGAATGAAAACATTTTAGTTTCAAAATCTGAGTTGTCTTCAATAATCCCTTTCCCGCATGCCCTTAAGGGGGGAAGAAGAAATCTAAAAAAAATCCAAAAAGATGACCCTCAAATGGCTGCGTTTTGCAACAAATATATCAAGGTCACAATCCCCTTTGATAAGTATGTAGAGATGGCACCTGCATTTTAGAAGTATCTTAAGGTGAGATGCATACCTACTAAGGTCAGCAGGAAAACAAGAAATCATGTTAAGAAGCACGTTTTGTCAGTAGCCACTACTTGCACCATCAAGAATGCGCTTCCAAGGAAAAGAAGGGACATGGGTGCCCATTATGTGGTGAGTCATGTCCATGACACTTCATTTGCACGCACTCTCCTGGATAATGGATTCTCAATTAGTTTGATGCCCACAGTCCTCTATGAGCGGCTAAATCTATGACCTCTTAGGAAATCTAGAGCTTTACTCCAGTTTGCAGACAAATCAACCAAGAGGTCAAAGGGAGAATTGAGGAAAATTATCATAAATATTGTGGGACGGGATTACATGGTGGACTTTACAGTCCTTGATATGGAGACCCCTCGAAATTGGAGAGATTCCCAGATCATTCTTGGAAGGCCCTTCCATAGAACAACATGGGCCTTATTTGATTATAAGATCAGGAAAATTCAGTTTCAAACTCCAGGCGGAGATGAAGAACTTGAGATGAAGCAGACAAGGTGGCAGAGGCCAGATTCTGAATCAAGCACTGAGTACACTTCGTCAGAAGTAGATATTGTGTTCATGTATACACCATTGGGCCATGGAGACAGATCCCAACTAGCACTGATGAGTCCATCTCCGCTAGAGATAATCTTGTACATGAGATAGTTTGTGAGATCCTTAGGGATGAACAAAGCACAGATCATACAGAGAGTGCATTCCCCTACATCTTCGATGAAACAGAGGACCAGCTGGGCCTGTCAGTCCTTCCCTCCTTAGGACACTCAGAAGATGAGTATGATGAGTCAGATGTGGTTTTCGCCGATTGCTTGGATACTTTTGACGATCCTACTCCAGAGCTGAGTCAGTTGGTGGAAGTTACTTCAGAGACAGATCCAGCCACTACCGACATAGATCCAGAACCAATTAAGCCATATTTTTCTCGATAACCACATTTTACCTAAGCACAAACCATTACCTACAACCCTAAAATACGCCTTCCTTGCGGGACAAGAGAGGAAGTTTCCGGTCATCATCAGCTCGTGATTGATCGAGGAGCAGGAATGTCACTTGATAGAGATCCTGGAGAAAAATCGTAAGGCAATAGGCTGGAGCATCTCTGATCTCCACGGGATAAATCCCGCATTGTGTTCGCATCATATCTACTTTGAGAATGAAGCTAAACCCTCTCGTGAATTCCAACACAGGTTGAATCCAAATTACGAGAGGTATTGAAGAAAGAAATTGAGAAATGGTGTGACACAGGTTTTATTTATCCCATTTCCAATTCCAAGTGGGTGGCACCTATACATGTTGTCTTGAAGAAAAGAGAAATTTAGACGACCACTAATGAGGATGAAGAGGAGATCGTGAAATGATTACCCACATAGTGGCATGTCTGTGTGGATTACAGATGATTGAATGCCGTGACGAAGAAGGGTCATTTCCCCTACCATTTATCGACCAGATCTTAGAAAGATTAGCTGAAAAGGAATTCTTCTGCCTCTCAGATGGGTTCTTGAGCTATAATCAAGTGAGGACAAGGAGAAAACCCCATTCACATGCCCCTTTGGTAACCTACGCTTTCAGGCGCATGCCCTTCGTGTAATGCAATGCTCTTGGTACATTTCAAAGATGCATCAGTACTTTATTCGTTGAGATGGTCGGTGAGTTCCTGGAAGTCTTCATGGATGACTTCTCGGTCCACGGTGATTCCTTCGACTCATGTCTCAGAAATTTGGATCGAGTCCTCAAAAGATGTTGTGAGGTAAATCAAATGCTCTCCTGGGAGAAAAGTCACTTCATGGTGACAAAGGGCATTGTGTTGGGGCATGTCGTCTCCAAGAGATGAATAGAGGTTGACCCTACCAAGATGGCCGTGATCACACGACTCCAACCACCAACCAACGTAAAACAGTTGCGGTCATTCCTTGGACATGTTGGATTTTACAGGAGATTCTCAAAGATTTTTCAAAGATTGTCCGACTGCTAACTGAGCTTTTAAGCAAAGACATGGAGTTTATTATCGATCATAAATGTCTAGATGCCTTTAGGCAACTTCAATGGATGATCATGGACGCCCCTATCCTACAAGCCCCAGATTGGTCTCTTACTTTTGAGATAATGGCGAACATCTCAGATTTTACTGTTGGGGATGTATTAGGATAGAGGTGGGATAATATCCCGTTCGCTATACACTATGCAAGCAAAGTAATTGATCCCACTTAGTGTAACTATACAGTTACCAAAAAAGAGATGCTTGCATTAGTATTCGCCTTAGATAAGTTCAGATCTCATCTCATCAAATCTAAGGTGATTGTGTTCACAGATCGTACAACACTGCGGTACTTAATGGAAAAGAAGGACGTGAAAGCGCGTCTTCTAAGGTGGATTTTACTTATCCACGAGTTTGACTTGGATATCAGAGATAAGACTAGAAAGAAGAACGTAGTAGCTGATCACCTCTCCCGTCTCGAAGTTATGGATACTTCTGATGATACACCTACTCGAGACCCCTTTTCAAACGAGTCGGTTTTTGTTATTGACTCATTCCCATGGTACGTCAATATAGTGAACTATCTTGTCTCCAAGAAAATTCTCGGAGATTGGCCTAAGAGCACCATAGACTGACACAAGTCGGATTCGAGACATTACCATTAGGAGGATTCAATCCTTTTCTTTGAAGGATTGGATTATGTTTGGAGAAGGTGTATCCCTCAGGAGGAATACCATGGTGTCCTTTCTTTTTGCCATAGTTTGGAGGCAGGAGACACGACTACGGGAAGAAGACCACATTGAGGGTTTTACAGTGTGGCTTATACTGGCTGATTGTGTTTCGCGATGCTCTCACTTTTGTAAAGTCGTGTCTAGTTTGACTGCGAATGGGAGGAACCGTTGGTTCCATGGATGACATGCAAATGCATCCTATCATCATTCGTGATGTCTTTGATGCATGGGGCATCGACTTCATGGGCCCATTCCTGATTAGCCATGGTTTTGGGTATATCCTTCTTGCGGTGGATTATTTATTAAGATGTGTGGAGGCTATCCCAACTCGAGCTGCAGATAGTAGGACTATCTGTAAATTTATCAAATATCATATCATCTCTTGGTTCAGGATCACCAAGGTATTGATATCGGATGGGGGCAGTCATTTCGTGAACAGAGATGTAAAGAAACTTGTGAAGGATTATGACATCGAGCACCATGTCACTAGTCCTTATCACCCACCAACCAATGACATAACGGAGGTATCGAATAGGTATGTCAAGACCATATTATAGAAGCTTGTCCACCCAGACAGGAAGGACTGCTCTCAGATTTTGGACCAAGTCCTTTGGTCTTAGAGGACAACTTACAAGACACCATTAGGAACCTCCCCATTCAAAATGGTATTTGGGAAACAGTGCCACTTGGCCGAAGAGTTAGTGCATAAATCAGAATGGGCAATCAAGAAGGTCAATGGAAAACAAACCTAGGGTAGAAACAGAGAGAGATGAATCTGAATGAACTGGTGGAGATCATAAACTGAGCATACGACAACAATTTGGTGTAAAAGGACAAGGTGAAGCATTGACACGATAGATTTATCAGACGAAAGACCTTTGTTCCTAGATAGAAGGTATGGTTGTTCAATGTGAGGCTGAAGGTTTTCCATGGGAAGCTCAAATCCAAGTGGACAATACATTTATAGTTCATGTTGTGCATGACAATGGATGTGTAGAGATCTCAGTTCTTACAGATGGAGCACAAACATCCCTAGTTCATCGAACCTAATGAACAATAGTCCGTGTTGAGGAGATTGTTTTCATGAGTGAGTCGGACTCAGAAGACACACATAGAGCCGTGCAATAAGCCTTGCTACATTGATCACTAGCCATCAACAACATCAAAAGATTCAAATCACGATCTATATGTATATTCTCATCCTCCTTGTACATATTTTTCTTTCCATCCCTTCTCAGTGATTCGAATCATTCGTCCTGGCTCCATATCGTTTCATTTTATGGCTATACTTTGGATGACCAGATCCTAAGTATAGGGGGGAGAGTAACCCGAGTCTATTCACCATTCCATGCACATCCTCCAAATCTCATCGGTTCACACATACACTCCTGTCCTATACTTAGGCTGACCAAAGTCTAAGTATAGGGAGATCAATGCCCGCTCAGTATAAATAGTCATCCACTTCCCCACTTAACCTCGCCCACCCCATTCTAATCTTCTTCTACAGTTAGGTCGCCAGAGCATAAGTATGGGGGGGGGGGCAGAGCGACTTCTATACTCTTTATTATATTTTGCTCTCCTATGCTTAGCACGAGCTGTCTTTTTCCTCGCTCTCCCCTGACGTGTACCCTCCGCGGCCCTCTTAATCAACATAATTAAAAGGGTAAAAAGGGTAGATTCCAGGTCACTCGCTTCCTCAGCCTCGCCGTGTGCGCCCGTGCCACCATCCTACTGCCCCTGCATCTTGGGTGGGATCCAAAACAACCATGCACCAACGCCCCAATGCTCTCCTCCTAGACTTCAAACCCACCTCACGTGCCCAACACATAAGGGCTGGGTAAATTCCAGAAGGAGCCCTAATGTTCTTGGGAATCACATGTAGTGCAGCCCCCTCCATGGGTAAACTGCTCCTGAGCCCTTGCCATCTTGGGAATTAGCGTACATGCCCCTATCTCAAGCAAGCACGTGCTTTGCACATGCCCTATTGGACAATTGCGCCAAACACCCTACATTTCAAGAAAATAGCAACCATACCCTACTGATGAATACTCATTCATCACTCTTTATTCTTATATTTTAGCTACAAAAACCTTTGCAAATGCATGTAGATATATGTAAATAGAAATAATTACCAGAAGCATGCATTGTGTAAAAAACCTATAATTAGCATGTTTTTGTGCAAAATAAAAGAATAAAGATTAAAAAGAAAAAGAGGGAAATATTTAGATTAAATATTGAGCAACCTAACCCAAGGAGGGCTCAGCATGGGCCTGACCGCATAAAAGCCAAAGTAGAGGGAGATAGGGGCTCATGAGTGTAAATATTTATGTAAATAAAATAAAGATATTTTCCTCACCAAAAATATGCTTGAAAATACTTGTACATATTTAAAAGTTAAAAATCAAAAAGAATTAAAACACTCCTTTCATCATGTACATGAACCACCCCTAGATATTTATTTAACCTTGTAAATAAATAAATTAATTTCTAAAATTTTGTAAATATTCTATGTTATATAATGTAATAAATAAAATAAGAACATTAAAACAAAAACAAAATAAAAATAGAAAAATTTAAAAATACAAAAATACATTGTACATATACCATGTATATAAGTATATATATATGTATTTATACCTATATATATAATATAATAATAAAATAAAGTACCTTTTTTTTCCTTATTTTATTCTATAAATAAATAAAATATAAAATAGGGACAAAATTTCACAAAAATAATAATTAAAAAATCAAAAATCAAAACCCTATATATTGTATATATACCTATGTATAGTACTATATTGTATATAGCTTATTTTTATTTCGAAAAAATATAAAAATCACCAAAAAATAGAAAAAAATAAAATAAAAATCTTTCATGTTTTAACTTTTTGCAAATTCGGCCCCTAGCTACCCTTAATTTTCACTTCAAGATCCAGCCACGTGGCCGATTTTCATTGGGTCCTGGGGATGTTGACCGCCCGGTCAACTACCCCCCCCCCCCCCCCAGGACCACCTCCCGCGGATCTGAGCTCTGAACCCGATTTCTCAGACTTTTACCCGCTCGACCCGATCGCTATTCCACTAAACCCCGGGTCCGAATCCTTAATCTCTCATCCGACTTCCTCACCAGAGCCGCATCCTCGGGATCCGCACGCTCCAGAGCTTGCCCGGACCTATCTTAGACGGACCCCTAGCCATATAAAGCTGTAGCTCCACCACCTGATTGCTCCATCTTTGGTCACTCGTATCCACCTCCTGTGAGCTCCAGCGCACTCGTGAAGGTGACAGCTCGCGTCCGGCGCCGTCGAAGCGAGGAGTGGAGGCGCAGCCATTGATCCGGCGAGCACAGCCGCCGTAGCTCCGCCACCAGCGTGAGCTCCGAGCCTCGGAGCGAGACGATCCTTGAGGCGACGACCAGGAGCTTCCCCAGCTCCTCCCCAGTATCTCCGACCACCCAGGTAGCTCCGATAGCCTATCCTTTTCGCTGATTTCCATTTACGCCCAAATCGCACCGCCGCCGTCTATCTCTGATTCCGACCACTCCACTACCCATTTTGATCATCGGAGTCGACCATCGCATTCGCCTCCCTCCGACGCACCTTCTTCACCCCTCCACTCAACCCAGCTCGCACATGAGCTGGGAGCCGAGCTCCGCCGTCCACCACCCTCGCCGGAGCTCGCTGTTCCGACCCACGAGCCACCTTCGCCTCGCCTAACCAGGTCGAGGCAATTTTCCCTCGACCCGTGAGTCTTCTGGTTCACTTTTCAGGTCGAAACGAAGGCCATCTGAGGCCCTTCGTCATCCAGCCAGGAGGCCCAGCTCCGCCGACCTCGCCCGAGCTCCTCGGAGCTCGGCTCGATCATCGGAGCATTCCGGCAGACACGGGAGCACACCACCTTTCTTCTCCGACCATCAGAGTGCTCCCAGGAGGTCAGCTGCGCTCGCACGAGGCCGGCGAGTGTCGCCGGGGACCTATTCTTCCAAGACCCTCCGTCGCCGTTTGATCAGACCCCCTGCTCCAGATTCCATCGTGGCCGTTCGCTTGTGGAGCTGCAGATATCGTCCGATCAGAGGAGGTCTGATCTCAGCCGCTGGATCACGAGCCACCCCGCTTCCATGCCGTCAGATCCTACACGTGGCGCGCATCCAGCACCCCGCTTAATAAAGGGTAATTTACCCTTAGGCCCTGCCTTGTCTTTTATTTCGTTTTAGTCCTGTAAATATTGAACTTAGTTGTTTAGTTTTAGGTTTCTTTGCATTGTGGACCCCGTACTTTATCTTATTTGCTTATATACCCCTGTGCGTTGTATGCCACGTACTTCGTCACGTGTTCATCTGGTTTATTTGCAATAGAGGCCCTTGTAGTTCTGGTTGTTCTTGAATGAATGAAAAGTTTTACTTATTTGCATTTATACCCCTGTGCGTGGTTTAATTGAGCATGTGCATTATATTTTGGGTATTTTGCAGATAGGCCCCTGGACTTTTGGTACATGTTACCAATAACTCCTCAGGACTTATTTTTATTACAGTTGGGTCCCTGAGTGCCCCAGGCACGCGCGCGGCGCGTGTTTTGCTGGGTATTTTGCACCAGACCCCCGAACTTCTGGGTACTTGCACTTTGGTCCCTGTGCACTGTACCCTCTCTTTATTTTTGAATAAAATAGCAAAACACCTCCAAATCTAACGAAAATTGGACACATGGCTCCTGCCATGGTGTAAAATTTTCGTAGATTTTTTAGGACATATTTGATTTCGTTTGATATTTTTAAAAAATTCAAAAACCTTTAATTTTGCTACTGTCTAACTTTAAAAATCACAAAAAAATATTAAATAGTGTCTAAAAATTACAAAAAAATTGTCTACTGTCTAGTTTGGTGTGCTTGATTTTCTAGCCAATTTTGGCTATTTTCATTATCTAAAACACCTAAAAATTGAAAAATACATAAAAACTTATAAAAATTCTAGTATACACAACAAAAATCCAAAAATAATAAAATTGGTACCTAAATTTCCTTATTTTGTTCTCTTTACAGGAAAATTACCTCCCAGCCATTTTAGGGCCCTTAGATATTTTATCTAGGCCTTTTTGGCTCGGCTGGACAGTACCCACTGTTTGGTTCACTTTTTTATTTTTAGAAAATTAAATAAACATCAGAAAATTCTCAAAATTCACTAAAAACATAAAAAAATTATAAAACATATAAAAATATTTTTGTTGGAATTTTTGGTTGATTTTCAGTGCTTTAAATAATTTGTTGAAGTGCGTGCTTGTTTACTTTTCTTATTTTCTTAATACATTAGAAAATCCAAAAAAATATAAAAATGTTAAAAACCACTAAAAAATATTTTGTCTTTTTATTTTATTTCTTTTTACTACTTCGTAGGCCGAGAGGCCAATCCGTGCTCCTTGAGTTCGACCCTGGGTGCTATACCAGGTTAATCCAATAGCAGGACCGCTGTTTTGAGTTTTGACCGATTTTATCTATTATGAGTGGTTCATTTTTCTTGATTGAGTGATTTGATTGCTCGGGTCACATCGACCGATTAGTACCTTTATCCGAGTGATCGAATAACGTGCTCATCAGAATGCGCCGTTGCCGGGGAGCACGGCTTAGTAGTCTTGTTTTTATTTTCGTTTTTGTTTTCGCTGCTTTTCACGGCTCTTTCAGAGCTCGCGGCTTTTTTCGCGGATTTTGTCTATACTTTGTTTTTGTTTTATTTTGTTTTAGTTTATTTTCTTTTGTTTTTATTTTTGTTTTATTTTTGTGTGTTTATTTTATTTTGTATTTTTGCAGATATACCCTCACTTTTATTTTCATTTCTTTTTCCTTATTATTTGATTATCTTTACTGGTCTGACCACTCATCTCTTTTTCTTGCGAGGGCCCGAGGACCGCGGAGGCGACTTTCGAGGAGCCGGTGCAACCGAGAAACTTGGAGGCGGCTTCCTTCTCTACGAAGCCGCAGGAGAGAGCGAGAGGGGAGAGAGTTGAGTGGGTGAGGTTAGATTAGGTTTTCTTTTTATATTATTTATTGTAATAATACAGGGACACTCAGAGACTGGACATTTGTGGACTCTTGACTTAGCGGGTCTGTTTCGCCGAGCACCGGTGTGCTCGGGGGACCCTTAGGACTTTCGCGGCTTTTTACGCGGTTTTGTTTTCTTTTCATTTTTTTTCTGCCTTTTCCGGTGTTTACGCGGTTTTTCGAGCCCCTAGACTTAGGAATTTCTCTTGCTTGTGCCGTAATTAGTAGGGTCCCCACACCTAATTGCTTGCCTGTTCCTATAGAACGCTAATTGGACTCACCTAATAATCCATTAATAAAAATAACCGACTCATCTCCTTCGTAGCCTACGTGCCGCAGCCCATCCTGTAAAGCGCTTTCTCCTACCCCCGATTTGTCGGACAGAGGAGGGATGGGCCAAGACCGGACCCTTTGGCTTGGAGGTCGGTGACCGGTTAGACGGTTCTGCGTTGTAAATTGCTTGTCTAGGACTCGGTTTTTCCCGTTGCATCATTTAGGTAGTTTACTTTCAGTCTTTAAATTCTGGCCGGATCACTTGCATGTAGAGTGCTGGAGACAAGGTACGCATTTCTGACTCAGCATGCATCATTGATTTCATCGAGCATCAGCTTTTTCGTCTTCTCCCCCCTGTTTTGGACTTAATAACCAGGAGAACCGAAAAATTCGTTAGGTGTTTGTTTTCTATTTGAAAAATGCTAAAAAGAGAAATCATAAAATTGGGACTAGTTAACACTATTGATCCTAAAAGACATTCACCATAAAAATTTGTCTTGGGGAGAGCAACCCCCTCATTGTATGGTTTGAATGCACGAGAGAGTGACCCGCACCCTAGGTAGAGCCCTCCGGTGCTAGTCTCGACTGATTACCGACTCTTCCGTGCGGGCCAGTCGGTTGGGGTAGCATCGGGTATCCTAACAGGTCACGTAAGCGCTCTGATATCTTGTGTGTTCACCTAATAAAATTGACAAGATAATTTGACCGAACTTTCACGGTCTTCAGCTCGCGTTGCGTTGGTGAACCAGGGGTTTGCTTTGTGATCATAGTTTCTCCAGATCTCATCCGCACTACTCGCCAGATGAAGATGATGGGTAGATGCTCTCTTAGGCAGCCTCTGGCTGCACCGCTTTCGGGCACATCTACCCAATCATCTAGGTTGTCCCGTGAGAGCTGAGACCAGCTCTCCGAGCCCGAGTACGACTCCGCCCTGTTCCCCCTCGACCCCCTTTCTTTCAGACCTAAGCGACATGAGCCCGAGGAGAGATTGATAGATTTGATAGCACCTGAGTTGGGCTCATTTGATTTTGCAGCAGACGTCATGGCCGGCAGTTCTGAGGATCGCTCCAGGACAGAGCACATTGTGATGGATCAGGGAGCGATCAACTCCACCCTGATCGCCTCGTTAGAGACAGTGCAGCAGCAGCTGAGGGATCAGGGAGCGTTTATGATTGAGATGAGGAGAGAGTTGGAGCGCCTTAGAGCAGAGAGAGATCAGAGCGAGCCTGAGGACGGACCAGATGCAGAGGCACGAGCCGCAGCAGCAGCAGCAGCAGCGGTAGCCGCCGCCGCAGCGGCAGCCGCCGCGGCAGGAGGACCACCGAGACCGATGCGGGAGTTGCACAACCCCGGATCTACACTGATGCACCATTGGGTGGTGGTACCTGCTATCGTGGGGGACTTCAAGTTCCCCCTGAACACCCTACATATGCTTCCCCGTTTTCACGGACTTGCCACCGAGGAGCCCCACCTCCACCTCCAGGAGGTTCTGATGATTTGCAGTACTGTCCACGACCGTCATGTGGACCAGGATACGATTCGGATGATTGCCTTCCCCTTTTCCCTAGCAGACAGAGCAGCCACCTGGGTGAAGCATTTGGGGAAGTTCGTCTACACCTGGGAGCATCTCCGCACCGAGTACTTGAACAAGTACTATCCACTCGGGCGGACGAATGCAGCAAGGGCCCTGATCAGCAACTTCTCCATGCTCCCCAACGAGCAATTTCACGAGGCATGGGAGAGGTTTAGAGAGCTCACGGACAGATGCCCGCACCACGACATCACGAAACCGAACCTTGTGCAGAGCTTCTTCAGCCGGTTGACACCAGAGCTCCAGGGCCTGGTGAATGCTTCTTGCGGCGGGTCCTACTTTGCCAAGGACCACGACCAGGTCTGGGCCATCTTCGAGGAGATGGCTGAGAATTACATGGTGATGTCCCAGACCCGGTTGTACACACAGAGACCCCAGCAGCAGCCAGGACCCGTGCAATACCAGAGGATAGCACGGGTCGATGCAGGTCCATCCAGTTCATCCGCAGTTGCAGGAGCACAGGCAGAGTCATCCGCTGCGGATATGGGTATCATCAGCGAGAAGCTGGACCGCATGGAGCTGATCGAGAAGAAGCATTGCCAGAGCATCACGCAGATGGAACAGATGGCACAGACTCTGAGCGACATGAAGACCCAGCTCATGTGTCTCCAGGAGGCACAGACGGCTTCACAGCCCCGTCTTCAGTCGCGAGGCGACACCGGCGGCAGCAGCAGCTCGTCCCAGCGCTCCAGCACCTTTCAGCAGCCTAGACAGGTTCACCTTGTACAGGCGGAGCCGTACCAGCAGCAGCAGCCTTCCTACCAGTCCCCACCATCTCCCGACTTGCAGATGGTGGTATACCAGCCGGATCAGCCTCTGGCAGTACTCCCGCCAGCCCCCTACGATGCAGAGCCGTTGATGGATGTCAATGGGATTTGGTATGACCGCCCCCAGCCTAGGATCCAACGAGACCGTCCTGGATTCAGGTGGGGGAGTGGAGGTGCCCAGCCCCAGCAGCAGTCATCCGGTCAGGGAGGGCAGTATGGCCAGCAGAGAGACCACGAGCAGCATCAGCAGCCCCCAGCCTACCAGTCACACCAGCAGTCGTCCTTCGGTCCTTGTCCCTATCAGCATCAGGGACAGTCTTGGAGACGTGAGCAGCAGGCTCACCCAGCATACCAGCAGCATCCTTCCTCCTACCCCTCTCAGCAGCACCAGCAGCAGTTCCAGCAGCCTCAGCACCAGAGAGGCTACCCGTCGGGCTCCCACAAGAGCCCCGCCTTGGATGACATAGCCCGCCTCCTCACGGATCAGCAGGCTACTTTTCGACGGGAGATGGACGAGTTCCGCCAGGAGATGCGGGACTTGGTGAGAGGGAAGGCTGCCATCCCTGTACAGATAGAGCCGAACCCCAATAGCCTCAAGAGGAAGTCTGAGCAGGTAGTTCACACTGAGCATGCCACTCCTAGTGATCCATTTGATGATATGTCTTCAGATCTATTTGATGTTGATTTTGTTACACTTAGGAGCGGTAGAGCACCAGCAGGCGGCGCCTCGTCTGAGCGACGACACGAGGATCCACCCAGGGCGCCAGACGAGGAGGAGGAGAGCGGTACTGAGGCCGCACATGATGATGATGGTGGTACTGACGCCACCAAGGATCCTGATTCCACCGGCGGTACTGAGGCCGCCGCTTCACCAGTTCGAGGAGGTGGTGCTGATGCCACCAGATTAGCCGAGCCAGCCCGCGGTACTGAGGCCGCGAGACGTCCAGTAGCAGTAGAGCCAGCCCGAGGTGGTACTGAGGCCACCGGTGTTTGTTTTGATAGAGATGTTGTCCTTCCTCGTGTTGATGTATCTCAGAACTCTATTTTGAATAAAGGAAAAGGTTTAGTTTCTTCTGGTCCCACTGTGGTGCTTGATGTATGTGCGGATCCGGCCGTCGAGCCGTCTAGGCCTTTTCCTAGTCCTTCATCTGCGAAGGACCCTGTGATCCCCTTCCCTAGAGCCCTTCAGATGGGGAAGGGGAAGAAAAAAGAAAAAGACCCAAAAAAGAGAGAGCAGGAGGAGTTCAGCCAGAGCATGATCGATAGATTTCACATACAGCTGACCCTTCAGGAGGCTTTGCAGCACATTCCCCTTCTTCAGCGATCTTTGAGAGACAGGACCACAGTCAGGAGGAGGAGGAGGAACCACACTTAAGAGATTCATGTGCTGACGAAAGCCACATGTTTTGCGATCCAGAACCGTCTGCCAGCCAAGAGGCCAGATTCAGGGGCCCCATATGTCAGATGCCAGATTAGTGAGCAGAGGTTCGACCGTACTCTACTAGATAGCAGATCGTCTATCAACCTCCTTCCGGCAGCCCTTCTCGACCGCTTCGAGTTGGGCACTCTTCGACAGAGCAGGACAGTCCTTCAGTTTGCTGATCGATCTGTCAAGAGGCCGAAGGGGTTGTTGCTAGACGTTATCGTCACGATTCAGGGCCTGAAATTCCCCGTGGACTTCGTAGTGTTCGACATGGAGACCCCTGATTCAGTGGCTGATACCCCCATCATCCTTGGTCGTCCGTTCTTGGCCACAGCCAAGGCGGTGACTGATCATGATAGCGGGAAGGTATACTTTTGCGTCGAGGGCGAGAGTATACAAATAGAGACGGTCGAGGACTACATAGCCAGAGAGAGAGCACGCTCAGAGGCTAGCACAGATTCAGAGCAGTTGACAGATGTAGAGCCAGACATCCACCGGGACTGTGATTTTGTGATCACAGATGATGAGGCAGCATGGGCAGACCCTTCAGCACATGCCATCCTTTCATTTCCAGACACCACTGATGCAGAGATGATAGCAGAGGAGAGCTTGGAGAGCACAGCCCTGGTCCAGGATACTACAGAGGCAGTAGAGCCGGTTCTCGACCGCGACACGGATTTCAGTGATGGTGGTGCTGAGGCCACCCTGTGTTTCGGTGGTACTGATGCCACCGTATTTGATGCAGATCCCTCGGATTCAGAGTCTGAATGGGCAGATTGTGATGATCAGATGCCAGACTTGAGTCCACCTGAGCCTACAGATGAGGAGGAGGTAGATGAAGAGCAGATCAGAGACAACACAGTTGAGCAACCTTCTCCAGATCCAGTTTGCGAGAGTTCGCTTTCTTTCTCCCAGGCAGATTTGGCAGACTTAGCAGCGTTGACACACTTTCTTCCACATCCAGATTTGCCAGCACCCAGCTGTCCACAGCTGAAGCCGCTCCCTACTTCGCTGAAGTATGGGTTCCTTGCGGGTGAGCCTGAGATGTACCCAGTCATCATCTCCGCCGATCTGACTGGAGAGCAGGAATCCCGTTTGATGGGGGTTCTTGAAAAGAACCGCAATGCAATCGGATGGAGCGTAGTAGATCTCCATGGGATTAGTCCATCAGTGTGCTCCCACCATATCTATCTTGAGGAAGGGGCAAAGCCGTCGCGTGAGTTCCAGCGGCAACTGAACCCCAACCTGAGAGAGGTTGTGATGAAGGAAATATCAAAATGGTGGAGTGCAGATTTTATTTATCCCATTTCCGACTCCAAGTGGGTCAGCCCCTTGCATGTGGTGCCCAAGAAGACGGGCATCATGACTGTGATCAGTGAGTCAGGAGAGGAGATTGCTACACGAGTACCCACCTCTTGGAGGGTCTGTGTTGACTACAGGAGACTCAACCAGGCCACCAAGAAGGACCATTTCCCCTGCCTTTTATTGACCAGATCATTGAGAGACTAGCAGGGAAGAGCCATTATTGCTTCCTGGATGGGTACTCGGGCTACAACCAGGTGGCCATCGCTCCTGAGGATCAGGAGAAGACCACCTTTACCTGTCCCTTTGGTACATATGCCTTTCGACGCATGCCATTTGGGCTATGCAACGCCCCTGCGACTTTTCAGAGGTGTATGCTGTCGATCTTTTCGAACATGGTAGGGGAGTGTTTGGAGGTCTTCATGGACGATTTCTCGGTCTACGGCGACGGATTCGACTCCTGTCTTGACTGCCTAGACCGAGTACTCCAGCGATGTATTGAGTTCCATTTGGTTCTATCTTGGGAGAAGAGTCACTTCATGGTGACTCAAGGGACGGTGCTTGGCCACATCATCTCCAACAGGGGCATGGAGGTTGATCCGGCCAAGGTGGATGTCATTAGAAAACTCGCACCACCGTCCAATTTGAGGCAGCTACGGTCATTCCTGGGGCACGTTGGATTTTATAGGAGATTTAATCAGGATTTCAGCAGGATTGCCCGGCCGTTGACTGACCTCTTGACGAAAGACACCGAGTTCCTTGTCGATGACAAGTGTCTTTCGTCTTTTGCGACTCTCCAGCAGTGTGTGATTGAGGCTCCTGTCCTCCAGCCTCCTGATTGGTCTCTCCCATTTGAGATCATGACGGATGCCTCTGATTTTGCCGTAGGGGCAGTGCTGGGACAGAGGAGGGATGGAGTTCCATTCGCCATTCACTACGCTAGCCGCACATTGGATTCCGCCCAGCGGAATTACACGGGCACAGAAAAGGAGATGCTAGCCGTAGTGTTCGCCCTGGATAAGTTTCGATCGTATATCATTGGATCTAGAGTGACTTTGTACACAGATCACACCGCCATCAGGTACCTCATGGCAAAGAAGGATGCCAAGGCCAGACTTACTAGATGGATCCTTCTACTCCAGGAGTTCGACATTGAGATCAAGGATAAGCCTGGAGTTAAGAATGTGGTGGCGGATCATCTCTCCCGTTTAGAGCAGCCTGAGGAGTCTGAGCAGATTGACCCCATTCGAGATACCTTCCCAGATGAGGCGATCCTTGCTATCGCCTCATTCCCGTGGTATGCCGATATTGTGAACTTTCTCGTTGCTGGGAAAGTCCCACAAGATTGGCCCAGGCAGATGCTTGAGACCTTCCTCGCGAAGGCCAAGTCCTACCATTGGGAGGATCCCATCCTTTACCACGAAGGAGGGGATAGCGTCTGGCGTCGGTGTATTCCTCAGGAGGAACACCATAGCGTCCTCACTTACTGCCACAAGCTTGAGGCAGGAGGACATCATTCTGGGAGGATAACGACACAGAAAGTGCTCCAATCCGGCTTGTGGTGGCCTACCCTCTTCAAGGACTCTGATGAGTTCGTGAAGAGGTGTACTGACTGTCAGAGGATGGGCACTTGTGGACAGCGTGATATGATGCCGATGCAGCCCATTCACTTCTGTGAGGTTTTTGACGCATGGGGCATCGACTTCATGGGTCCATTCCCTAAGAGTCAGGGATTTGAGTACATTCTGTTGGCCGTAGATTATGTTAGTCGTTGGGTTGAGGCTATCCCCGCCCGAGCCGCTGATGCGAGGACAGTTTGCAGATTTTTGAGAAAGCATATCATCACGCGGTTCGGAGTTCCACGAGTTCTGATTTCTGATGGGGGATCTCACTTCATCAACGACCAGGTGAAGGCCCTTGCTAGCGAGTTCGGCATAGACCATCGTGTTGCCACACCTTACCATCCACAGACGAATGGTCTAGCCGAGGTGTCGAATAGGGAGATCAAGACTATATTGCAGAAAGTCGTCCGCCCTGACCGAGAGGATTGGTCACAGCTTTTGGATTTGGTCTTGTGGGCATATAGGACGTCTTTCAAGACACCATTGGGCACATCTCCCTTTTGCCTCGTATATGGCAAGCCGTGCCATTTACCTGTTGAGCTGAGGCACAAGTCACTTTGGGCAGTTACAGACATTCTTATGGATCCAGATGGTATGGGAGACCAGAGGAGGGCAGAGTTAGCCGCCCTGGAGGAGCTTAAAGATACAACTTTCTCAAACAGCCTACATTATAAGGAGAAAGTGAAGGAGTGGCATGATTCTCATATCAGCCACAAGCATTTTGAGATTGGACAGAGAGTATGGCTGTTTGATGCGAGGCTTCGTTTGTTTCCAGGAAAGCTACAGAGCAAATGGAAGGGACCCTACTTGGTCAGAAAGGTACACGACAACGGTAGCATTGATATATCTGAGTTGTCTTCTGAGAGTACCTTTCGAGTGAACGGCCAGCGGCTCAAGTCATTTCTAGATCATGAGCCGCGGGTCGTTGATCTTGTCCCTATTCATTTTGCGTGAGATGTGGTCTTTTGACTCACATCTAATGCATCTCACGCCTGAGTTTCACTGATCTTCCGCCTTGTATAGATCCAGATGTCCATATCACCACATTCTTTAGTCCCACATCCCTTTCTTCATCTTATGATTATGCTATACTTAGGGTGCACTTTACCCTAAGTATAGGGGGGATGTGAGACCTTTTGGGTATTTCTTTTGTTCCTGTTTACCCCTGTTTTTGCTGCCTATACTTAGGGATATTTCACCCTAAGTATAGGGGGGGTAGACCCTGTACATTCTCCACTCGGTTTTCCCTTAGTATACAGCCTGCTATACATAGGATTACTTGATCCTAAGTATAGGGGGAAGACCCGAGCCTCTTTTGTCTATTTTTATTTCTTCTTCTTTGTATATAGCCTTTCTTTTCACTTCCCTATACATAGCACGAGTTATGTCTTCTTCATCGCTCTTGACTCTGAGGACATCGTTCGAGCTAAGTATAGGGGGGTGTGTATATATTTCATATATACTTTAGCCATTACTCTTACTTTGTGTGAGTGTGTTAATAAATAAAAATGGCTAAAAATCACAAAAATTAAAAAATCTTTTCATGTACATAAACTTCTTTTATTTGCACATAAATAGCTAGTGTACAAATTATTTTTGTAAAAATGATTGCAAAAATCTTTTGTGTAAAGCTTGTGTAAATATTTTTGTATCAAAATTATGTATATAATACAAAATTTTTCCAAAATGTTTTGAAAATCAAAAGTTTGCAAAAATCTTGTGTAAATGTGTGTAAATATCTTTTTGCAAAACTTGCACTTCATGCATCATCCATACATGATTTCAAAACATTTTTCAAAAATTTTGCATGATTGTAAAATTTGTGTAAATAAGCATCTTTTGTACATATGTATATAGTTTTTCTGGATGATAGTTGACACTTAAACTAGCCTGGAATCAAATTGAGAAATGGAGCTTGATTAAGATCTTAATCCACCTAACTTCTAAGAGGAACCTTATAGGGCTTAGGTTTAAGGCTTTTCAGGTCCATGGTGACTTAATTCTTTGAGTCCACTAGGCTATGATCACATGTCATCTCGATGAGCCTAAGTAGAGCATTTAACAACAACACATGACTCATATAGATTATGGCTTTACTTGGATACCAGCACTATGCACCGAGCTCTCCATGGATGAGGTGGTGAGGAGGCAGTCTTCCTTGACTTGGGGTAGCATATGAGGGTAGTACTTCTAGGCGGAACCTCTCTTCTTCTTTTAGTGAAGGAAGTGCGTCTCAACTTGGTCTGGTTGCCATGAGGTCTAACGACGGGAGTTGTGGGTTGCAATAAAGCTTCAAAAGAGGGATAGTCTACTGGCTCAAGAGGAAAAACTCCTTGTATATATGCTGCACATGTATATGTTGTATAGATGCACTCGAAAAAAAATGTGTGTGCAAAAAGAAAATAACTCCAAAAAAGTGGTGGGTCTGATAGAAAATGATAATCCCACCGGAGTATGTATATAGAGTGCAATAAGCAAAGCTTGAGTATCATGATCCACCTGATGTAGCTTGCAGCAGGGAGACTTGGCTACACTGGTCAAGCTCCCAAGGGTACTTGGCTACACTGGCCTTGACCCATTCTCTTCTTCCTCCTCTTCTTGAGCCGGTTGAACTTGAACTTAGAAGGGAATACCCCGCTCCTCGAGGAAAGAGTGGCCAGATTGAGGTCATAGAGTTACCTTGTTGGGGAGGGTTGTCAAGTTGCCATTTCTGAGGTGGAGAGCTTAGACCTTACTTTCACAGGACAAGAAAAGATTCATGGTCTTCAGGGTTTGTGATTGATGACTTGTTCTGATCTGGAGCATCGAGGAGTCTTGGTTATATAATAGTGGAACTTAGAGGCTGTTGAGTTTTAAACTTAGGTCCAAATAAGGTTCCGACACATTAATAATCCAAAGATCTGATCGAGCTCCATACCCCAATTTAATGAAGGCAAGTTTAATAATCAACCTTGATCCATGTACATCCTCTTTTTCTTTTTCTTTCTTTCTTTTTCACTTCTTTTTCAAATAAGTGTTTGCTAAGGGACTAGCAAAGTTAAGTATAGGGGGTGATGAATACTCATTCATCACTCTTTATTCTTATATTTTAGCTACAAAAACCTTTGCAAATGCATGTAGATATATGTAAATAGAAATAATTACCAGAAGCATGCATTGTGTAAAAACCTATAATTAGCATGTTTTTGTGCAAAAATAAAAGAATAAAGATTAAAAAGAAAAAGAGGGAAATATTTAGAATAAATATTGAGCAACCTAACCCAAGGGAGGGCTCAGCATGGGCCTGACCGCATAAAAGCCAAAGTAGAGGGAGATAGGGGCTCATGAGTGTAAATATTTATGTAAATAAAATAAAGATATTTTCCTCACCAAAAATATGCTTGAAAATACTTGTACATATTTAAAAGTTAAAAATCAAAAAGAATTAAAACACTCCTTTCATCATGTACATGAACCACACCTAGATATTTATTTAACCTTGTAAATAAATAAAATTAATTTCTAAAATTTTTGTAAATATTCTATGTTATATAATGTAAATAAATAAAATAAGAACAATTAAAACAAAAACAAAATAAAAATAGCAAAATTAAAAATACAAAAATACGTTGTACATATACCATGTATATAAGTATATATATGTATTTATTTTACCTATATACATAAATAATAAAAATAAAATAAAAATACCTTTTTATTCCTTATTTTATTCTATAAATAAATAAAATATAAAATAGGGACAAAATTGCACAAAAATAATAATTAAAAATCAAAAATCAAAACCCTATATATTGTATATATACCTATGTATAGTACTATATTGTATATAGCTTATTTTTATTTCGAAAAAATTATTAAAAATCACCAAAAAATAGAAACAAATAAAATAAAAATCTTTCATGTTTTAACTTTTTGCAAATTCGGCCCCTAGCTACCCTTAATTTTCACTTCAAGATCCAGCCACGTGGCCGATTTTCATTGGGTCCTGGGGATGTTGACCGCCCGGTCAACTACCCCCCCAGGACCACCTCCCGCGGATCTGAGCTCTGAACCCGATTTCTCAGACTTTTACCCGCTCGTCCCGATCGCTATTCCACTAAACCCCGGGTCTGAATCCTTAATCTCTCATCCGACATCCTCGCCGGAGCCGCATCCTAGGGATCCGCGCACTCCAGAGCTTGCCCGGACCTATCTTAGACGGACCCCTAGCCATATAAAGCTGTAGCTCCGCCACCTGATTGCTCCATCTTTGGTCACTCGTATCCACCTCCTGTGAGCTCCAGCGCACTCGTGAAGGTGACAGCTCGCGTCCGGCGCCGTCGAAGCGAGGAGTGGAGGCGCAGCCATCGATCCGGCGAGCACAGCCGCCGTAGCTCCGCCACCAGCGTGAGCTCCGAGCCTCGGAGCGAGACGATCCTTGAGGCGACGACCAGGAGCTTCCCCAGCTCCTCCCCAGTCTCTCCGACCACCCAGGTAGCTCCGATAGCCTATCCTTTTTGCTGATTTCCATTTACTCCCAAATCGCGCCGCCGCCGTCTATCTCTGATTCCGACCACTCCACTACCCATTTCGATCATCGGAGTCGACCATCGCATTCGCCTCCCTCCGACGCACCTTCTTCACCCCTCCACTCAACCCAGCTCGCACTGGAGCTGGGAGCCGAGCTCCTCCGTCCACCACCCTCGCCGGAGCTCGCCGTTCCGACCCACGAGCCACCTTCGCCTCGCCTAACCGGGTCGAGGCAATTTGCCCTCGACCCGTGAGTCTTCTGGTTCACTTTTCAGGTCGAAACGAAGGCCATCTGAGGCCCTTTGTCATCCAGCCAGGAGGCCCAGCTCCGCCGACCTCGCCCGAGCTCCTCGGAGCTCGGCTCGATCATCGGAGCATTCCGGCAGACACGGGAGCACACCACCTTTCTTCTCCGACCATCAGAGTGCTCCCAGGAGGTCAGCTGCGCTTGCACGAGGCCGGCGAGTGTCGCCGGGGACCTGTTCTTCCAAGACCCTCCATCGCTGTTTGATCAGACCCCCTGCTCTAGATTCCATCGTGGTCGTTCGCTTGTGGAGCTGCAGATATCGTCCGATCAGAGGAGGTCTGATCTCAGCCGCTGGATCACGAGCCACCCCGCTTCCATGCCGTCAGATCCTACACGTGGCGCGCATCCAGCACCCCGCTTAATAAAGGGTAATTTACCCTTAGGCCCTGCCTTGTCTTTTATTTCGTTTTAGTCCTGTAAATATTGAACTTAGTTGTTTAGTTTTAGGTTTATTTGCATTGTGGACCCCGTGCTTTATCTTATTTGCTTATATACCCCCTGTGCGTTGTATGCCACGTGCTTCGTCACGTGTTCATCTGGTTTATTTGCAATAGAGGCCCTTGTAGTTCTGGTTGTTCTTGAATGAATGAAAAGTTTTACTTATCTGCATTTATACCCCTGTGCGTGGTTTAATTGAGCATATGCGTTATATTTTGGGTATTTTGCAGATAGGCCCCTGGACTTTTGGTACCTGTTACCAATAAGTCCTCGGGACTTATTTTTATTACAGTTGGGTCCCTGAGTGCTCCAGGCACGCGTGCGACATGTGTTTTGCTGGGTATTTTGCACCAGACCCCCCGAACTTCTAGGTATTTGCACTTTGGTCCCTGTGCACTGTACCCTCTCTTTATTTTTGAATAAAATAGCAAAACACCTCCAAATCCAACGAAAATTGGATACATGGCTCCTGCCATGGTGTAAAATTTTCGTAGATTTTTGAGGACATTTTTGATTTCGTTTGATATTTTTAAAAATTCAAAAACCTTTAATTTTGCTATTGTCTAACTTTAAAAATCATAATAAAATATTAAATAGTGTCTAAAAATTACAAAAAAATTGTCTACTGTTTAGTTTGGTGTGCTTGATTTTCTAGCCAATTTTGGCTATTTTTCATTATCTAAAACACCTAAAAATTGAAAAATACATAAAAACCTATAAAAATTCTAGTAAGTACACCAAAAATCCAAAAATAATAAAATTGGTACCTAAATTTTCCTCATTTTGTTCTCTTTACAGGAAAATTACCTCCCAGCCATTTTAGGGCCCATAGATATTTTATCTAGGCCTTTTTGGCTCAGCTGGACAGTACCCACTGTTTGGTTCACTTTTTGATTTTTAGAAAATTAAATAAACATCAGAAAATTCTCAAAAATTCACTAAAAACATAAAAAATTATAAAACATATAAAAATATTTTTGTTGGAATTTTTGGTTGATTTTCAGTGCTTTAAATATATTGTTGAAGTGTGTGCTTGTTTACTTTTCTTATTTTCTTAATACATTAGAAACTCCAAAAAAAATATAAAAATATTTAAAAACCACTAAAAAATATTTTGTCTTTTTATTTTATTTCTTTTTACTACTTCGTAGGCCGAGAGGCCAATCCGTGCTCCTTGAGTTCGACCCTGGGTGCTATACCAGGTTAATCCAAAAGCAGGACCGTTGTTTTGAGTTTTGACCGATTTTATCTATTCTGAGTGGTTCATTTTTCTTGATTGAGTGCATTTGATTGCTCGGGTCACAACGACCGATTAGTACCTTTATCCGAGTGATCGAATATGCGCTCATCACCTACCGACTAGGAGCGCACATGGGAAGCACGTGACCCACGAGAAAATTGCACCTCTACCCTTACAAGTCCTAGTAATTGCACTCGAGTCCTTCTCATCATATTTTGTTTTAATCATTTTTTAGTCTATATTGCATTTACACCCCTGTGTTTGCATATTTATTTGAGCGTTCATTTAAATCAATTTGTTATTCTAAAAATTATGCATCGTAGAGACTCGTGCTCTATACTGTGAATGTTGATTATATTTTTATGACTGTTTTTTATTTAGTATGATTATTTTGGTGGAAAAAAGCAAATTTTTTCTATTGTTTGCTATTAACTGATTATTAAATCAGTCGTTGCTCTGATACCACAAATTCACAATAGATAGAGTTTGAGTAGTTCTACTTTGTGCCCAAAAATCATCACATTTGCACGCATAAATTGTTGAACATGAGAGCCCACGGTGAGCCATTATGCAATAAATGTTATTGCGAAAATCATTCCCTTATCTGAAATGAAGAACAATTAATTTGTATAATAGGTCCCTCTGTACAATAAGGGTTATGTACCATGACCGATTTGATAATCCTACAGCTGTTGATTCATTGATTGAATCATAGAGGATGATGCTTGGATGAATATCTAAGGAGTTAGATAGAGGACTCATCATGCTTCATCAAATGATTGTTAAGTGATGATCTCCAGCCTGAGTAGGAGATGACAATCCTTTCTCCTTTGGCTGATATCTGACCGACCTCTTCAGGCAGGTCCTCTGCATGGGAATAGTGATTCGGAGGTGTGAGATTAGTTGAGTCAATGGCTTGACATAACGAGATCGAGATAACCAAAGACCTATGTTGAATACTGTCACAGCATAGACATGCATCCTCTGACCAGAGACAGATGTGTTACTGTATGTATGAGTATGTACATTTGGCAGACCAATAGGTTGATGACCTAACCAAGGTATATACACCGGCGAGCTGGTGTGCATGTAAGGACATATGAGTAATACGATCTCTCAGAGGGATCATACAGGTTCACTTGTGAACCGGGAGACATGAGCTCACTCATGAGGTATTAAGACTGATTGATGAATCTGTGATTCATCACTCTAAAAGTTGAAAATAGAGCTTTGTTCCCGAGTAATTAAATGCATATTTCTACTTATATTGCATAATTAGCATTCATGCTTACATTGATAACATTTGCATTTTAGCATTCATATTTGCATAAAGTAAGAAGCCAATTTCACTTGTAAATATTCACCTATATAATATATAAAATACTTTATTTATATATATTTTATACTAACTCCGAATCTAATAAAACCCATCTATTGTGTATATATGACTAACACTAATTAAATAAAAATATCAAAAAAATACGAACTTGTAAAATTATCCAATAAAACCCCAAACCCAGTTGAAGACCTTAGACCTTAAAATGCACATATCTCTCTCATAAAACCTCCGAATTAGGTCTACTCACTTTTAAAGTAATATACATTAAAATACCTTCGAAACAAGACTAATTTCATTAAAATCGGAGCTCGTATGCAAAACTTGGGTTTTGGGCCTCTTTTGTATATTGTACATATTGACCGATTTGCCCTTCATTTTTATCCTTTTATTTTCTTCATTACTAAAAATCCAAAAAAATAGATTAAGTTGTAAATATTCCTTTCATATTTTTTCTAACTTTATTTTGATTTTTCGCTCTTAAAAAAATTACAAAAAAATTACAAAAGATAAAATACGGTATTTTATAACTATAAGGTACCATCTAAAAATGCATTCTATACAGATTATTTCCTTTGATTTTTGACCCTTCACGAAAGTTGTTGACCTCATCGAGACGAGCAACTTTCGTGTTGACCACTTTTTGATTTAATCCCTTATGTTATTTCTTTTTGAATTTTCTTTATATTTAATTTTTGAATTTTCCAGGAGAGACATGTGGTAGCTCCAGGAGCCGCTACATGTCACCCCAATTTTTTATTTTCGCATTTATTGTTTTATTATTTTCGGATTTTATTATTTTTATTATTATTATTTTAATTATTGTTATTTTTAGTAGCCTACTTATTTTACTTATAATATATATATTTTTCCCTTTTACGTCTTCCGTTCTTCCTCCCCACTCCAAGTCGCCACTCCCTCCACCATCCCTCCATCTTCTCCACCTCTTTTCTAACTTCCCCCTCCTCTTTATATTCTCATCCCCTCCATCATTTTCGATCATCCATCGTTTTCAAGAGAAGTAAGGTCGAGGCCCTTCAACCTTCAGGTGACAGTTGTAGGGGATGAGTTGAGCGACGACAATCTCAAGGCGAGATCCGCGACATCACCATTACCGCATCACGAGATTCCAATCGGACTCGCCCAAGCTTCTAAGCATCCGCCATCTCCTCGAGTCGACGACGGAAGCCGCACACTGCGGCTCATTTTCGGCAAACCACAGGTAAGCATATTCTCTCCTTCCCTTGTCATTACTTTTATCTAACATTATTTGTCTATCTTGTTCACCACACAAACATAACATCATCAACTACCATTTATACCTCTCATTTTATTTCCACACTTTTTCTCCAACAATTTCATTCCTATTTACAAAAGAATTAAAAAAATTGCAAACAAAAAAAATTGCAAACAAAAGTTGCAGGTCCATGTCCGCCCCCCCCCTGTACACCGCCGCTAGCGGCGCTTCACGGCCGGCCGCCGGCCCTGCATCTGCCCACCAGGTGCGCAGGCCACCGCTCACCAGTGGTTGCAGCTGCGTGCCTCCGCTGCTCCAGCCCACGCCCCTTGTCAACCCCCCTAGGCCTCCGCCGTACCGACTGCCTAGAAGCACTCCAGTCCAGGCAGCCGACCTCCATTCCCCCGCGCGTGGTGATCCGCGTGCCCAGCTCCAACCCCTGCGCCTTTTCCTTGGTCCAGATCTTAATTGCTGCCTTCCGTTAAGCGCGCCTCCCGCGTGCGCCGCCGCTAGCCGCCTCTTCCCCTCCAGCAATCAAGCCGCCCCGTCGAGGCCGTTCCTCCTGCCACTCTCCTCCACCCGCGAGATCCCCACCGCCTCCTCTGCTCTGTCGACGTCGTCGTCCCCCTACGCGCGGTGCAACGCGCCTTAGCCATGCCCCGCGCAGCATCCCCGTCGAGCGCCGCTGCCGCGGAACTCCCCCATGCCCTAGCCACCTATTCCTCCTGTGCGACTTGCAGGAGAAGAAAAGAATAAGGTCAAATTCATTTTTTTTATTTTTTGTGAAAATTGCATTGTCACCCTTGCATGTTTCCCTATTTGCAAATTTGTCTCTTCGTATAGTTTCAGTTTATTATTTTAATTTCTATAATTGTGAAGACACCCCTAAGTTCATGCATTAATTTGGACAAACATTTAGAATCTTTTATTCAATCAAAAATAGCATGTTGTTCAACAACAAAATCTTTATTCTCTGGCTATTCAATTGTATTTTTGTGAACATCTATTTATTTATTAAAAATCAGAGAGAGCAAATTAGTGATATTTTACCCATTTAAGCTTTGAAATTCGCACATGTTCATTTATTGCTCCAAAAATTGTGAAAAAATTATAGATGATGCCTCTAAAGGTTCTTCAATTACTACCTAAAACTCATTTAATTTGTAGTTGTCTTGTGCATAAAATAAATTCTAGAGTGATTTTAGTAATTGATTTTTAATGAATTCTACGATTAACATTTCTGAGAAATTTCAAAGCTCTTGGATTCCTTATTAAAATTTCTATTTAAGTTAAATAGGTCTTTAGATAATTTGATTTCGTGGATTAATTAAGAATTAAAGACTCATAATCTCTCCGTTTTCAGTAAAAAATTATAAAAGAATCACGAAGTATCAAAAAATTTCAAAAAAGTAGCCTAGCTCAATTTCATCATGTTTATCTTCCAGTAAATTTTTCATAATTTTTGCATATCATTTGCACGAAAAATTGTATAAAACCTCAAAAAAGTTTACATTTTTCATTTGTGCATTTTAAACCCAAAAATTCCAAAAAAAATACATTTTGCATTCAGTATTGGATTACGTTCTTAGGAAAAATATCACTTGGCTGATTCGAATTATTTTGACATTAAAATTAAATTTGTCTAAGTCGTTTATTTTCTTATTAACCTAATTCATACGCATTGGAGCATTGGCATTTTATATTGCATAAAAAATACCACTACGAAACCATAATCTAATTCATCTAACCTGATCCCGAGTTGTTCCTTTGCCTCCTTGAGTCGACCCTGGGGCTTGCCCAGGCTAAATAAACATAAAACCGCGCGTTAATTCATTCGACGATTCATCGATTTGTGCGGTTATTTTTTATCGATCCAAATCTATCTGACTGCAATGAAGTCATCAATTCGACAACATTAACTAGGAGAGGTCCGCAGCTCGTCAAATGGTGCCGTTGCCGGGGAGGCGAATAGCTTAGGATCACTTTTGAATATTAGATTTACGTTTCCAATCACTCGGGTAGTCTTACCCCCGAGCCATCTTGTAATTATCCATTTCTTATTTAATTATTTTTCTGACCATTTCTGTATATGTCTCTCTCTAACATAATTTTTATCTTCTTGTGCGAGGGCCCGGTGGACTTGGAGCGGCTTTCTTGTAGCCGACGCATCTCGAAGTGCATCAGAGGTCGACTATTCTTGGATCAAGTCGGTTGTTGGACGTTAAAAATATTTTTGTAACTTAAAAAAAGTGTCTGCATTTACAACGGTTCCCGGTTGGGTTCTCGCGCGTGTAAACATAGTGGAACCGTGTCCCCGTCTGCTGTGTGGATTGAATTTTTAGAATAGGCTTGCACTAGCGGCTCCTCGAGCCACTCTAGGGTTTTCTTGTGCTCGTAATTTCTAGGACCACACCGCCACTTAAAAGACGCACTTAGACTACAGATCTAGTCAAATTGAACCTGTGCTTCACTCGGTAATGGAATTGCCTGTCTAGGAGCGGATTTTCATCGATCGCATTCATTTAGTGTAAAAAATTTCAATTCAGTACTACATCCTGCATCGTAGAGAGCTGGAGGCACTATAAGTCTTCTTACTCAAGCATTCATCATCGTTTTCTTGATTACATCAGCTTTTTCCGATTCTCTCTCTCTCTCGATTTTCTAACCTAGGATAAAGGAATTAGGACTGGACAGTAGACGTGATTGCTTGTGTGGATTAATATCAGTGACAACTAATCTTTAAAATCGGGACTGCTAATTGAATTGGACAAAAGAACTTGACTAAAATTAACCCTTGTTTGCGGGAGAGTAACTCCGACATTATTTTCAGGCTGAGTGAGGGTACTTGAGTGTGTGTGAACACCTTAAGGCAGAACCCAAGTCCCCACATTCCATATCACGTTCCAACTGATCCTAGCAAATATAACAAGTTGAATATTTTCAGGTTCATCGACTAGTACCAAGTAGCCTCCGCCAGTTTACAGGTAGTCAGGGATGAACCAGCGGTACTCCGCGACAAGCCGCTAGTAACCCTTCCGGGCGAAGTTCCAGCCTTTTCAGCCTTCGCCTGCTTGCAGGTAGATAGGGGCATGGTCTTTGAATCCATCAACTTGGGATAGGAGGGAATAAAGGAAGGGTGCAGGTATCTTAGGCGACAAGTTAAACATGGAAGACGCATCCGGCTTTGAGCCGACTTCCCTATAGGTCGCGTAACCTTTGCTACTTGTCTGAAAATTCACACTTAAAATCAACCAGATTAATCGGACTCGGTTTCGGGTCCTTCACTGTGTTGAGTGTGAACTCAGGGTTTGCTCTTGCATTTGTCTTTGTGTCTGTCCGTGTGTGATATCCTGCGTAATTGCGCATTTTCTACCTCGTTCTGCTTACATCCTTTCCTCCTCAAGATGTCGGGATATTGGTCCCCATAAACCTCTGGTCATTTCTCCTCAACCATATACCGTTCATCTTCGCCTTCACTTTCTTCCATATATCCTCCATCACCCACGGGAGAACCTTACCCGTGGTCGGTGCCACCTTAATCATATTATGAAGTCAGAACTTCGACTGACTTCCCCACTTCTTCGCATTTCTCACCTACTCCATATTCTAACACTCCGGATCCACTTCCACCTTGGGCTGACTGTCCTTACTCTCAAGAGCTTGCAGGAATCAAAGAATCGAATGAAGAGCAAGCCACTGCTGAGACAGATGATTGACAAAATTATATGCCCCCACATACTTCATTCTCACCTTAAGTCGGGCCCATACAACGATTTACATATACACATCCCGACTTGATCTTAGGGCATAACTTCGTCGATCAAATAACACAAATGGAGAGGCCTGAACATCATGATTTCCCAGACTTGATTCACTTTAGTGATCAAGTTTCCATTAACCAGCCTTCATTCGGAGAGCCTATACATTCAAAATATTGGACTCATGAGCTAGACTTATCTGTCCCCGTTTCATCATATGAGGCCCCAACCAATATTTGCCATCTACATGGTCCATACTCGGCCCAGCATTGCATGTCAAAGTATAGGTATGTTGATTATGAGACCCCAATATCTCAGCAGTATCCTCCAATTGATCCGAACTCTCCCATGATTCGTCAAGAGAATTTTGTGGAGGAAGACATCTCTAGACTTATTAAGAAAAATGAATCATTTGGTAACGAGTTGAGAGATGTCATGGAAATATTGCACTCAATTTCTGCCAGCCTGGGTATGAAAGTGGAGAAGGAAGTTGAAGGATATGGTATAAATCCTCAAGCGCATCACGGAAGCATGATCGTCGTATCGGATACGACGAAGAACGACTAGTCGTACTAGTTGTTCTAGGCAGCGGAAATTAAAAATTTTAATGCGATGAAACTACATGATCCAAGAACACTTCTCAGATTGTTTCGTCTAAACCACAAACAAGTATTAGAGTTACCTCTTGAAGCGTGGTTGCGATCGAATCTCTAAACAAAGAGACCTCCTGTCTCAAGTTCGATCCGACGGAGGAGACGCTTGCGAACGCGGGGATGAACCGCGTGCTTCTTGCAATCCATGTTGATGATCCAAGCGGCGGATCTCCTGATCTCGACACACAAGATCCGTCGTCTTCTTAACGAGCGGGGCGCACCGAAGGAGACTGAGATCCACGAGGAAAATATCGTGCAGCATAACTACGATGCAGCGGCGATGAAGAGCCTCTCTAGGGCATTCATGGTGGACGGCCATGAGAGGGAGAGAGAGATAGAAAGAGAGAGAGAGAGAGAGAGAGGGATTTGTTGTCTCAACTATTGTGTGTGTCCAGAAGAGCAATGGGGTGCCTCTCCTTTTATAGGGTTTTGGGATCCATGGATCTCAATCCATGGGACAATACAAATCCAATGGTTCACATTAATTTGTGTTTCTTTCAATGGTCATGATTTGTTGCTAAAAACACAACAACAATTAATTTAATGAAAAATCAAATATTTAATAAATATAATTTGATTTTATATCAAATCAATCTCCATTGGAGAAATAGGAAAGGAGGCAAGCCTCCTTCCATAAGGAGGGTGGACGGCCACCACATTCCTTATGGAATTGTGGTCGTCCCCTCTCCTCATTAGGAAGGGAGCTTCCTTTTTTATATTACATGAGATTGCATTATCTCATGATTCTCTCCAATATTTGCAACAACTTTTGTTGCAAATTATTTCACAAAAATAAATCCAATTTATTTTATGAACTTGCAATCATGCCATTGGAAATTTGTGAATCACATTCACAACCCAAAACAAAATGTAAATTTCATTTTCAATTTAATGTCCAATGTGAATCCAATACACATTAACATTTAATTAACAAATGTGAATTACAAACATCTCTCTCTTATATATTATAAATCACATTTATAATATATTTGATTAATATGGATATTGCTATCCACATTAGTCATATCCATGATAATTAAATCATATTTAATCACCTTAGATCTCATTTCTCTTGTTCTCAAATAATATGAATCATATTCATATTACTTACATCTTTGATAATTAAATCACATTTAATTATCTTAGATAACTCTCTTTATAATATGAATCAAATTCATATTACTCATGATAATTAAATCACATTTAATTATCCATTTTCTCAATGCTCGGATATATATTATCAACAATAGAATTATCCTGAACCCTTTCAAGGATAATGCGCTTTCTCTGCAGATACTTGGAGATAAGGACAGGGCGATTGTATTGTTCCACGTATAGTGACTTCGATGTTGAGATCATATCTCAAATTCAGATCGCGGGCCTCCCATAGATGCTTGATTAAATCAAGACTGTAAATATAATCTTCTTATTGCATCTGAATCACATTTAGATCAATGTCCGACATTTGGACCAAGATCAGATTACTTCTCTACTGAGAGGAGTCACTATAATCTAGACCCGTTTCATCACTCCTTAGGAATGGAAGCATCATGGTTATACAATCGTTTATGATCACATCACCCTCAGGTATTCCCAATACCTGTACATCCTGCATACTGGAAGACTCAGATTAAACCTGAAGTATTTGATCAACTTATATTGTCTACTTCATGGTTTTATCAGTAAGTTTCTCATTCGATCATGGGGAGTTGGTATCGATCATATACTTTCCAAAAGCATTTATCATACCGAGGTCTTGATCATATACTTTCCAAAAGTATATATCAAACCTACAAATTCAGTCAAGCTTCCAAAGCGAGACGATCGTGCACGGAATTTGATTCTTCCCAATATCTCATGAGTGAGCTCATGTCTTCCAGTTCAATGACTGAACCTGTACGATCCCTTTGAGAGATCGTATTACTCATATGCCCTTATATGCACACTAGCGCGCCGGTGTATAGACCTTGGTTAGGTCATCAACCTATTGTTTTGCCAAATGTACATACTCAGACATATAGCAACACATCTGTCTCCGGTCAGAGGATGCGTGCCTGTATCGTGACAGCATACGATATAGGACTTTGGTTATCTCGATCTTGTTAAGTCAAATCTTTGACCTAACTAATTTGACACCTCTGAATCTCTATTCCTATGCAGAGCCCTGCATCAAGAGGTCGGTCAGATATCAGCCTTCAGAGATAAGGATTGCCATCTCCTTCTCAGGCTGGAGATCATCTCTTAACAATCATTTGACGGTGCTTGATGAGTACTCAATCTAACTCTTTAGGTATTCATCCAAGCATCAGCCTCTATGATTCATCAGGTGAATCAACAGCTGTATGATCATCAAGATGGCCATGGTACATAACCCTAATTGTACTAAGGGACCTATTATGCAAATTATTTATTCTTCATATCAGATCAGGGAATGATATTTGCAATAACATTTATTGCATAATGGCTCGCCGTGGGCTTGCATTTCCAACAATCTCCCACCAGCCCAAAGAGCCATTGATGGGCTAATCATTTAAACCCGCAGTCATGTGACAATCATATGCTATTTAGAAAATAGCTAGGTAAGCTGATCAGTCACTCTGTTCCCGCGAGACTATGCCAAGTCCTTTTATGGCACTTGCATATCCGTAACAGTGCTCGCATCTAATGCGAATGTTGCATATTATGCAACCAATACTCAATCTTGTTAGTTATAGTGTCCATGACACTACAACTAAACAATTATCATAACCAATATTTCCATAATCCTTATCAGAATACCCTTATTCCTGGAGATCTCTATCTCCAAAGGTATCCAAAGTTAAGACCTTTTAGATCTCTATCTACAAAGTCTTAAGCTTTGAAAGATAAGACTTTGAGATCATTATCTCAAAAATCTTGTCCTCTATGAAGATATAGTTATTACTGCAATCAAGTGTTTTCTCTACATAGTAAGACTAGTAACACTTTAGTACTCCCACTACATGGCAGATATCTGGCTTTTGTACACATCTAGCATACACTCAGCTTCTCATAACTAATGCACAAGTGCAAGTAGTTGTAGCATTTACTTCCTCAACTCTTTGAGATGCTATCTCTTTAGATAGGTCAGTACCATATCTTAAGGGATGGAAGCCTTTATTGGAATTTCCAAGAATGGAATGTCCAAGGTGTACTACTAATGTGATAGTCCCAATACCCTCTTCTCTTTGCTCCTGAATTCCTTCAGAACTAAGATCCAAGAGGTATGCTTGAGATCATATCTCAAGTTATGGAACAACTAGATAATAAAACACTTATTATTATCCTTATATCATTTTAAATGATTAGGATGTCATCTACATTTAGCACGATGAACACAAAAAAGGTACTCCCACTAAGCTTCACATGGCTCATAAACATATTATCTGAAATCATAACATTTATAATTTCATCAAATCTTATGGTCCAACTTTAAGAAGCTTATTTGACTCCATAGATGGATCTCTCTAGCTTGCACACCTTGCTTTCCTCAACCATGAAGCCCTGGGGCTACTTCAGAGAGATATTCATAGAGGAATGCAATCTTAACTTACATCTTGAGGATGCAATAGTCAAGTTGTGTAGCTAAGGTCAGCAATATTCTGATGGTTTTAAGCATGTTCACCGAAAAGTAAGTCTCATTGCAAGCAATGTCTTCTCTTCTGGTGTGTAGATCATGGCTACGAACCGTGCTTTTAAGGTCTGTACCTTCTCATCAGGTTCCCTTTCTCTTGAAGATCCATTTACACCTTTATAGGTCTTACCCATATAGGTGGATCCTCGAGGGTCCATATACAACACTCGTATATGAAGTCTACATTAGACTTTTATTGCTAACATCCATCTATCCATGCTATGATCTTCAGAAGCTTCATCACATGAAGTTCGATCATTGTCAGATTTCTCTGACACATGGAATCCTTCCTCAAACTCACTTGAATAGGTTTTTGTGTTTCATCTTTAATTGTCCTTTTAGTTTCCAATTTCAGGAGCCTCATTATCTTCAAGACTAAATGAGTTCATTTACTTCATTTTTATCTTGATTCTTAAGAGTCTCAACCTCTAAGAATCACATTCTAAGAGACGAGATATTTTAAGAATCTCAAGGTCATTAAGTAGGTATCCAATACCATCCTTTATTTTCCTAATGAAGAAGCAATCTCAAGTGCTAGATTCCATCATGCATGCATGGAACCTTATTAAGGATATACATTGTAGTCTCTACTACTACACACACACATACACACACACACATATATATATATATACTTGGAAACTAAGGGATAATTATGCTAAAAATTAATCATTGATAAGATCATGTCACACATGATCCAATTGTATCTCCCTATAACTCTATTGAGTTAAGGTGTGTCAGGAGGATTGAGATAGAAATGGCATTCATATCTCCATAAGGTATCCTTTGAATTCATCTAACATGTACATGCTACGTAGATTAGATCAAATTCATTTGATCTTGCTTCAAATTTTGGTTCTAAACCAAACTTGTGAAATCTTCGAACTTTTCAAAGGTTTCTGAGTGAAGAGAAGAGATCTGATATCATACATAATCATCAATAGATATCACATATCCATAATGTTTACTATGATATAGACGATCCACATACATCAATATGTATGAGATCCTGAATACCTTGACATCTTACACCATTCCCAAAGAAGGGTGTATTGGACATTTTTACTTTGAATACAATATTCATAAGTATGTAAGTTTTGAAATTTTAGACATTCTAAAGTTTCATCTCTTACTAGTCTATTGATCAAATCAATAGACAAATGCCCAAGGCTTGATGCTAGATCATTGTCAAATGATCTTCATCCTCCTATTGATCTTTAAGGTTTAATTTCAGTATTTAGAAATGTCAGTGAACCATTCATTAATTTTCTAATTTAGTGGAGTCCACTAGATTTTAGATTACTATCTGAAATATCTCCACCATAACTCTTTATGATAGGTCCATTCCAGAATTCATGTTTATTTCCAACATTTAGAAACAAACAATGAGTGTATTCTAATGTCTAGGTCACAGAGACATTCTCTAAGACTAAGGACTCTCCCACTGAAATTATGAAGTCTAGTGATCCAATGGAAATTGTTGCAACAATTGCATCAAAATCCATGTAGATGACTATTAAACCTGAAGATCAAATTTTCCGTTCGTCTAAAACATATGCAACCCATTGCAAGTGTTGTTAGAAGATTGAGATACAATTATAAGACTTTATCTTATAAAATAAGAAATTTAATCTCAATCATTTTTGCAGATTATTCTGATGCTCCATCCGAGTCCTTCTCTAAGGATTCTAGACAGACTTGATAGTCATACTATCAACACATCAACTTTTTGCAGTATTGGCATTCATCGAACTCTTTGGATGACATATGGAAGTCATAGATGTATAGTCAACTCTTTGACCATACTTCTTACTCGGGTTCAACCCACGCTTCCACTACGCTCCCTTTATCTATAAGCAACCATTGCTCAAGACTAAAGGATCTCTAATGTTAAATTCAAAAGAATTCAAAATAAGAGTATTTCAACACTTATAAATGCTTCATTAAATTCATATAATATGAATATTATGAAGCTTCATGAATGACTAGAGTAAAGATAGTAGAATGATGACACTCATCATCTACATCCATCTAAACTCTTAAAACATAGGTTCAGGTAGGTATTCAAACAATTTGAATACATCATCTCTTATAGAGCTACCATTCTACATGATGTAGAGAACCATGTCACTCATGATTAAATGTCAAGGGCACATATGTATGCTAGAATATCTTCATTGATTTTATAAGGATTAATTGACAATTGTGATCATCATCGACATGTCACTTCTAAAGTACATACGATGAGATCAAGACTATAGAGACATACAAACCCTAGGCTTGTAGTCCTATTATCTATTTAACTATCATTCCTCAATATTATGAGGAAACTTGCACATTGCAACCACATACATTATGTGTCCAACTGCAAGTACAATATCTGGATCATGAGTCCAATCCATGATATTTTACTGGTTATCATTGAGTATAATATTGGGTGGGTTTAATGGAGGATTATCTGAAATAAGAAATTTGCATAAATTTATATATACATATTTTACTTTGATTTAGGAATTTTTTATATCAAAGTTGTCTTGCCTTGTCAACATTGAAAGTTCATTCCCTTATTTACTTTCAATGTAAGAGATATACTTACCAACATATCTCAACAAGATCTGGGATCTCCTTCCTTATCCTTGTTGCATCCCAATAATATGAGAACCTACAACTCGGATAAAAAGAAGCGGGAACACATTCCGCCTTGCAAGTCCAACTTGCATCTCCCAATTTGGTCTTTAACACCCGGGCCCACCACCCCTAAGGCAATGTTGACCCGTCATTAATTGAACCACCCGTCAACAGGAATACAACTCGCTATGCGCAATCCAATATCGCCCCAATAATATGAGGACCCGATATTGGGGTTACTACGCATACGTCCTTACTCTTTCGAGAAGCGAAGAGCCTGATCCAAATGGATCGCATGCAGGAGCTATCACTTCGGACATGCGTCTCCTACATACAATATCTGGCGACGGAACTCTTCGCCTTGACGGGAGACCATGGATGTCACTTATGTGATCCTCCAGATCATATTCAAATTTTAATTAATTATCATGAATCACATTCATATAATTAATTCTTCCAAGGGAAATAATAACTCTATTCATACTAGAGTGTCCCAATTGGACATAATCAATTTAATCATATTAAATTAATTATCAATCCAATTCAATCAACAAACTTGATCATTTTTACTTGAATATATATATATATATGGTAATATCTCAAAATACGTGTTAAATCGAATTTTAATAATTAGAAAATACACCTTGATTTTCTCCGGCATTATACAAGCCCTACCCGCTGTCATGGCCAGTACCGACGAGAGTGGGACGGACCACATACGTTGCAACCCGCAACCCCAATGCTCTCCGACTAGACACCATATCCACCTCGGGAAAGCATAATGCCGGATATATCAATTTGTACTTGAGATGATCATCGGTTTTTCAACCGAAATTATACCATATAGTAATAATCAAAACATTTTTGATTATAAGGAAATTTGCTACACAAATTCCCAATCCTATTCAAGCATCAAGTTTGATGATTGTGTTTCCAATTAAGATTTAAATCAAATCTAATCAATTAATTTGTAGAGGCCAAGTCAATTAGGTAAATAATCATCTTCCAATATTTCACAAATATTTTTCATGATTATTCCACGAAATTAACAATTAATTTCACTAATTGACAATCACTTGGTTCTAGATTAGGACTATAATTTTAGTAGTGACCCCTACTCACTAAAATTAACATATCTCAATCAATTTAAATCCAAATTAGACAAAATCAATTTTCAAAGATTACTAACTTGATTTAGAACAGAACCCGAGTAAAGTTGCATGCATTTCGAGGCATATGATAACAGTAATTAACTCTTTAATCATGTTAAAATCTACTGTTCCCGTAACAGTGCATACATGTTCATTAAAACAACCATATCTAGAGCATACGAAATCCGATTTACGTAAACTCAGATACTATGGTTTTTTTATTTAATGGGGAACAAAATCCAAGTAAATAATTCGTGCTTAAACATTTTAAACATGGCCAAAATAATTTACTAAATAGAGAATGGTGGAGTTGAATGGTGGTTATTGTAGAGAATGGAAAATAAATAATAAAATAAATAATGATATAAAGTAGGCTACTTTAAATACAATAAAAATAAAAGAGAAGAAAAAGAGCGAGGAATTGGCAAATGAAGGCATACAACATGTACAATTTTTTTGTTTGCTTTTCTAATTTATATTTTTTGTCTTTTAAATAAAAGATATTTACAACAAAAAATATAATAAAATAGTATAATTAAAATGCAACACAAAATTGTTTTTTTTTTATTTTTAGGGATTAACAATAAATAAATAAAAATGGGAAAACAAAAAATATGTACAATATATATAATGTACATCAAGGTCCCAAAACCCAACTTTTGCAAATGAGCTCCGATTAATGAAACCACTTTCTTTGGATAGATAATTTTCTAACTTGAACTTTAAAAGTGAGTTTTGCGAATTTGGAGTTTATACGAAGCAAGAATTTGGCCTGGAAGTTGGACTTTACGGCTTTTGATTATTGGGATCTAGGAGCATTTATTTGAGGTAAAATTTATTTTATAATTTTGTATTTTTATATACATTTTGTGAACAAATTAGAGAAAGAATTATCCAAAAAGGAGTTGAAATGAAATTATTAAAAATACATGAATTTTTGGGCTATTTACATGTGGAAAACTCCTTTAAATTTTGCGGCCTTTTATTGTTAATTTATTTTATACCATCTAATATACAATAATTAATGTATTTTATTTACAAGAGTCATTTTGTTATGTTATGGATTTTATGGATATTTATTTATGATTTTACTCAGAGATTTCGCTAAGATCAAGATATTGAGATGATGAATCATGGATTCATCACCCATTAAACTTTGCTAGTCCTCGAGCAAATAAAGAATGAATAAGTTGGAGTATCTCCTGACTGTGCATGCGAATATAAGACTTGATCCGTTCAAGAACTCTCGATTTTAGAGATTCTAAAATTCTAAGCTGAATTTAGCTGTAATCAAAAGGTATCCAATTTCCCTAATCATTAGACTCTCTTTGTATAGATATATAGTAGGGATATGACTTAAGTGTTAACTGTAGTTACAAGAGTAGAGTCACAACTTCGCCCAAGGTTCTAGTCCAAGAGACTCTCCTAAGAACCCAATCCTCAACATTAGGGAATAAACCATTTCTTACATCCAATCCACTGTCTCTTTAGTTGTCAGACTTGAAGTGTAGATGGAAGGCCAGATGATGGAGGGTATAGGATTGTGTCATTTCTTCTCTCCCTCTCATTAGAATAAGGATTCTCTCAATTGCCTTATTACTCAATGCATTTTTTTTGGTATTGATCAGTGCATCTGTCAAGAAAAGTTGGAGTCATCTGCACTTGTTTTCCAGGGAGTATGGTGTGCCTTCTTTGAGTACCTATCGTACCTTCTACACCCAGACTTGTAGCATTTACGATGTAGAGCCCTTTTTTGGTGCAAGCCTGACTCCTGGTCCTAATAGTGGTGGTCCAAGTGGACACTTTGAAATGGTTGGGAGCGTTCGCCTTTGGTGGAAGCTCTTTTGATAATTGACTTTGTGGAATGAGAGCTTTTGTTTAACATTTCATTACTTTGTAATATTTTTGGCTAGCTCCACTGCTTCTTCCAAGAGTTGGCGTACATTTATCAACTAATTTTTTTATTTTATCACACCCTGTCACTTAGGTAAATGTCAAGAGATAGTACAAGAACCATGTTCTCATACTGGCTAATGGTGCTGACACTCAGGTTTCATGAAGCCTTCATTGATTTTATCCCAACTTCGAGCATCATTAAATCAGGTCCAAACTCAAATCCCTCATCCCAGTTCCTCAAGAGAAATTTCAACTCATCTCATCATAACTGCAGTCGTGCATGTGTGGTGCTGATCATATTCTTAAGGTAGAGACTAAGTATGCAATATAGCACACAAATCTTTCAAACTAGGGAAATATGAATAATTAAGTAAATGACCCTAATCACTAAGGCTGGTTAACTCAAAATCTCAAGACCTTATAAACCAAGTGTTCTTGAACATCACTAGTCTTGCATGAAAGTGTCAGTGTCAGGGGTTAAACCAACCCATTAGTTAGTTTTTATTATTATTATTTTCTGTTGTTTTTTTGAAAAACATACATTTTTTAAATAACAAAGTAAGAAAAGAGATTTTTTATGTGTTTTTTGATTTTTTTTTGTTTAAAGCAAATATGAGTTTTTTTAAAAGATTTTTTTCAATTTTACCCACCTCGTAATTATTGTATAATATATATAAAAATACATGAAAGTACGAGCTATGGGTAAAGTATATATGTAATATATACACGCCCCCTATACTTAGCACACGCTATGTCCTCAGAGCACAAGAAGCGAGAAAAAGGCATAGCTCGTGCTAAGCGTAGGACAACTAAAATAATAAAAAAGTAGAGAAGTCGATCCACCCCCCGATACTTAGGCTCTGGTCAGCCTAAGTGTAGAAGAAGAGCAAAAATGGGGTGATCATGGTCAAGAGGTGAAATGGATGAGTATATACACATGGCGGGCATCGGTTCCCCCTATACTTAGTCTTTGGTCAGCCTAAGTATAGGACAAGAGTAAGTGTGAGAACCGATGTGATGTGGAGAATATACAGAGAAGGGAGAATATACAAGAGTGAATAAATCTTCTAATCTACTGAATCTTGATGCTGCATCTTCATGAAGAGTAATGTGATGTATCTACTCTATGCTCACTCTACATGAAGTTGATGACCTCGACTTGGACTAACTCTAGAATCTACAAAATGCTTCAACAATTGTCCATTCACCACATGAGATTGTGCACCATCTATGATTTCGGCTATCTCTACACTTCCATTCTCGTGCACTTTCTTAACGACAAAGGGACCTGTCCATTTAGATTTGAGCTTCCCATGGAACATCTACCCTTGCCTGACGTGTACCCCATTATTTTATTATTTTTGGATTTATTTTATTTTTTTCGGATTTATTATTATTATTTTATTATTAGTATTTTAAGTATTTTTAGTAGCCTACTATATTATTTTATTAATAAATGGTTTTAGTCCCCTTTTACCTCTTCTCCTTTAATTGCCTTCCACTCCAAGCTAATAACTCCCCATTTTCTTCACTTTCTCCATCTCTTTTCCAACTCCCTCCTCCTCTTTATATTCACATCATCCTCCACCATTTTTCATCATCCGCCATTTCTTCCATTGAGAGGGAGAGAACACCAGCACCCGAGTGTTGTCGGTGACAACGTAAATCTTTTTCGGTCGAGCAACGATGGTTTCAAAGGCGAGATTCACGAGGAATCCTCCTCATGTCGTTGTGCATCTCTTCGGGTCACAACCAAGCTTCTTCAATTTCTCGCCGAATCGAATCGAGTCCACAACGACGGAAGCCGCACACCGCGGTTCCACTTTCAGCAATTCAGAGGTAAGTACTCTATCTTCATCTTGTCATTTCATTTTTATCTAACAACTTTTTCCCCTATTGTTTGTCACCCAAACGTCTTCATAACCATCACAATCATCAACACCACCACCATCATCACAACCACAATCACCACTTCATTTCAATTCATTCAAATTGTATTTCCCATTTACATTAAAAAAAATTACAACAAAAAAATTAAAAAAGGGAGAACAAGAGGAAGCAGCCGTAGCCGCCCCCTGCTTCCGCGGCAGCCTCAGGCAGTTGCGCCATCGAGCCGGCCTCCACTGCACGCAGCCCCGTACCGCTTCACCGCCACTCGGCTACGACCTCGTCGACAGACTCCTCGCCGCACCCTCCGCTCCATGTTGGTCGCGCGCCACCCGCGCACTGCACCCCTCCTCCTGGATGCACCGCCCTGCCGTTCGCATTGTGCACACCGCTCGCCCTCCGCAACCCCCTTGGGCTCCCGCCGCTAGGTCGTCAACCACCAACCTGCGAGTCACCCCCTGCGCAAACTCCAGCGTCCAGCAAGCCGCCACCGCCCAGCGGCCACAGCCGCCGTGCACGACACCACCCTCCAACGCGCGTACGCTGCCATCCGCGGTGCTCGCCCATCGCACAACGCACCCCCGCACGCCTCCCCGACCGCTGATCGCCCCAAAACGTTAGGGAACCATCGCGTCGTCGCCCTCCCACGAGCACGCCGCCCTCCCCGAGTGCCTCTCGCCGCCTCCCACCCTCGCCGACGCGCAACCAAGCGCGACCGCCCACCGCTCCACGACCGCCGCCACCTTGTTCCCCTTGCCATATCATGCGTGCCCTAGCGTGTGGAAGAAGCCTCTGTGAATGGTCCATGTCATTTTTTTATATTTTTGGCTAATTTGCATATGCCACCCCCTTAGGTTTCTTTATTTACAGAAGTACCCCTGTGCACAGTTTGTTCACTTAATTTCATTTCGCATTGCAAAGAGACCCCTGACTTTGAGTAATTATTTGGACATTCATTTTGCGTCATTTATTTTAATGAAAAATAACTTGTTGATGAGCAACTAATTCTTTATCTTGTGGCTATTTATTTATATTTTTGTGAGCCTTGGATATTTTATTGAAATTCAGAGATTGAAAATCAGTGATATTTTACCTAATTATGCTCTGAATTTTCACATAGTCATTTATTACTCAAAAAATTGTGAAAAATTGTAGATGATTCCTCTAAGTGTGCTTTGATTACAGTCCAAATTTCGTCCAACTAGGAATTGTTGTTTGCATAAAATAAATTGTAGAGCGATTTCTGTAATTGATTTTAATTAAATCCACGAATAGGATTTTTGAGAAATTTCTATTCTCCTACATTCCTTAGTGCAATATCTATTTGAGATAAATATCTCTCTCGATAATTTAACTTCGTGGATTTATTAGAAATGAACTGTGTTCAGTAAAAAATCATAAAAAATCACAAAGTGTCAAAAATTCCAAAAATATTAGTTAGCTTCATTTTGTCATGTTTATCTTCCAGTAAATTTTTCATTATTTTTGCATATCATTTGCATGAAAAATTGCATGAAAACCCAAAAAAGTTTGCATTTTTCAGATATGCATTTTAAATCCAAAAATTCCAAAAAATACATTTTGCATTAATTATTGAATTAGGTTTACAGGAAAAATACAATTTGGTTAATTTAAACTAGTTTCATATTAAAATTAAAATTAGCTAAGTTGTTGATTTTCTTAATGACCTAGTTCATTCATATTTTGCATTTGGCATTTTATATTGCATAAAAAATACCAAAAAAATACCACTAGGAAAATCGAAATCTAACTCATCTAACCTGATCCCGAGTTGTTCCTTTGCCTCCTTGAGTCGACCCTAGGGCTTGCCCAGGCTAAATAAACATAAAACTACGTGTTAATTTATTCGATGATTCATCGATTTGTGCGGTTATTCTTTATCGATTCGGATCTATCTGACTGCAACGAAGTCGTCAATTTGACAACATTAACTAGGGTAGGTCCACGGCTCGTCAAATGACGCCATTGCCGGGGAGGCAAACGGCTTAGGATCACTTTAGAAAATTAGATTTATGTTTTCCAATCACTCAGGTAGTCTGACCTCCGAGCCATCTTGTAGTTATTCATTTTTTTATTTAATTGTTTTTCTGATCATTTCTGTATATATATCTCTCTGACATAAATTTTATCTTTTTGTGCGAGGGCCCGGTGGAATTGAAGTGGCTTTCTTGAAGTCGACGCATTTCGAAATGCACTGGAGGCCGGCGAATCTTGGATCAAGTCGGTTGTTGGTCGTCACAAAGATTTTTTTAACTTAAAAAAAGTGTCTGCATTTACAATGGTTCCCGTTTGGGTTCTCGCGCATGTAAACATAGTGGAACAGTGTCCCCATCTGCTGTGTGGATTGAATTGTACATTAGGCTTGCACTAGCGGCTCCTCAAGCAACTCTAGGATTTGCTTGTGCTCGTAATTTTTTAGGACCACATATTACTTAAAAGATGCAATTAGGCTGAAGATCTAGTCAAATCAACCCGTTCTTCCTACGCTAATAGAATTGCCTGTCTAGGAGAGGCTTTTCATCGATTGCATTCATTTAGTGTAAAATTTTAATTAAATACTGCATCCTGCATTTTAGAGAGCTGGGGACACTCTAAGTCTTCTTACTCAAGCATTCATCATCATTTTCCCGATTGCATCGGCATTTTCCGATTCTCTCTCTCTCTCGATTTTCTAACCTTGGATAAAGGAATCGGGACTGGACGGTAGACATGATTGCTTGTGTAGATTAATATCAGTGACAACTAATCTTTAAAATCGGGACTGCTAGTTGAATTGGACCAAAAACATTTGACTAAAATTAACCCTTGTTTGCGGGAGAGTAACCCCGACCTTGTTTTCAGGCTGAGTGAGGATACTTGAGTGTGTGTGAACACCTTAAGGCAGACTCAAATCCTCGCCTTCCATATCATATTCCAACTGATCCTAGCAAATATCACGAGTTGAATATTTTCAGGTTCATCGACTAGTACCAAGTAGCCTCCGCATGTTTACCTGTAGTCAGGGGTGAACCAGCGGTACTCCGCGACAAGCTGCTAGTAACCCTTCTGAGCGAAGTTCCAGCCTTGTCAGCCTCCGCCTGCATATAGGTAGATAGGGACATGGTCTTTGAATCCATCATCTTGGGACAGGAGCGAAGAAAGGAAGGGCACGGGTATCTTAGGCGACATGTTAAACATGGAAGACGCATCCGGCTTTTAGCCGACTTCCTTATAGGCCACGTAACCTTTGCTACTTGTCTGAAAATTCACACTTAAAATCAACCAGACTAATCGGACTCGGTTTCGGGTCCTTCACCGTGTTGAGTGTGAAATCAGGGTTTGCTCTTGTGTTTGTCTTTGTGTCTGTCCGTGTGTGATATCCTATGTAATTGTGCATTTTCTACCTTATTCTGCTTACATCCTTTCCTCCTCAAGATGTCGGGATATTGCCCCCCATACACCTCTTGTCATTCCTCCTCGACCATATACTGTTCGTCTTCACCTTCACCTTCTTCCATATATCCTCCACCACCCATGGGAGAACCTTACCCGTGGTCGGTTCCACCTTAATCCGATTATGAAGTCAGAACTTCGACTGACTTCCCTACTTCTTCGCATTTCTCACCTACACCATATTCTAACACTCCGGATCCACTTCCACCTTGGTATGACTGTCCTTACTCTCGAGAGCTAGCTGGAATCAAGGAATCGAATGAAGAGCAAGCCACTGCTGAGACAGATGATTGGCAAAATCATATGCCCCCACATACTTCATTCTTACCTTAAGTCGGGACCATACAACAATTTACATATACACATCCCAACTTAATCTTAGGGCATAACTTGGTCGATCAAACAACCCGAATGAAGAGGCCTGAACATCATGATTTCCCAGACTTGATTAACTTTAGTGATCAAGATTCCATTAACCAACCTTTATTCGGAGACCCTATACATCCACAAGATTGGACTCATGAGCTAGACTTATCAGTCCTCGTTTCATCATATGAGGCCCCGACCACTATTTGCCATCTAGATGGTCCATACTCGACCTAGCATTACATGACAGAGTATAGGTATGTTGAGTATGAGACCCCAATACCTCAGCAATATCCTCCAACTGACCAGAACTCTCCCTTGATTTGTCATGAGAATTTTGTGGAGGATGACATCTCTAGAATTATTAAGAAAATTGAATCACTTGGTAACGAGTTGAGAGATGTCATGGAAATATTCCACTCAATTTCTGCCAGCATGGGTATGAAAGTGGAGAAGGAAGTAAGTAGCTATGATGTTGAAAATCGGACGAACACTAAGAAAACCACAGATTTTGTACAGCTGTAGTCCATTCTATCTCCCTCTTCTACTAACCCCTTGCCCTCCAATCTAGAGTCTGATCATTCATCCATCAAAAACACCAAAAAATTGAAAAACCAGAAGATCACATAAAAATTGAAAATGAAATGACATAAAAATATTGGATTCCATCCTAAGGGAAGTACTTGATGAGGAATTGATTTTTAATCTTCCCTTAATAAAGGCCATAGATCACTTCCCCGACCACAAGAGATTTGTAAAGAGTAAAATGATGCCCAAGAGGTCGGGTAAGAAGAGAACAAGGACTGAGAGACACATAGTGTCAATGGCCACCTCCTTGCTCATGGGGAGAAAGACCAAGAGCCGCAGAGTGAAGCGGTTGCCTAGTATTGAATGTGAAATCAAAGACACTATCTTTACCCATGCAAGAATCGATGATGACTCTTCGATAAATATCCTCCCGACCTTTGTGTTTGACAAGCTCAAACTCAAGCCAATCAGGAAGTCGAGAGAAATCATTCAGCTGGCTGATCGATCCATCAAACTGTCTAGAGGAAATATCTCAGTCATCATTACTTTCCAAGGTGATCTACTCCAGGTGGACTTCATGATCATTGACATCGAGCACCGAGGAGAGTTCACCCAGTCTCCGATTATTCTCGGGAAGCCGTTCTTAGTCTCAGCTAAGGCGACTAAAGATTACGACACTCAGGAGATCGATTTTTCAGCATTGGGAGCCCTCCGACTGTACCCATTCTTTGATACACTTTACTCTAAGGTGACCCTCACATCCGTTTATAGTCGTGACCATCAAGAGGTAAATGAGTCCCTCCTCTCTACTACACTTGAGAGACCAACTATCCGGACGACCGTTTGTTTTGAGACTCCCCACATCTCTACTTCATCAACTGCTTGCACCACCACCATGAAAGCTTCTAAGGAGGACTCATGACCAGAAGCTATCATTAAGTCGGACACGACCTTTGTTGATTGCCTTGACCATTTTGATGATCCGACACAAGAGCCCAATAATGCCAAGCAACTGAAACCACTAGCACCTTCCCAAGACATGTGCTGACCCTTCAGGAATATTACAATATATATGGTGACTCATCTGATGAGGAACCCATGGTCAGCACCACACCATGTCCCGGACCTTCAAAGGAAACAACCAATACTAAATTGACTCCACATCAAAACATGGTTGCTCCCTCTTCGAGTCGGCTATCTAATGAGAGGAAGTCGAGAATTGATTCCTCAAGGAGTTCCCCCGAACCTTTCAAGGTGTGTCGCTCTCATCTCCCTCTCAACGATTCAGGTTCTAGAAAATCGACTAAGAAAGTTTCCTTCAACACACTGGAGAAGGAATTTTTGAAAGAGTCCTCATCTGGTCCGGACAAGGTAATTTATATGAGTGAGCCCAGTTCGGCTGTTCTCAAGCCTTATCTGAGCAAGCAGCCGTTTGTCGACCCTTGTTTGACGATCCCTACACCTCACTATTATTCATCTGAGGATGATTCCGACAGCGACACAAATGTACATTATCCACCTCCTTGCGTCTGCAAGAAGGTTCGTCACAAACCTTCTAAACCCTTGTATATTCTCACTCTTTCTTGTATATACTTTCTCTCCCTCCCTTCCCAGTGATTCGAATCACTCGCCCCGGCTCCATATTGTTTCATTATATGACTATACTTAGGATAAACAAATCCTAAGTATAGGGGGAGAGTGACCCGCATCTATTCATTGTACATCCTCCAGATCACATCGGTTCTCATACTCACTCCTGTCCTATACTTAGGCAGACCAGAGCCTAAGTATAGGAGGGACTGATGCCCGCCATGTATATACTCATCCATTTCCACTCTTGCCCCCGTCCACCCCAGTTTTTATCTTCTTTTACACTTAGTCTGCCAGAGCTTAAGTATAGGGGGGCGGAGCGACTTCTATACTTTTGTAATTTTAGCTCTCCTACACTTAGCACGAGCTATGTCTTTTTCATCTCTTTTTGTGCTCTGAGGACATTGCACATGCTAAGTATAGGGGGCGTGTATATATTACATATATACTTTACCCATAGCTCCTACTTTCGCGTATTTTTGCGTATTTTTGTATATATTATGAAATAAGTACGGGGTGAGTAAAAATTGAAAAAAAAATTACATGTATACTTGTATAGTATGTATAAACTAATAAAAAAATTTCTTGTAAGATTTGTTGTAAAATAGGATGTATACCGCAAAAAAAACTGTCTACTATGTATATTATGTACAAATTGTGTAAATTAAAAAGTAAAATTGTTGTATACCAGAAAATAAAACAAAAAATGTTGAAAATAAAGGCTTCCTATTTACTCTTGCATATCATCCTAGAATTTAAAAAAAATAGAGTCTTGCATTTCATTCATCCACATAGCATGTCATCTACGTCTCATCTACATATCTTGCATATGCAAGGTGAAAAGCTAGTGGGTTCTGAACCAAGTTATTAGTAGATATTGAGGATGTACTTGATTTGATCTTAGTCCACCTAATTTCAGAGGAACCTTATAGGAACTGGAGTTAAGATTTCTCAGGTCAAATGACTTAATTCTTTGAGTCCGCAAGTCTATATTCACATGTCATCTTGATTAGTCTAAGTAGAATATCTCGTGCACACGCATGATTGTTTTAGATAGTGACCTAACTTGGACAAGCACAATGCATGTATCTCTTCATTGATGAGGTGGTGAGGAGGTAGAATCCTTTAGCTTGGAGTAGCACACAGGTGGAAACATCCGTCCTCCTCTAGGGAGGGTAGTGCATCTCAACCTAGTCTGGTGGTGTTGACGTCTGAGGACGGGATGTTGTGGGTTGCAATAATGCTTCAAAAAAGGGATATTCTACAGGCTCAAGAGGAAAAACTCCCGATGTATAGCTGCACCTTGTATATAGTCCAAACAAAAGAAGAAGAAATTGCAAGGACTCCAAAAAAAATATTGCCTGTCGGAGTATGTATATTAGCAAGAAGTCTGCAGCTGGATGACTTGGCTACACTGGTCAGGCATCCCGGGATAGGTAGCTACACTGGCTACCGTCCGTTCTTTTCTCTACCCCCTCCACTTGAGTTGGTCGCACTTGAACTTAGAAGGGAATACCCCGCTCCTCGAGATAAAAGTTACTGGACCGGGAAATTAGAGTTACCTTGTTAGAGGAGGTTGTTTCCTAGCCATTTCTGATGTGGAGAGTTACATTTCACTTACATAATACAAGTAAGAATCATGGTCATCAGAAATTTGCATTTGAGGATTTGTTCTGACCTGACTGTTGAGGCGTCTTGAATAGAAGACTTATGGAACTTGAAGTCTGTTAGGTCTTAAGTGCAGATCCCAATAAGGTTCCGCCACACAATTAATCCAAAGGTGGAGTTAAGATCTATTTTGACCATTTGTTCATGACCTTGGTAAGGAACCCAATCTCATTTCACTCTTGCATATCATTTTAGTTGCTCGGGGACGAGCAAGGTTTAAGTATAGGGGTTGATGAATCTGTGATTCATCACTCTAATAGTTGAAAATAGAGCTTTGTTCCCTAGTAATTAGATGCATATTTCTACTTATATTACATAATTAGCATTCATGCATACATTGATAACATTTGCATTTTGGCATTAATATTTGCATAAAGTAAGAAGCCAAATTCACTTGTAAATATCACCTGTATAATAGATAAAATTCTTTACTTATATATATTTTATACTAACTCCGAATCTAATAAAACCCACTCTATTGTGTATATATTACTAACATTAATTAAAGAAAAATATAAAAAAATTACTAACTTGTAAAATTACCCAATAAAACCCCAAACCCAATTGAAGACCTTAGATCTTAAAATGAGCATATCTCTCTCATACAACCTTCGAATCAGGTCTACTCCTTTTAAAGTAATATACATTCAAAGACCTTAGAAACAAGACTAATTTCATTAAAATCGGAGCTCGTATGCAAAACTTGGGTTTTGGGCCCCTTTTGTATATTGTACATATTGACTGTTTTGCCCTTCAATTTTATCCTTTTATTTTCTTCATTATTAAAAATCCAAAAAAATAGATTAAGTTGTAAATATTCCTTTCATATTTTTTCTAACTTTATTTTTATTTTTCTCTCTTTTAAAAAATACAAAAAAATTACAAAAGATAAATTGCGGTATTATTTATCTATAAGGTACCACCTAAAAATACATTATGTACAGATGATTTCCTTTGATTTTTGACCCTTCACAAAAAGTGTAGATCTCGTCGATACGAGCAACTTTCGTGTTGACCACTTTTTGATTTAATCCCTTTTGTTATTTCGTTTTAAATTTTCTTTACATTTAATTTTTGAAATTTCTAGGAGCGACATGTGGCAGCTCCTAGAGCCACCCAATGTCACCCCAATTTTTTATTTTCGGATTTATTTTTTTCATTATTTTCGGATTTTATTATTTTAATTATTATTAATATTAGTAGCCTACTTATTTTACTTATATTATATATTTTTTCCCTTTTACTCCTTCCTTTCTTCCTCCCCACTCCAAGTCACAACTCCCTCCACCATCCCTCCATCTTCTCCACCTCTTTTCTAACTTCACCCCACCTCTTTATATTCTCATCCCCTCCATCATTTTCGATCATCCGCTGTTTTCGAGAGAAGTGAGGTCGAGCCCCTTCAACCTTAAGGTGATAGCTGTAGGAGACGAGTAGAGCGACGACAACCTCAAGGCGAAATCCACGACATCACCATTGCCACGTCGCGAGATTCCAATCGGACTCGCCCAAGCTTTAAAGCATCCACCATCTCCTCGAGGTGATGACGGAAGCCGCACACTGTGGCTCATTTTCGGCGAACCACAGGTAAGTATATTCTCTCCTTTCCTTGTCATTATTTTTATCTAACATTATTTGTCTATCTTGTTCACCACACAAACATCACATCATCATCTACCATTTTCACCTCTTATTTTATGTCCACACTTTTTTTCCTACAATTTCATTCCTGTTTACAAAATAATTAAAAAAATTGCAAAAAAATTGAAAACAAAAGTTGCAGGTCCACGTCCGCCTCCCCCTGTACACCACCGCCAGCGGCGCTTCACGGCCGGCCGCCAACCCTGCATCCGCTCCGCTCGCCAGGTGCGTCGGCCACCACTTGTCAGCAGCTACAGCTGTGTGCCTCCGCTGCTCTAGCCCACTCCCCTCGTCGGTGCTGCCCCACCGTCTCTCCGCCAGCCCCCCTAGGCCTCCGCCGTGCCCACCGCCCAGATGCACTCTGCTTCAGGCCGCCGACCTCCGTTCCCCTGCCCGTGGTGGTCCGCGTGCCCAACTCCAGCCCCTACACCCTGTCCTTGGTCCAGATCTCAACTATGGCCTTCCGTCGAGCGTTCCGCCCGCGTGTGCCACCGCTAGACGCCTATTCCCCTCCTGTAACCAAGCCGCCCCGCTGAGGCCGTTCCTCCCGCCACCCCGCTCCGCCCACGAGATCCCCACCACCTCCTCCGCTCTGTTGACGCCGTCGTCCCCCTCCGTGCGATGCAGCGCACCTTAGCGGTGCCCCGCGCAACATCCCCGTCGCACACCGTCGTTGAGGAACTCCCCCGTGCCCTAGCCGCCCATTCCTCCTGTACGCCTTGCGGGAGAAGAAAATAATAAGGTCCAATTCATTTTTCTATTTTTTTGTGAAAATTGCATTGTCACCCTTGCATGTTTCCCTATTTGAAATGTGTCCCTTTGCATAGTTTCAGTTTATTAGTTTAATTTCTGTAATTGCGAAGACACCCCTAAGTTCATGCATTAATTTGGACAAACATTTAGCATCTTTTATTTAATCAAAAATAGCATGTTGTAGAGCAACAAAATCCTTATCCTCTTTATACTTAATTGCATTTCTGTGAACATCTATTTATTTATTAGTAATCAGAGAGTCCAAATCAGTGATATTTTACCCATTTAAGCTCTGAAATTCGCACATGTTCATTTATTGCTCCAAAAATTGCGAAAACATTGTAGATGATGCCTCTAAGTGTTCTTTAATTACTATCCAAATTTCGTCCAATTCGGAGCTGTCTTGTGCATAAAATAAATTCTAGAGAAATTTCAGTAATTGATTTTTAATTAATTCCACGAATAATATTTTTGAGAAATTTCAAAGCTCTTGGATTCCTTATTAAAATATCTATTTGAGATAAATAGGTCTTCAAATAATTTGATTTCCATAATAACTCTGTTATCAGTAAAAAAAATTATAAAAAAATCATAAAAAAATCACAAAGTATCAAAAAATTCCAAAAAAACTATCCTAGCTTAATTTCATCATGGTTTATCATACAGTAAATTTTTCATAATTTTTACAATCATTTGCACAAAAAACTGCATAAAAACCCCAAAAAAGTTTGCATTTTTCTTTTATGCATTTTAAACCCAAAAATTCCAAAAAAATACATTTTGCATTCAATATTGGATTACGTTCTTAGAAAAATATCACTTGGCTGATTTGAATTAATTTGAAATTAAAATTAAATTTGTCTAAGTCGCTTATTTTCTTATTAACCTAATTCATCCACATTGGAGCATTAGCATTTTTATTGCATAAAAAAATTACAAAAATAATCCCACTTGGAAAACTGTAATCTAATCATTCTAACTTGATCCCGAGTTGTTCCTTTGCCTCCTTGAGTCGACCTTGGGGCTTGCCCAGGCTAAACAAACATAAAACCGCGTGTTAATTCATTCGACGATTTAATCATTTTGTGCGGTTATTTTTGATCGACGCGGATTTATTCGACTGCAACGAAAAAGTCAGTTAGACACATTAACAAGGGTAGATCCGCAGCTCGTTATTGATCAAATTCCATGCATGGTCTTCATGCTTTGGAAGCATGACATGAATTTGAAGGTAAGATATATGCTTTGGGAAAGCATATAATCTATACCAATTCCCAATTACCAAATTGAGAAACTTGGTGATCAAACCCTGAAGATGACAGTGTAAAATTGATCTGCATCTTCAGAATGATCATAGGTCTTCCAGTATGCGGATGTTCTTCGGATCTTCATCTTCTTTGGAGTGCTACGTTTGTGAATAAGGCGTTCGATCTCGTACGACAAGATCAGGAGATCACCGTGCTTGGATCAACTCGTTGGATTTCGAGGATCACGTGACTCATCCCCACACTCGCAAGCTTCTTCTCCGATGATTGGACTTGAGACAGGAGGTCTCTTTTCGTAGAGACTCGATCAACCATGCTTGAAGAGGTATTCCATTATACTTGTTGTGGTTATAGATGAAACGATCCGAGAATCATTCTTGGATCATGTGGTTTCATCGCATGAATATTTTTTTAAATTCTGTTGCATAGCACAACTAGTACGACTAGTCGTTCTTCGTCGTATTCGATACAACGCTTACGGTTCCGTGATGCGCTTGAGGATTAAACCACATCCTTCATAAATAGGTCTTAATAAACTAATTGGTGTTTCACTTAATTGATTTTTAATAAGTCAGAAATTAATTATTTTTGTGGTCATGTAATTTTCCTAAATTTATCTTACATAGAAGTATCTAGGATAATTTTAATCTCTGAAAATAATTGAATTTGGTATTTATTAAAATGAATTTTGCGTAAATCACCCTGCATTCATATTTAATTCCTGATTAATTCACATAGAGTCAGAAAATTCCAAAAAAACTATAGTAGCTTAATTTCATCATTATTCATCTTCTGGCTAAGTTTGAGGATTTTTGGAAGTGATTTGATCGAAATTTATGTTTTAACCCTCTAACTAGCTCGAAATTGCATTTGCATTTATCACTTACATTAAAAATACAAAAATATACCTCTCTGAAAACCTAGTATCTAGGTCAACTAAAAATTAATCAGAGGAAAAAGTTGCCTCCCTAAGTTCGACCTTGGGCTTTCTCAAGTAAAAAAAATAACTGCTTGCTATTAATTTATATTTTAATTAGGTGGTTTTTTTATCGACCTGAATTTATCCGACTACAATGCATTAATTTGACATAATTAAAAGGGTAGATTCCAGGTTTGTCACCAGGTCACCTTTCGAGACATGTTAAATGAATTGAGGAGGAGGTCAGAGGTAAGAGATGCATAACGAGGAGGAGATGCTGATCTCCACGGTGATGACAAAGATAACCACTCTGTAGGTGGACCTTGCGTAGGCGAGGGAGAGGGAAGGAGAGGCTGAATCAAGCCCACATTGAAGCAGACCTACAACCTTGGGGCTAGTCGAGTCACTAAGTGGATCCAAATTCCTCTGATCTACAAACACTTTAAATTGAAGCATGTACTCCTCTTTCTTCTCCTTAGTTTCTACGAGAATCCAAATGAGGAACCCTACATTCATCTACAATAGTTTGGACGCATCTATTACTCCACTACTACCCCAACATCCCGTTGGGCATAGTCAAGATGACCACTTTCCCTTTCAGCCTTCAGGGCAAAGCATTCTACTAGATCAACCACTTTTGGAAAGAGGTGACGATGTGGGAGGATCTGAAGTCCTCATTCCTACACAAATACTACCCCTAAGTCAACTCAATCGGATGCGCTCCAAGATTTCCAGCATCTCCTAGGGACATCAAGAGTCTATTCACAAGACCCAGGAGATGTTCAATGATTTGATAGAGAAATGCCCCTATCACGACATCCTAAATATTAGCTTGGTACAACACTTTTTCCGGGGGCTTACTGAGAACAATCAATGTCTGGATGATGCTGCCTATAGAGGATATAATTTTTACAATGACAATGATGTAGTTTGGCAAATATTTGAGGAGATGGCCAAAGAAGAGGTTGCGCTTTCCTCCTCTCATTTCTTTCAAGTCCAGCCGTAGATCCTCTGCAAGAATATCAATATGTAAGATACCCATGAAGTGTATAGGTGCAACAACTCTTATCTCAACATCATTGGCAATCACTTGTCCAAGGTTGACATAATCAAAAAGCGATCACATGATCTTGAGAAACTAGCTGTGATCGAACAAAGAATGAAGGGTTTGGACAAGCTCGACACCATCACCAAGAAACTAGAGCTACTAGTGAACACTATAAGTGCTTGCAACTCCATGGTTGCCAACCCAAAAACTCCGACTGATAAGAAGGAGCAAACAATGCAACAACCACTCCAGCAAAGTCCCAACCATCCTCTAGTCAGACAAATATAGTACGTGCAGGAACCCGAGCAGTCACAGCCGCAACATCAAACACATATGGTTGTTTACCGACCACGAGAGTGCCGACCCTAGTACATGGAGCCATTTTCCTAACCTCCAACTCTCATTTAGCAGGTGAATGATATTTGGAGTAACGACCAGTAGCTAACCTGTCCTCTGGGACAACTTCAGGGTAAGAACTCAACCATTAGGCCATTCCACTAGAAACAAGGAGGGTCCAACTTCCAGCACAACTAGAACGATCACCATTAGACTCCACAACATGGATACATATGGAGATAGAATTACCTATTGGACATGTGAGCCCACGACGAGCCATTATGCAATAAATGTTGTTGCGAATATCATTCCCTGATCTGAAATGAAGAATAAATAATTTGCATAATAGGTCCCTCTGTACAATTAGGGTTATGTACCATGGCTATCTTAATGATCATACAACTATTGATTCAATTATTGAATCATAGAGGCTGGTGCTTGGATGAGTATATAAAGAGTTAGATTGAGGACTCATCGAGCACCGTCATATGATTGTTAAGATGTGATCCCCAGCCTGAGTAGGAGATGGCAATCCTTTCTCACATAGGCTGATAAATTACCGACCTCATGATGCAGGTCCTCTGCATAGGAATAGAGATTCGGAGGTGTCAGATTAGCTAGGTCAAAGAGTTGACTTAACGAGATTGAGAAAACCTAAGTCCTATGTTGAATGCTGTCACAGCATAGGCACGCATCCTCTGACCGGAGACAGATGTATTGCTATATGTCTGAGTATGTACATTTGACATACCAATAGGTTGATGACCTAACCAAGGTCTTTACACCGGCGCGTTGGTGTGCATATAAGGGCATATGAGTAATACGATCTCTCAAAGGGATCCTACAGGTTCACTACTGAACCGGAAGACATGAGCTCACTCATGAGATATTGGGAAGAATCAAATTCCGTGCACGGTCGTCTCGCTTTGGAAGCTTGACTGAATTTGTAGGTTTGATATATACTTTTGGAAAGTATATGATCAAGGCCTAGGTATGATATATGCTTTTGGAAAGTATATGATCGATACCAAAACCCAATGATCAATTGAGAAACTTAGTGATCAAACCTGAAGAAGACAGTGTAAAATTGATCTTGATCTTCGGGTTGACCTTGGGTCTTCCAGTATGCAGGATGTACAGTTATTGGGAATACCTGAGGGTGATGTGATTATAAACGATTGTATATCCATGACGCTTCCATTCCGAGGGAGTGATGAAACATGTCTGGATTTTAGTGACTCCTTTCAGTAGAGAAGCAATCCGATCTTAGTCCAAGTGTTGGACATTGGTCTGAATGAGATTCAGATTCAATGAGAAGATTGGATTTGCGATCTTGATTTAATCAAGCATCTGTGGGAGGTTCGTAAGATCTGGATTTGAGATAAGATCTCAATATCCAAGTCACTATACATGGAACAATACAATCGCCCTGTCCTTATCTCCATGTATCTGCGGAGAAAGCACATTATTCTTGAAGGAGTTCAAGAATAATTCATTTGACGAATTCCATATCCAAGCCAGAAGAACCTGATGATTAAATGAGATTTAATTATCGAGCTTAATATGAATATGATTCATATTGTGAGAATTATTATCTAAGATAATTAAATGGGATTTAATTGTCAAGGATTAGAGAATGTGTACTATCCATGATATATGCGTATTATAAATATGATTTATAATATATATATATATATATATATATATATATATAAGAGAGAGAGAATTTATGTAAATAGCATTTGTTAATTAATAATGTGAATCGAATTCACATTTATTAATTAATTGGAAATGCAATTTACAAATTAGTTTGGGTTGTAAATATGATTCACATGATGTCCGATGGCATGATTGAAATATTCACAAATTAATTAGGAATTAATTTGGTGAATATTTTTGTGATAATTGTTATTGCAGAATTAATTAAGAAATAATAAGATAAAATAAAAAGGAGACAAATTAACCACCTAAATAAGAGGTGGTGCCACCTATGACTCATTCATAGGTGACGCCCCCTATGATTTAGGGAGGTTAGTTGACTTCCCTTTTGTTGTCACATTATCTCTTAATTAGTTAATTTATATTAAATTAAATTACGTTGATAATGTTGCAATATATTTTAATTTAAATTAATGTTGTTGATTTTTACCAACAACAATCATAGCCATTGATTTTACATGGACGAAGCATGGTCGTTGGATCCATGTGTCCCATGGATTGAGATCCATTGGATCCTAAACTAATATAAAAGGAGGGCTAGGGTAGCCATCCAAGTCATATTATTAAGAGTTGTAGAAGACCACAACTCTCTCTCTCTCTCATATTCTCGCCCTCTCTCTTTCTCTCCTTCAAAGGTGGTCGTCCATCTTATGTTGAGAAAGAAGAGACCTTCTTGACTTCTCCTTCGACGACTCAAGGATCTCCTTCTTCTTCGGGGATACTTGCTTTAAGGGAAGACGACGGATTTCGTGTGATGAAATCACGGGATCCATTGCTTGGATCTTCATCGAGGATTGCGGGGAGGAACGCGACTCATCATCGTGCCCGCAAGTGCGTTCTTCGTGGATCGGACTTAAGACAGGAGGATCTCTTGTTTGGGATCTCACGATCGCAACCACGCTTCAAGAGGTATTCCTTATACTTTGTGGTTTGATGAAACGATCCGAGAAGTGTTCTCGTGATCATGTGGTTTCATCTTTAGTTTTTAAAAATTTTAATTTCTGCCGCATCTAGCGACTAGTTGCTCCGATTGCATACGATGTGATCGACACGCTTTCGTGATGCGCTTAAGGATACTCAATATTCTTCAATTAGTATCAGAGCCATAGGTCGAATAAGGTTTTGGATATGATCCATAGACCTTAGACGATTTGGTTCTTGAAAGGGTTGTGAAATTTTTACTGTATTTCAATTTTCGCACCTCTGTCTAATTAAATTTTTCAGTACTATTTAAAATGTTTAAACACGAAATTTTCAGTTGTAATTTGTTCCCCATTAATTAAAGAAAACATAGGATTTGAGTTTTTGAAATTTGGACTTCATTTGCTCAAGATATGGATTTTTTAATATACCTATATCCACTGTTGCGGGAACTGCGGATTTGAACGTGATTAATGAGATAATTACGGTTTTAATCCGCCTTGAAATGCGCGAATTATCACTTGAGTTCTTTAATAAATCAAATAGGCAATCTTTGGAAATTGAGTTTGCATTTTTTGGATTTAAATTGATCAAGATAAGTTAATTTTAATGATTGGGGGTCACTGCTGGAAATTAACTTTTTTTTATCATGAACATTGTGATAAGTCATTCAATTATCATGACGAAAATTAATTGTTAATTTTCTGGAATAATTAGTGATAAATATTCATGAAATATTTAAAGAGATAATTATTTCATTGAATGACATTGGCCTAAACCACAATGATGAGATAATTGATCTTGATGATTGATTCATCAACAAACATTGATTTCATGAAAAACCATAGTTTATCCTACAATAGTTGTAGAACAACATTTACATGAAAAACTCTCTTGCTTGAATAGGATTGGGGATTTGTCTAGCAAATCTCCTTATAATATAATCAAAAAATGTTTTGGTGTATATTATATGGAATAATTTCGGTTGAAAAACCGATGAGCATCTCAAAGTACATGATGATCTATCTAGTATTATCCTCTCTCGAGGCGGATGTGGTGCCTAGTCGGAGAGCATTGGGGTAGCGGGTTGCAACGTATGTGGTCTGTCTCACTCTCATCGGTACTGGCCATGACAACGGGTAGGGACTGTATAATGCCGGAGAAAGTCAATGTGTATTTTTCTAATTATTAAATTTCGAATAATACGTATTTTGAGTATATACCTACTATTAAAGTAAAAGACATGTTTGTTGATTGATGATTGGATTGATGATTAATTTAATGTGATTAAATTGATTATATCCAATAAACACTCTATCATGAATAGATGTGTATTTCCCTTGGAAGAGTTAATTATGTGAATATGATTCACGATAATTAATTATACAATTTGAATAAAAATATGGAGGATCACATAAGTGACATCCATGGTCTCCCGTCAAGGCAAAGGATTCCGTCGCCAGTTGTTGTGTATAGGAGACGCCTGTCCGAAGTGACAGATCCTATATATGATTTAATTGGATCGGGTTCTTTGCTTCTCGAAAGAGTAAGGCCGTATATGTAGTGACCCCAATATCGGGTCCTCATATTATTGGGGTGATATTGGATTGTGTATAGCGAGTATTAAGCCTGTTGACGGTTGGTTCAATTAACAACGGGTCAACATCATCTTTGGGGTGGTGGGCCCGGGTGTTAAATACCGAATTGGGAAATGCAAGTTGAACTTGCAAGGCAGAATGTTTTCCCGCTTATTTTTATCCAAGTTGTAGGTTCTTATATTATTGGGATGCAAAGGAGATAGGAAAGGAGATCCCAGATCTTACTAGAGATATAATGGTAAGAATATCTCTTACATTGAAAATGATTAAGGGAATGAACTTTCAGTGTTGACAAGGCAAGACAACTTTGATATAAAATTCCTAAATCAAAGTAAAACATGTGTATACATAATATATGTATACCCCTATGCAAATTTCTTATTTCAGATAATCTTTCATTAAACCCACTCAATGTTATACTCAATAATAACCAGTAAAATATCATGGATTGGACTCATGATCCAGATATTATACTTGCAATTGGATACATAATGCATGTGGTTGCAATGTGCAAGTTTCCTCATATTAATTAGGAATGATAATTAAATAAGATAATAAGACATCACCTTAGGGTTTGTATGTCTATATAGTCTTGATCTTTCATCGAGTGTACTTTGGAAGTGACATGTCGATGGTGATCGTAATTGTCGAATAATCCTTATAAAATAAAAGAAGATATTTTGGCATACATATGTGCTCTAGACATTTAATCATGAATGACATGGTTCTCTGCATTATGCAGAATGGTGGCTCGAAAGAGATGATGTATTCAAAATGTTTGAATACCTACCTAAACCTAAGTCTCTAAGAGTTGAGATGTATGTGGATATGATGAGTGTCATCATTCTACTATCTATACTCAAGTCATTCATGAAGCTTCATGATATTCATATTGTATGAATTTAATGAAGCATTTGTAAATGTTGAAGTGCTCTTGTATTGAAATCTCTTTAATTCAACATAAGAGATTCTTTGTCTTGAACAATGGTTGTTTATAGATGAAGAGAGCACAGTGGAAGCATGGGTTGGACCCATGTGAGAAGGAAAGTCAAAGAGTTGATTGTACTTCTGTGACTTCCATGTGACATCCAAAGAGTTGGATGAATGCCAATACTGCAATAAGTTGATGTGTTGATAGTATGACTATCAAATCTGTCTAAAATCCTTAGTGAAGGAGTCGGATAGAGCATCATAATAATCTACATATAATCATTGACTTTGACTTATGTGATAAGATAAAGTCTAATAATTGTATCTCAATCTTCTAACAACATTTGCAATGTGCTGCACATGTATTGGAAGACTGTAATTTGGTCTTAAGGTTTAGTAGTCATCTACACAGATATTGTTGTAATTGTTGCAGCAATCTCTGTTGGATAGATAGACTTCATATTCTCAGTGGGAGATCCCCTAGTCTTGGAGAATGGCTCTATGACCTAGATATTAGAATACCCTCATTGTTTGTTTCTAAATGTTGGAAATAAGCATGAATTCTGAGATAGAACTATCATAAAGAGTTATGATTTTTGAAATATTTCAGAAAGTAATCTAACATCTAGTGGACTCCACAAAATTAGAAAAATTAATGAATGGTTCATTAAGATTTCTGATATTGAAAATCAAACCTTATAAGATCAATAGGAGGATGAAGATCATTTGACAATGATCTGGCATCAAGCCTTGGACATTTGTCTGTTAATTTGATCAATAGACTAGTAAGATGTGAAACTTTAGAATGTCTAAAAAAATTTCAAATCTTATATACTTGTGAATATTGTATTCAAAGTAAAATGTCCAATACACCCTTCTCTAGGAATGGTGTTAGATGTCAAGGTATTCAAGATCTCATACATATTGATGTATGTAGATCATCTATATCATAGTAAACATTATGGATATGTAATATCTATTGATGATTATGTATGATATGAGATTTCTTCTCTTCACCTGAGAAACCTTTGAAATGTTCAAAGATTTCACAATTTTGGTTTAGAACCAAAATTTGACGAAAGATGAAATGAATTTGATCTAACCTAGGTAGATTGTACCTATTAGATAAAATTCAAAGAATACCTTACGGAGATATGAATATCATTTCTATCTCACTCCTCCTGATAAACCTGAACTCAATGGAGTTGTTGGGAGATACAATTGGATTATGTGTGACATGATTTGATCAATGTTGAATTTTAGCATAATTATCCCTTAGTTTCTAGGTATATAGGTGTAGTAGAGACTACAATATATATCCTTAATAAGGTTCCATGCATGTAAGCTGGAATCTAGTACTTGAGAGTGCTACTTCATTAGGTAAATAAAGGATGGTATTGGATACCTACTTTACGACCTTGAGATTCTTAGAAGATCTCATCTCTGAGAATGTGATTCTTGGAGGATGAATCTCTTGAGAATCAAGATGAAATGAAGTGTAGGAACTCATCTAATCTTGAGAAGATAATGAGGCTCCTGAAATTGGGAACTAAAAGGGACAATTAAAGATGAAGCACTAATACCTCTTCAAATGAGTTTGAGGTTGTATTCCATGTGTCAGTTAAGTCTGAAAATGATCGGCCTTCATGTGATGAAGCTCCTGAGGATCATGACATGGAAAGATGGATATTAGCAATAAAGTCTAAAGTAGTCTTCATATACAAGTGTTGTATATGGACCCTAGAGGATCCACCTATATGGGTAAGACCCATAAAGGTGTAAATGGATTTTCAAGATAAGGGGGAACCTGATGAGAAGGTAGAGACCTTCAAAGCTTGGTTCGTAGCCATAAGCTACATACCGTAAGAGAAGACATTGCTTGCAATGAGACTTGCTCTTCGGTAACCATGCTTAAAATCATCAGAATATTGCTAACCTTGGCTACACAACTTGACTATTGCATTTTCAAGATGTAAGTCAAGATTGCATTCCTCTAAGAATACCTCTCTGAGGATGTTCACATGAAGTAGCCCCAGGGCTTCATGATTGAGGAAAGCAAGGTGTGCAAGCTAAAGAAACTCCATCTATGGACTAAAATAAGCTTCTTGTAGTTGGAACATCATATTTGATAAAATCATAAATGTTATGATTTCATATAGAATCTTGATGTACCATGTGAAGCTTAGTGGGAGTGCCATTGTGTTCATCGTGCTAAGTGTACATTGTATCCTAATCATTTGGAATGATATAAGGATGATAATAAGTGTTTTATGATCTGGCTATTCCATACCTTGAGATATGATCTCAAAGATGCCTCTTGGATCTTAGTTCTGAAGTTGTTCAGAAGCAAAGAAAAGAGGGTATTGGGACTGTCACATTTATAGTACACCTTGGACATATTCCTTTCTTGGAAATTCCAAGAAAAGGCTTCCTTCCCTTGAGATATGGTACTGACCTATCTAAAGGGATAGCACCTCAAAGAGTTGAGGAAGTAAATGCTAGAACTACTTGCACCTGTGCATCAGTTACGAGAAGCTAAGTGTATGATAAATGTGTATAAAAGCCAGATATCTGCCATGCAGTGGGAGTAGTAAACTGTTAATAGTCCTACTATGGAGATAAAACACTTGATTGCCGTAATAACGATATCTTCAAAGATGACAAGGCTTTAGAGATGGTGATCTCTAAGTCTTATCTTCAAGAACTTAAGACTTTATAGATAGAGATCTAAAAGGTCTTAACTGTGGATACCTTGAGAGATAGTGATCTCCCAGAATAAGGGTATTCTGATAAGGATTATGGAAATACTGGTTATAGTAGTTATTGAGAAATAGTGTCAAGGACACTATAACTGCTTTGACTAGATTGAGTATTGGTTGCATTGGATGCAACAGTCGCATTGGATGCGAGCACTATTATCTAGGGATATGCAAGTGTTGTAAAAGGACATGGCATAGTCTTTTGGGAACAGAGTGACTGATCAGCTTACCTAGCTATTTCTAAATAGCCTATGATTGTCACATGAGTGTGGGTTTAAATGATTAGCCCATTAATGGCTCTTTGGGCTAGTGGGAGATTATTGGACATGTGAGCCCACGGCGAGCCATTATGCAATAAATGTTATTGAGAATATCATTCCCTGATCTGAAATGAAGAATACATAATTTGCAAAATAGGTCCCTCTGTACAATCAGGGTTATATACCATGGCTGTCTTAATGATAATACAGTTGTTGATTCAATTATTGAATCATAGAGGCTGGTGCTTGGATGAATATCTAAAGAGTTAGAATGAGGACTCATCGAGCACCGTCAAATGATTGTTAAGATGTGATCTCCATCCTGAGTAGGATATGGCAATCCTTTCTCACATAGGCTGATATCTGACCGACCTCTTGATGCAGGTCCTCTGCATAGGAATAGAGATTCGGAGGTGTCAGATTAGTTAGGTCAAAGAGTTGACTTAACGAGATCGAGATAACCTAAGTCCTATGTTGAATGCTGTCACAGCATAGGCACACATCCTCCGACCGGAGACAGATGTATTGCTATATGTCTGAGTATGTACATTTGACAGACCAATAGGTTGATGACCTAACCAAGGTCTATACACCGGCGCATTGGTGTGCATATAAGGGCATATGAGTAACACGATCTCTCAAAGGGATCATACATGTTCACTATTGAACCGAAAGACATGATCTCACTCATGAGATATTGGGAAAAATCAAATTCCGTGCACGGTCGTCTCGCTTTGGAAGCTTGACTGAATTTGTAGGATTGATATATACTTTTGGAAAGTATATGATCAAGGCCTAGGTATGATATATGCTTTTGGAAAGTATATGATCGATACCAAAACCCAATGATCAAATGAGAAACTTAGTGATCAAACCCTGAAGAAGACAGTGTAAAATTGATCTTGATCTTCGGGTTGATCATGGGTCTTCCAGTATGCAGGATGTACAGGTATTGGGAATACCTGAGGGTGATGTGATCATAAACGATTGTATATCCATGACGCTTCCATTCCGAGGGAGTGATGAAACAGGTCTGGATTTTAGTGACTCCTTTCAGTAGAGAAGCAATCCGATCTTAGTCCAAGTGTTGGACATTGGTCTGAATGAGATTCAGATTCAATGAGAAGATTGGATTTGCGATCTTGATTTAATCAAGCATCTGTGGGAGGTTCGTAAGATCTGGATTTGAGATAAGATCTCAATATCCAAGTCACTATACATGGAACAATACAATCACCCTGTCGTTATCTCCAAGTATCTGCAGAGAAAGCACATTATTCTTGAAGGAGTTCAAGAATAATTCATTTGATGAATTCCATATCCAAGCAAGAAGAACTTGATGATTAAATGAGATTTAATTATCAAGCTTAATATGAATATGATTCATATTGTGAGAATTATTATCTAAGATAATTAAATGGGATTTAATTATCAATGATTAGAGAATGTGGATAATAGTATCCATGATATATGTGCATTATAAATATGATTTATAATATATATTTATATATATAAGAAGAGAGAATTTATGTAAATAGCATTTGTTAATTAATAATGTGAATTGGATTCACATTTATTAGTTAATTGGAAATGCAATTTACAAATTAGTTTGGGTTGTGAATATGATTCACATGATGTTCAATGACATGATTGAAATATTCACAAATTAATTTGGAATTAATTTGGTGAATAATTTTGTGATAATTGTTATTGCAAAATTAATTAAGAAATAATAAGATAAAATAAAAAGGAGACAAATTAACCACCTAAATAAGAGGTGGCTCCACCTATGACTCATTCATAGGTGACGCCCCCTATGATTTAGGAAGGTTAGTTGACTTCCCTTTTGTTGTTACATTATCTCTTAATTAGTTAATTTATGTTAAATTAAATTATGTTGATAATGTTGCAACTTATTTTAATTTAAATTAATGTTGTTGGTTTTAACCAACAACAATCATAGCCATTGATTTTACATGGACCAAGCATGGTCGTTGGATCCATGTGTCCCATGGATTGAGATCCATTGGATCCTAAACTAATATAAAAGGAGGGCTAGGGTAGCCTTCCAAGGCACATTATTAAGAGTTGTAGAAGACCACAACTCTCTCTCTCTCTCTCATATTCTCGCCCTCTCTCTTTCTCTCCTTCAAAGGTGGCCATCCATCTTATGTTGAGAAAGAAGAGACCTTCTAGGCTTCGCCTTCGACGACTCAAGGATCTCCTTCTTCTTCTTCGGGGCTACTTGCTCTAAAGGAAGACGACGGATTTCGTGTAACGAAATCAGGGGATCCATTGCTTGGATCTTCATCGAGGACGCGACTCATTATCATGCCCGCAAGTGCATTCTTCGTGGATCGGACTTAGGATAGGAGGATCTCTTGTTTGGGATCTCATGATCGCAACCACGCTTCAAGAGGTATTCCTTATACTTTGTGGTTTGATGAAACGATCCGAGAAGTGTTCTCGTGATCATGTGGTTTCATCTTTAATTTTTAAAAATTTTAATTTCTGCCGCATCTAGCGACTAGTGCGACTAGTTGCTCCGATGGCATACGATGCGATCGACATGCTTCCGTGATGCGCTTAAGGATACTCAATATCCTTCATTACCAGCATTCGATATACCTTCAGCAAAACTACTAGCAACTGGATGCTCACTATCGACACTAGTACTCCTCACTACAATATCAACAAGATCCTTCTCTTCTCCCTCCTCCTCAATACTCTCAAGGTTACCAGCAATAACTTCCCTCATACCATCAAAGTCAGAGTCCAAACCAGGTGGAATCCTCTGAGGTAGCATTGTCCTAACCCAACACTCTATTTGTTGGCCCATCTCATCAAGAATATGGCTGAGATGTGCCCAAATATAGACCACATGACAACTACAAAAATTATCATTCCTACTTAAGTTGAAGACAACCGGAACAACTTCTGTCGCCAAGAGCAGGCAGTCCGCAGTGCCCAACCTGATTCTAGTGAAAATACTACTGTTTTATCTAATTAAGTACCTCTTAGGAGCGGTAGGATACTCTATCCAACTGCGATAGCGAAGGGAAATCAAAAAGTGTCCGATGCAAGTCCTCAACCAAGCAAACTGAAGAGGCCCGACAATTTTTTATTTATGCAATACCACCTCCAAAAACACAAAAAGTGCGGAAAAATATACAAAAAGAAAGAAACAGACAAGGTAAACCCATGACTATGTCGGAGAAGGCAACAAAAGCAGCTTAACTAGAGTCAGATGATGGAGCCTAACCTGCAGAATTTTTTTGGCCCATAAAATTCAAGTGATTTTGCATATTTTTGACATCTACATGTAATCAAAGATATGACACATAATATAGTGTCTTCTGATGTACATATTCCTTTTCACGATGCAATTAAATTAAAAGCCATAAAAAATTAAAAAGTTCTTTATCTAATCCTAGAATTATGAAATATTACAAAATATTATGCTTAAAATGTCTTTGCTAAAAGCCATGGAGTACATGCCTAGTGTGAAAAAGGGCTGAAAGAAGCATGTACAACAATGTGTCCAAATTGCAGGAACATACAAAGAAAACCAGGGATGCATATTCTCACCATGGCTACAATTTATGCCATTAGTAATCTCCCAAATAAAAAGAAAGACAAGGGAGATCCACTCATCAAAAACTATAATTTAATTCAGGAGTTCGAGCGCACATTACTCAATAGTGGATCATTTTGTTACCTTCTTCTCTGCTCATCGAATTTGGAGTAGGGCCGCTCAAGCCTTCAACGATGATTTTGTAGTTTGCAGATAAATTAAGCAGCCTAGGGGAATGTTGGAGGACGTGATCATCACCGTTCAAGGAATGCAATTCCCTATTGATTTAATTGTTCTAGATATGGACACCGCCGCACCTCTGCTCCACACTCCATTTATTCTTGGTCGGTCATTCATTCGAATGACCAAAGGAGTAGTGGATTATGGCACTAGAGAGATCACATTCCACTCTTACAATGACAAAGTGCTAATAGAGACAGTTCTAGAACCGAAACCAGCTCAAGTTGTATCTGTTTTGAGAGATCTCAATCCCATGGCTAAGACGACTGCAACTTTCTACTTTAAATCAAAGACACGAATCTGTTCTTGGATGACAATGTGACACATGAATTCCTATCCATCGAAGAAGTCCTGGATATCGCAACCACATTTACTGATTTCTTTGAAGATAAGATCTTCACTGATGGTTATTCTAAAATAATAGAATAGCCATACTCATCCGAGTAGGATGATTTTATTTCAGATCTGTGTGATGCTCTGAATTCCAAAACTGAATACACAATGGTGGACAAAAAATATACGAATATCTTACACTTGTTACAATTAGTGAAGTTGCTACCAAGCCAACTCCCACACTAGCATAGTTCAAGCCTCTTCCCTCTAACATGAAATAAGCTTTCCTTGCATGTGAACCTGATATGCATGTGGTCATCATTAATTCGCATCTGACTAAAGAACAAGAATCTCATCTGCTTTAGGTTCTTGAAAGAAACCACAAGGCTCTAGGTTGGAATATAATGCATCTGCATGGGATAAATCCATCACTCTGCTCGCATCACAACTATCTCGAAGAAGACAACAAACCATTCTGAGAATTCCAATGTAGATTGAACCCAACTGTGGGAGGATGTCCTGAAAGAAATTACAAAATGGTGTGATGCATGATTCATCTATCACATCTCTGACTGCAAATGGGTGAGTCCCCTGTACATTGTGCCGAAGAAATCCGGTATCACCATTGACACCAACAATAAATGAGAGGAGATTCTGACCAGAGTATTAACCTCATGGCACGTCTGTGTGAACTATAGAAGCCTAAATCATGCAACTAAGAAGGACCATTTTCTGCTGTCCTTCATCGACAAGATAGTCGAAAGATTGGATGCGAAGGAATATTTTTGCTTCTTGGATGGTTAGTTGGGGTACAATCAAGTTACCATCGCTCCAAAAGATCAGCAGAAAACTACCTTCACCTATCCTTTGCGACATACGCCTTCAGAAGAAATCCCTTTAGACTGTGCAAGGCACCTGCTGAAAACTAGGATTTTATCGAGGTCTTGTCAATCAACAAGGCCGATCAACAATCGTCAAAGCAACCTCTCACAAAACCCTAATAATTTAACAATTAACCCACACTATAAATCAAGCAATGAAAAATAATATGTGGAGTTAAAATTTATTATAACTCTACAAATTTGTATATAGGTGTAAGTATGCGTAGAGTGTCTAAAGAATGGGAAAATGAAATCCAAAATTTGTGTTCCTTTTATCTATGTATTTTTTGTGGGGTTTTATTTTATATTGTTTTATGGATTTTATTTTTTTATTTTTTAATTATTTTTAATATTTATTTCCTTTTTATATTTTATGATTTTTATTTTCTTTTTCCTTTTAAATATATTATGTAAGTACATATAAGCTATATATACAATACAAGTTAATATAATTATAAATAGAATAAAAAATAATCAAAGTATTGGAAATAAAAAGTTCTTGGGATTTAAGTAATTTTTACTATTTTGTGTTTTTTACACAATTTTGCTAATTTTTATATATTTTTAAAGTCAAAAATATCCCAAATCATGAATTAAATAAATAGGACAAATTGGATTAGAGATTAAAAATAGAAAAATATGTCAAATTTCTCAAATCAATTTCAATATATAAATAATATTATGAAGAAAATTACAAAACTGAAATAAGTATTTTTGGATTTTTAGGGATTTTCTATATTTTTTTAATGTATTTTGGAGCTTTTTAATTTCAATGTGTTTTCTTTTCCTATTTTTAGGGATTTTTGGTCTAGAGTTAGATAATACAATTGCGAACAAATATTTTTTGGGAGTTTTTCAAAAGTTTTTGTATTTTATTGGTAATTTTTAATTCAAACAGGGCTAAAAATGTGCTCTTTTGATTTTTTGTAAATAATAAAATTCCTAAAATGCAAAAATCAAAATATAGCATGAATCTATATACTAGCAGGCACCTAATATTATTTTTTTAGAATTTTTTGAGTGTAGATGATATTTTTAATAAATTTAAAACAAGCAGAAAAATTATTGAACTGACATGGGAATAAATACGTATAAAAATAAATATAAGGGTTTATATGCAAATATCCAATGTGTTAAACTACCTATGAAAGAGACTAAACTTTAATAGAAAAAAGTCGTTAGGTTATCCATGCAAAATTCCCACCGACGACGTGAGGTGAGTTTGATAGGACCAAATTACAAATACAATAAAGCTCAAGGTTTGACTTTCAAATTTTACAAAAAATATTAAATGTTAAAAATAAAATACAAGATGCACTAAAATCGGGGTGCTGAGTATGTAATTTACCCCCCACTAGAGCTCGGGCAGATGGTTGAGATCACTTGACTTATCCAAGTGACAACCTCTAGGAGCGTGATGTTGGTTATACGATCAGTGGTGGAGATTAGATCCCACCGATGGAATCGACATCAGCGCGAGCTTGATTGAACAACTATTGAGCTTCCAGTGATAAAGCTCAATCCAACGGTTGGGAACCTCCCTGGAAGAAGATAGAAGAACTTGACCATTGGAAAACTTCAATTAATGATGCAGCATAACTCCGGTCACATGGAGCTGATCCAAGGGCTGCCAAATGTTCCTGGAGGCTTTCCTTATATACTGAAGGGCTCGAAAACTCCAGGGATGTCTAGAGTGCTCCAAATAGTACGAAGGAGAAAGGAAGCTCCAGGAATCTCCAGTGAGCTTCAAAACTAGCTCCAAATGGCTTTGGGCTTCAGATACCTACTAAGGAAGAACGATGGTCAAGGGTAAACTGCCTCGACATGTTAGCAAGTAGAAATGAGGTGAAATGCAACGGTGTAGCGGCTGCTTCAGCGAAGGGAGGAGGTGGAGCGCTGTGATCCTGCTCTAGGAAGGATCATGTTGAATGGAATGTGGTGGGGCATAGGGAATTATCAGTGAAAGAAGGCAATGAGGATGGCGGGTCAGAACATTGGAGGTAGCATGGTGGAGAGCTCGCAGAGCAGACCTCCGGTGAAATACAAAAATGGAAATTTACTCTATTACAATTAATAAAACTTTAATCTAACAACGAGGAAATAAAATATATACTGAAATCTACTTAGAAAACTTTAAAGCATACATCCCTTGACCGGAACCAAGGTAATGGACCTCAATAGTGGCAGAGCTCACTAGAGATAGTGGAATCGATCCTGAAACTCACCCTCTCCTCTCCAAACTATAGGGCGAGCTTGTTGTCACCTAGCTCGTGTCCAAGAACACAAAATGGGTGGAAGAAATTGGGTGGAAGAGATTCAAAAATCGAAAAGAGGTGAAGCTCGGGTATTTATACTAGAGGGATTTAGGTGGTCAGCTCACTATAGGGCTCCTTGGTCCAATGATTCTATGGGGCGTGATAGGTGGAGGATCGATGATCAAAAGTCGTGAAGTAATCTTCCCAAAAGATTTAAGATGCAGGCTGTAAAAATCAAAGAAGAAGGGTCAGAAGCTAGGTCTGACAAAGGCTAGGACATGGGGAGAAGAGTTGATCGGGGTCAACTCTTGACTCCCCCTAGTTGGTCCACGTGGACCAACAAGAAAAAAGGCAAGCCAAAACTATTTATAAAATCAATATTACATTGTAAATGATTAAATTAATTTTTAATAAATGAAAATTATAACAAAATACTAATGAAAATAATAAACATTTTTATGGGTTTATTTATTACAAGTTACTTTTTATAGCTTATTTATAGGTATATATACCTATATTTCGTATATTTTATTTTTATTTGTATTTCTGATTTTATCATTTTATTTATTAATATATGTATTTATAACTTATTTTTAGATACACAAGTATATTTTTGTTATATTTTTTGTAATATATATAATTAAAAAAATAGATGTATTAATTATATAGGTATAGGTATATGTATTTCATTAATGTATTAATATAGAATAATTTATTTTTGTGTATTATTTGTGGTTTTATTCTATTCTAAATATGTACATATATTATAAATAATATTTGCAAACTTATACAAAAATATAAAAATATAAAATTAATAGGAATAAATAAAATGATTATTTTATTCATGTAAACTATACAATAAGGGATCAAAACTTAACTTTTGCATCTTAACTCTAAATTAAATGAAACCACCTTCATTAAATAGCTTATTAAAAGTTACACGCAATTAAAGTGATTTTTGATATTTTGAATTTATATGGAGAAGAAATGAGTATGGGAAGTTATGGTTTTAGCTTTTATTTGGAGTATAAAGAGTACACTATATATATTATTTTTGTATGAAATCAAATTTGTATTTTTCTATATATTTTTACCTACAGCTTTTACGTACAAAATTTCCTTATTTGAGGTGTAAAGAATATAAAATTGAATTGGTCTCAAAAATTTAATATTAATGAATAAAAAATAGGTTTTTTCATGGATTTTTAGCCCTTATCTCCCCATACTTTATTCATTGTCAGCCCAGTCTTCAAACTGCCTAGGTCTCAGGGTTTAAGGAAAAAATACCCTTGGCATTTTATTCTTTTTGTTTTTTTTTCTTTATTATATCATTTTAGCATTAAAAATTATATTTTATATACAATAAATAGAATAAATAATGAATGTTAATTTGTATAAAATAATAGTATTTACATGCATCACCACCCACTACATTTCAAAGATGCATGTTGCATGTATTTGCAGATATGGTTGGTAGTTTTCTTGAAGTATTTATGGACGACTTCGTGGTCTATGGATACCATTTTGATAAGTTACTTTGATCGAGTTTTGAAGAGGTGTTGCGAGGTGAATATGGTGCTCTCGTGGGAGAAGAGTCACTTTACTGTGATTGAGGGATTATACAGGGTCACGTCATCTCCAAGCACGGCATGAAGTTGACCCCACAAAGGTGGATGTGATTTCTAAACTTGAGCCACCAATAAATTTGAAGCAAGTCTGATCATTTGAGAGGCACACATGTTTCTACATAATATTTATCAAAGACTTCAGCAAGATTGCCGGACTGCCGACTGAGCTTCTAAGAAAGGATACTGATTTTTGGGTCGACGATCAGGTTCTCCAATCCTTCAATTTGTTGAAGGACCTCAACATACATGCTCCTGTCCTACAGCCAATTGATTGGTCTCTTCCCTTTGAGATCATGGTAGATGCCTCTTATGTTGCAATTGGTATTGTGCTAGGACGAAGATGGGATGAATTTCCATTTGTAATTCATTACTCTAGCAGAACACTAGACGAGGCCCAAAATAATTACTCTGTTAGAGAAAAAGAGTTGCTAGATATAGTGTTTGCCTTGAAAAAGTTAAGATTACACCTTTTGTGAGCCAAGCTCATTATTTATACAGATCACTCTGCAATCAAGTACTTACAAAGCATGAAGGATGCTAATCCTCTTCTGATATGATGGATCCTTCTACTTCAGTAATTTGATTTGGAAATCTCTGACAAACCTATAATAAAAAATGTGGTGGCATACCATCTTTCCAGAATTATTAAAGTTAAAACTCCTGAGCAGAATGTCATTCCAATATAAAAAACTTTTCCAGATGAGGCAATTCTGTTGATCGCTTCACTCCCCTAATATATAGACATTATCAATTACTTTATCTCCAAGAAGACTTCGCCAGATAGACTGAAGATTAAAGTTTATGAGTTCTTGTTAGACATCCATTTCTAATAGTGGGAGGATCCTCATCTATTCCTTAAGGAAGTACATTGCATCTGTAAGAGGTTTATACTTCAAGAGTAGATTGCAGGTGTCCTAGAACATTGTAACAAACTTGAAGCTACTGGGCACCATTCTGGAAAGAGAATGGAAGTGAAAGTACTTGAAAGTGACCTCTTGTCACCAACTCTATTCAAGGATGCAATTGTTTATGTCAAAAGATGTATTGACAATCAAAGAATGATAGGAAATATCACTTATTGTGACACAATGCCTCTAAAATATATCCAGATTTCAGACATATCTAATGTGTAGGGCATTGACTTTATGGGCTCATTCCCTAACAGTCAGGGCTTTGAGTAAATATTGCTGGTCGTTGATTACGTAAGTAGATGGATGGAGGCAATCCTCACTCGAGCCGCAGACAGTCGGACTGTCTTTCGATTCATGAAGGACAATATTTGCAGTTTGGGATTCTGAAAATTTTGATATCAAATGGGGGGATCCACTTCATGAACAAAGGGGTCAATAAGATGACCAAATAATATGAAAATTAACATCGTGTTGCAGCACCATACCACCCACAATTGAATAACTTAGCTGAATGCTCAAATAGGAAGATCATGACAATCCGGCAGAAACATGTACGACCTGATAGGAAGAACTAGTCACAGATGCCCGACTCAATTCTTTTGGCCTTATCACATAATGTACAAGTCTCCTCTTGTCATGTATCCCTACCGCCTTATATAGGATAAGCCATGCCATCTGCTAGTGGAGTTAATTCAAAAATCAATATGGGCATTGAATATGTGCAACTTGGATTTCGAGAAAGCTAGGAAGAACTGTAAAGTTGATCTGAACCATCTGCTAGAGTTCAAATACTATGCATACGATAACATCCTAATGTACAAGTAGTAAGTCAAGAAATGACACGACAAGCACATCTGTAGAAAGATTTTCGAGCCTAGGCAGAAGGTGTGGTTGTTATATGCACCTTCTCCAGGTCCGAAGGGATCCAGTGCCCCCCCCCCCCCCGACTCCTTCCGTAATTTCTTCCTCGGAGCTGAGCCAGGAATGTCTGGACACCTACCACTGTCGAACCAGTTAGAGAGGCCCTCTTTAAGACCTCCGAAAACGATGTTCACAAGGGCCAGAAAGACTCGGTCATAGGAGGACCACCTACGCGCTGGTAAACGAAAACCATTTCGACCGTATCCACCGAACGAATCAAGACAGACCACGGCAAACGCGATAAAGAAAGAGAATTTCTCTCCTCTTCTGAAAACAAGCAGCGAACTATGCTGATAATGGTCCTAATAATGCCTCCTTGCTTTTCGCTTGAAAATCTTTCTAGGCAAACCGAAGATCAAATGTACCAGGCCTTTCATAGTGAAAAACGTGCATGACAACGAAAGCATCTTCATATTTGAATTATACACTGACTCACAACCTTTTGTAGTCAACAGATAGTTGCCGAAGTTGTACTTAGAGCACGATACATTCTTGTCAGTTGTAGATTCAAATCAAGTGGTATTTCAAGAAGAGCTCACATGTACATATGGATCAGATATGTGATCTAAAAATCACAAAAAAGTTATTTTGTTTTCTTCTTTTCCTTTTCTCTTTTCTAATTCTTCTAAAAGATTCTCATCCCTTTCATCACTGCTCCAATTAGGACGTACTTTGTCCTAAGTATATGAGGATGAGTACCTCGAGTTGTTCATTCTTTGATCCCACACATGTCTCGTCAACTCTTGATATTTTGTCTATACTTATCTATATTTTATCGTAAGTATAGAAGGAGACAAGCCGAGCTGGTGATTTTGTACATTCCCTCCCTTGTCCCTCCTGCCTTGTGTACAATCTTATATACTTAGGATTATTGATCCTAAGTACAGGGGGGACGGTCGACTTCTATTTCTTTTATTTATTAGTCGTAGTAGTATATACGTTTTTATACTTAATACGAGTTATGTCTTCCTTTTTTTGCCTCTGATCTATGAGGATATAGCACAAGCAAAGTATAGGGGTCATATATACACTGTATATACTTTAGCCATAACATGTACTTGTGTATTTTCAATAATATGGTTGATTGATAAAATAAACATATTTCTTTGTAATTACAAGTAATAAGTTGGGTTAAAAATATTTTGTATAATGATTTGAAAAATGGTTGAAACATGTATTGAAAAATCTTTTGAAAATTGTTTGGAAAAGTTTTGCAAAATATTTCCAAACCTCTGTAAATACTTTTTGTTTGCCAAATTTTCTTTTATTTGTGTAAATATTTTTTTTGAAAATCGATTTGCAAATGATTTGAAAAATGGTTGAAAAAATATTTTGAAAAATGTATACATACTGTTTGAAAAAATCGTTGTAAAATGTTCTTAAATTTTGTAAATGTTTGTAAAATTATTTGTAAAATTATTTGTAAAATTATTTGAGAAAATAAGTTTTCAAAATATTGCAAAAATGATTTCAAATGTTTTGAGAACCATGTGTCAATAACAACTCAAATAGTAAATGTATAGAACTTGTATATAAATCCAATAAATAATCACTAAATTGGAAATTCCCAATGTAAAGTACACAATCATTCTTGTAAATATAGAAGCACTCCCGTGTAAATATAAGCACATATTTCTTTCACTAACCTTTATCCAAAAATCCCTAAAATTTTGTAAAAATTGAAAAACCTTAAAACTTTGCAAAATCTATTAAAAAATCTACATAAAAAGTTTCACAACTTTTTTAAAAAATCCATAAAAATTTCAAAATTGAAAATGGTTTCATAAAAAGTTTTCTCTTGTACTATATATAACATTTGTATTTTTCGGAATGATCAAGATAATTGAAAAGTCTGAAGATTGGAGCTTGGTATCGACGTTAATACTCTTAATCTCAAAGAAACCCATTATGGACTAGAATTGGGATATTTCAGGTTGCATTGACTTAATTCTTTGGGTTCCATGAGACTATGTTCATGAGTCGATTCATTGTGTCTAACTAGAACCTTTCATATCATTCGTAAAACTCTTGAGACAATGGCTTGACTAGAAACCTCACACTTGACACGTAGATCAACCCATATAGATTGTTAAAGAATCTTGGTCTAATTCAGGATGATGATAGGCCACTTCATCAAGGGTGTCTCAGGAACCATTCTTGGGGATTGTCAAAACTGGTACTCTAACCCAGTTCTTCTGGTAGACATGATATCTAAACACGTGAGACTGGATTGAGATAATTCTTCAGAAGAGGAATGGTCTACTGGCGCAACTTTTTCCAAGATCCCAAAACATGGGTGGACCAAAACACTCTATATCCGTCAGGACACAAACAAGAATGCATAGCAATGCAAAGTCAAAGAAAAATCCAAATAAGAATCCTACGCTAACAATTCCACAAAATTTTATGCTGCCAGAAAAAGCCTTCTTCTTGTTGAAGAGTCGGTTAGACTGACTAACCTTCACAAGGTAATGAACACTACATTAGACCATTCGCATTTATTTTCCTTTTCTTCTAGCCTCTCCCATTCCTGATCGTGAAACCAATGATACCTGACCGTAGAAGGAAATATCTATCTCCATGAGGATGAGATACCAGAAGAGAAAACTCTTTTATTGTTCAACGGTTTGTCTTGGAATAGCAGAAAAATTCACAGACATGGATCTATCATTTCAAGGTATCAAGAGTATGCGACTAAGAGGATGGTTCTGACCAGACTATGAAGTGAATTGGACAATAGGATTATGGAACCTAAGGGTTGTTGTGTGATATTTCCTAACCTCAATGCGGTTTCGAACAAACTAAGAATCCAAAAATCTTAACTGAGCTTTGAACTTTGATTTTAATAAGAAAAGTTTAAGAGTAAAAAATTGGTCCAAGTTCTTTCTTTTTATTTTATTTATTTATTTTTTGCATAATGTTTGATAGGGACTAGCAAATGAAAGTATGGGGTGGGGGGTGATGAATCTCCATTTCATCACCTTTACAATTTCATTTGTCCTTAAATCTCTGTTACATAAATGAAAATGACATTAAATTACATAAATAACATTCATTATCTATACAGTAAATAATGTATAAAATATTATATTTAAAGGAAAAAAATAAAAGAATAAAGAAAATAAAAGAAAAATGAAATACCATAGGTATTAAATGACCCTAAACCCCGAGACCTAGGCATCGTGATAACTTGGTCGACAAGGAATAATGTAGTGGGAGATAAGGGCTAATAAATACCCCAAACCTTAATTTTCGATTCATCAATAAATATATTTTGGGACCCTGTTTATTCCTTATTATATATATATCTCAAATTAATGAACTTTGAACATGAAACTTGTAGATAAAAATACATAGAAAATTACAAAATTTCTTTCATTTAAAAATAATGCACAGTGTGCCCAAGATACTCAAAATAAAAAGCTACAGAGAAGATTTCCAACCCTGTATCTTCTCCATAAAAGCTCAAAATTCATCAAACTCACATTTATTGTTCATAAAATTAAATTATATATTTAATTATGTGGTTTTATTCAATTTATAGTTAAGATGCAAAAGTTTGGTTTTGGACCCTTATTATGCATTATACCTGAATAAAAAAATAATTATATTTATCCCTTTTATTTTTCACTTTCTTATATTATTTAATTTTGTAAATAATATTTGAAATATACATAATTAGAATAAAATAAAATAATTAAGAATACATTTAAATAAATAAGTATACTCTAAAACATAGATGAATTATACTTGTATGCATCTATATAATAAATAATCATATTTATTTTAGCTAACAAATAAATTCAGAAAGATATAATATATATGTATTAAAATAAGTTATAAATATATTAAATAAGTGCATAAAATAATAAAATTTAAATAAAAATAAAAATAAAATACACATATATAGGTAAATATACCTATATTTGTATATGCAAAAAGTAACATATAATAAACTAATTTAAAAAATAAATAAAAATTACCATAAATTACTACATAAAATAACAAAGTTTTTTCATGTTCTTAGAAAAAAATAATAAAATCATTTACTATTTATTTTTAACATATTTGTTTGCTTTATTTTCTGTTATGTCGTCTCGCATCTGATGTGGCCCAACGAGAACGCGACCTTGGTTGACCTGTCGGTCAACTAGCCCCTTTACCACCTAGCCCTGTCATGCTGCTTACCACCTCATATTCCATGATTTTTCCTTGACGACCCATGCACTTTCTTGGAATGATTCCTTCAGCAAAATGGTTCCTCATTCATTTCTCTTTCATGCCATGATCATTTCTCGATTGATGAAGCCTTGGTTTGCGAATACTCTCCTCTATCTTCATTTCAAACTTGATCCCATTTCATCCTCGAAATCCCCAGATTTCTTGTGCCCCAGTTTGTTGGTGACAGTAGTAAGCTTGCCAGACCTTTTGGCATGAAGGAAGAGGCCCTGAAGCTGTTGATCCGAGCTCGCTAGACATGTTTACTAGAGCTCCTCTTTGGCTCCATGTTCTTCATTTAGAGCCCTTTGTTTTTAGTTATTTTAGTTCATATCAGTAATATTAGCATAGTTTAGAATTTAATTTTCATCATTTAGTTTTTTATTTCATGAAATATTGTAGTTCGTTGGAGCCTGAGCCCCGACCAATGTTTCTTTGTGATCCGACTGTTGTCTATCACATCTGAACCATCCATCTCCTTACCCATCGCTTTCTCTACACCCCAAGAACCTTCGTTCCCCTCGATACACATGAGATCGAGAGATCCGATCTTCCTGCTCTGCCATACGTTTGAAGACCTCTACTGCATACCACCTTCGTTCACTTCCACACATCCAGCCAAGAACCACGCATTTTTCTTTGCGAACAATGCAAGTTCTGGACCTAGAGGACCCCATCTGGGTCAATCTTTGCCCAAGTACAGGTTCCAGATGACCCGAGTCTTCTTCGAGCTCCAGAGCCCCATCATTTGGCTTTGATATTTCTTGTGCACCTCATTAGCTATTAAGCAACCTCAAGCATCTTTTGCACCCTTTAGCATCGTCTAGTACCACCGAAGGACGGAGATCTCGTTGGAGGAAGCTCTCCATGGCGGAACTTCTTCCTTGTTTTTCCAATTGCCTCCTCCATAGTCTGATAAGGAGTTCTGCCCAAATTGTACAACTACCGTTTGATCTTTAGTGTCTTCGATCATCAGATCCCTCGAAGAATCAGTTCTCTAATGTTGATTGGTGAAGCATCATCCAACATCTAGGAAGCGCCACGTGGATAAGTGAATCACCATCAATCGTCTGATCACATACATGGGGATAGTTTTTCTCAATACCCATCACTTTTTGTCTTTTATTTTAGTCCATAAACTTTAGTTTGTAGTTCAAAATAATTTATAATATTTGATTTGGCCCCAATAATTACTTTATTTGTAATTTGATCGACTACACATATCCTTATATGTACATATACGTGAGGGGTCTATACATTTTGAAGGGTCCCCAACGTAAGTTTTTGTTATTATTTAGTCCTAGAAAGTTGTATTTTAGTGTAATATATTTTGAAAATTTTGCAAATATATCCTGCATCGTTTTGGAAATTGCAAAAATACCCCTACCAACACGTATTATTTTAAAAATTCTAGGATTTTTGCACAGATGCCCTCGGACTTTTGTATTGTGTTATGGAATGACTTGTAGGTTATATAAATTTCATATAGGTCCTTGATAGAACATAAATTTTTTAATGTATTTTGATTATTAAAAATATCAATTAGCATAAAAAATATAGGATTTTGTAATTACTTGGAACTATTAAATCACCTATATTTTTTGTAAGGTAATTAAAATTAATCTCCTATTTTTAAAATATAGAAGAATGAATTTATTGCCATTTGGATTTAGATATTAAAAATTTTAGATTTTTTTTTGAAAAATTAAAAAAATTGGAGTATATTTATTATTGTATTTTACAACTCCAGACCAAAAACCACTAAAAAGTACAAAAGAGAAACTCTAAAAATTTAAAAACACAAAAATCATATAAAAATATTAAAAATGATATAAAAATCCAAAAATAGTTTTTCTATTTTTATATCTCACATATATTAATATTATATGTTAAAAATAATTTGGAAAATTTTGAGGTTTTTACCTATTTTTAAAGTCAAAAATAATTCGACCTAGTATTTTAACTCACTATTTTGACCTTTTTATTCAATTAGAAATGCAAAAAATTAGCAAAATTAAAATAAATTAACAAAAATAGAGAAAAATATAGAAAAGACAAAAAACCTACCTTATATATATAGCCATATCTATAAATATGAAAGCCTACCTTCAATATATATAGTTATATATACTTATATTATTATTAATATTATTATTAATATTTATAAATACCCTAAATATTTAGAAATCCTTAAAAATATAAAAAACCGCACCTTAGGGTATTTTTCTAATTTTATACATATTATATATTTATATATCCCATAGTATTATAGTATTCATAATATATATATATACTTACACATATATTAAAAAGAAAACTAAAAATCAGAAAATATAAAAAATATAAAAACTAGAAAAATAGAAATACAAAATAATATAAATTAAAAATCTAAAAAATATAAAATATTAAGAGATATTTACTGCCATAACCCTGAGTAATTTCATAATTGCCATAGAAACCCTCTATAATCAAGATTTACGTCCAAGACCCCCAATTGTGTTTAACTCTTAGACCCATAACCCTCTTGTTAACTTCCATCTAATTTCCTGTTAACTATAACGATATTCATCAAATATTATACATTTTCTACCATTAAAGTTTAATTATTTACAAATGAGTCCTCTTCCTCCTCCATCACCAACACCCTCCTCCCCTTCCTCCCCTGTCGACAACCTCCAGCATCCACCCATCCTCCCCTTCCTCTAACTGCCGACTACCTCCAGCCCCCTTCCTCTGCTAGTACCCATCCCTCCTCCCCTTCCTCCTCCCATCGACCAGCTCTAGCCCCCTTCCTCCTCTGGAACCCCCTCCCCTTCCTCCCTCATTGACCAGTTCCAACACCAGCCCCTTCCTCCTCCATCGACCACCTCCAACACCAGCCCCTTCTCCCTTCCTCCCCCACCGACCACCTTCAGCTCCCACCCTCTCCTCCGTATGCTGGCCTCCTCTATCCCCTCTTCCTTGTCACGAACAATAAGAAGGCCACCCATCAGACCATTCTCCTACCAAACACCTCCACCCAAATGACCAACTCCCATCACCACCATCACTCCCCTTCGTAACCTCATCTAGATCCTCCCTCCACCTCTACTATGCCCCCTCTGCCACCTTTAGTGCGCCCCCTCCCTCCTCCCACACGACACCCTCTCCTTATGCTATCCTTCGGTCCCAAACAACACATTCCCAAGACAAAGATCCTGTGGTACATTTTCTTATGGGTGTAGGAAGGGCAGGTGGTTCACTTTCAGCACCTTCTATCTTCCTACAAAGCCATGGTCTTGCTGCTCTTGAGAGAAGGTATGCTCCGCGAAGCCACGTTCCTACCGACCACATCCAACACCAACCTTAATATCACACTGACCTTCCAAGTTCCCACGATCCTCACCACCCTAGGCATCATGGCCGTCATGCATGTGTGTATGTTCCCCAAAAACATCGAGGTGCGGCAGGGATGTTGAGGGGAGGTGGTCAACGGTGATGGGAGGTGGGAGGAGGTGGTCGATGTGTGGGGAGGGGGGGCTGGGATTGGAGGAGGATGGGGGAGGAGATGGTGGAATATTTTTCTTTTCTTTTATCTAACTTGTGGTTAATCCTAACCGTTAGATCATGAAGTAATTAAACTAACTCAGTACTATGGATAAGTAAATGAACTTAACTAACAAAAGGTTATGGATCTAAAGTGCAGCATTTATTCAGGTTCCTAGCTGTAATTCATAATTATAGAGGGTTTCTGGTGTAATTACGAAATTACTCAAGCTTATGGGTGCCCAAATATTAATAACTCTAAAAATTTTAAATACCTATGAAAACACAAAAAAAATTATTAATTCTTTTTTTTATCAATTTTCGTGGCGATCCTCGGTTCTCCTTTGTGGTTCGAACCAGATACTTGCATACTGTACATATCATTTTGTCGGGTATAATAAATTTTAACTTACTTTTATTCACTGCTTGAGCACTATTGTGGGTTAATTGTTAATGCACCTGATTATGGATATTTGAGAGCCGAGGGAGCGGTCGACACAACGATGGTCGAGCCCAACTTGTCAAGCACTACAGACGCTCCAAGACTGGACATTAGGATCCCTCCTCGATCTTGTTGTTCATCAAGCTCTTATTTTGAGGCCAATCACGTCTTACAAAGGGTTATCTTTGGTCCTCTCTGGCACTGAAAGAATCCTAGGTAGAGGGCGATGATCTTCGACCCGTTAGCTTCCCAAAAAAACAGGGTAATGGGTGTGGTAGAAGTTCTATGGTGCAGGGCATAGAATGAATAATGAATCCCAAATCTGTACAAGATTTGGGTTGAATGATGCGCCGAGATGACAAAGGATGGAAGGGTAAAGATGTGGAGATGATCTGATGATTTGTCAATGGTCGAAAACTACGTGAACGGAGCCCGGAGTCTAAAGGTCTAGTGAACTACAAATTTGATTTTGATGCTAAAATAGACCTAATCAAATGAAATAGAAGGCAAGATTAAACCACTATTACTCTTAGGAATTGAAAGAACGAGAAAATAAAGGGGCTCAACTAGTAGGGGAGGTTGGGAGCAGAATCACCAGGAGAGGTCTCTTGTGATGGTTGAATCACCTACTTCGCCCTTTCTTCACGCTGCCAATCAGGAGACTCCACTTCTCGTCACGAAGTGCAAGCTATGGTAGTGATTTTTTGGGAGAAAAGTTAGATTGGAAGTATTAATTTTCAAAATTGGTGGAGGATATATTATATATGTTCGACTCAAGTAAAGGTCTTTGCCTAGGGTTTTCGATTAAATTGAGGGTTTATTGGTGCCAATAATTAATGCACGTGACATGTCATAGGTAGGTGATGAGATCAGATGAAGGAATCGAAGGAAGAAGAGATCTGCATCGGGCTAGAAAGTTTGCAAAAAAGAGGAAAAACCATAAATGGACTGGTCCAAAGTGGGTTTGGCAAGTTGACCTAGGTCAGCTGGCGAGGCCTCCTCATTAGTCCACATCATCTACAAGGAGAAAAACAGAAATAAAAATAGAAACAAAAAAGAAAATAAAATAGCAAATTATTTTATTAAATAAAACCTAAAACATTAAAGTTGTTTTTTATTTTATGTGCTATTTTAGGTTATTTTATTTATTTATATCGACTTATTTATTATAGATTAAAATTTACAAGTGTAATTACATGTACTTATATCTATATTATGTGTATTTTATTTGTATTTTGTATTTTAAATATTATATTAAGCGTACACATTGTAAAAATTTATAATATATTTAAATACATATTTACATTTTGTTATTCACTTTTTCTATTTTTTTTATATAATTAAAGAATTATGGGTATATACATTATAAGTATAAGTATACCTATATATCTTTTTCTATTATTTAATTTAATGCATTTTAAATGATTTTATTTTATTTTTATATTTTTAATATGTTTTATACAATATTTGCAATTATTTAAAATTATAAAAAAGTATAATTATAAAGAATAAATGAAACGAGTAACATATATATTGTACAATGGGGAACAAAAAACCAACTTCTGTATATTAACTCCATTTTTAATGAAACCACTTTTTTAGATATATAATTAAGTTTTAAAAACAATAAATGTGAGTTTAGTAAAATTTGAATTCATACAGAGGAGATATTGATCATTGAAGTTCTGTTTACGGCTTATTCATTTGTGTGTCCTAGTCAATCTGTGCATTATTTTTATATGCAACTATTTTTGTAATTTTATGTATTTTTATACATGTTTTATGTTTAAAATATCTTTATTTGAGCTGTGTAAGAGTGTGTATAAATTAATATAAGTTTGGCTACATGTTTAGGGTATTGGGCACCTAGGGTTTCTAGGTCTCTATGTTATTTTGTTTGTGTTTATTTTCCCTTATCTCCTCTTACTTTATTATTTGTTCATCAAGTCAATATTGACTTAGTTTAGGGGTTTATGGTTATTTAGTATTTAAAATACTTACTTTATTTTTCTCTTCTTTTCTTAATTCATTTATTCTAATTAAATATAGGTAATTAACCATTATTTACCGACAACAGTCAATATGCTAATTTGTACAAGCTAGATCGTGGGAATTAAAGAAAAAAATAAAGGAATAAAGGTGAATGAATGGGTATTTATAAATTATATATGCAACTTTGACAAAGTAATAAAAATGGCAACTTTGTATATTGCATGTTATCCTAATATATCCATGATGCACATAGTGATTCTGTCTTATGATATGAAGTGAAAAAAAATCAACTATACCATTATATGGTAGAATTAGTTAAAGCTATAATTAGTGGTATATTTGTAGGAACATGCACGACAAACAAGAATACATAATGATCATTAGCTATTGCATTGCATATAGAGTAACTATTTATTAAACACGATGTTTCAAATAGGTGTAACTTTCAACTATTAAGGCGGACACCTAGATGAAGCAGTAGATGTTAGTTGAGATTAAATCTAGGATGTGTGGTTCCAAGACATATTTTATATGAAATATAGTTTGTTTTCTCTAAGTTTTATAGCAATGATTTAACAAGATTTCCATGCTTACGTTGTTATTTACTGTAATTAACTCATGTGAGTTTATCCTGCCATTTTGTTTACAAAGTTCAATCATGTTTTCCTTTCTACAATACATATGCAATTTGTGATATATGAAAATTTTCAATATACATGAAGGCAAGTTTTATATGGATAATATGTCAAGATATATGGATGCGAGTTTTACGTGAATATGTATGTTTATGTTGTCAAGACTTTTCATGATATGATATAAAATCAATGCACACTATAGTCTACTCCCCAGAGCGATCATGAACAAATCACTACATGTTGTGGTAGCATACTCCTTATGACTCGAGAGGGATTTGGACAAGCACTTCCTATACTGATGGGCTTTGGGCCATAAGCAAAATGTACTTAGTCTTTGGGACCGCAAGCGCAGATGACAAGATTTTCACCGTCTTGGGTTGAGTTTCTCTCCCTTGACAATTTTATATGGTTCCTGACTTAGTACACCATATTTGGGATAGTGTGACCTTGAAAATGATATGGGCAAGATTGTCAAGAATTTTCTAATGTTATTTCATGTTACAATGATACATGTCGATCCATGCAAATTTTGTTAAGTTATGCGCCTTTCACTACTATCTTGTCATGTTGTCTATAGAAAAAAAATATAATGAATTACGAATTTATGTTTCATAAGTATTATTTTTCAAAATCTAGAGATCCACTCATTGAGTGTAAGCTCTTTCGTGGATTTAGAGTCACCAATCTATTGTTAATATTGTTATAGATAAATCTTAAACATGAAGGTTGGGAGACACGTGCATAATTTCATATCACTAGTTGGAAGTTGTGCCATCAAAAGCTTTAGTTTTGCCCAACTTTTTGATACCCTTAACTAATGTTTGTCGCAAACAATGTTGTGGATTTTTGTATGGACATACAAAAACGGACGGTTACAATGATGTGAATACGTAGATCTTTGTGTATATAGAAAGATACAAGATGGCATTCATATTCAATTGTTGATGTAATCTTGGTTGGATTTACAAGTTCTTGCGAACAGATGATTTCATATAATTAGTAGATCATGTTTTAGGTACATGTTGAAGTTGGGAGCTAACACTCATCTCTAATAATGGGACGGGTCGTGACACTATTCCAACCTTGCAAACAACTACTATTCAAAGAAGAGTTACCCATTTGACTAACCCTTTGACAGGAAGCTTCTATTACCAAAGAGGACAAGGTGTTGGGAGATTGGATCCTCCATCTTGCGTGCTTTTGAATATCCATTACCTATAAAAAGTCTCTTTCTTCTATCATGCATGGGCTTCTGAGGTATCTATATTCCCGAACTTCTAAGCATTTATATAGCCAATAGGGTGTCTTTATACTAGCGGGTGGCAAAAAACCAACCCCCCATATCGAGCCACAGATGTCTATATACTCGAATATCATAGTAAATCCTATAGACTCTAGTATAATATAAGAAATACCAACATATGCCTATAGAATAGAATCATCTTATTGTTTATGACTATCAACATTAAAGATTTTACGTTGTGAAATTTCCTATAGAATTTATAATGAATAAAGGCGAAAAAGCTTAAAAAAGGTGAACACTTTTATATTTGATTGTTAAAATTTAGAAGTAGAAATAATTTTTTTTTGGATTTCTATACATTATTTATTAGTTTTGTATCTATCTTAGAATTTTTTTAATTTTTAGTGACTTTCTCTTTCTAACTTAGTGGTTTTTGGTCTAAAAGTGAAAATACAATAGTGGACAAGTAATATTTTTTGGAATTTTTTAAATAATATTTTTTTTATTTTTATAAGTTAAAAAGGGAAATTAGCTCTATTTTTTAATAAATATAAATATATAATAAAATGCCTGAATAAAAATATATGTGATAAAATAATATATAATGTATTTATCCTATTATTTTACGAATGTTTGGGGCAAATGTGTTATTTTTGATAAAAATAAAATCAACAAAAATAAAATGCAACATGGTAGGAGTATTTTTGCAAATATATGAAGTTAGAGCACTATTTCCGAACACCCTAGAGAAATTCGGGGCTAAAAATAAAAAATTCCTAGATATCTGCAATAATATATACTAGGAGGGGTATTTCTTCAATTAGTACACTGTTCAGGGGACCAGATGAAAAATATCTAGAAACTATTACACTAAAATCAAGAAAACTGAGATTAAAAAGAATACAAAAAGCCCAAGGGCTTGGGTGCAAAATACCTAATCCCCTGACACGCATTAGTACGCGAGGCGACGTGGATTGGTCCCAAATATAAATATGAAATGCTTAGGGGATAAATTATAAATATTACAATATGGACCGGAGATCAAAATTTCTTTATTAAATAGTAAATGGAAAAATAACGATGGTAAAGATGCAAAATATCTCCACTAAAGTGATCTGACAACTTTGATCTATCACTTAGCCACGCTTCATGTAGAAGACAATCAATGATGCTTCAACGGTGGGCAGTCCAGATTGGATCCCTGATGATGATCGTGCGGACGATGGGGGTATGATCCAAAGTCTGGCAGCAAAACTAGAGCGTGACGATCATGAGATGACTTCTTCTCTTCACCAAGAACTGGGAAGAGCAGCTGCACTGGCGATATTCGATCGGCTTGTCCATCCATCTACAACGGTCTCCATTTGTCCTTGAGGCACAAAATGATCGTCGGGTTTGTGCATGTTTGCTGGATGCTTCAAAATGATCTTAGGAGATTCAACAAGACGCATCAAGGTATGAGAAGTATGGGAGCTCCAGGACCTTTATCTTGGAAATAATCGATCCAAAAGGGATCTCCAGTCCTCCAGAACCTATAGAAAGAACAAGTACATAAAATAGGGGGGTTCTGGGGGTCTAATCGGGGTGAAATGAAGTGAAGGTGAGGTCGAGCAGAGGTGCTCGGGTGAGCGAGAGAGGGTAGCATCGAACTCCTAATCTAGTGAGGATCAAGATGACTGGAGGCGCAAGGAGAATAGAGAAATGTCAGGGGAACAAAAAGGAGGTGATAAGCGGGTTGAAGCATGACATAGGAATGGTAAAAGGATTGCGGGAGTAGAACTTCGGCAAACTACGTGAATCAATTTTTACGCTACTATAGTGAATCAAAAGATAAACTAAGGACATAAATGAAATGCAGGAAATAAATGCTAGCTAAAAATTCATAAGTGGAGCTCAACCTTCCCGGAAGCAAAGGAACTCAGGAACCTCGTGGCGGAGCTCGGCCACAGAGGTGGATCGACTCAAACCCAACATAGATGCACTCGATGAACCCTCAACTCGATTATTGTTGTCACTAGGGACCCGAAGCGATGTTAGGGTTAGGGTATTTCTGGGTGGAAGAGGATCAAGGACTTGAGGAAGTCAGAGGAGATACTTTATACGTGGGTGACTTCGATCTAGAACAAAGCTCGTCTAAAAGATCCATCGATCGAGATGAAGATCTAGCGTTAAAGAGCATTGGTCGAGGTGCAAAAGTCAATGAGAAGACGAGCTAAAATAATGAAAGAATCAGCCACAAAAATCAAAGAAGACTAGAGTGTAGGCTTGCCAGACGTAGACCATGGGAGGGGGAAGGAGTTGATCGAGGTCAACTCTGACAGCCTCCCTATTAGTCCACGTAGGCGGGCTATACGACCAAATAGGTTGAAATAGCCTTACTAATTAAATTAAAAAAATATAAAATAATATTATTTAGTCAAAAAATAAAACATATTTATTATTTTCTATAGTATATTATTATTATTATTTATTTTTATGAATTGATTAATTATAGATTACTTTTTATAAGTATATATATAAGTATATTTACTTATATAGTACGTATTTTATTTTAGTTTCGTGTTTTAGATTTTATTATTTCATGTACCTAATTTCTATATTTTTAATTTATTTAAATACATACAAATATATTTTTATTTTATTTTTCTAAAGAAATTTGTATCCTTAAATAAATATGGGTATTTATTATGTAGGTATATTTAAGTATAATTCGTTTATATATTTTTATATATATATATATATTATTTCATTTTTAAAGTTTTTATTTTATTCTAACTATGTACATAAGTTATAGCTAATATTTACATAATTATAAAATATAAATTTATGAAACTATAAATAATAACTAAAACGAATATTTATTTATGTATAATGTACAATATGGGTCCAAAACCTAACTTTTGCATCTTAATTCCAAATTAACTGAAATTACCTTCATTTAATAACTAATAAAAAGATGTATATAATTAAAAGCCATTTCGATCAATTTTGAGCACATATGGAGTAGATACGTGTTTGGGAACTTTGGATTTTTTATTTTTATTCTGAGCGTATAAAGCACAATATCCAGTTTTTTTGTGTGAAATAAATTTTGTAATTTTCTATATACTTTTATCTACAACTTTCAAGTACAAAGTTTCTAGATTTGATCTATAAATAATAAAATTCCGAAACTTAATTATTAAAGAATAAAAATTACGGTTTTTAGTATTGTTTTTGGCCCTTATGTCCCCAGACTTTATTCCATGTCGACCCAATCATCATGATGCCTAGGTCTCCTGGTTTAGGGTCATTCAACACCTTTGGGGCTTCATTTCTTTTTTAGTTTCTTTTCTTTATTCTTTTATTTTGGCTTTAAATACAATATTTTATTCAATGTTTACACAATAAATAATATGTGTTATTTTATGTAAAATATATTATTTACATGTATTTAGCTAGGGTTTAAAGGCCAGAATGATAGAATAAAGGTAATGAGAAGGAGATTCATCACTCCCCTATACTTACCTTTGCTAGTCCCTAGTAAACACTTATGTTGATAAGTGCAGAAAAGAAAATCAACAACAACAACAACAACATCAAAGCCTTTTCCCACAATTAAGTAGGGATGACTACATGGATTCTTCGCCTCCATTCAGATCTATCTTGAGTCAATCCCAGGCTTTTATCCACCAAACAAAGATCCCTTTGTATGGTCTCTTTCCAACACTTCTTGGGCCATCCCCGCCCTCTCTTAGCCGACTCAACATCCCAACGCTCGCATCTCCTAACTGGTGCATCAACTGATCTTCTTTGCAAATGACAAAACCATCTTAAGCGGTATTCTTGCATCTTATCCTCGAACGGAGAAACACCAACTTTCTTTCTGATTGCATCATTCTGAATCCGATCTTTACGTATATATCCCCACATCCACCTTAGCATTTTCATTTCCTCTACAGCCATTCTCTACACATGTCTATAGTTAATAAGCCAATATTCAGATCCATAGAGCATAGCAGGTCTCACGACTACTTTGTAAAATTTCCCATTAATTTTTAAAGGAATTTTCTTATCACAGAGAGCAACAGAGGCTCCTCTCTACTTTAGCTAGCCTGCATTTATTCTGTTAGTAATATCTCCATCAATTTCCCCATCATATTGCAAAATAGAACCCAGATATCTAAAAGAATCTTTCTTTTGAATGTTATGATCACCAATCTTCACCTCGATTCCTTCACCATTGCTTCCATCAAAGGTACACTCTATATATTCTGTCTTAGCCCTACTTATACGAAATCCATTACTCTCCAACTCATGTCTCCAGACCTCAAACTTCTCATTTACTCCATCTCTATTCTCGTCAATCAACACAATATCATCAACAAATAACATACACCAAGGTAACTCATCCTGAATGTGACTTGTCAACTTGTTCATAACCAAAGTAAAGAGAAATGGACTCAATGATGAACCTTGATGTAAACCAATATTGATGTCAAAATAGATGGTCTTCTTAGACAAAGTCCTTACACAAGATAAAGCCCTATCATATATGCCCTTTTATTATGTTAATGTATAGGATCGACACTTGTCTCTTCTCTAAAACTCTCCACAATAACGCTTGTGGGAGAAAATCATAAGCCTTCTCCAAATCAATAAAGATCATATGGAGGTTCTTCCTTTTAACTCTATAAATCTCCATTATTCTCCTCGGCTAATGGATGGCTTCAATAGTTGAGCGACCTGGCATGAATCTGAATTGGTTTTCTTTTACGTTGGAAACTTTCCTCAACCTTCTTTCGATCACACGTTCCCAAATTTTCATAATGCGACTCATCGGCTTGATACCTCTTTAATTTGAATATTTTTAAATGTCCCCTTTATTCTTATAAAGAGGTACCATGATTCTCCTCCTCCAATCTTCAGGAAATTTCGTGCTTCACCAAACAAGGAAAAGAAAATGAAAGAACTTGGACCAGTTTTAACTCTTACACTTGTCTTCGCAAAATCGAAGTTTGCAGCTCAGTCGGATCCATGGAAGTTAGGTATGGTCCTAACCTTGATAAGAATTGGACTTGAAACACAACAACCTTTAAGATCCACAAAACTCTACCCAAGTGTCCTCAAAAATCTAAGTCAGCACAAGTCAATGTCATATACAGTCCCTTATGACTACGGGTATACCTTGTACAGTGTCAGTGATATGAAGCTCCTCTCGGCTGAAGCGGTAAAAGTCCATCTTCTCCAACATGGTGACCCTAATTCCGCAATCCATCCACTCTTTCCTAGAGAAGCAGGGTATTTCCTTCTAAGTTCAAGTGAAACCTTCTCAAGAAGAGGAGGTAGAGAAGTGAATGTACGGTAGCTAGTATAGCTAGCTATACTCGCATTCTTGACCAGAGTAGCCAAGTCATCCAGATGCAGGCTCACTTATATCTGACTTTAAATCTCAAGCTTGCTTATTGATTATATACATACATACTCCTACAGGAATTGATTTTTCTTGGGATTTTTTCCGTCTATATTTGGAGTTTTTGAATAAGCATCTTTTTGTTTAATACTATATACAACAACATTTATATAAGGACTTTTTCTCTTGAGCTATTAGATTATCCCTCTTTTAAAGCATTATTACAACCCACAAACTTCTGTCTTTAGACCTCTTCTCTACTGGATCAGGTTGGTGTACAATGGCCACAAATGTTTTACTTCCGTTGTTTCCATTGTCTTGTGTCTCATGCCAAAAAATTCAACCCTCTTACACTTTGATTGAGGTTAGCAAAGTGTACGGTGCAAGTGTGCAAGTTAGGTCACTATAAACAAGAGTCATGCGTGTGTTCTGAAATATTCTACCTAGACAGTCAAGACATCACTGCACTAAAGGATATGGCAAGATCCTTAAGCGCATCACGGAAGCGTGAGAATCTCATCGTATGCGATCGGGAGCGACTAGTTGCAATCGTTGCTCCGGAACAACGGAATTTAAAATTTTTAATTCGATGAAACCACATGATCCAAGTACATTTCTTGAATCATTTCATGTAAACCACAATTTGGTATTAAGGTTACCTCTTGAAGCATGGTTGCGATCGAGTCTCTAAACGAAAAGACCTCCTGTCTCAAGTGTGATCCAATAGAGGAGACAATTGCGAGCACATTGATGAGACATGTCCTTCTCTCAACCCATGTTGATGATCCAAGCGACGAATCTCCTGATCTTGTTATACAAGATCCAATGTCATGAGCAAGGCGCACCGACGGAGACGGAGATCCACAAGAAAGTACTCTGTAAACATAAGGACGAAACAATGGCGATGGTGACTCTCTCACTGGCTACATGGTGGATGACCACATTGAGAGAGAGAGAGAGGGAGAGAGTCTTGGCATGTAGAGAGAGGGAGAGAGCATTAGTTGGCATTGTAAACGTGTAACACGAAGAGCAAGGGGTTCCTCCACTTATATAGGATTTTGCGTGTCCATGGATCTCAATCCATGGACAACACACAATTAATGGATGAGATTGATTTGTATTTCTTTAAATGGCCATGATGTTATTATAAAAACAAAACAATAATTAATTTAATTTAAATTAATATATCGATAAACCAACATAATTAATTTCAAATCATTAATTAACCTTAGAGATAATGAGGATATAGACCTCATCCCCTAAAAAGGGGGGGACGACTACTGTTCTCCGTTCGATATTTGTTTATGTCCACCTTGTTGAGGTGGACTTGGTCTATCTCTTCAATATCTCATCAGATCTCATCATCTCATGCGATCTCATTTTCTCGTGATATCTCCAAGATTTATAACAACAGTTATTGTAAATTATTTCACAACATAATTCGTAATTATCTCATGAATATTGCAATCATGCCATTGGAAAAATGTGAATCGCATTCACATCCCAAAATAAAATGGAAATTATACTTTCAATTTATCATTCAATGTGAATCAATTCAGTTTATGATCACATCACCCACAGATATTCCTAATACCTGTGCATCCTGCATACTGGAAGACCCATAATAAACCCAAAGTTTTAAATCTCTTTTAGACTCTCTTCTTTAGGGTTTAATCATAAAGTTTCTCATTTGACTATTGGGAGTTGGTATCGATCATAAACTTTCCAAAAGCATATATCATACCTAGGTGTTGATCATATACTTTTCAAAAGCCTATATCACACCTCTAAATTCAGTCAAGCTTCCAAAGCAAGATGACCATGCACGAAATTTGATTCTTCCCAATATCTCATGAGTGAGCTCATATATTCTAGTTCAGTAATGAATCTGTATGATCCCTTTGAGAGATCATATTACTCATATGCCCTTGTATGCACACCAGCACGTCGGTGTATAGACCTTTGTTAGGTAATCAACCAATTGGTCTGCCAAATGTACATACTCAGACATATAGTAACACATATGTCTCCGGTAGGACAATGCGTTCCTATATAGTGATAGTATACAACATAGGAATTTGGTTATCTCGATCTCGTTAAGTCAACTCATTGACCTAACTTATCTAATACCTCTGAATCTCTATTCCTATGTAGAGGACCTGATCAAGAGGTCGGTTAGATATCAACCAAATGAGAAAGGATTGCCATCTTCTACTCAAGTTGGAGATCATCTCTTAACAATCATTTGACGGTACTTTATGAGTCCTCAACCTAGCTCTTTAGATATTCATCCAAGCACCAACCTCTATGATTCAATAATTGAATCAACAGTTGTATGATCATTAAGATGGCCATGGTACATAACTCTAATTTTACTAAGAGATCTATCGTGCAAATTAGTTATTCTTCAATTTAGATCAGGGAATGATATTCGCAATAACATTTATTGCATAATGTCTCTCCATGGGCTCGCATGTCCAACAATCTCCTATTAGCCTAATGAGGCATTAATGGGACAAACAGTTAAACCCACACTCATGTGACAATCATAGGCTATTTAGAAAAATAGCTAGGTAAGTTGATCACTCACTCTATTCCCAAGAGACTATGCCAAGTCCTTCTACGTCACTTGCATATCACCCAGTAACAATGTTAGCATCCAATGCGAATGTTGCATATTACGCAACCAATACTCGATATTGTCAGTTATAATGTCCTTGACCCTACAGCTCAATAATTATTATAACCAGTATTTCCATTATCCTTATCAGAATAACCTTATTCTTGGTGATTTCTATCTCCTAATGTATCTATAGTAAAGACCTTTTAGTACCTATAAAGTCTTAAGTCCTTGAAGATAAGACTTCGAGATCACTACCTCTAAGTATTGTCATCTTTGAAGATATTATTATTACCGCAATCAAGTATTTTATCACCATAGTAGGATTAGTAACAGTTTACTACTCCCACTACTTGGCAGACATCTGGCTTTCATACATATATATAGCATACATAGGCTTCTTGTAACTGATGCCACAAGGGCAAGCGGTTTTAGCATTCACTTCCTCAACTATTTGAGGTGATATCCCTTTAGATTGGTCAGTACCATATTTGAAGGGAAAGAAGCGTTTCGTAGAATTTTTCAGAAAATGGAATATGTTCAAGGTGTACCACTAATATGATGGTCCCAATACCCTCTTCTCTTAGCTTCTGAACAACTTCAGAGCTAAAATCTAAGAGGTATTCTTGAGATTATATCTCAAGGTATGGAATTGCCAGACTATAAAACACTTATTATTATCCTTATATCATTCCAAATGATTAGGATATTATCTACATTTAGCATGATGAACACAGTAGCACTCCCACTAAGCTTCACACAGTTCATCAAGATTCTATCTGAAATCATAACTTTTATAATTTCATCAAATCAGATTTTCTAACTACAAGAAGCTTATTTGAGTCCATAGATGGAATTACTTAGCTTGCACACCTTGCTTTCCACAACTATGAAGCCCTGGGGCTACTTCATATGAATAAACTCGAAGAGGTATTCAAAGAGGAATGCAATATTGACGTCCATCTTGAAGATGTCAAAGTCAAGTTGTGTAGCTATAGTTAGCAATATTTCGATGGGTTCAAGCAAGGTCACTAAAGAGAAAGTCTCATTACAAGCAATGTCTTCTCTTCGGTGTGTAGCTCATGGCTACGAGCCATACTTTGAAGCTCTCTACCTTCTCATCAGGTTCCCTCTTTCTGTTGGAGATCCATTTACACCTTAATGAGTCTTACCCATATAGGTGGATCCTGGAGGGTCCATATACAACACTTGTATATGAAGCCTACCTTAGACTTAATTGCTAACATCCATCTTTCTATGCCATGATCTTCAGAAGCTTCATCACAAGAAGTAAGATCATTATCAGACTTAACTGACACATGGAATCTATCTTCATACTTGTTTCAAGTGGTATTAGTGTTTCATTTGTAGTTGTCTTATAGTATCCAATTTCAGGAGAATCATTATCATCTCAAGATTAAATGAGTTCCTTCACTTCTTTTTCATCTTGATTCTCAAGAGAAGCATCATTATCTTCTCAAGATTAAATGAGTTCCTTCACTTCATTTTCATCTTGATTCTCAAGAGAGTCATCCTCTAAGAATCGTATCGTTAGAGATGAGATCTTTTAAGAATCTCAAGGTCATAAAGCAGGTATCTAATACCATCCTTTATTTTCCCAATGAAGCAAAACTCTCGGGTGCTAGATTTCAGCTTACTTGCATCCATGACAAAGTTATGGGTCAAGCAACCTTAAAACCTGAAGTGTCCAACACTAGGCTAGGTTCCAAACCATATGAGGATGTTAGGGTTTATATTTTCACGGAATATCATTAAGGATATATATTGTAGTCTCTACTACATATATACTGGGAAACTAAGATGTAATTATGCTAACATTCATAATTGATCAAATCATGTCACACATGATCAATTGTATCTCCCTACAACTATATTGAGTTTTGGTCTATCATGAGGAGTGAGATAGGAACGATATTCATATCTCTATAAGGTATTCCTTAAATTCATCTAATAGGTACAAGCTACCTAAATTAGATCAAATTCATTTCATCTTCCTTTAAACTTTGGTTCAAAACCAAAATTACGAAATCTGTGAATATTTCAAAAGTTTCTATGGTGAAGGGAAGAAAACTCATATCACAAACAATCATCAATGGATATCGCATATCATTAATGTTTACTTCGATACAAATGATCCACATACATCAATATGTATAAGATCTTGAATAGCTCGACATCTTGCACCATTCCCAAAGAAGGGTGTATTGGACATTTTCTACTTTTGAATACAATATTCACAAGTATGTAAGATTTGAAATTTCAAACATTCTAAAGCTTCATCTCTTGCTAGTCCATTGATCTCATTAACAGACATGTGTCCAAGGTTTGATGCCAGATCATTGTCAAATGATCTTCATCATCCTATTGATCTTGTTAAGGTTTAATTTCAGTATGAGAAATGTTAATGAATCATTCATTAATTTTCTAATTTAGTAGCGTCCTCCAGATGTCAGATTACTATCTGAAATATATCCATCATAACTCTTTATGTCATGTCTATTATAGAATTCAAGTTTATTTCCAACATTTAGAAATAAACAATGAGCGTATTCTAATATCTAGGTCATAGGGACATTCTCTAAGACTAAGGATTCTCCCACTGTAATTATGAAGTCTATCTATTCAATAGATATTGTTGCAACTATTGCATCAATATCCATGTAGGTGACTATTAAACCTTATGATCAAATTTTCTAATCTTCCAAAACATATGCAACCAATTGTAAGTGTTATTAGAAGAATGCGACACAATTATTAGACTTTGCTCTTATCAAATAAGAAAGTCAATTTCAATGATTAAATGTAGATTATTCTGATGCACTATCCGAGTCCTTCTCTACGGATTCTAGACAGACTTGATAGTCATACTATCAACACATCAGCTTATTGCAGTATTGATATTTATCCAACTCTTTATATTTCATACGTATGGAAACCATAGAAGAACAGTCAAATCGTTGACTTTCCTTCTAACTTGATTCCAACCCATGCTTCTACTGTGCTCTCTTCATCTATAAATAACTATAGTTTAAGACAAAGAATCTCTTATGTTGAATTGAAGAAGATTTCAATATAAGAGTACTTCGACATTTATACATGCTTCATTCAATTCATACAATATGATATTATGAAGCTTCATGAATGACTAGAAAATAAATAGTAGAATTATGACACTCATCATATCTACATACATTTTAACTCTTAAAGACTTAGGTTCAGGTCGGTATTCAAACATTTTGAATACATCATCTCTTATCGAGCCACCATTCTGCATGATGCAACGAACCACGTCATTCATGATTAAATGTCGAGAGCACATATGTATGCCATAACATCTTCTTATATTTTATAAGGATTATTTGACAATTACGATCATCATAGATATGTTACTTCCAAAGTACATTCGATGAGAGGTCAAGACTACAAAGACATACAAACCCTAGGGTTGTAGTCCTATTGAATGTTTAATTGTAATTCATCATTATTATGATGAAACTTGCACATTGCAAACACATACATTATGTGTCTAACTGGAAGTACAATATTTGGTCATGGATCCAATCCATGATTTAATACAGATTATTATTGAGTATAGTATTGAGTGGTTTTGATGAAGGATTATTTGAAATGAGAAATTTGCATAAATCTATATAAATATAAATATATATAATACTTTGATTTAGGAATTTTTATATGAAAGATGTCTTGCCTTGTCAACACTGAAAGTTCATTCCCTTAATCAATTTCAATGTAAGAGATATACTTACCATTATGAGAACCGGTAACTCAGATAGAAAAAAAGGGAGCTCATTCCTCCTTGCAAGTCCAACTTGCATTCCCAATTCGGTATTAACCCAGGACCACCACGCCTAAGGTGATGTTGACCCATCGTTAATTGAACCAACCAGCAACTGGATTAGGACTCGCTATGCACAATCCAATATCGCCCAAATAATATGAGGACCCGATATTGGGGTCACTACGCATACGACCTTACTCTTTCAAGAAGCAAAGAGCTCGATCCAGATGAGCTTGTATGTAGAATCTTTCACTTTAGACAGGTTTCTCCTACATGTAATCACTGACGAACACTTCGCCTTGACGGAAGACCATGGATGTCACTTATGTGATCCTTCATATCATGTTCAAAATCTAATTAATTATTATGAATCATATTCACATAATTAATTCTTCCGAGGGAAATAACAACTCTATTCATAATAGAGTGTTTTAATTTTAATTGGATTCCAATTAATCTAATCATATTAAATTAATGATCCAATTAATATCCAGCAAACATTCTTTATTATTACTTGAAATATGGTATTATATCAAGTACGTATTATTTCAAATTTTAATAATTCGAAAATACATCAACATTTCTCAAGTATTATCCCTTCCCTACCTGTTGTGATGGCCAGTACCGACAGAAGTGGGACAGACCGCACATGGTGCAACCTGCTACCCCAACGCTCCCCGACTACACACCATATCTGCCTCGGGTTAGGATAATGCCAAATCGATCACTTTGTACTTGAGATGATAATTGGTTTTTCAAAAGAAGTTATACCATATAGTAATAATCAAAACCATTTTGATTATAAGAAAATTTGCTAAACAAATTCCCAAACCTATTCAAGCAAGACGTTTATTGGAAAGTGTATGAAGTAACAAATTTGTGATTAAGATCATATGTAATCAATTATTGATTAGGGCAATGTCATTTAAGGGAAAAATTATCATCAAATATTTCTCAAATATGTATATATAACTATTCCAAGAAATTAACCATTAATGGTACTTATTTGTTAAATGACAATCACAAGGTTCTTGATTAGGATTGCAATTTCCAGCAATGACCCTCATTTACTAAAATTAGCATAACTCATTCATTTTAAATACAAATCGTGCAAAATCAGTTTCCAAAATTTTCTAATTTGATTTAGAACAGAACCCAAGTGATAAGTACGCATTTCTAGGCATTTCAAAACAGTAACCAGTACTTTAATTACGTCATGATTCGCCATCCCCGAAATAGTGGATATAGATTCATTAAAATGATCATATCTTTTGTTATCATATTCCAAATCACGCAAACTCAAATCCCAAGGTTTTCTTAATAAATGGAGAACATTATCCAAGTTATAGTTTCGTGTTTAAACACTTTAAACAGGGTCGAAAATATTCACAAAAATGGCTGCGAAAATAAAATGCGATAAAATTTTCACAATCCCTAATGAGTCCAAGTCTTCCTAGGTTCCTGGATAATATCCAAAACCTTTAACTTATGGCTCTAATATCACTTGAAGGATATGGTGAGATCCTTAAGCGCATGACGGAAGCATGATAATCGCATGGTATGCGAGCGGGAGCGACTACTGGCACTAGTAGCTTCGAGCAATGGAATTTAAAAATTTTAATTCGTTGAAACCACATGATCCAAGAACATTTCTTGGATTGTTTCATCTAAACCACAATTAGGTATTGACGTTACCTCTTGAAGCATGGTTGCGATCGAGTTTCTAAATGAAAAAACATCATGTCTCAAGTCCGATCCGACAGAGGAGACGCTTGCGAGCGCGTTGATGAGGCGTGTCCTTCTTGCAATCCATGTTGATGATCCAAGCGGCGAATCTCCTAATCTTGTCACACGAGATCCAACGTCTTCTTCACAAGAGAGGTACACCAAAGGAGACGAAGATCCACGAGAAAGTACGCCGGCAGCATAAGGACGATGCCGTGACGATGGCGACTCTCTCAATGGCTCCATGGTGGACGACCATAATGAGAGAGAGCGAGAGGTAGAGAGAGAGCGAGAGAGCATTACTTTACGTTGTAAATGTGTAACACAAAGAGCAAGGGGTGCCTCTTCTTGCATAGCGTTTTGGGAATCCATGGATCTCAATCCATGGACAACACACAATCAATGGATGAGATTGGTTTGTGTTTCTTTCAATGGCCATGATGTTGTTGTAAAAACACAATAATAATTAATTTAATTTCATATAATATATATCAATAACTCAATATAATTAGATTCAATTCAAATTAATAAATTAACCTTGGAGATGATAAGGGGATAGACCTCATCCCCTGAAAAGGGGGACGACCACTCTTCTCCTTGGTGATTTGTGGTTGTCCGCCATGTTGAGGTGGACTTGGTCTATCTCTTCAATATCTCACGACATCTCATCATCTCATAAAAATCTCATTTTCTCATGATATCTCCAAGATTTATAACAACAATTTTTGTAATTATTTCAAAAAATTGTTCATAATTATCTTGTGAATATTGCAATGATGCCATTGGAAAAATGTGAATCGTATTCACATCCCAAAAAAAAAGTAAATTATATTTTCAATAATCATTCAATGTGAATCCAATTCGCATCAATAATTAATCAACAAATATAAATCACAATATGCTTTCTCTAATATATTATAAATCACATTATAATATACCTGATTAATATGGATAGTGCCATACATATTATTCATATCCATGATAATTAAATCACATTTAATCATCTTGGATCTCTATTCTCATGTGCCCAAATAATATGAATCACATTCACATTATTCACATCTTTGATAATTAAATCACGTTTAATTATCTTAGATAACTCTCCTTATAAATCAATCATATTCATATTATTCATGATAATTAAATCACATTTAATTATCCATTTTTCTCAATGCTCAGATACATATATCAACAATGAAATTATCTTGAACTCTTTCAAGGAGAATGCACTTTCTCCGCAGATACTTGGAGATAAGGACAGGGTGATTGTGTTGATCCATGTATAGTGACTTGGATATTGAGCATCTCAACTCCAGATATTGCGAACATCCCAAAGATGCTTGATTAAATCAAGGTTGTAGATCCAATCTTCTCATTGCATCTGAATCACATTTAGATCAAGTTCTAACATTTGGACTAAGATCATATTATTTCTCTATGAAAGGGGTCACTGAAATCCAGACCTATTTCATAACTCCCTCAGAATATAAGCATCATGGTTATACAATTATTTATGTTCACATCACCCCCAGTTATTCCAAATACATGTACATCCAGCATACTAGAAACCTCAGAATAAACCTGAAGTTTTAGATCTCTTTTAGAATATCTTCTTTAGGGTTTTATCATAAAGTTTCTCATTTGACTATTGGGAGTTGGTATCGATTTTTTACTTTCCAAAAGCATATATCATACCCAAGTGTTGATCATATAATTTCCAAAAGCATATATCACACCTACAAATTAAGTCAAGCTTCCAAAGCGAGATGACCACGCATGGAATTTGATTCTTCCCAATATCTCATGAGTGAGCTCATGTCTTCTGATTCAATACCATTTGATCCCTTTGAGAGATCGCATTACTTAAATGCCCTTGTATGCACACCAGCACGCTGGTGTATAGACCTTGATTAGGTCATCAACCGATTAGTCTACCAAATATACATACTCAGACATATAGTAACACATATGTCTCTGGTCAGAGGATGCATGCCTATATCGTGACATCATACGACATAGGACTTTGGTTATCTCGATCGTCTTAAGTCAACTCTTTGACCTAACTTATCTAAAACCTATGAATCTCTATTCATATGCAGAGGACCTGCATCAAGAGGTCGGTAAGATATCAGCCAAATGAGAAAGGATTGCCATCTCCTACTCAGGGAGGAGATCATCTATTAACAATCACTTGATGGTACTTTATGAGTCCTCAATCTAACTCTTTAGATATTCATCCAAGCACCAGCCTCCATGTTTCAATAATTGAATCAACAGTTGTTTGATCATTAAGATGGCCATGGTGCATAACCTTAATTGTACTAAGGAACCTATTATGCAAATTAGTTATTCTTCATTTCAGATCAGAGAATAATATTCGCAATAACATTTATTGCATAATGGCTCGTCGTGGGCTCGCATGTCCAATATGAACCTATTCTCATGGTCTTAAAAAATTAGGTCTAGCAGACCTAAAGTATCTCAATTCTTGTTCCTATAAGGTTCTTGTTAAGTGGATTAAGGTCCAATCAAGCTCCAATCTTTAGAATTTATTTATACTTGTTATATTATCAATCTCAATCTGAAAAATGTAAATGCTATGCATAATACATAAAATATTTTTGTGATGCACTTTTTGGTTTTGAACTTTTTATGGTTTTCTGAAATAGTTTTGCAAATTTTATACAGTTTTTGAAATAATTTTGCAAATATTTTTGGGATTTTAATTTTACCAAAATTTAAGGGTTTTCTGAATAAGATTAGTGAAGGAATTATATATACTTATTTACACTCCAAGGGATTTTTGATGGAGTTTACTTACAAGTTTTATACCATGTTGTATGACTCTTATTTGGATTGTTATTTACACAAGAATTTAAAAATATTTTTTAAAATATTTTTGAAAATGTTCTGAAAATATATCTTTGCAAATAATTTATGACAGATATTTTTACAAATGTTTACAAACTTTGAAAATCATTTTGTAAATATTTTCCAAAACATAGTTTTTTCAAATAATTTTCAACCAATTTTGAAATTATTTGAAAATAGATTTTCAAAATATATTAATAAAATCAATAAAAGAAGTTTTTACAAATAAGACACTTAGATAAAGATTTGAAAATCTTTTATAAAACAGTTTTCATACAGTTTTCAAAAGATTTTCAAAGAGATTTTCCAAATATTTTTCAAACATTTTGCAAGAAATTATTAAATAGTTTATTACAAGTGTTTTTAAAGAAATACTCTATGTTTTATTAATTAGCCATATTATTGAAAATACGAAAGTACGAGTTATGACTAAAGTATACAACTTATATGACCCCTTATACTTAGCTTGAGCTATGTCCTCATAGATCAGAGAGAAAAGAAAGACATAAGTCTTATAAAGTATAGAAAAATCTATACTACAATGAATAAAGAATGAACGAAAGAGAAGTTGATCGTACTCCCTATACTTAAGATGAAATAATCCTATAGCTGGTTGTACACAAGGCAGGGAGGGTCAAGGGTGGGAATTACGAGGTTATTAGATTGACTTGTCCCCCTTATACTTAGGGTAAAATATCCCTATGTATAGAAAGAACATCAAGAGTTGAGAGGACAGGTGAGAGATCACGGAAATGAATAACTCGAGGTGATCACCCCCCTATACTTAGGGCAAAAAACGTCCTAAATGTAGCAGTGATGAAAGGGGTGAACACCTTTCGAAAGAATAAGAAAAATGAAATGGAAAAGAAGAAAAGAATAAAACAAAATCTTTTTCAGATTGTTCTGCTCAAATGTATGATCCGTTTATCTTTGTAAGATCATCTTGAAATACAACTTCGATGGAATTGACAGTGGATAGGAATATGTCATGCTCTAAGTGCGGCTTCAGCAACTATCCATTGCCTACAAAAGGCTATACATCAGGTGACTATTCTGATATGAGTAGACTTCTATTGCCAGGCATAGTCATCATAATAAATGGACTAATCCACTTGCTCTTCATTTTGCTTGGAAAAATATTTAGCTTCGCATCAAACAACCATACCTTATGTCTAGGTTCGAAAGTCCTCCTACGGATATGTGTGGCGTGCCATCTCTTGACTTTCTTATTGTACATAAGGATGTTGTCGTATATGTCGTCTTGAAACTCAAATACTCTGTTCAGATTAACTTTTCGGTTCTTTCCTTCTCACTCGGAATCAAGGTTGCACAAGTTCAAAGAGATGAATTACCATTTGTTCACATTTTTTCATTCATTTTAGGCTCTAATCCCTATATAAATGCATCAATAGCATACTTGAATTAACTCATGTATGTGTATTTATATATTGTATATAAACATGTGTATTTATACCCTAAAATGAAGGAATAAATAAAAGAAAAGAAAAAGAAATAAAATACTAATGGTATTTATGACCCTAAACCCCGAGACCTAAGCATCATGATGACTGGGTCGACAAGAAATAAAGTAGGGAGAGATAAGGGTCAAAAACTCTATAAAACCGTAAATTTATTTTAAAATAATCCACTTTTAGGACCATTTTGTTCTTAATTATATACACCTTTAATAGAGAACTTCATATTTGAAAATTGCAGATAAAAATATATAGAAAAATAATAATTTATTTCACACAAAAATAATATACAATGTATATTATATACTCAAAATAAAATTCCAAAACTCAAACTTCCCAAACCTATATCTTCTTCGTATGAACAAAATGCACCAAAATTACCTTAAATTATACGTAAATTTTATTAGTTATTTAATGAAAGTGGTTTAACTTAATTTGAAGTTAAAATGCAAAAGTTAGTTTTTGGACCCCTATTGTATCTTGTACCTAAATAAAATATTCATTTTACTTATTCATTATATCTTTCTTTATTTTATATTTTTATAATTTTGTAAATATTCTTTATAACATATGTACATAATAAAAATAGAAAAAAATGACTTGAATTAACTTAGAATAAATATGTATACTATAATAAATACATATATTTATTTGAGTAAATTTACATGAATTACTTATAAATATACTTATGATAACTACATGTATTTATTTAAATGTACAATTAAATTTTGAAAAATTAAAAAAACTGTATACATGTAATTAAATATATTGTAAATAAAACAATTTTGTTTATAAAATAATAGATTATATAAAACAAAATAAAAATAAAATAAAGTTTTTGTTTGTATTTATACTTGTAAATTACAGGTAAAAATCAAACTCAACAAATAAAATGATAAAATAAATAAAAATTACCAAAAGAAATAATTCATAAATTATGTAACATATTTCATGTTTTAGGTTTTTTAAATAAAATCGTTAGTATTTTATTTTTTGAATCTTTCATTTATTTGGTAGTTTTGTTGCGTAGCACTAGGTGACGATGTCCCGGGCTTCGGACTATTGATCTCGAGTCAACCACCCTCTCCCCTCTATCGTATGTCAGAGCTTATTGGGCATCCGACTTCTCACATTTTCCAATGACCTCCATTGCTCCTTTCAGGTCCATTCATTTTTTCAATTCTTTAGATAAGATCGTGCCCCCGCTCGCGGATCATCTGGGTGTGATTCTTGTCGACTGATCTGGCCAAAATCCTAGCTCTATTTTCCCTTTTTCTAGCCAGCTATAAATAAGCCATCTCCTCCTCCTTAACTTCGTGATCACCTAGCACTTCCCTAACCCCCCTGAACCCTAAAGCGATCCACCTTGACAACATGAAGGTTGGACGTTTGTTCTTAGGCGTGTACGAAGGAGGAGGACGTGCATCCACACCTTGCCAGAGCACTCGCCGGTGAAGCTCTGCTCCATGGTCCCCAACAATGGTGAGCTATTCATTTATTTTGCATTTTATTCCATAGTATAGAAATAGTTTTAGCTTTATTTCGGTTTTTTGATTTTGCTTAAATATGTACAAAATACTAAAAATTTCTGATCGATGGAGCTCTCTGGACCAGCCTTGTTCCTTGTCATTTCAACCACCCTCCGTTGCTACTTTAACCTCCATCAAACTCCCCTCACGCTTCTCCATCATTCTGATCACCTAACGAACCTTGATTCATCATGAATTAGGCTGACCTGACCATCTACTATGTCCCTCATCAAAGGCCCTGTGCAACACTCCCTTTTTTCTAGCTCAATTTTTGGTCTAAGGCATCGCCTTGGAGCCCCTGAGCTAACCACGCAGGTAGCAAGTCTCCAGGACCCCATCTAGGGGGTCTGCAGGTTGATCGTCCTTTGCTCCATCATCGTCCCAGGAAGCTTCTACACCCATCACCATAGTAGGATGAGGCTGGAACAGCTCTAAAGCTTCGATTAAAGCTCATCGGGCGCTTGTTCTTCAGCAGTTCTTCCAGAGGCATAAGCCATTGTCTGATAAAGAACACACACCCAGATTAGAGCCCCGTCGTTGGATCGCATCTTCCAGCAGTCATTAAATCCATTCGAGTATCTTATCTCCTTTGTCCAAAGGTGAAGTAGTGTCGACCTTGGGATGATCGCACTGTGTTGAATGATCTGATCTAGCCGCTCATCCACGCGCAAGGAGAGGATAATTTGTTCCTGCCCCCTTTGATTTTTGCTATTTAATATTTAGTGTTATAAATATATTTCATAGTTCAGAATTTGTGATTATTTTGCATTTAGAACCCTTTAGTTCATGCTATTTGCTTTTTGGTCCAAGCTACATCACCACGCATGCCATCCCACATGAGGGATTTTTGTAGGTAAGTTGCATATCCTATCCTATCGTTTCTAGGGTCTTTCATGGAAATCTTGAAAATACATTTGAAAATTGCAATTTATCCCTGCTAATATATATTGAAGATATTTTTTACTAGGAAAATTGCTTCGATAACTTCATTTGTTCATTTATTTGCATATATACCCCTGCCAAGTGTTTTTTTTGGTATTATGAGATTAATTGGAAAATATATGCTAAGGCTCCTAAACTTGTTGTATTTGCATAAATGCATGTTTTAGGTTTCTTAAATTGCAAAATGCTCCCTATGCGTCATTTTTAATTGCTTGATTTTCTTTTACTTGCATTAATTACGTAATTAACTCCCAAAATCCTAGGAAATTTTATTTGAATACCTTATATGACATTATATCACATATGCTTATTCTAAGGTATTTATTGTTATTTTCTTAAATAGAAAAATTCCAAAACTAGATATATTTAACTATTTTGACTTAAAAAAATAAAATATAGTCAAAAAATAACAAAAAATTAGAGTTCATACTTTAGTATCTTTTATCACATATCCAAAATTCATGAAAAATATAAAATAGAAATCTTAAACTAAGCAAAATACAGATAACCGTAAAAAAATAATAAAAATGTAAAAAATAAGAAAAAAATGTTCTAAAAGTTGAAATTTTCTTTATTTTATTCTCTATATAGGAAAATCACTTGGGCCCTTTATGACATGATAAATATTTTTTAGGCCCTTTTGATGTTTCTGTATTTTTTGTTTCTTTTATTTTATGTATTTTTATTTGTAAAAATCCATAACAAATCATAAAAATACCAAAACAAAGAAAATTATAAAAAAGTAAAAATATTTCATTTGGTTTATTTTGACATTATTTGTATACTTGAAAAATCCAAAAGATTGTTCTTTATATCTTTTTATTTATCTCCCATATATATATATATTTATTATCATATTTTGTTTATTAAAAAACATTTGCAAAATTAAAATCCATAATAATTATAAAACAAAAAAAACCAAATAAAAATTATAAAGAATCAAAACCCCTAAAATTACACATGAACACAATTAGGCTATGGAACCAATAATTTTGTGCTTCATTCTTTGAGTTGGGTTTCATTTTTGTACTATATCTCTGTTTGCTCCCATGGATGACAATCTACATGCTTGCTTTATACACATTTCATGCAGAGTTGAATAAATTTCATAACTTACGCACTTGCATGATCTCCTTATACATACACACATGTGGGCATTGATTGAATGTTTTGTGATGATTGATTGATATCTGAGTACCAAGAGAGGCATCGATACAATGATTGTTGGATCCGACTAGTCGGACACCACAAGCCCTTCAAGACTAGGTGTTAGGAATCCACACATCTTTCATACCAGACCGCAGGCCCTCCAAGACTGGGCACATGCCCTCTACTAGTTGAAAATTATTTCATAAAAAAATAATTGACAATTATCTTATTACTATAAAAATCATGCCATTGTAAATATGTGAATTACATTCACACCCCAAAACAAAAATATAAATATATTTTCAATTAATCATCCAATGTGAATCTAATTCACATCAATAATTAATTAACAAATATAAATCACAATAGTCTCTCTCTGATATATTATAAATCACATTTATAATATATACGAATAATTAGATGGTGTTATCCACACTTACATATCCATAATAATTAAATCATATTTAATTATATTAGATTATCATTCTCATGCATTCAAATAATATGAATCAAATTCACATTACTCTTGATAATTAAATCACATTTAATTATTTATTTCTCAAATTCTTAGAAAAAACTCAACGATGGAATTATTCTTGAACTTATTCAAGAATGATGTGCTTTCTCTAAGATACTTGGAGATAAGGACAGGGCGATTGTACATTTCACGTACAATGACTTGGAAATTGAGATCACATCTCAAATTCAAATCTCATGGACCCCTCATAATGCTTGATTTATGTCAAGGTCGTAAATCTAATCTTCTCGTTGCATTTGAATATCATTCAAATCAATGTCCAATACTTGGACCAAGATCAGATTACTTCTCTACTAAGAGGAGACACTAAAATCTAGACATGTCTCATCACTTCATCGGATTGGAAGAGCAATGGTTATACAATTATTTATGATCACATCACCCTAAGGTATTCCCAATACATGTACATCCTTCATACCATAAGACCTATGATAAATCTGAATTTATAGATTAATTTTACACTATCATCATTATAGTTTGATCATCAAAGTTTCTCATTCTTGGTTATCAGGAGTTGGTATTGATCATATGCTTTCCAAAAGCATATATCATACCTACAAATTCTTGTCATGTTTCCAAAGCACGATGACCATGCATGGAATTTGATGGTACTAATATCTCATGAGTGAGCTTATATCTTCCGATTCGGTAAATGAACATGTATGATCCCTTTGAGAGATCGTATTACTCATATGCCCTTATATGCACGCCAACACACCAATGTATAGACCTTGATTAGGTCATCAACTATTGGTCTGCCAACTATACATACTGTAAAGCCTTGAACTGGGCATATCTCGGATCCTATATAATAAGATCCGGCTCGTAAAGAGGAAACCGTCAGAATTTGTTTCGTGTGAATCGGACTTCGTTTCGATTTGTTATGAATTTCGAAAGAAAGAGAAGTAAGGAAGGCTAAGATGTCATTAATCCATAATGACTGTCATTAAGACTAATTAAACATGATTAAAGAAATTAATGACGATTGAAAGCCGCTAATGATCATTAGTAAACACTAATCAATAGTTAACAAAAGATATGCATAAGCCGCGAAAGTTAAATCACGATTAGTGAAAGTTAATCACGATTAGTGTTAAGTAAGCGTCATTAGCGAATCTAGAATCCTCTAGAATGTTCTAACTTAAGCTCCAAGTTTGGGATAAGTTTTGGCTAAAACTATGGGCCAAAACCATGGGTCGCTAAACCATGGTTAAGGTCTAAACCATGGTTTTCTAACCATGGTTAGTGGTTTTCTGGGGCCTATAAATAGACCCCCCTACCCATTCATTCTCTACAACTTCCACTACCACCACCACCCCAAGGGCTAGGGTCGAGAGGTTGGGAGGAGGAGTGGGAGGCGAGGGAGGAGCGCTAGCGAAGCGCTGCCGGGAGAGCGAGGAGAAGAAAGGTATGATCCTCTCTTAGTTGCTTCGTAAGCTAGGCTTTCAATTCATACTCTTGTTCTTCCAAGTTTTGTTTTTGATTCATATTTCTTTCCGATTCGTTTTCCTGTTGTGGTTCGAGGAGAAATCTGTGTAACACCCTACTTAGGTGCGGGCGACTATGCACGTCAGTGACCCTTGTGATTCGTCATACGTTCACTCATTTAAGACGCGTGGTGTCTACCTATTCTCCATCGTTTATATTTCTATTCTTCGTATTATGCTTTTATAGTTATTTTGATGGAGAAATCTGTGTAATACCCTACTTAGGTGCGGGCGGCTGTGCACGTCAGTGACCCTGTGATTCGTCACACGTTCACTCACCTAAGATGTGTGGTGTCTACCGGTTCTTCATCTCTTGTTGTTGAGTATATTCTTTCAGTTTCATTGTTATTTTCCTCTCGATTGATTTTATAGAGGAAACTCTTTTCGTTTTTATTTAGAAATATGTCATGATATAAGGGGAAACTCTGCTGAAATTTTCCGAGAAATATATCCCCATATAAGGGGAAACTCTACCGAAATTTTCCGAGAAAATATGTTCTTGACGTTCTTCGTGTTCTTCGCATTCTTCGTGTTCTTAACATGTTCTTAGCGTTTTGATACGAAAAATGAAATTCGATCTTTTCAGGAGCCTTAAATTAGCCTTTCTAAAAACGAAACTCGGTAAAGCCTTGCATACACGAGAAAGAGCTTGATTAGGTAACGAAATCCTTCCTTTTGCTGTTGGGTTTTCATACGAAATTATTGAAATTCTTGATTTTGTATTCTTTGCTACGAGGAACCCTAATTTTGGTTATTTTTGAAAAAGTCTGAAGAATTGCTTTGTGATTCCCACTAAAATAAGATTTACGCATCAAATTGATGCGTTGGCTCTGAAAGTTAGGGTTTGGGAGTTAAAATAGGCATAAATAGGAGTATATATATGGTTATGAATAATATATATGTGAGTCGATACTAAGTATTGCGGTTTAGGCAAATCAAAGACGTAACAAAAGAATTACATCATGTGAATTGGTGTGATTTGAGTTGGATCCCAAAAAGGATCTTGTGTCCCGATAAGGATGACTGGGAGTAGTACTACAGGTCGGGCATGCAACCTGTAGGTTGTCGGAAGGAACCCGTATTGACACTTCCCTACCTAGGTGGTACACGGTTGCCCTGTTATGATAAGTGCGCACAAATTGAATGTTTTGCAACGCGTGGTACCAGGAGCCAATATATTCGGGTTGGAACGACGGAAGATGTGGTCGTGCCATGTGGAGGCACGGGTTCAATAGCGGCTGAGTCACGATAACATGTATTTAAAGCCGCTAGGTTATATGATTAAGAGTTAGCCTGAGGTTATAAGCAACCGAGTCCTCGAGGACGGTGTGTTCTTTTGTTTTTTTTCAGGATGAGGGTTGAGACCCTGTTTAATAAAAGAAAAGGAAATTGTCAGGGTAGTATTGGAGGATTGGTTGAGGCGACGTGCGGCGGCATAAGCTTACCAAGATCAACACAATCTCCAATCCTGAAGCATCCACAGCTTCGGAGTCCAAGAATGGTGGGGTTCCCCTGGACTAATCCCTGATGTGGAATAGAAAGGAATAGGACTTAAGTTAATGAAAAGGAATGAAATTTTTGTGATATCAAGTTTTGAGAAATTACACAATTTGTTTGCTTTTCTCTTCTTCGTTACTTAGCATTCGCTAATTTTTATCCTATGATTTATGGAAAACCCAACAGGTATCGGTGAGCAATCGCAAGGACTTTAAAATTCATCCGGCTTACATACTAGACATCCAGCCAGCCACAGTAGCTTTACTCTTTAAGGTAGTTAGTAATATTTTGTGTATTTTCCTTTCAAGCTGATGTACATGTAAATGGTTATAGTGGGACAGTGTATCATCTGAAATATATTTTGTGAATGGAAAAGTGTTGAAATACTTTCTTCCGAGTATTTTTATTTGCAGTATATTTCTGAATGTTAGTTGTGATTGCTGAATAAATTATTGCTGAGTAACACGATCCGGATATGGGAGGATCCGACGACCCGGGAAACGGGGTCGCGACAGATTGGTATCAGAGCACGGTTACTCCAGTAATTTATTTAGTAATTAATAACTATGAGCGGTATTCAGAAACTAAGGTTGTATTAAGATCCTTTGATCTTAATAAATGACTGCAGTACCATTCACAAGTCATTGTTCCTTATGTACATCATGCTAAGACATATAGGATCTGACCTTTAACCTTGACTCATCCCAGGATCATGGCAGACCAAGACATGTCTAGACAATTAGCGGCTATGATGGCAATGCTCCAAGACATGGGGCAAAGGCAACAAGCATTGGAGGAGAGGCTCAATGCACAGGCTGAGAGACCCGAGGCATCTAAGCCTGCGGATGCTAGGATTGAAGGTTCTGTTCATCTTTCTGAGGAAGAATCTAGTTACCATCCTTCAACTGAGTCTGCTCCTACCCCGGTTGAAGGAGCAATGGAGAAGGCCCTTCTTAGACACCAAACATTACTAGATAATTACCGAAAGGGAAAAATTCCTCGATTCAAAGGTGTAGAGACACCTGCCGAGGCTGAATTATGGCTTGATGACGTCAGTAGGATGATGAGAATAATACACGCACCAGCAGATACTTGGGTGCACTTTGCTGATTACTCCTTAGCAGACTATGCAAGACGATGGTGGAGAGCAATTTCCAAGAAGTTAGCAGACCCTGTTCCATGGGATATCTTCGAAGAGAGGTTCCGAGCTCACTTTTGTCCCTCTCATTGGGAAGAATTAAAGAGGAGAGAGTTGGCTTCTCTGAATCAGGGTTCTAAGACTGTACGAGATTATCATATCCACTTTACTGAGCTACTACGGTACTCACCAGCTCTAGAAGCTTCACCACAAGAGTGTCTTACCAAATTTGTTAGTGGTCTTCAGGGAGATCTACGAGAAAAGCTTGCTGGTTTTAGAGCCACAACCATAGATGAAGCAATGGACATCGCCTCTCGTATTGAGATGGAGAGGGATGAAAACCGCCAAAGAAGAAGTTTCCACTTTAATGGTGGACCATCCAAAAGCAAGGCACATTATAATCGTAGAGATCGTCGCTATCATCCAGCCGGTTTCAATATAAGCTCACCACAGACCTTGGGTCAGGAATTATCAGGAAGAAGGGGTTTCTCTAGACCTCCACTATATCCTCGCAACTCAGCAGCAGGAGCTAGCACCTCTGTGGCTGGATCTTCAGCTCAAACAGGAGCACGTGTGTGTTTTTACTGTCATCAGGAAGGCCACATCAAGAAATATTGTCCGAAGTTGAGAGGTTCAGGGTTTAAATCAACCCCAATTAATAGTATAGCATCCACCTCGAGCAATGGAGCAACACATGGAGGAAGACATGGTAGAGGTCGAGGCTCACAAGGAGCGTCTCCTACACAACAACCACCACAAAGTGTTGCGGGTTCTAGCTTGCCTATTCCTAATGGCCAGCTCAATGCAATTACTGAAGAACAAGCCTACAATTCTGGCACAGTCGTACGAGGTACCGTTATTATTCATGGCTTTTCAGTACATGTCTTATTTGATTCTTGTGCTTCACATTCATTTATTGCTCGACGGTTAGTACCCACTTTGGGTAGGAAACCAGTAGAAGTACAACAATCCTATCTGATCAAGGGACCAGGAGGACAAGTGTTTATAATCCGAGAAATGTTGGATAATTGCATAGTAGTGATAGCGGGACATCAGTTACCTGTTTCACTACTACTAATCGAAATGGAGGACTTTGATCTTATACTAGGAATGGATTGGCTAGAAAGGCATCATGCATGTCTTGACTGTATCCAGAAGACATTAACATTCCACCTTCCTAACTCGATAGAGTTCCAGTTCATTGGAAAGACATCCAATGATAATATCAAATATATCTCTACATTGAAGGCACAACAGTTGTTAGAGCAAGGGTGCCAAGGTTATTTAGCTTATGTATCCACTACATCAGGGTCAGAAAGAATGATAGAAGATGTGCCTATAGTCTGCGAGTTTACTGATGTATTTCCAGAGGAACTACCTGGATTACCACCTGAGCGAGAGATTGAATTTGAAATCTCTCTCATACCTGATACTCAGCCTATCTCTATCCCTCCATATAGGATGGCACCAGCTGAGTTACGAGAGTTAAAGGTACAATTGCAAGAACTGTTAGATAAAGGATTCATTCGTCCTAGTACTTCACCATAGGGTGCACCTGTCTTATTTGTTAGGAAAAAGGATGGCTCGATGCGGTTGTGCATTGACTATAGACAACTAAACAAGAGGACAATAAAGAACAAGTATCCTCTGCCAAGAATAGATGATCTCTTTGATCAGTTACAAGGTTCAACTGTGTATTCCAAGATTGATTTAAGATCTGGATACCATCAGTTGAAAATTAAAGATACAGATATTCCCAAGACAGCTTTTCGAACTAGATACGGGCATTATGAATTCTTAGTTATGCCTTTTGGACTAACAAATGCCCCAGCAACCTTCATGGATCTCATGAATAGAGTATTCAAGGAGTTCTTAGATCACTTTGTAGTAGTCTTTATTGATGATGTGCTTATTTACTCAAAGGATAAGTATCTGCATGAACATCATCTCAGGAAGGCACTTGAAACTCTAAGGAAGAACAAACTGTATGCTAAATATAGCAAATGTGACTTCTGGCTATCTGAAGTATCTTTCTTAGGCCATGTTATTTCTGGGGAAGGTATATCAGTTGATCCTACAAAGGTTAGTGCGGTGATGTGTTGGGAACGCCCGAAGACTGTCACAGAAATACGATCTTTTCTGGGTTTAGCTGGATTTTATAGAAGATTCGTGAAGGACTTTTCACGGATAGCATTGCCAATGACTAGACTACCTCAAAAGGAGGTCCCATTCTTATGGTCTCATACATGTGAAGCTAGTTTTCAGACACTGAAAGAATGCCTAACATCTGCACCAATCCTTACTCTACCCTACGGGAGTGAAGGGTTTACAGTGTACACTGACGCATCAAAAGAAGGACTTGGGGCGGTTCTTATGCAACATGGTAAGGTAGTTGCGTATGCATCACGACAGCTCAGGACACATGAGAAGAACTACCCAACACATGACCTTGAATTAGCTGCCGTAGTGTTCGCTTTAAAGATTTGGAGACACTACCTGTATGGTATTACTTTTGAAATCTTCACCGATCATAAAAGCTTGAAATATCTATTTGATCAGAAGGAACTCAATATGAGACAGAGACGGTGGCTAGAGTTGCTGAAAGACTATGATTGCACTATCTCCTACCACCCTGGTAAGGGGAACGTCGTAGCAGATGCCCTTAGCAGAAGAACTTATTCACCCGGGTTAGTGAGTGCTATCCACTTCTGGGGTTTACTATCAACGTTAAGTGAATGGAAACCATTTGATAGTAGTGCTGATACTATAACTATTCCTCATCGATACAAACCAGAAATATGGGATAAAATAAAGAAAGGACAGGAGGATGATCCAGTCCTCAAAGACTTAAAACAACAACTTGAGAAGAATAAGATAGAGGGATTCCAGATACAAGATGGTTTACTGTATAATCATCACAGAGTTTGTGTACCAAACACACCTGAACTAAGGAAAGACAACTTACGAGAAGCTCATTGTTCTAGATTATCTATTCATCCAGGAATTACGAAGATGTATAAGGATCTTCATTCATACTTTTGGTGGCCGGGAATGAAGAAAGATGTTGCTGAATTTGTGAATTCATGTTTCACTTGCCAGCAGGTAAAGGCTTCACACCAAAAGCCACCCGGATTATTGCAACCCCTCCCTATACCTGAATGGAAATGGGAAAGCATTTCCATGGATTTCGTTACTGGCTTACCTCAGACGACTGGTAGTAAAGATAGTATCTGGGTTATAATAGATCGTCTGACAAAGGTAGCACACTTCATTCCGATAAGCTTATCTTTCACTCCAGACCAGCTGGCTGAGTTATATATTACACATGTGATTCGCCTCCATGGTATCCCGAAGGAAGTAGTTTCTGATCGAGATTCACGATTCACCTCACACTATTGGGAGAACTTCATGAAAGCCTTAGGTACACAACTATGCTTGAGTACAGCATATCATCGATAAACAGATGATCAGTCAGAACGTACGATTCAGACACTAGAGGATATGCTACGAGCATGTGCCTTAGAATGGAAGGGATCACGGATTAAACATTTACCTCTTGCTGAATTCACCTACAATAATAGTTACCATACAAGTATTGACATGGCACCATTTGAAGCACCATATGGACGAAGGTGTACTACTCCTTTGTGTTTGCAAGAGGTCGGAATAAAGAACCTTTATGATTCAGATAGACTTCAGGAGACACGGGAAGCTGTAGAACTTGCTAGAAAAAGACTATTAACTGCTCAGAGTCGCCAGAAAAGTTATAGTGATACCCGGAGAAGAGACCTTGAATTTGAGGTAGGCGACTTTGTATTTCTCAAAGTATCACCTATGAAGGGTGTTCAGAGGTTTGGCTTGTGTGGGAAGTTAGCACCCAGGTTCGTGGGTCCCTTTGAAATTATTCAACGGATTGGAAAAGTTGCCTATAGACTTGCACCTCCTCCACATCTTTCGGCAATACATGATGTATTTCATGTATCAAATCTGAGAAAGTACATTAGGGATCCAGAGCATAAGATAAGTTATGATGATTTACATGTTGAGCCAGACTTGACATACCAAGAGATACCTGTGCAAATACTTGAACGGGATATCAAGAAGTTGAGAAACAAAGAGGTGCCTCTAGTTAAAATATTGTGGCAAAACCAAGAGTTTGAAGAAGCCACATGGGAACCTGAGGTAGAAATGAGAGAGAAATATCCGTACTTGTTTGAATGATAAAATTATGTATATGTTCATTTTAAATGACATGACGTTCATTCTCTTTAAGGTTGTTATACCTGCATTTCTAGTCTCGAGGACGAGACTTCCTTTAAGGTTGTTATAATTGTAAAGCCTTGAACTGGGCATATCTCGGATCCTATATAATAAGATCCGGCTCGTAAAGAGGAAACCAGCAGAATTTGTTTCGTGTGAATCGGAATTCGTTTCGATTTGTTATGAATTTCGAAAGAAAGAGAAGTAAGGAAGGCTAAGATGTCATTAATCCATAATGACTGTCATTAAGACTAATTAAACATGATTAAAGAAATTAATGACGATTGAAAGCCGCTAATGATCATTAGTAAACACTAATCAATAGTTAACAAAAGATATGCATAAGCCGCGAAAGTTAAATCGCGATTAGTGAAAGTTAATCACGATTAGTGTTAATTAAGCGTCATTAGCGAATCTAGAATACTCTAGAATGTTCTAACTTAAGCTCCAAGTTTGGGATAAGTTTTGGCTAAAACTATGGGCCAAAACCATGGGCCGCTAAACCATGGTTAAGGTCTAAACCATGGTTTTCTAACCATGGTTAGTGGTTTTCTGGGGCCTATAAATAGACCCCCCCTACCCATTCATTCTCTACAACTTCCACTACCACCACCACCCCAAGGGCTAGGGTCGAGAGGTTGGGAGGAGGAGTGGGAGGCGAGGGAGGAGCGCTAGCGAAGCGCTGGCGGGAGAATGAGGAGAAGAAAGGTATGATCCTCTCTTAGTTGCTTCGTAAGCTAGGCTTTCAATTCATAATCTTGTTCTTCCAAGTTTTGTTTTTGATTCATATTTCTTTCCGATTCGTTTTCCTGTTGTGGTTCGAGGAGAAATCTGTGTAACACCCTACTTAGGTGCGGGCGGCTATGCACGTCAGTGACCCTGTGATTCGTCATACGTTCACTCATCTAAGACACGTGGTGTCTACCGATTCTCCATCGTTTATGTTTCTATTCTTCGTATTATGCTTTTATAGTTATTTTGATGGAGAAATCTGTGTAATACCCTACTTAGGTGCGGGCGGCTGTGCACGTCAGTGACCCTGTGATTCGTCACACGTTCACTCACCTAAGATGTGTGGTGTCTACCGGTTCTTCATCTCTTGTTGTTGAGTATATTCTTTCAGTTTCATTGTTATTTTCCTCTCGATTGATTTTATAGAGGAAATTCTTTTCGTTTTTATTTAGAAATATGTCCCGATATAAGGGGAAACTGTGCTGAAATTTTCCGAGAAATATATCCCCATATAAGGGGAAACTCTGCCGAAATTTTCTGAGAAAATATGTTCTTGACGTTCTTCGTGTTCTTCGCGTTCTTCGTGTTCTTCGTTCGTTCTTCGCGTTCTTAACATGTTCTTAGCGTTTTGATACGAAAAATGAAATTCGATCTTTTCAGGAGCCTTAAATTAGCCTTTCTAAAAACGAAACTCGGTAAAGCCTTGCATACACGAGAAAGAGCTTGATTAGGTAACGAAATCCTTCCTTTTGCTGTTGGATTTTCATACGAAATTATTGAAATTCTTGATTTTGTATTCTTTGCTACGAGGAACCCTAATTTTGGTTATTTTTGAAAAAGTCTGAAGAATTGCTTTGTGATTTCCACTAAAATAAGATTTACGCATCAAATTGATGCGTTGGCTCTGAAAGTTAGGGTTTGGGAGTTAAAATAGGCATAAATAAGAGTATATATATGGTTATGAATAATATATATGTGAGTCGATACTAAGTATTGCGGTTTAGGCAAATCAAAGACGTAACAAAAGAATTACATCATGTGAATTGGTGTGATTTGAGTTGGATCCCAAAAAGGATCTTGTGTCCCGATAAGGATGACTGGGAGTAGTACTACAGGTCGGGCATGCAACCTGTAGGTTGTCGGAAGGAACCCGTATTGGCACTTCCCTACCTAGGTGGTACACGGTTGCCCTGTTATGATAAGTGCGCACAAATTGAATGTTTTGCAACGCGTGGTACCGGGAGCCAATATATTCGGGTTGGAACGACGGAAGATGTGGTCGTGCCATGTGGAGGTACGGGTTCAATAGCGGCTGAGTCACGATAACATGTATTTAAAGCCGCTAGGTTATATGATTAAATGTTAGCCTGAGGTTTTAAGCAACCGAGTTCTCGAGGACGGTGTGCTCTTTTGTTTTTTTTCAGGCTGAGGGTTGAGACCCTGTTTAATAAAAGAAAAGGAAATTGTCAGGGTAGTATTGGAGGATTGGTTGAGGCGACGTGCGGCGGCATAAGCTTACCAAGATCAACACAATCTCCAATCCTGAAGCATCCACAGCTTCGGAGTCCAAGAATGGTGGGGTTCCCCTGGACTAATCCCTGATGTGGAATAGAAAGGAATAGGACTTAAGTTAATGAAAAGGAATGAAATTTTTGTGATATCAAGTTTTGAAAAATTACACAATTTATTTGCTTTTCTCTTCTTCGTTACATAGCATTCGCTAATTTTTATCCTATGATTTATGGAAAACCCAACAGGTATTGGTGAGCAATCGCAAGGACTTTAAAATTCATCCGGCTTACATACTAGACATCCAGCCAGCCACAGTAGCTTTACTCTTTAAGGTAGTTAGTAATATTTTGTGTATTTTCCTTTCAAGCTGATGTACATGTAAATGGTTATAGTGGGACAGTGTATCATCTGAACTATATTTTGTGAATGGAAAAGTGTTGAAATACTTTCTTCCGAGTATTTTTATTTGCAGTATATTTCTGAATGTTAGTTGTGATTGCTGAATAAATTATTGCTGAGTAACACGATCCGGATATGGGAGGATCCGACGACCCGGGAAACGGGGTCGCGACACATACTCAGACATATAGTAACGCAACTGTCTCCGATAAGAGGATGTGTCATATATCGTTCCACCATACGACATAGTTCTTTTGTTATCTTGATCTTGTTAAGTCAACTCTTTGACCTAACTTATCTAACACCTTCGAGTCTATATTCCTATGCAGAGGACCTGCATCAAGAGTCCAGTTAGATATCAGTCTTTAGAGAAAGGATTGCCATCTCCTTATCAGGTCGGAGATCATCTCTTAATAATCATTTGACGATGTTTGATGTGTCCTCAATCTAACTCTTTAGATATTCATCCAAGCACCAACCTCTATAATTCAACAATTGAATCAACAGCAGTATGATCATTAAGATGGCCATGGTACATAACCTTTATTGTATTAAGTGACCTATTATGCAAATTTGTTATACTTAATTTCATATCAGGGAATGATATTTGTAACAACATTTACTGCATAATGGCTCGTCGTGGGCTCGTATGTCCAAAAATCTCCCACTAGCCCAAAGAGCCATTAATGGGCTAACCTTTAAACCCACACTCATGTGACAATCATAGGGCTATTTTGAAGAATAGCCAGGTCAGCTAATCATCACTCTTATCCTAATAGACTACGCCAAGTCCTTTTACGACACATGCATATCTCCGAGAAACAATGCTCGCATCCAATGCAAATGTTGCATCTTATGCAACCAATACTCAATATAGTTACTTATAACGTCCTTGACAATATAGCTCAATAATTATTATAACTGGTATTTCCATCATCCTGATCAGAATACCCATATTCATGGATATCTCTATCTCCTAAGGTTTCTGTAGTTAAGACCTTTTGGATCTCCATGTATAGTCTTAAATTCTGAAAGATAAGACTTAGATATCACTATCTCTAAAGTCTTGTTATCTTTGAAGATTTTGTTATTACTGCAACTAAGTGTTTTATATCCATAGTAGGATTAGTAATAGTTTACTACTCCCACTACATGGCAGACATCTGGCTTTTGTGCACATCTAGCATACATATGACTTCTCATAATCGATGGACAAGTGCAAGCACTTTTAGCATGCACTTCCTCAACTCTTTAAGGAGTTATCCCTTCTGATAGGTCAGTACCATATCTTAATGGATGGAATCCTTTCTTGGAATTTTCTAGAAAATGGAATATATCAAGATGTACAACTAATGTGGTTGTCCTAATACCCCCTTATATATTCTTCTGAACATCTTCAGAACTAAGATCTAAGAGGAATCCTTGAGATCATATCTCAGGATATGGAATAGCCAGATTATAAAACACTTTATTATTACCCTTATATTATTCCAAATGATTAGGATATTATCTACAATTAGCACGATGAACACAATGTCACCCCAAATAATCTTCACATGGTTCATCAAGATTGTATTTGAAATCATAATATTTATTTTAATCAAATCTATTATTCCAACTACATGAAGCTTATTTGAGTCCATAGATGGAGTTCCTTAGCTTGTACATCTTGCTTTCCTCAACTATGAAGCCCTGGGGCTACTTCATGTGAATATACTCAGAGAGGTATTCATAAAGAAATGCAATATTGACTTCCATCTTGAAGATGACGAAGTTAAATTGTATAGATACAGTTAGCAATATTCTGATGGATTCAAGCATGGTAATTGAGGAGAAAGTCTTATCGCAAGCAATGTCTTCTCTTCGATGTGTATTTTATTGATACGGACCGTACTTTGAAAGTCTCTACTTTCTCACCAGGTTCCATATTTCCTTTTGAAGATCCGTTTACACCTTAACGAGTCTTACCCATATAGGTGGATCCTCGAGGGTCTATATACAACACATGTATATGAAGTCTACTTTAGACTTTACTGCTTACATCCAACTTTCCATGTCATGATCATCAGAAGCTTCATCATGTGAAGACAAATCATTGTTAGACATAACTGACACATGGAATCCATCCTCAAACTTATTTCATCTTCAATTGTCCTTCTACTTTCTAATTTCAGGAGCCTTATTATCTTCTCAATATTCAATGAGTTCCTTCACTTTGTTTTCATATTGATTCTCAAGAGTCTCATCCTCTAAGAATCATGTCCATAGAGATGAAATCTTTTTAAGAATCTCAATGTCATAATGTTGGTATCCAATACATTTTTCTAATGAAGTGGCACTCTCTTGTCCCAGATTCCAGCGTACTTGCATCCATGACATGGTCATGGACCAAGCAACACTAAATCCTCAAGTATCCAACACTAGTCTAGGTTCCAAACCATAGCGTATGAGGGTTTTCGGGTTTAGATCTACATGGAATCTTGTTAATGATATATAATGTAGTCTCTACTACATATATATACTTGGACACTAAGAGATAATTATGCCAAGATTCATAATTTATCAAGTCACAAATAATCCAATTGTATCTCCCAACAACTCCATTGAGTTAAGGTATATTAGGAGGAGTGAGATAGGAATGATATTTCTAGTTGCATGAGGTATTCCTTGAATTCATCTAATAGGTACAAGCTACCTAAATTAGATCAAATTCATTTCATCTTCCTTAAAACTTTGGTTCTAAACTAAAATTGTGAAATCTTTGAATATTTCAAAGGTTTCTAGGGTAAATAGAAGAAATCTCACATCACAAATAATCATCGAATCATATCACATATCATCAATGTTTATTATGATAAAGATGATCCACATACATAAATATGTATGATACCTTGAATACCTTGGAATCTAACATCGTTCCCAGAGAACAGTGCATTGGACATTTTCTACTTTTGAATACAATATTCACATGTAAGATTTGAAATTTTAGACACTCTAAAGTTTCATCTCTCGCTTGTCTATTGATCTCATAAACAGACATTTCCAAGTCTTGATGCCAGATCATTGTCAAATGATCTTCAACCTCTTATTGAACTTTTTAAGGTTTAATTTTCAGAATTTAGAAATGTTAATGAACCATTCATTAATTTTCTAATTTAGTAGAGTCCACTAGATGTTAGACTACTATCTGAAATATATCTATCATAATTCTTTATGATATGTCTATTCCAGAATTCATGTACTTCCAACATTAAAAATAAACAATGCATGTATTCTAGGTCATAGAGACATTCTCCAAGAATAAGGGCTCTCCCACAAAAAATATTAAGTCTATTTATCCAATAGAGATTGTTGCAACCATTACATCAATATCCATGGATGCTTATTAAACCTTAAGATCAAATTTCTAGTCTTCTAATATATATTAAACCAATTGCAAGTATTATTAGAATAATGAAGTATACTTATTAGACTTTTAATCTTATCCAATAAATAAGTCAATTTCAATAATGATATGTAGATATAGATTCTCTGATGCACTATCTGGATCCTTCTCTATGTATAAAAGATAGTCTAGATAGTCATACAATCAATACATCAGCTCATTGTAGTATTGGCATTTATCCAACTCTTTGGATGTCATATGTATGGAAACCATAAAAAATACAGTCAACTCTTCAACTTTCCTTCTAACTTGGGTCTGACCCATGCTTTCAATGTGGTCCCTTCATCTATAAACAACCATTGTTTAATATAAAAGGATTTCTTATGTTGAATTCAAAAGATTTCAATATAAGAGTATTTCAACATTTATACACACTTCATTCAATTAATACAATACGAATATTACAAAGCTTCATAACTGACTTGAGTACAGATGGAGAATGATGACACTCATCGTATCTATATCCAACTAAACTCTAAAAGACTTTGGTTCATGTAGGTACTCAAACATTTTGAGTACACCATCTCGTATCGAGCCACCATTTTACACAATGCAGTGAACGATGTCATTCATGATTAAATGTTGAGAACACATATGTATGCCACAACATCTTCTTAGATTTAATAAGGATTGTTTGACAATTGCGATCATCATTGACATATAACTTCCAAAGTATATTCGATGAGATATCAAGACTAGAGAGACACACAAACCCTAGGTTGTTGTCCTATTGTGTACTTAATTGTCATTCCTCGTTATTTTGAGGAAACTTGCACCTTGCAACCACACACATTATATGTCCAACTGCAAGTACAATATCTTGATCATGGATTGATTCCGTGATATTTTACTGGTTATTATTGAGTATAGTATTGAGTGGGATTTATGAAGGTTTATCTGAAATTAGAAATTTGCATACACACATACACACACATATATATATATATTACTTTGATTTAGATATTTTTATATCAAAGTTGTCTTGTCTTGTCAACACGGAAAGTCCATTCCCTTAATCTCTTCCAATTTAAGAGATATACTTACCCTTATATCTCAAGAAAAATCTGGAATTTCCTTTCTCATCCTTGTCACATCCCAATAATACGAGAACCTGTAACTCGGATAAAAAGAAGCGGGAACACATTCCACCTTGCAAGTCCAACTTGCATTCCCAATTTGGTCTTTAACTCCTAGGCCCACCACCCTAAGGTGATGTTGACCCATCATTAATTTAACCAATCGTCAACATGCTTAGAACTCGCTATGCGCAATCCAATATCACCTCAATAATATGAGGACCCGATATTGGGGTCACTACGCATACGGTCTTACTCTTTAGAGCAGCAAAGAGCCCAATCCATATGTGCTTGTATGCAGGAGCTGTCACTTGGGAAAGGCATCTCCTACATACAATCCCTGGTGACGAAGAGAGACCATGTATGTCACTTATGTTATCCTCCATATCATGTTCAAATTTTAAATAATTATTATGAATCATATTCACATAATTAATTCTTCCAAGGGAAATACTACTCTATTCATAATAGCATGTTTAAATAGGATATAATTGATTTAATCATTAAATCAATTATCATTTAAATTCAATCAACCAATAAACTTGATTTTTACTTGAAGGATGGTATTATCTAAAAAATGTGTATTATTAGAATTTTAATAATTTTAAAAATACATCATGATCCCTTCAAGCATTATCCCTTCCCTACCTACTGTCATGGCTAGTACCGACGGGAGTGGGACAGACCGCTCACGGAGAAACCTCCTACCCCAATACTACCCAACTAGACGCCATATCCACCTCAAGTTAGGATAATGCCAATTGATCACTTTGTACTTGAGGTGATTGACGAGTCCGAAATTCCCTAAGTTAAAAAGATGTTTTTATCATCGTGTTAAAAAGATTAGTCGTGCGTTATAGGAGGCATTCGGAACCGGTCAAGAAAATAACCACATAAAATTTAATCAATTTTTAATCAAGTGGTTTTATGTTTATTTTACTTGGGCAAGTCCCAAGGTCGATCACAAGGAGGCAAAGGAAGAACCTAGAGTTATGTCTATCAAAATTCGTGCGTGGTTTTCAAAGTGGTCTTTTTTTTAATTTTTAATGCAATAAAGGACGCAAAATGCAATTTTTGCCTATTTTAGGGAGTAAAATGAAAATTACTTTCAAACGATGTCCGAAAAATATGAAACTTGGCCACTTTGCAAAATAGGATGAAATATATGCACTGTAATTTTTTTTGGAATTTTTGGATGCAATATGTATTTTTTATGAATTTTTAAATGCAAACAAAATGTATTTCAATATTTAATAATATTAAATTTTAAACCTTATTATTTTCAAGGAACAAAATTACCTATGATCTATCACTAGGGGATTGATCTCAGAAAATTCCTAAACCTCGAAAATGTGAGATTTAATACCTATTAAAAATCAAACACTGAAATATGCGAAAGATTTTTACAAAGCAAACTATGCATGTAAATGCAAATCTTTTTGGGCACAATGTCAAGCAAAATTAACTCTATAATATATGATTTGTCGCGGATTTTTAGTGCAATGGTTAATCAAATGCAAATTTAAGAGCACAAAGTGGGTAAAATATGCAATTTTGCACAAAACAATTATTATTAATTGACCACTGATCACAAAAATATCCACAATATGTCAAAATTTAGAGAATTAACTGATGAACAAATTGCCAATTTTTAATAAATAAGATGATGTAGAGAGAAGGTTCAAAACAGAGGGGATCACAGGGGTAGAATTCAATAACTCAATAAAATAAATAGACAAATAAATGCAGTGGGGGCCTAGTTGTAATTACCAAGACTACCGGGGTACTGTTGCAATTTTTTCCATGAGGCCAGCGTGTGACCCTTGGTCGGCGGGGGCTGCGTGAGATATGGAGGAAGGTCGAGGGCATCTTTGCAATTTACCACCGGACACGTGTGTGGCACATGATCCGGTGACGCAGATGCTGACGTTCCCCTCCCCCGTCACGTGTGGCGCACGCGGGGAGGGGCCTCGGGTTGGCCCGGTCTTGTTCGGTGGAGCGCGACGGAGGAGGGTCGTATGCGGCGGAGCTTTGGTGGCGTGTGAAGCACTTGGTCGCGATGGAGGCTTCTGCGCAAATCAGCAGTGGAATGATTTAGGCGGCGAAGTGGAGAAGACGCGTCGGTGGAGTCGAAGGCGGAGGTGCTGACGATGATCGAAGCCGGTGGGGGTGTAGTCATTGAAGGTCCAATGGCCGACACACGACTGGCGGACGTCGAGGAAGAGGAGGGTCAGCGATGTGGTTGGTGCAGCGATGAGCGGTGATCATAGTAGGCGGAGTGTTGACGAAGACAGAAAGAGAGAGGGAGAGAGAGTACCTGGGAGGAGATAGGGCTCAACGACGACGAGCGACCGGAGCGGGGCAGCTGCGGAGGAGCGGGCTGCGGCGAGGAGCAGAGTGCCCTCGGATCACGACGGCAATGGAGGCCACCCGGTTGTCACTACCGATGTAGGTTCTATGCAAGGAATCGGCAGATGAAGGCGATCGAGGTTCGGCGATGGTGTTAAATAGGGGAAGGGGGTGCTCGCCGGATATGGAAGGTTAGTGTGATTTGATTGACGATCGACGCAGATCGGAGATGGCAAGGAGATTGGTAGAAGATCGGGGACGAGGGAATCAAGGAGATGTGACGAGATGCGGCGGCGATAACGAGATATCCGAGAGGCAGGGATTTCGTGGCAGCCGATTGGGAAAGGGGGCATGGGATGTTTACGACGAACAGTGGTCGTCTGATCGGCCGAGATCGGACGACCACGATGTTAACAAGTGGCAGGGAATTGGGGGTACAAGGCCAACGCACGTGCAGGGCGCATGCGAGTGCGGCACGTGCGCTGTATGTGAGCGGCCTATATTTTTTTTAAATTAATTTAATTTTTTTTATAAATGAATATATAAATATGCGAAAAATAGCTGACACGTGGCGGCTCCAAGAGCTGCCACGTGTCCGCACCATAAAAATCCACAAATAAAATGCTTTGTAAAATGCAAAAGAAATAGTAAACGGCCTCGGATCGAAATAATTTCTTCACAAAAATTGCTCTTCTCGATGAGATCTACAACTTTCATGAAGATATCGAAACCAAAATCGATAATTTGCACAAAGTGACATTTTTGGGGTATCCCATGTACATAGAATACCTTGATTTTTGGGTTTTATAATTTTTATGTTATTTTTAAACCCGGTAAAAATTCGGAAAAAATATGATAAAATCAAAGATAAATAATTACACATTAATTTATTTTTTTTTATTTTTATAAATTAATAAAATAAGTATATAAAATAATAGGTCAAAAACAACTAAAATATACAATGTACAAAAGAGGCCCAAAAACCAATTTTCACATATGAGTTCCGATTGACTTGAACTTGGTCTTGTTTTGAAGGTAATTGAATGTATATTAGTTCAAAAGTGGATAGGATTAAATCGAACACTGGATGAGGAAGATATGAGGTTTTTAGTCCGGAAATCCTGAAACTAGGGTTTGGGTTTTTGGTTCACTTATTTGGGTTAGTTATTTTTTTGTATTTTTTGTGCAAAAATTAGTGCTAAAATGCAATTATTATGAAAACATGCATGAATGCTAATTATGCAGAATAGATGCAGAAATGTTGTTGATTTTGAGGGATTTGAGCTTAATAAATGAGATTTAGAGTGATGAATTCGAGATTCATTATCCCCCTATACTTAAAGCATGCTCGTCCCTTAGCATCAAGAAGAAATGGCATGCAGTGAAATGAGATTGGGTTACATACCAAGATCATGAGCTGAAGGTGAAAGTGAATCTAGACTCGACCTTTGGATTAATAGTTTGGCGGAACTTCTGTGAGACTTAGAATTTCAAAATCAACAACCTTCAAGTTCTACACATCATCGTTGCAGTTTCGGCTCAGGAGTCATCTTAGATCAATCCTCTTCCCAAAGCAGACCCTATGAACATTGAACAACCGACTCATGTGTGTGAAAGGTTTTAGCTCTTCCCACCCAAAATGCTGGACTACCGCGCAAACCTCCTCTCCAATAACTCGTCCTCGAGGACTCAGGTATTTCCTTCTAAGGTCTGTCGTGATGTGTTCACAATCGAATTGGGAGAGAAGATAGAAGAAGGAGAAAAGAACCGGAGGGTGGCCAGTGTAGTCACCTCTCCTTGTGAAGCTGGCCAGTGTAGCCGAATCTCCACTAAGATCTGCAGGTTTCTTGAAGCTTGGACCTTTTTTTGGTTAGATATTTATTTGGTAGAATGCTTCTTTGTATTTGGAATTTTTGGTGCTTTTGCTTGGATCTTGTTTTGCCCCTATGGATATAGAATCTTTTTGTTTCCGTACATTTTTTGGGGTCTTAGAAAAAAATGTGCCCAACCTTCCATCCCTTTTCCGAAGTTTTAATTCAAGCCGTACTCTGGTCTTTAGATTTCCACGCTACCAGAAAAGAAACTCACACAGTCTTCCAACATCCCATCTGAGTTGAGCTAAGTGCGTAGTGCGAGAGTACAAATTAATTCCTTATTCCAGAGTTCTACCCAGAATTAAGAGACCAGGTTGGGCACTAAGAGTCAAACTATGCACATTGTCATGTGGAACTTAAAGAGATAAGTCAACGACTTGAAGTTTCCTAAAATCCTATTTCTTGATGAAGTTCCTCTGAAAAATTAGGTGTATTAAGGTCAAGTCCAGACCACTCTCGATTTCGTCTCATGACTCGGTACAGAACCCAATGAGTTTTCACAGATGCAAATGAATGTGATGCTTGATGAAGTCTTGGTGTGTGGAATGCAGACAAATTTTTTTAATGTTTTTTTGTTTTTTTTTGCAAAAATGAATAAGAAGTCATTTTTTCAAAAAATTTGGGCACAATTAGTGTTAGTAGCAAAACTCTTTTTTTTCTTTTGTTGTTTTCGTTGTTTTGTTGTGTTTATTTATTTATTTATTTACCCACCCTGTAAATACATATAGACTTATGTGAAAGTACGAGGTATGGCTAAAATATATACACAGTATATATACAGACCCCCTATACTTAGTGAGTGTTGTGTCCTCAGCACAAGAAGCGTAAAGAAGACATAGCTCGGGCTAAGCGTAAGAGAGTAAAATTTTGATATACAATGGTCTGCCCCCCTATACTTAGATTGTGAATAGTCTAAGTATAGAAGAAGAGCGTAAAAAGAGGCAGTCGGGATATGTAAATGAGGAGAGTATATACAGGTGGGTGTCAGTTTCCCCTATACTTAGGCTCTGGCCAGCCTAAGTATAAGAGAAAGGTGGAAATGGAGTGATCGGTAGAAGGAGTGTCATGCAAGAAAATGGTATATACAGATGGCATCGGTCCCCCCTATACTTAGGCCTTGACCTAAGTAGAGGAATAAGTTGTACAAGGAGATCGATGTGGTCGGGAGGGAGGGTGGAATTGATATGATAAATCTTCATTGTCTTCGCTCTGCGTGAAGTAGATGATCTCAACTTGAATTGTCTCCTCTTTGGGTGATTCTATATATGGCTTCAGCAATTGTCCATTCACTGAGATAGGTTGTGCATCATCTTTGAGTTCGGCAACTTCCACACTTCCATTGGTATGCACATCGATGACAACATAGAGACCCGTCAATTTTGATTTCAGTTTCCCATGAAAAATTTTTAACCGAGGATTAAACAACCACACTTTCTGCCCAGGGACAAAGGTTTTATCTCGAATGTGCCTATCATGCTGTCTCATGACCTTGTCCTTATAGATCACACTGTTGTCATAAGCTCGGTTTTGAATTTCAATTAGCTCATTCAAATTTAAGTCTCGACATAATTTCCCAAGGTGACAACTCCAATTCAACTTTTTTAACGCTCATTCAGATTTGTGAATCAATTCAGCAGGTCGATGGCATGGCTTGCCATAGATCATCCTAAAAGGTGAAATACCGAGTGGAGTCTTATAGGCTATCCTATAGGCCCACAGAACCTGGTCCAATAGTTTTGACCAGTCCTTCCTATCTGGACGAACCAACTTTTGAAGAATACCCTTCACTTCTCTATTAGAAACCTCTGCCATGCCATTAGATTGTGGATGATATGGGTTAGCTATTCTATGCTCAAATTTATACTCTTTAGCCAAAGATCTCATTTCCCTATTCACGAAGTGGCTACCTCCATCAGAAATCAAAAATTTTGGTATTCCAAACCTTGCAATGATATTATCCTTGATAAACTTACAGATGGTTTTGCTATCTGCGGTTCGGGTTGGAATAGCCTCTACCCATCTAGACAAATAATCAACTGCTAACAAGATGTACTCAAATCCATTGGTATTGGGAAAGGGACCCATAAAATCAATCCCCCATGCATCGAAAACATCACAGAAAATCATTGGTTGCATGGGCATTTCATCTTTATAACCAACAGTCCCTCTCATCCTTTGGCAAATAAGGCAAGACCGTACAAATTCCTTAGAATCTCTAAATAAGGTCTGCCAGTAAAATCCACATTCGAGTACCTTGTGTGCGGTTCTCTTTACCGAATAGTGTCCTCCAGCCTCGAGAGAATGACAATGTATGAGGACACTCTGGTATTCCTCCTGAGAAATACATCTTCTCCAGACACAATCCGCTCCTTCATAGAAGATGAAAGGATCATCCCAATGGTATTTTCTTGAATCCGACTTCAGTCGATCAATCATTCTCTTGGTCCAACCAAAGGGAACCTTCTTGGAGACAAGATAGTTCACGATGTTGGAATACCATGGGGTTGAATAAATAACGCAAACAGATTTGTTTGGAAAATTCTCCTTAATAGGTCCAGTGTTAGGATAATCATTTTTTTTCAATTCAGGAAAGGTGATCAGCAACAACATTCTTTATTCCAGGTTTATCCTTGATCTCCAAAAGAAATTCCTGGATTAACAAGATCCACCTCAAAAGTCGTGCCTTGGCATTTTTCTTATCCATGAGGTATCTACTTGTCGTATGAACAATGAAAATTATCACCTTGGAGCCCAATATGTATGATCTGAATTTTTCAAGGGCCCAAACAATCGCGAGCATTTCCTTTTCAGTCACTGTATAATTTTACTGTGCAGTATCCAATACATTGCTCACGTAGTGAATCGCATAAGGGATTTCATTCCGTCTTTGTCCAAGCACAGCTCCGACAGCTAAATCTGATGCATCAATCATAATCTCAAAGGGAAGAGACCAGTCGGGAGCTTGTAATATTGGTGATTCACATATTTTCTTTTTCATGAGCTCGAAGGCCTCAAGACACTTGTGATTCAAAATAAACTCCTTGTCTTTTCCTAAGAGCTCAGTTAGTGGGCAGGAGATCTTTGAAAAACCAGGGATAAACCTTCGATAAAATCCAAGATGCCCTAGAAAAGACCTCACTGACTTGACGTTGGTTGGTCGCTCAAGTTTCTTGATCACATCCACCTTGGCAGGGTCGACTTCCATTCCCTTTTTGGAGATGACATGCCCCAACACGATACCCTCAGTCACCATAAAGTGACTCATCTCCCAGGAGAGTACCAAATTAACCTCCCTGCATCTCTTGAGGACTCGGTCCAAGTGCACTAAACATGTATCAAATGAATCACCAAGGACCGAGAAGTCATCCATGATGACTTCCAGGAAATCACCCACTATTTCGGCAAATACGGCAATCATGCACCGCTGAAATGTGCCTGGGGCGTTACAAAGCCCGAATGACATGTGCTTGAATGCGTAGGTACTGAAGTGACATGTAAATGTGGTTTTTTCCTGATCGTTGGGAGCAATAGCTACTTGATTGTAGCCAGAGTACCCATCAAGAAAACAGAAGAATGCTTTCCCTACAAGTCTATCCAAGATTTGATCAATGAATGGCAGTGGAAAGTAATCTTTCTTGGTCGCAGCATTCAGGCGCTTGTAATCGACATTGACATGCCACGACGTGGGCACTCAGGTCGCGATCTCTACCCCTTCCTAGTTGGTGACCATCTGGATTCCCGACTTCTTCGGGACGACATGAAGGAGGCCACCCACATGGAGTCGGAAATGGGGTATATAAAACCTTCTTTGCACCATTTCTCTATATCTTTCCTAACTACTTCCCAAAGATTGGGTTTAATCTTCTCTGGAATTCACGAGAAGGCCTTGCGTTATCCTCAACATAAATTTGGCGCGAGTAGAGAGCGGGGTTGATTCCTACGAGATCCGACACAGTCTAACCGATGGCTATTCTATTTCGCTCAAGGACTTCTAGTAGTCTAGATTCTTGATCCATGGTTAATAATGAGCTAATGATCATAGGGAATTTATCTTTGGATCCATTAAGAAATGCATATTTCAGTGTGGGAGGGAGAGGTTTCAGTTCTGGCAAATCTAAATCATCAATCAATTCTGGTTGAATGTCTTTTAAATCTAGCTCTGTGATGGTTGGCGGTGAATCATTTTATAATATACTAGCCACTAATCCTGAAGGAATGTGAGTCGGATCACAAAAGTAGTGCGGTAATTAGGCCAAAGCCGCGTCTGACTCGTCGTCGATTTTTCTTGATTTTCCCGAAAAAGATGGGATTGACAAATCCGAAAGGATTTCTGTGTCATCAAGATTATAAACATCCGGGTGTTTAGATTTATCTGGCAATAGCTCGCATATTGCATGGTGCATTGTTTCTTCTTCTGCTGTGGTGGTATCAATATGAAGATCTGGTAGTTGATCCCATGGCCCAGTAGTGCTGATGAGATTACACTCGGATGTTTTGGCGTCTTCAGTGGTGGATTTGGAATCTGGTCTTTGCCAGTTTGTTTGTTTCATCTCCAGTTCCACTTCTCCATCTAGGGAGCGGAATTTCATCATTTCGGTGTCGTAATCGAATACAGCCTTGGTGGTTCTTAAGAATGGTCTTCCAAGAATGATTTGTGATTCTTTCCAATGGTTCGGGGTCTCCATATCAAGGACAGTGAAGTCCACTTTGTATTCCATACCCTCGACCATAATTATAACATTTTTCACTTCTCTCTTAGGTCTATTAGTGGATTTGTCAATGAATTGGAGTAAATATAATGATTTCTGGAGAGGACCTAACTCCAATATGTAATATAAGGCTAAGGGAAGAAGATTGATGGAAGAAACATTATTGAGAAGTGTGTGTGCGAACGTAATGTCGTCAATACGACTTTCCACATAATGAGCACCCAGATCCCTTTTCTTTCTTGGTAAGTGCTGATTTCTGACGCATTTGGTAGTGGCCACTGTCGGGACATGAGTCTCCACAAACTGATTTGTTTTCTTTGCACGAGTCCTGGTGGGAGTACATTTCATTTTTCAAGTATTTCTGAAATGCTGGATTACTGGTGGGAGTACTTATCAATGGGTACTTTGACTGTGATATTCTGCTGGCAGAACTTTTCCATCACTGGATTATTCTGAATGTTTTTCTTTTGTTTTCCTTTCTTATGAGCATGGGGGAAAGGAATGGACGCATTTGAGATAGGAGAAAGAGAGCCAGAATCATAAATAAGAGCATCTTTATTAGATTTGGAGTTCTTATTACAATCATAACAATTTTTTTGATAATAATCATGTTGCTGAAATGGTGACAAAGGTATTTTTGCAGCAACTAGAGGTTCAAGATCCTCTGCAGTCTCCATAGAGGCCTTTCCTTTATCTTGTGTTGAAATCCTCAGGTGTCCTTCTTCTTCATCCTCAGAAGCATCCTCCGGTTGATCTTTCGAGTATTGATGGTCTGATTCCCTTGCTCGATCAGGTACAACCATGGTCCTTCCGCTCTGAGTGACATGGCATTGATATTGTCAAACGAAAGGATCTCATGCTCAGATGTGGAGAAATCTGAATAGTATGCCTGGCCATTGTGTTGAGATGATTGAGACATGTTCAAGCTATTTGGGTTAGCTTGAACTAGGGTGGGAATGGTTGTGGTCGGGCTGTCTGTTCATCCTTCCAACGGGATAAATGATTAACATCTACTCGTAGATCGTACAGCTCATTTCGAAAGCTGCGAATTTCCTCCAGCATTTGTCTCTGGATATCCACCGGTTCTTCTGAAGGGTTGGATGATTGAAATGCTTGATTTGGAGCTTGATATTGTTGATGATGTTGCTGAGGTTAGTTCTGACGGTTGTATGGTTGTTGCTGCCTCGAGTGCTGAGTGTGCAGTGGAGCTATAGGAAATACAACATTGTAGAAGGTGGGTGGACGTTGATATTGCTGATGGTCCCCCGTATTACCCTGTCGGGTAGTTTCCTGTGTGTACCAAATGTCGTTTATTTCGAATGTCAGAGGCGGGACTTCTTCGACTGTCTCGGCTGGTGGAGGTGACTGCTGGGAAGGTTGGGTACATGATTGGTCCTGAGCCCTTGGTTGTTGTTGTCCTGATCCTGGTTGATCCTGGACAAGATGCACATGATATATCGGGGTCGTAGGTGTCGTAGGTATCCCTATCTTGGATATCTTCTCAGTTAGCTCCTCCATTTGCTTTGGAAACTAGGATATCCGGTTATCGATGTTGTTCATCCTTTTATAATTTGATCCACAACTGTTAATTTATCTGCGATGATGTTCATGTTGGGAATCAAATCCTCTACTATTTCCGCGACACTTTGTTTCCCTCCTTTGTCTCGAATGTTGTTCAGGAAATCAGTGTAAGCTCTACTTGTTTTTTGTGAACGGCTTGTCTACGCCATCTACTCCATTATTTTCCAGACGGTCTCAGCTCCTCAGGATGTGTAATTGCCTCTACAGGCAGCGCTGAGTAAACCCTGAGTCCTGTAGTTAAGGCCGGAATAGAGTGACTGAACCAGGATGTTATTATCTAGGTCATGGCAGGGACATTTCTGCAGCAGATCTTTGAATCTATCCCATGCATCGTAAAGTGGTTCATTCGGCATCTGAGAGAGAGAAACTAGTGATGCGAGTCCTCATTTGATTGGTTCGACTCAAAGGGTAGAATTTCTTTAAGAATAGGTTTTTGAACCTATTATAAGTGGTTACCGTCACTCCTAAGTTCTTTACCCAGTAATCTGCCTTCCCTTTCAAGGCGAAAGGTAGTGCAGTGAGATGAATGTAGTCCTGGCTGACTTGTGGGTGCCTCTGATTAGAACATACCAGCTCCAAATCACGTAAAAATTCATATAGTTCTTCATTTGCATTACATGAAATTGTGGTAATTGACTCAGGAAGTGTGGCTTCAGTTCATGGTGAACCTCTGGCTGAGGTGGCTACAAGTAATTTCTAACTCTGTATTGCCCGGGATTGTATGAGGCTTCCATTGTGGTTCTTCCTCTACATTCAACCGTTCTAGCTATTCCCTCATTAAATTTTGTTGCTGCTCAGATGCGGCTAGTCTTGCGAGAACCATTTGCATTGGATCTTCATTGAGTTCATCTTCATGATTGCTCTTCTTTGGAGGCATCTTTTGTGAGTGCTTCTTTTCACCTTCAGATTGTGAAAAATCATAGTCAATAGTTTGGAAAGGATTATAAGAGGAGGATTCAAGGGGAAGGTGTCCCTGAACCCAAGGTGGTTCTGAGTAAGACTACCTCAGGATTTTTGAGACTGGAAAGTTTATGGCGATCAATAAAGGGTTTGCTGAGTCCGAACTGAAATTACCACAATCTTCCATTCTCGAATCCAAGAGATTAACAAGAGGTGCACGGTTTATGATCTAGGAACAAGTGTACGATATTCGATGATCAAGTAAGTTTTACGCACAAATCAAACACAATACAAAGTTTTGTTTCACCAACTCACACAGTGAAGGCCGTAAGAGTTCGGCCAGTTATCTTGTCGATTTTTAATTGGTGAGAATTTAAATCTTCCAAACCGTTTAACGAGTTGTTGGGTGCCGAAATTTTCTTAAAGACTGTCCCGAGTTCGTACGACTAGTTGCATCCACTTTCAACCAGTATAGGTGTAAGTACGGACCATAAAACGGCTACCCGTGTTACTTAAGGACGGAGCCTTACGTAGTGTCCTTTAAACCACCCACTCTGTTAAGGAAGTCCGGACCGTTTACCGGCTACCAGTATTCCTCAATGAGAAGTAGCTAACCGTTTTTAAAATCAGTAGTTTATATGAAAATCTTGGCTTGGCTCTATACTAGTGTGTGTCTCTCTTCTCGCTGCAAGATAAAGACAAACAATGCCGTGGTTACTCTCCCGCAAGAATTCTTGATTTTATGGGTTAACTTAAAATCGACTATATCTAGCAGTCCCAATTTTTTTATGTGATCACTGAAGAATTTAAGTGAGCAGAAATGTACGTCTACCGTCCAGTCCTAATTTTCTTTTAAAATTATGTGACAAAACAAGAGGGAGAAATTCGGGAAAAGCCGATGCACGCGAAAATAATGATGTATGCTCAGTTAGAAGACTTACAGTGAATCATCGCAATCTCCATGTGGGATGCTAGATAGAAATTAAAAATTATTCTATATGAAATGCAAGCCGATGAAAAACCGTACATAAGCAGAAAGTTCTATTAGCGGGGAAGAAATGAGTTAAATTTTGGCTAAATTGAACGATCTACGTGTGTCTCAATTAACAATGCAGTGTGGCTTAATCCTACGAGTACAATCAAAAATTAAAATGCTCTGAGAGTTGTATGTGCAAGTCTATTTCAATCGCCACTCAAGTCGGGCCTCACCCTCACCGGAGAGTGAAAAAGGCCATGACACACCACAGAAAAAGTTAGAGGTCTTGTTACACACGTGAGAGTTCGAACGGATACCACTGTAAATAAGCAATTAATTACAGAAATTTAAAAATTGCAGGAATTAAAAGTCTAGACTCTACGCTCTCTCACGACTCGACTCGATCTTAAATTAATTGCAGATTTTAAGGAGGTCAGTGAAGATGCTTCGGTTTCTTGAAAAACCGCTCCACATATGTCGTGAACCTAGCAAGAAAAAGTAAGAGAGATAATGTAATAGAGTGACTCAAAAATGATAAAGTAGACAAGAAAAATAAATGCAGGAAAATAAATGGAATTTACAATGAACAATTCGGGGGTCAGGCTACCCGAATGCGGAAAACCGAACAAAAATATTTAAAACAAAAACTCCAAGCCGTTTGCCTCCCCGGCAACGGTGCCATCTGACGAGTCCGAAATTCGCTAAGTTAAAAAGATGTTTTTATCATCATGTTAAAAGGATTAGTCGTTCGTTGTAGGCGGCATTCGAAATCGATCAAGAAAATAACCACACAAAATTTAATCAATTTTTATTCAAGTGGTTTTATGTGTATTTAACTTGGGCAAGTCCCAAGGTTGATCATAAGGAGGCAAAGGAACAACCTAGAGTTATGTCTATCAGAATTCGTTTGCGGTTTTCAAAGCGGTCTTTTTTTGTAATTTTTAATGCAACAAAGGACGCAAAATGCAATTTTGACCTATTTTAGGGTCTAAAATGTAAATTACGTTCAAACGATGTCCGAAAAAAAATGAAACTTGGCCACTATGCAAAATATGATGAAATATATTCACTGTAATTTTTTTTGGAATTTTTGGATACAATATGAAGTTTTATTAATTTTTAAATGCAAACAAAATGAATTTCAATATTTAATTATAATAAATATTAAACCTAATTATTTTCAAGGAACAAAATTATCTAATATCTATCACTAGGGGATTGATCTCAAAAAAATCCTAAACCTCGAAAATGTGAGATTTAATACATATTAAAAATCAAACATTGAAAGATGCAAAATGATTTTTACAGAGCAAACTATGCATGCAAATGCAAATCTTTTTGTGCATAATGTCAAGCAAAATTAATTCTACAATATATGATTTTTCGGGGATTTTTAGAGCAACGGTTAATGAAATACAAATTTAAGAGAACAACGTGGGTAAAATATGCACTTTTCCACGTACCAGTTAATTATTAATTGACCATTGATCACAAATATATCCACAATATGTCAAAATGTAGAGAATTAATTGATGAACAAATTGTTAATTTTAAATAAATAAGATGATGTAGATAGAAGGTTCAAAACAGAGGGATCACTTGGGTTAGAACAACAATAACTAAATAAAATAAATAGACAAATAAATGCAGTGAGGGGCCTAGTTGTAATTACCAAGACTGTCGGGGTGCTGTTGCAATTTTTTCCAAGAGGTCACGTGCTGGGCACGTGACACTTGGTCGGCGAGAGCTGTGTGAAATATGGAGGAAGGTCGAGGGCGTCTTTGCAATTTACCACCTGGCACGTGGGTGGCACGTGACCCGGTGACGTAGATGTTGACGTTCCCCTCCCCCATCACGTGTGGCGCATGCGGGGAGGGGCCTCGGGTTGGCCCGGTCTTGTTCGTTGGAGAGCGGCGGAGGAGGGTCATATGCGGTGGAGCTCCGGTGGCGCGCGATGCACTTGGTCGCGGTGGAGGCTTCGGCGCGAACCGACGGTGGATTGATTTCGGCAGTGAGGCGGAGAAGACGTGTAGGTGGAGTCGAAGGAGGAGATGCTAACGTTAATCGAAGCAGTTAGGGGTGTAGTCGTTGAAGGTCATATGGTCGATACACGGTTGGCGGATGTAAGGGAAGAGGAGGGTCGATGATGTGGTCGGTGCAGCGACGAGCGGTGATCGTAGTAGGGAAAGCGTTGAAGAAGATAGAAAGAGAGAGGGAGAGAGAGAGTACCTAGGAGTATATAGGGCTCGACGGCGACGAGTGGCCGGAGGGGGCAGTTGCAGAGGAGCGGGCTGCGACGAGGAGCGGAGTGCCCCCGGATCACGTCGGCAATGGAGGCCACCTGGTTGTCACTACCAGCGTAGGTTCTATGCTAGGAATCGGCGGATGAAGGCGATCGAGGGTCGGCGATGGTGTTAAATAGGGGAAGGGGGTGCTTGCCGGATATGGAAGGTTAGGGTGATTTGATTGACGATCGACGCATATCGGAGATGGCGAGGAGATGGGCGGAAGATCGGGGACGAGGGAATAAAGGAGATGTGATGAGATACAGTGGCAGTAGCGAGATATGCGGGAGGCGGGGATTTTGTGGCGGCCGATTGGGAAAGGGGGCACGGGAGGTTGACGACGAACAGTGGCTGTCCGATCGGCTGAGACGGCCACGATGTTAACACGTGTCAGGGAATTGTGGGCACAAGGCCAGCGCACCTGCAGTACGCGTGCGAGTGCGGCAGGTGCGTTGCACGTGAGCGGCCTATTACTTTATTACCCTTATTATTTTTAATAATTTTTAAATTTTTTTAAAAAATGAATATCTAAATATGCGAAAAATAGCTGACACGTGGAAGCTCCAGGAGCGGACACGTGTCAGCACCACAAAAATTCACAAATAAAATGCTTTGTAATATGCAAAAAAATAGTAACCACCTCGGATCGAAATGATTTCTTCACGAAAATTGCTTCTCTCGATGAGATCTACAACTTTTATGAAGACATCAAAACCAAAATCGATCATTTGCACAAAATGACATTTTTGAGGTATCCCATGTACATAGAGTACCTTGTTTTTTAGATTTTATAATTTTTATGTTATTTTTAAACCAGATAAAAATTCGGAAAAAATATGATAAAATCAAAGATAAATAATGACACATTAATTTTATTTTTTTGGATTTTTATTAATTGACAAAATAAGTATATAAAATAATAGGTCAAAAACCGCTAAAATATACAATGTATAGAAGAGGCCCAAAACCCAATTTTCACATATGAGTTCTGATTCACTTGAACTTGGTCTTGTTTTGAAGGTAATTGAATGTATATTAGTTCAATAGTTGGTAGGATTAAATCATACACTGGGTGACAAAGATATAAGGTTTTTAGTCTGGAAATCCTGAAATTAGGGTTTGGGTTTTTGGTCCACTTATTTGGGTTAGTTATTTTTTTGTATTTTTCATTTATTCTTGCTAGTGATATGCAAACAGTGGCAGTGGTTTTGGGTCATTCAAAGTTAGCATGAATGAGTTGAAAATCCGAGAAGTTTGTCCATTTACCGATCATTTTTGGCTTGGATTTTTTTGGCTTCTTATTTTGTGCAAAAATTAGTGCTAAAATGCAATTATTATGAAAAACATGCATGAATGCTAATTATGCAGAATAGATGAAGAAATGTTGTTGATTTTGAGGGATTTGAGCCTAATAAATGAGATTTAGAGTGATGAATTCGAGATTCATCAATGATAATCGATTTTTCAACTTACATTATACCATATAATAATAATAAAAATATATTTGATTAACATTAGAAGGAAATTTTCTAAACAAATCCACAATTCTATTCAAGCATCAGTGCTTGTTGGAAGGGTCATGTAACCAATTTATGAACTAGATCATATCTAATCATTTTTTTATTAGGCAATGTCAAATAGAGAAATAATCATAATCAAATATTTCACAAAATATTCATCAATAAATATTACAATAAATGAATCATTAATTTCACTAATTGATTAAATGATAATCACAAGGTTCTTTATTAGGAATGTAATTTTCAGCAGTGGCCCTCTAATACTAAAATTAGCATATCGCAGTCAATTTAAATACAAATCATGGAAAACAAATTCCAAAGTTTGCTAATTTGATTTACAACATAACCTAATTGATTTGCATGCATTTCTAGGTGTTTCAAGACTGTAATTAACTCTTTAATTACGTCAAGATTCACCACACATGTAATAGTGGATACATGTTAATTAAAAATATCTTAACTTGAGCAATCAGAAATGAAATCATGTAAACTCAAATCCCAAATTTTTTTTATTTAATGGGAACATAATGAAATTGATAATTTTGTGTTTAAAAAAATTAAAAAGGTCAGAAAAAACTCACAAAAAATGGCTACATGATAAAATGTGATAAAGTTTTCACAAACCCTAATCAGCCCAAGTCTTCCTAAGTTCATGGATCATATGCAAAACCTCCCACCTGGTTCTAATATCACTTTAAGGATATGGGAGAATCTTTAAGAGAATCATGGAAGCATGAGGATCTCACCGTATACAATCAAGAGCGACTAGTTGCCCTAGTTGCTTGGTGCGGCAGAATTTAAAAATTTAATAGATGAAACCACATGATCGAAGAACACTTATTTGATCGTTTCATCTGACCACATATTAGTTAAAGGAATACGTCTTTTAATGTGGTTGTGATCGAGCGTCTAAGAGAAGAGACCTCCTATCTCAAGTTTGATCCGTCGGAGGAGACACTTGCGAGCGCAGAGCTGAGTCGTGTGCTTCTCGCAAGCCAAGTCATTGATCCAAGAAATGGATATCCTGATCTCGTCTCACGAGATCGAACATATTCTTCATGAGCAAGATGCACCAAAGAAGACGGAGATCCAAAAGTTATTGAAGTAGCAATACAACCATGATGCGACGATGGCGACAACCTTCTCTTTAGTGATGGAGTGGATGAACACTCAAGTAGAGAGAGTGGGCTTGGCATGAGAATGAGAGAGAGAGAGGAGTTGTGATGTTTTAACTTTGAACAACAAGGTTTGGCTCTTCTTATTTAGGGGTTTGGGAATCCATGGATCTCAATACATGGACAACACAAAATCAATGGATGAGATTGATTTGTGTTTCTTTTAATGGCCATGATCTTGTTGTTAAAACACAACAATAATTAATTTAATTGAAATTAATATATATTTATAAATCAATGTAAATTAATTCCAAATTAAATCAATTAATCTAGGAAATAAAGGGGGAAAAGATGCCCTCATCCCTAAAGGTGGGGGGATGGCCTACTACTCCTAATGGAAGTTGGTGGTCGTCTACCCTCTTAGGATGGAAATTGTTAATCTTCTAATTATCTCATGATATCTCCAAGATTTACAACAACACTTGTTGTAAATTATTTCACAAAAAAACATTCATAATTACATTACGAATATTGCAATCATGCCATTGGAAAATTTTGAATCACATTCACACCCCAAAACAAAAATGTAAATTATATTTTCAATTAGTCACCCAATGTGAATCCAATTCACATCAATAATTAATCAACAAATATAAATCACAATAGTCTCTCTCTAATATATTACAAATCACATTTATAATATATATGAATAATTAGACAGTGATATACACATTATACATATCCATAATAATAAAATCACATTTAATTATATTGGATTATCATTCGTATGCATTCAAATAATATGAATTAAATTCACATTATTCATGATAATTAAATCACATTTAATTATCCATTTCTCAATGCTTAGATATAATCTAACAATGGAATTATTCTTTAACTCTTTCAAGAATAATGCGCTTTCTCCGACAGATACTTGGAGATAACAACAAGGCGATTGTACGTTACACGTATAGTGACCTAGATATTGAGATCACATCTAAAATCCATATCTCATGGACCTCTCATAGATGCTTGATTTAAATCAAGCCTGTAAATGTAATCTTCTCATTACATCTAGATCTCATTCAGATAAATGTCCAATACTTTGACCAAGATCAGATTACTTCTCTACTAAGAGGAGTCAATAAAATCTAGATATATTTCAACACTCCTTTATAATGGAAGCGTCATGGTTATACAATTGTTTATTTTCACCTCACCATAAGGTATTCACAATACATGTACATCCTACATAATGGAAGATCTATGATAAACTCTAAGATATAGATCAATTTTACATTCTCATCTTTAGGGTTTCATCATTAAGATTCTCATTCTTGGTTATTGGGAGTTGATATTGATAATATGCTTTCCAAAGGCATATATCATACCTACAAATTCCTGTCATGCTTCCAATGCACAACGACCATGCATAGAATTTGATAAGTCCCAATACCTCATGAGTGAGCTCATGTCTTCCAATTCAATAAATGAACATGTATGATCCCTTTGAGAGATCGTATTACTTATATGCCCTTATATGCACAACAGCATGCCGGTGTATAGACCTTGATTAGGTCATCAACCTATTGGTATGGCAAATGTACATACTCAGACATATAGTAACGCATATGCCTCCAGTCAGAGGTTGCATGCCTATATCGTGAGAGCATACGGCATAGGTCTTTGGTTATCCTGATCTCATTATGTCAACTCTTTGACCTAACTTTTCTAACACCACCGAATATCTATTCCTATGTAGAGGACCTGCATCAAGAGGTCGGTTGGATATCAGCCTTTAGAGAAAGAGTTGTCATCTTCTTCTCAAGCTGGAGATCATCTCTTATAATCATTTGACGATGCTTGATGAGTCCTGGTGAATGGCCATTCATCACTCTTTATTCTTTTATTTTAGCTACAAAACCTTTGCCAAACACATGTATATTCATGTAAATAAAAATAATTATCAAAAAGCATGCATTATGTAAAAATGAATAATAGGCATGTTTTTGTGCATAAATAAAAGAATAAAGAGATAAAAGAAAAAGAGGGAGATATTTAGAATAAATATTGAGCGACCTAATCCCAAGGGAGGGCTCAGCATGGGCCTGACCGCATAAAATCCCAAGTAGAGGGAGATAAGGAAGCTCATGTGTGTAAATATACCTGTAAATAGAATAATAATATTTTCATCTAAAAATAAAATAAAATGGGTTTGTATATATTTGTAAATATTAAATTAAAAATAAAAAATAAGAAAAATTAAAAAGAAAATAAATTACCCTTCCTTGTGTATATCCACCATGTACATAAGACCACATAGCTATTTATTTTTCCCTATAAATAAATAAATTAAAATCCCATAAAAAGTGTACATATTCTATACCTCATGGTGTAAATAAATAAAATAAAAATCATAAAAAAATAAAATAAAAATAAAACAAAAATAAAAATCAACATCACCATAGTAAATATACCACATATGTATATAAATAAAACTATTTAATTACCCCTTGTAAATATTTAATAAAAATAAAATAAAAATACTTAAATATTCCAAATTATATCTTGTAAATAAATAAAATATAAAATTGGGATAAAAGTGTACAAAATTAAATAATTAAAAATCAAAATTAAAAATTCAATATTGTGTATATACCTATATATAATACTATATTGTAAATACCTAATTTTTAATTCAAAAAAAATAAACAAAAATCACAAAAAATAGTTTAAAATAAAATAAACATTTTTTATGATTTGAGTTTTTCGAAATTCGATTATTTCCTATTTATTATTTAATTTACAAAATCCTAATAATTGGCGGGCTCTAATTGGTCCACGGGGGATGTTGACCCCCGGTCAACTCCCCCCCAGGACCACCGAAGCCGGGTTCGTTGCACCCGACCCGTTTTCTCCAAATTCTTCCCACTCGACCCGATCGCCAAATCACTAAACCCCGAGCTCCGATTATTCCTCCTGCATCCGAGATCCACGCCGTTATATCTGCGTTGGGATCCGCGCTTCGCGGAATCCTGCCCGACCTTCTCTTCTCGGACCTGCACTTGTATTTAGCCCAGCTCCGCCACGCGATTTCACTCATCTTTGGCTCGCGCATTCTCCTCCCCATGACCTCCATTGCTCTCGCCTGAGTGACAGCAAGCTGAGGGTAGTGTCGCAGCGAGGAGGGAGTGCTCAGACCATCGATCTAGCTACCTAACGTCGCCGTGCGCCGCCACCAGCGTGGTGCTCGAGCCTCGGGCATCGACGGCCCTCGAGGCAAGGACCAGGAGCTTCAGTAGCTCAAGCACAGTCGACATTGACCATCAGGTAGGCTTAGTTCCCCCTAGTTTTGGCTAATTTCCGTTTACCCCCAATTTTCACCCATCGTCGTCGACCGTCGATTCCGACTGCCTCCGACCCCCTTTTGATCATTGGACGACACCCTCACCTTCGCCCTTCTCCCACGCACGTTCTCCACCCCTTCATCCAACCCAGTTCACACAGCCCCTGAGGAGGCTCCAACGATTCTTCTCTGATCATCCGCAGCCCCTGAGGAGGTCCACCGTGCGTGCATCGGGCCGGCGAAGTTCACCGGCCACCTGTTCTCCCTGGATCTTCCCCGACCGTCCGTCCCGCCTTCATCTTCCAGATCACTTGCGGACCGTCCAATCAGGGTGAAGAAGATGCCCAGCAGCTACCATCAGATCAGACACGTGGCCTCTTCTCCACCCTCCATCCAATGAGGGTTAGCTGATGTTCTTGACTGTTGATCACTCCACATGGAGCACCCTCCACCGTTGGATCAGAGATAGGGCCTCTTTGTTGAGCCACGCCTCTACCCGCAGCCGTTGGATACTCCACGTGGCGCGCCTCCAGGCCTCGGATCATAATAAGTGGTAAATATCACTTAGGCCCCCTCCTGTTTTGTCTTTATGGTTGAGTCCTGTAAATATTTTATATAGTTCATTTTATTCTGGACATTTTGCACTTAGGACCTCGTGTTTGTTTTATTTGCATTTATACCCCTGTCTACGTGGAACATGTGGATCGTCACGTGCTTTTTGTGGTGTATTTGCAATATTTGGGCTGAAGTTGTAAGGTGTTATGGAATGAAAAATAGTTTTCATTATTTGCATCCATGCCCCTGTGAGTAGTTTATTGAGACATGTGTTGGATTAAATGGTGAAATTGCTATATCTTCCCTAGACTTTTAGCACATGTTGCTATTTAGTCCTCGGAAGTAGTTTTTATTGCACATAGGTCCCTCTGTGCCCCGGACACTTGCTTTGCGCGTGCTATTTTGGAAATTTTGTACGTGGGATCCCCAGTTTCTTATATTTGTTACGATTCAGCCCTTGAAACTTATTTTTTCTTGCATTTAGGTACCTATGCACTGTGTCTTATAGTTTGATTTTAATAAAATATCAAATCAAGTCCACATTTCGTGAAAATTGGACATGTGGCTCCTGCCTCTGTGTAAAAGTTTCACTAAAAATTTGGTACATTTTTGGGCATTTTTAGTATTTTTAAAAATTCAAAAACACCCATTTCTCTTACTGTCCAGATATAAAATTCACAAAAAAATATTAAAACATCTCTAAAAATTCTAAAAATTTAGATTTTGTGTGTTTTGGCTTGCTTGATTTTCTGACCAATTTTGGTCGTTTTTGGACTTATATAAAATATAAAAATTGAAAAACTTTGAAAAATTAATAAAAATTCTAATAAATCGTAAAAAAACCAAAAATTAATAATTCTTTTTCCTGATTATTTATTTTTATTCATACTTTACAAGGAAATTACCTCCAAGCCTTGAAACAACCATTTAGTATTTTTAAATGGTTGTAGAAGCCTAACTGGACAGTTTCTTTGGTTTTCTGCCTTGTGTCATTTTTACAAAATTCCCTAAAGATCAGAAAATTATAAAAATTCACCAAAAATAGTAAAAAATATAAAAATTCTAAAACTATTTTTTCTTGATTTTTTTGGAGCCTTTCAGAGTAGTTAAATAATTGTTGCAAGTTACTTATTGTATTTTTTTTCTTAATTTCTTTATAATTTAAAAATCCAAAAAAAATCTCAAAATATTAAAAATCCACCAAACATCCTTTGTTTATATTTTTCTCCATTTTTAGACTACTTCGTAGGCCGCGAGGCCAACCCGTGCTCCTTGAGTTCGACCCTGGGCACTATACCAGGTTAATATCATAGCTTGACCGCTATCTTGAGTTTCATCGATTTTTGCCTTTGTTTGGTGGTCTGAATTTTTCTGTTGAGCACTCTGATTCCCAAGCAACTGAGGTCGCAACGACCACTTCTGATTTATCTACCTTAGTTGCTCGGATTTTCGGCTCATCAAAATGGCGCCGTTGCTGGGGAGCACGACTTAGTAGTCGTATTTTTTTCCGTGGTTTTTCATTTTCGCGGCTTTTTGTATAGAATTTTTGTATATATTTTTCGTATATATTTTTCTAACTTATTTACAATAACCTGGTCTGATCACATTCTTTTGTTTTCTTGCGAGGGCCCGAGGACCGAGGCAGCAACTTTCGAGGAGCCGGTGCAACTGCGGTGTTCAGAGGCGGAGAGCGAGGAGACAGTAGAGTGCGGGAGTCGCGGAATAGCCATGGATTAGATTAGTTTTTATTTCCGCGTTATTTGAACTATATTTGTAATAATACAGGGACAACACACTTGGACTTGAAAGACTCTCGGGGTTTGTTTCGCCAAAGCACCGGAGTGCTCGGGGGTCCCCTCAGATTTCTTCGCGGTTTTTTTTACGTGATTTTGAATTTTCACTACCTTTTCCGATTTGTCGCGGTTTCTCGAGCCCCTAACCTTAGGAATTTCTGCTTGATTGTGACGTAATTCATAGGATCCGAACACCCTAATATATTTGCCTGTTCCTATAGTTCCGTAATTGGACCTATAATAAAAGATATAAAAATAGTCAATTCACTCCCTTCGAGCCTACGTGCCGTGAGCCCGCCCTGTCAAGCGCTACTCCTTAACTCGACCTGTCGAGAAGAGGAGTGGACCTAGACCAGACTCATGGATTGGAGGTTGGTGGTTGACTAGCCGTTCTTTCGAGTAGCACTACTGTTTAGGGACTCGGTTTTCCTCCTGCACTATTTAGGTAGTTTATTTTCAGTCTTTCAATTCTGCGTGGATCATTTTGCATGTAGACTGCTGGAGTCAAGTACGCATCTCTTACTCTGCATGCATCATTGATTTTTCGCGCATCGGCTTTTTCGTCTTCTCCTCCTGTTTTGGATTAAGATAACCAGGAGAACCGAATAATTCGTTAGGCTTTGCTTTTTATTGAAAAATACTTAAAAAATTTTGACCATAAAATTGGGATTGGTTATCTCTATTGACCCTAAAAGACACTCACCGAAAAAAATTATCTTGGGGAGAGCAACCCCCTCATTGTCTGGTTTGCTTGTGCGAGAGAGTGACCCCGAACACTATGTAGAGCCCTCCGATATTCTTCTCGACTGATTACCGGCTCTTTCTGTACGGGACAGTCGGTTGAGAAAATATCGGGAAACCCAACAGGTCACGTAATCGCTCTGCTAACCTGACTGGTCACCTAATAAAATTGACAAGAGAATTGACTGAGCCTTTACGGTCTTCAGCTCGCATTGCGTAGGTGAATCAGGGGTTTGCTTGTGATCATATTTGTTTCCAGATCTCATCCGCCTGACTCGCTAGAGCACGATGATGGGAAGGAGGTCTCTTAGGCAGCCTCTGGCTGCACCACTTTTTAGTACTCCAGCCCACTCATCTAGGTCGGTTCGTGGGAGCTCAGACCCGCTCTCCGAACCTGAGTTCGATTCCGCCCTGTTCCCCCTCGACCACCCTTCTTCTGTGTTCGGGAAACCAGTGCCAGATGAGAAACTACAATCAAATGATTTATCGGCACCAGAGTTCGGGTATTTTGCCTTTGTAGAGACCATGGCCGGTGACGTGTCGCTGAATACGGTGTTTAATTCGGTCACATTGTAGCACGTGTACTTAGCGATTCAGTCAGAACTGAGAGAAGATCTCCGTGAAGAGTGTCTCGGCTTAATTTATATCCCGGGCAAGTCCGGGGTCGAACACAGGGAGGCAAAGGAACAACTTTGGGTTAAATTTGCAAATTTAAGATCTAGATATCCAAACGGTATTTTTTTAGATTTTTTTATGCAAGTAGAATGCCAAATGCAAAATGCGGGTGAATCAAGACGCTAAGAAAGCATACAACAAGGCCAAATTAACTTTAATGGAAAAGAAGTCCAACTCAGCCAAATTATATTTTTTCTAGAATCCTATTCCAGTGATGAACACAAAACACATTTTTTTAGAACTTTAGGGGTTAATATGCAATAAATAAAAATGCACACTTTTTATGGGGTTTTTCGCAATTTATCACACATACAGTAAGCAAAAATTTTGAAAAATTTACTGGAACATAAACATGATGCAAGAAAGCTACAGTAATTTTTTTGGAATTTTTTGACAAAGTATGAATTTTTTATGAATGTTTTAGTGAAAATAGAGTGAAAGTGAGTAAATAATTCTTAATAAATCCACGTTATCAAATTAATCAGAATGCAAATTATCTCAAGTAGATATTTAGATGAGCAATCCAGGAGACTTGAAATTTCATGAAAAGGATGTATGTGGATTTTATTAAAAATAAAATACTAAATTCACTCTACAAATTATTACAAGCACAAGGCAACTCCATTTTAGATGAAATTTGGATAGTAAACTCATCACATATCAAGACATCACATATATTTTTTGTGGAATTTTTAGAGCAACCATGTATGAGATATAATTTTATGAGTCCAAAATGGGTAAACTATGAACTATTTCAGTTAAACAATTATCATTAATTACCCATGTGACATAAAAATACAAATAAATGGTCAAAATGTAGGCAATTAGTTGCTCAATACAGTGGTATTTTTCATTGAATATAAATATGCAAGATAGATGTCCAAATTAACAAGAAAAAACAGGGGTGTTTGTGCAAATACAGAAACTGAAATTACAAACAACCATACAGAGGGACTTGATTGTAATTACTGAAACTTAAAATAAAAGAGTTGCAATTGTTACATAAAAAATAATAAACAAAATATGGACCTTTCTCCTTCAAGTCACGACGGTGGAATGGAACCCAACAAGGGGCAGTGGCGTCGGCGGCGGCTGGGGTCGGCGGCGACGTCGGCGGACGACCGAGATGGAAGGGAGAGCTGCTGGCGTGGAGGAGGGGCCGGCAGCGGAGGGCAGGCGGAGGGGCGGCTGCTGCGCTGGCAGCCGCGGCGGTGGCTGGTGGTGCGGCAACCCGCGCTGGCGCAGGCGCGGCGGAGGGGCGTCGCGGTTACAGAGGAGGGCCGCGCGAAGGGCCGGCGGCTACGCCGCACGCACGGCGGTGAGCGGCGGCGGAGCAGCCGCTTGGAGGAGAAAAAAAAGGGGGGGCGGCGGCGTGCGTCCTCCTCCTCCTGATTCTTTTTTTTTATTTTTTTTAATTTTTTTTGTTTTGCTGCAATTAAAAAAAACTTCTTTTTTTGTTTTAATTTTTTTATATTTTTAATTTTTTTAAGCATGAAATATATACACAAAAAAAGGAAGATGATGATGAGGGTGTGATAATGTGATAAAAAAATAAGAAACTAGCAACGGGGATAAAATGAAAATGATGATGGTGCTGTAATAAAAAAAACCTTTCTTTTTGTTTTTAATTTTTAATTTTTTTTAATTTTGATTAGACAGGGAATAAGATGAAAGAAAAAGTAAGATAGGGTGGTGGTGGAATAAACAAATGGAAGATGATGAGGGTTGCTATGATGAACTAAAAAAAATGCAAAAATGACAAGATGATAAAATGAAGGGAAACATTTACCTAAGATGAACGCGGTCGCCTATGATGTGCTCTCGTGAGCACGGTCTTCGCTCAAATCGTCGGCGTGCGATGAGCTTGAGCAGCGCGCGGTTGCGGCTGCGATGTTGGCTAAAAAACCAACGGATCACACCGGAGAGAGGGCCGTCGTCGCTCGATCGCGGTTGCGTCGCTGTCACTGATTCAACTCAGGGAACTAGGCTCTCCTCACATAAAGATGGATCAAAGGCAAAATTGAGGAGAATGAGAGGTATATAAAGAGAATGGAATGAGAGGTTATTAAAGTGGTGGAGTTGAATGGGAGGTTGATTTATTAATGGGGTTGAATGGGAAGTTGGAAAAAATGGTGGAATAATGGAGTTGAATTGGTGGTTATTGTAGAGAATGTAAAATAAATAAATAAATAAATAAATAAAATAAAGTTGTCTACTTTAATTACAATAAAAAAAAAGAATAAAATAGATAGTGGACAATTTACAAGGGAAGACAAACAACATGTACACATTTTTTTACTTTTCTAATATATAATTTTTTTGTCTTTTTAATAAGAGATATTTACAACGGAAAAATACAATAAAATAGTACAACTAAAATACAACACAAGTATGATTTTTTTGTATTTTTAGTAATTAAGAGAGATAGAATAAAAAAAGAAGAAAGTATGAATATATACATACTGTACAATGTACATCTCGGTCCCAAAACCCAACTTTTGCAAATGAGCTCCGATTTTAATGAAACCACTTCCGTTGGATAGATAATTTTCTAACTTGAACTTTAAAAGTGAGTTTGGTGAATTTGGAGTTCATACGGAGCGGGAATTTAGCTTGGAAGTTGGACTTTACGGCTTTTTCTCTTTGGGATCTAGGAGCATTTATTTGAGTAAAATTTATTTTGTATTTTTGTATTTTGATATACATTTTTATAAACAAGTTAGAGAAAGAATTAGGCAAAAAGGAGTTGAAATGAAATTATTAAAAATGCATGATGTTTTGAGCTATTTACAAGTATAAAACTCCTTTATTTTTGCGGCTTTTTATGTGTAATTTATTTTGTACAATGTAATATACAATAATTAGTGTGTTTTATTTACAAGAGTTATTTTGTTAATTTATGGATTTTATGGATATTTATTTGGGATTTTACTCAGGGATTTTGCTAAGATCAAGATATTAAGATGATGAATCGTGGATTCATCACCCCCTATACTTAAACTTTGCTAGTCCTCGAGCAAATAAAGAATGAATAAATTGGGTTAACCCCTGACTGTGCATGTGAATACAAGACTTGATCCGTTCAAGAACTCTCGGTTTTAGAGATCCTAAAATTCTAAGCTGAACCAAGCTCTAGTCAAAAGGTACCCAATTCCCCTAATCATCAGACTCTCTTTGCATACATATATAATAGGGATATGACTTTAAGTGTTGACCGCAGTTACAAGAGTAGAGTCACAACGTCACCCAAGGTTCCAGTCCAAGAGACTCTCCTATGGACCCAATCCTCAACACTAGGGAATAAACCATTTCTTGCATCCAATTCACCGTCTCTTTAGTTGTCAGACTTGAAAGTGTAGATGGAAGGCCAGTTGATGGAGGGCATGGGATTGTGTCATTTCTTCTCTCCCTCTCATTGGAACAAGGATCCTCTCGAGTGCCTTATTACGCAACACATTTTTTTGGTGTTGATCAGTGCGCCCGTCAAGAGAAGTTGGAGCCGTCTGCACTTGTTTTCCTGGGAGTACACCGGGGTGTGCCTTTTTTGAGTACCTATCGTACCTTCTACACCTAGACTTGTAGCATTTACGATGCAGAGCCCTTTTTTGGTGCAAGCCCGACTCCTGGTCCTAATAGCGGTGGTCCAAGTGGACACTTTGAAATGATTGGGAGCGCTCGCCTTTGGTGGAAGCTCTTTTGATAATTGACTTTATGGAATGAGAGCTTTTCTTTGACATTTCATTGCTTTGTAGTATTTGTGGCTAGCTCCACTGCTTTTACCAAGAGTTGGCGCACACTGATCAACATTTTTTATTTTATCACACCCTGGCACATAGGTAAATGTCAAGAGATAGTACAAGAACCATGTTCTCATACTGGCTAAATGTGCTGACACTCAGGTTTCATGAAGCCTTCATTGATTTTATCCCATCCTCGAGTATCATCAAATCAAGTCCAAACTCAAATCCCTCATCCCAGTTCCTCAAGTGAAATTTCAACTCATCTCATCATAACTGCAGTCGTGTATGTGAGGTGCTGATCATATTCTTAAGGTAGAGACTAAGCATGCAATATAGCACACAAATCTTTCAAACTAGGGAAATGTGAATAATTAAGTCAAGGACCCTAATGACTAAGGCTGGTTAACTTAAAATCTCAAGAGCTCGTAAACCAAGTGTTCTTGATCATCACTGGTCTTGTGTGAAAGTGAATTGTGTCAGGGATTAAACCAACTTATTAGTTAGTTTTTTTTAGTTTTTTAGTTTTTTTTTAGTTTTTTTTATGAATGTTTTTTTGTTGTTTTTTTTTGTTGTTTTTTTTAAAGTTTTGGAAAAAGTTTTTTTTGTTTTTTTTAAGAAAAAGATAGGTGAATAAGAAAAGACTTTTTTTTTAAAAAAGTTTTTTTTAAGCAAATAAAGAAAAAGAGTGTTTTTTTTGTTTAGTTTAGTTTTTTTTGTGTGTTTTTTTTACCCACCCCATAATTTTTGTATAATATATACAAAAATAAGTGAAAGTACGAGCTATGGGTAAAGTATATATGTAATATATACACGCCCCCCTATACTTAGCTTGTGCTATGTCCTCATGGCACTAGGTGACAAAAAGACATAGCTTGTACTAAGCGTAGGAAAGCTAAAATAATAGAAGTATAGAAGTCGATCCGCCCCCCTATACTTAGGCTCTAGATAGCCTAAGTGTAGAAGAAGAGCACAAATGGGGCGGACGAGGTCAAGAGGAGAAATGATGAGTAAATACACACGGCGGGCATCGGTCCCCCCTATACTTAGGCTTTGGTCAGCCTAAGTATAGGACAAGAGTAAGTGTGAGAACCGATGTGATCTTGAGAATATACAAGGAAGGGAGAACGTACAAGAGTGATTGAATCTTCTAAGATGTTGAATCTGTATGCTGCATCTTCATGACGAGTAATATGATGTATTTGCTCTGTGCTCACTCTGTATGAAGTTGATGACCTCGACTTGGAATAACTGCTCTTTCGAATCAACAAAATGCTTCAACAGTTGTCCATTAACCACATGAGATTGTGCACCATCTGTGAGATCAGCTATCTCTACACTTCCATTCTCGTGCACTTTCTTAACCAAAAAGGGACCCGTCCATTTAGATTTGAGCTTCCCATGGAACATCTTCAACCTGGCATTGAACAACCATACCTTTTGTCCAGGGACAAAGTCTTTGCACCTAATGTGCTGATCATGCCATCTCTTTACTTTGTCCTTATAAATCAAACTGTTGTCATATGCCCTGTTTCGGATTTCCACAAGCTCGTTCAAGTTCAAGTCTCGGCAAAGCTTCCCTAGGTGACAACTCCAATTAATCTTCTTAATTGCCCATTCGGATTTATGAATCAATTCTGCGGGCAAATGGCATGGCTTGCCATAGATCATTCTAAATGGTGAAGTACCCAATGGTGTCTTGTAGGCTGTCCTATAGGCCCACAGAACTTGGTCCAAGAGCTGAGACCAGTTCTTCCTATCGGGACGAACCAATTTCTACAAAATACTCTTCACCTCTCTGTTCGAAACCTCTGCCATGCCGTTGGACTGTGGGTGATAAGGACTAGTAACTCTATGCTCAAATCCATAGTCCTTAGCTAAAGATCTCATATCTCGATTCACAAAGTGGCTACCCCCATCAGATATCAAAACTTTTGGCACCCCGAACCTAGCAATAATATGATCTCTCACAAACTTACAAACAGTCTTGCTGTCTGCGATTCGGGTTGGGATAGCCTCCACCCACCTAGATAGATAGTCAACCGCCAACAATATGTACTCATGTCCATGGCTGTTGGGAAAGGGACCCATAAAATCTATGCCCCATGCATCAAAAACATCACAAATAATCATCGGTTGCATAGGCATCTCATCTCTCTGTCCAACTGTCCCTCCCATCCTTTGACAGATTGGGCACGACCGTACAAAATTAATAGCATATCTAAACAAGGTTGGCCAGTACAATCCACATTGAAGTACTTTGTGAGCGGTTCGCTTTCCCGAATGGTGTCCTCCAGCCTCAAGTGAATGACAATATGTGAGGACACTATGGTATTCCTCCTGAGGAATACACCTTCTCCAAACACAATCCGGTCCTTCGAAGAAAAGGAAAGGATCGTCCCAGTGGTATCTCCCCGAATCCGACTTCAGTCGATCAATGCTGCTCCTATTCCAACCATGGGGAACCTGCTTGGAGACAAGATAGTTCACCATGTTGGCATACCACGGGAGGGAGTTAATAATACAAATTGACTCATCTGGGAAGGTCTCTCTAATCCTCTCATGATTAGGAGAATCCTTAAGTTCAATCCGAGAAAGGTGATCAGCCACGACATTCTTCACTCCAGGTTTATCTTTAATCTCCAAATCAAATTCCTGGAGGAGTAGAATCCACCTAAGAAGACGCGCCTTCGCATCCTTCTTTTCCATTAAGTATCGAATGGCTGTGTGATCAGTATAAATTGTCACCTTAGAGCCCAAAATATATGATCTTAACTTCTCGAGGGCCCATACTACCGCGAGCATTTCCTTTTCAGTCACTGTATAATTTTTCTGTGTAGGATCTAAAACTTTGCTCGCATAGTGAATCGCAAACGGAATCCCCTCTCGCCGTTGTCCTAACACAGCTCCTATAGCAAAATCTGAAGCGTCAGTCATGATCTCAAAGGGGAGAGACCAGTCAGGAGCTTGTAGGATAGGCGAGGCACAAATCTTCCTTTTCAAGAGCTCAAAGGCCTCCAGACACCTGTGATCTACAACGAACTCTATGTCTTTCCCTAAGAGCTCAGTCAGTGGGCGGGCGATCTTTGAAAAATCTTGAATGAATCTCCTATAGAATCCAACATGCCCTAAGAATGACCGCACTGACTTTACGTTGGTAGGTGGATCGAGTTTCTTGATCACCTCCACCTTGGCAGGGTCAACCTCCATTCCCCTTTTGGAGATGACATGCCCCAACACGATACCCTCCGTCACCATAAAGTGACTCTTCTCCCAGGAGAGTACCAGATTCACCTCTCTACACCTCGTGAGGACTCGGTCCAAGTGCGCTAAACATATATCAAAAGAATCACCATGGACCGAGAAGTCATCCATGAACACTTCCAGGAAATCTCCCACCATCTCGGCAAATATGGCTATCATGCACCGCTGAAATGTGCCCGGGGCATTGCAGAGCCCGAATGGCATGCGCCTGAAAGCATAAGTGCCGAATGGACATGTGAATGTGGTCTTTTCCTGGTTCTCAGGGGCTATGGCCACCTGGTTGTAGCCTGAGTACCCGTCAAGAAAACAGAAGAACTCTTTCCCTACGAGTCTCTCCAAGATCTGATCAATAAAAGGTAAGGGAAAGTGATCTTTCTTGGTCACAGCATTCAGGCGCATGTAGTCAACACAGATACGCCACGACGTGGGTACCCGTGTCGCGATCTCTACCTCCTCCTCGTTGGTGACCATCTGAATTCCCGACTTCTTCGGGACAACATGAAGTGGGGCCACCCACTTGGAGTCAGAAATAGGATATATAAACCCTGCTTTGCACCATTTCTCAATTTCATTCTTCACCACTTCCCGTAGATTAGGGTTAAGTCTCCTCTGAAACTCACGGGAAGGTCTCACGTTATCCTCAGTAAAAATGTGGTGCGAGCAGAGAGCGGGGTTGATGCCCACGAGATCCGACACTGTCCAGCCTATTGCTTTGCGGTTCCTCTCTAAGACTTCTAACAACCTAGACTCCTGCTCTAAAGTCAAGTCTGAGCTAATGATGACAGGATATCTCTCTTTGGGTCCCGCAAGAAAGGCATACTTAAGTGTAGGAGGTAGTGATTTCAGTTCTGGCAATGTGGTATCATCTAGCAGATCTGGCTGAACTGAATCTGAATCTGGTTCCGTGCTGCATGAAGGTGGGCTAAGCTGAGTAGTACTCGCCACCAAATCAGAAGTATCGGGAGTCGGATCGTCAAAAGTATCCAAACAATCGGCAAAAGCCACGTCCGACTCGTCATCTATGTCCCATGATTATTCCGAAGATGATGGAACTGACAGATCTGGATGGATCTCTAAGTCATCATGAGAATAGGTTGATGCATCTCTAGCAAGATCAGACAACACCTGGCAAACTGCATCATGCACTATATCCTCTCCAGATGAATGGGTCTCTCTCTGTCCTGAAGGAATTTGTCCCCAAATCCCAACTGTGCTAATCATACTGCAATCTGCCTCTGAAGATGAGTACTCTGTGCTACTCTCTGAATCGGGTCGCTGACACTTGGTTTGCTTCATCTCAAGGTTCACTTCTCCGCCTGGAGAACGGAACATGATCATTCCCGTATCGTAATCGAAAGCTGCGCCTGCGGTCCTAAGGAAGGGTCTCCCGAGAATGATCTGAGATTCTCTCCAATGATTGGGGGTCTCCATGTCCAAGACTGTGAAGTCCACCTGATAGTTCTGTCCCTCAATCGAGATAACGAAGTTCTTCACTTCTCCCTTAGGTCTCTTCATTGAACGATCAATTGGAGTAAAGCTCTAGATTTGCGAAGTGGTCCCAACTCCAATTTCTGATATAATGCAAAGGGAAGTAAGTTGATCGAAGAACCGTTATCTAAGAGTGTGCGTGCAAACGCAATGTCGTCAATACGACTCTCCACATAGTGAGCTCCCATGTCTCTCTTTTTCTTTGGCAAAGTTTGATTCTTGAGACAATAGGTTGTGGCTATTGATAAGACATGTGTCTTTATATTTCGGTTATCTTTCTTCCTGCTAACCCTTCTAGGTGTGCATCTCACCTTAAGGTATTTTTGGAAGGCAGGATGGTTAGCCACATATTCATCAAATGGCACTTTAACTATGATGTTTTCTTTACAAAACCGTGCCATGTCGGGGTCATCTTTCTAAATCTTTTTGATGCGCTTTCCTGCCGTAAGAGCACGGGGGAAAGGGATTGAAGCTAGGGAAACAGAGGATGAAGAATCTGAATCATGAACTGAAAGATCATTCTTTGACTTGACGGAAACAGAGTTCTTCATACAAGAATCTTTTTGATGCAACATGGACTTAAAATCTAAACTATCTACTAAAGGTTGTGGAATAGAAGCTGGAGTGGTATCCGCCACAACCGGAGATGCAAGTCCTCCATAGACTCAGAAGAATATCCATGCTGACGATGCTGCGTACGTGCTCTCCTCCTCCTCTCGGCTCCCTGAGTAGAAATCCTCGAATGGTGCTGATGGGGCTCTGAAATATGATGCCTCTCCTCCTCGTCCTTTGAAGACTCCTCAGGTAGAGCTCCAGAGATGCCCCTCCTCGTGTCCCTCGCCCGGTCAGGTACGACCACGGTCCTTCCGCTCCTGAGTAACATGTGGTTAGCCTCGTCACGCGAAAGAATCTCATGTTCAGATTTAGGAGATGCTGAATAGTATACCTGACCAAAGTGCTGCTGAGAACTAGAACGGTTCAGGCTATTGGGGTTAGCCTGAACTTGGGCTGGGATCGAGGTAAAGGGTGCAGTCTGCTCGTCTCGCCATCTGGACAGGCGGTTGACATCCACCCGTAAGTCCTGAACCTCGTTCCTGTAGGAACGTAGCTCGTCGAGTATCTGCTGCTGAATATCCATGGGACTAGACGATGAAGGAAGTGGATAAGACTGGGAAGAAGAACGGGAAGACTGGCCCTTCTGGCCAGTGTACTGCCTCTGCTGCTGCTACTGGGGTTGCGGGCCCTGCTGGCCCGTCTGGTAATGGCCCTGTCGGCCATACTGCTGGTACTGCTGCCTCTGCTGCTGGGGTGGATGGAATCCAGGGCTCTGCTGTGACGGAGGTGGTGCGGAGGTGAATGCGGTGTTGTGAAAGGTCGGGGGACGCTGATAGGTCTGTCGGTCTCCCGTACTTCCCTGCCTGGCAGGGTCCTGAGTATACCATATCCCATTCACCTCCCAAACTGGCGGAGGCTCCTCCTGGACTGTCTCTGCTACTGGAGGTGGCTGCTGGAAAGAGTGGGTGTAGGATTGGTCCTGCTCCCACGGCTGGGGTTGCCCTGACACCAACTGCTCCTGAACATGGTGAACTCGGTATACGGGAGCAGAAGGTGCAGTCACGGCGGGTATCCTTATCTTAGATACCTTCTCAGTCAACTCCTCCATCTGTTTTGGAAGTTTGGAGACGCTCCGGTCTAACTCATCAATCCTCCTGTCGATCTTCTCGACTACAGTAAGCTTGTCAGCAAGAAGTCCCATGCTAGGGATCACATCCTGAGAAAGATCGACTACAGCTGATTTTCCCCCTCCAAATGAGAGTGAACTGGGGGATGGTGTATAGGCCCTGCTGGCCATCTGTGAGCGGCTAGTTTCAGCCATCTGCTCGAATACCCTCCAGACGGTATCCGCTCCTCGTGATGTATAGCTGCCTCCACAGGCAGCACTCACTAAACCCTGCATCTCAGGGTTGAGACCAGTGAAAAATGATTGGACCAAGATGTTATCATTTAGTCCATGACAGGGACACTTCTGCAGGATGTCCTTGAATCTTTCCCAAGCATCACAAAAAGCTTCATGGGGTAATTGGGAAAAACTCGTAATGCGCGTCCTCATCATGTTAGTTCTACTCAAAGGGTAGAACTTCTTCAAAAACAGGTCCTTGAACTGGGCATATGTGGTGACGGCGATCCCAAGATTCTTTACCCAGTAATCAGCTTTGCCACCCAAGGCAAATGGAAGGGCTTTGAGCCTAATATAATCCTGGCTAACATTTTGATGTTTGAGGTTAGCGCAGATGAGCTCAAAGTCCCTTAGGAATGCATATGGTTCCTCAGAAGCATTCCCATCGAAGTGTGGCAACAGGTTCAGAAAATGCGGCTTCAATTCAAAATCAACCTCGGGTTTGGCCGGACTCAAGTAGTTATGAATTTGATATTGTCTGGGGTTATAAGCCGCATCCATTGGTAGTTGGACCCCAACATTTAACTGTCCCAACTGAGCTCTCAGTAATGCTTGTTGCTGCTCAGATGCAGCTAATCGGGCCAGTATCATTTTCATTGGGTCTTCATGGTTCTCTTCTTCCTCTTCTTTCTTCTTTGGAGGCATTTTACTTGTGTCTTCTATATGGCCTGAATTAGCAATATTTTCTGGATTAGAAGAGGATTTATGAATCATGATATTCTTACCAAGGCGATGGTCTTCCTCGGTGAGGTGGGAAGAGAGAAATGGAATGGTTTGAGGGTAACCATCCTGAGAGTGAGTGATCCTGGGCTCAAAAGGGTCATGAGTCCAGGTTGGTCCAAGTTGCGCTTGGACCTTTGAAGACGTACTTTTTGGAGGGTTCAACGAGAGATTCGCAAAGTCCGAACAAATATCCCCCCAATCAGTCATCTTCGATGTCAAAAGAACCGAATAGATCAAAATAATCAATGAGGCACTAGTTCTACGGTGCACGTAAATGTGCGGAGTGAACTCACACAATTCAAACGCAATTCAAACCCTCAATTTCACCAACTCAACACATGATGGCCGTAAGAGTTCGGCCGATTTATCTGGTCAATTTTAGTTGGTGAGAATACAATCTTGGAAACATTAACGAGCTGTTAGGTGCCCGTATTTTCCTACAGACTGGCCCGGTTCTTACGACTAGTTTGACCTACTTTCAGCCAGTATAGGAGTAAGTACGGACCGTATAAATACGGCTACCCGTTCCTTGAGGACTAATGCGTCCTCTAAACCTCCCACTCTGCTAAGGAAGTCCGGACCGTTTACCGGCTACCCGTAAATCCTCACTGAAAAGTAGCTAATCGCCTAAAAATAAAGAACCAGTAGTAAGTAAGAAATCCAGACTTGGCTCTATCCTAGGGTCGTCTCTCTCTCACTTGCAGTTAAAACAAACAATGAGGGCTTTATGCACCCGAGAACAAGGGTTCTTTTTATTCCAATTAATTAGATCGACCTGCTCAATTCATTCCTAATTTTAGAGTTAGGTTATCACTTTAATTTTATGTGAACACACAAGCACGTCTACCGTTCAGTCCCAATTTCCTTTTGACCTTAAGTTGTAAAACAAGATGGGAATCGGAAATCAGAATGCAAACGAGAAACTATGATGCATGCTCAGAAGAAGGTATACTTACAGTGAATCCCAGCACTCTTCATGCGTTATGCAGAACAGAATTTATAAATATTACACTAAATGCATGCAGATCGAGAAAACCGCACCTAAACAATATACTATTAGCGGGGAAGAATTGATTGAATTTGAGCTAAGTAGTACGTGTCTATGTGCGTCTCATTATGAATCTTATAAGATATGTGAATCTTCTAAGATAAGTGTGGTCTAAATTACGATGGGCACAAGCAAATTTGATTCTAAACTACCGTGTGCCTAATCCTTAATTTCGCCACTCAAGTCAAGCCCCACCCTCGCCGGAGAGTGAAACAGGCTCGACACACCACAAATAATGTCCAAGTCTTTTTACACGCGCGAGCTCTCAAACAAGAGCCGCTATAAATGAGCAAGCTACCTAAATAATTACAACAATTATTACAAAATTCTCTCAAAAATAAACTAGTTCTCCTCGCTCTTCACAGTCAACTCGCGTCGCGTCCGTCGACCTCCGATGCACTCCAAGTCCACCAGGCCCTCGCAAGGAAAATAAGATTTATGTTAGAGAGATAAAAACAAGATATCTACAAAAATATGAAGAGAAATAATTGAAAAAAAATGGAATAAATACAAGTGGCTCGGGGGTCAGACTACCCGAGTAGAGAAAATCTAAATCCAAATTTTTAAATTAATCCCTAAGCCGTTTGCCTCCCCGACAACGGCGCCATCTGACGAGTCGCTAGATACATTGATTAATTCGGTCACGTTGTAGCACGTGTACTTAGCGATTCAGTCAGAACCGAGAGAAGATCTCCGTGAAGAGTGTCTCGGCTTAATTTATATCCCGGGCAAGTCCGGGGTCGAACACAGGGAGGCAAAGGAACAACTTTGGGTTTAATTTGCAAATTTAAGATCTAGATATCCAAACGGTATTTTTTTAGATTTTTTTTATGCAAGTAGAATGCCAAATGCAAAATACGGGTGAATCAAGACGCTAAGAAAGCATACAACAAGGCCAAATTAATTTTAATAGAAAAGAAGTCCAACTCAGCCAAATTATATTTTTTCTAGAATCCTAATCCAGTGATGAACACAAAACACATTTTTTTAGAATTTTAGGGGTTAATATGCAATAAATAAAAATGGACACTTTTTATGGGTTTTTTCGCAATTTATCACACATACAGTAAGCAAAAATTTTGAAAAATTTACTGGAACATAACCATGATGCAAGAAAGCTACAGTAATTTTTTTGGAATTTTTTTGACAAAGTGAATTTTTTATGAATTTTTTAGTGAAAATAGAGTGACAGTGAGTAAATAATTCTTAATAAATCCACGTTATCAAATTAATCAGAATGCAAATTATCTCAAGTAGATATTTAGATGAGCAATCCAGGAGACTTGAAATTTCGTGAAAAGGATGTATGTGGATTTAATTAAAAATAAAATACTAAATTCACTCTACAAATTATTACAAGCACAAGGCAACTCCATTTTAGATGAAATTTGGACAGTAAACTCATCACATATCAAGACATCACATATATTTTTTGTGGAATTTTTAGAGCAACCATGTATGAGATATAATTTTAAGAGTCCAAAATAGGTAAACTATGAACTATTTCAGTTAAACAATTATCATTAATTACCCATGTGACATAAAAATACAAATAAATGGTCAAAATGTAGGCAATTAGTTGCTCAATACAATGGTATTTTTCATTGAATATAAATATGCAAGATAGATGTCCAAATTAACAAGAAAAAACAGGGGTGTTTGTGCAAATACAGAAACTGAAATTACAAACAACCATACAGAGGGACTTGAATGTAATTACTGAAACTTAAAATAAAAGAGTTGCAATTGTTACATAAAAAATAATAAACAAAATATGGACCTTTCTCCTTCAAGTCACGACGGTGGAATGGAACCCAACAAGGGGCAGTGGCGTCGGCGGCGGCTGGGGTCGGCGGCGACGTCGGCGGACGGCCGAGATGGAAGGGAGAGCTGCTGGCGTGGAGGAGGGGCCGACAGCGGAGGGCAGGCGGAGGGGCGGCTGCTGCGCTGGCAGCCGCGGCGGTGGCTGGTGGTGCGGCAGCCCGCGCTGGCACAGGCGCGGCGGAGGGGCGTCACGGTTACAGAGGAGGGCCGCGCGAAGGGCCGGCGGCTGCGCCGCACGCACGGCGGTGAGCGGCGGCGGAGCAGCCGCTTGGAGTAGAAAAAAAGGGGGGGGGGGCGGCGGCGTGCGTCCTCCTCCTCCTGATTCTTTTTTTTATTTTTTTAATTTTTTTTATTTTGCTGCAATTAAAAAAAACTTCTTTTTTTGTTTTAATTTTTTTATATTTTTATTTTTTTAAGCATGAAATATATACACAAAAAAAGGAAGATGATGATGAGGGTGTGATAATGTGATAAAAAAATAAGAAACTAGCAACGGGGATAAAATGAAAATGATGATGGTGCTGTAATAAAAAAAACCTTTCTTTTTGTTTTTAATTTTTATTTTTTTTTAATTTTGATTAGACAGGGAATAAGATGAAAGAAAAAGTAAGATAGGGTGGTGGTGGAATAAACAAATGGAAGATGATGAGGGTTGCTATGATGAACTAAAAAAAGTGCAAAAATGACAAGATGATAAAATGAAGGGAAAAATTTACCTAAGATGAACGCGGTCGCCTATGATGTGCTCTCGTGAGCACGGTCTTTGCTCAAATCGTCGGCGTGCGATGAGCTTGAGCAGCGCGCGGTTGCGGCTGCGATGTTGGCTAAAAAACCAACGGATCACACCGGAGAGAGGGCCGTCGTCGCTCGACCGCAGTTGCGTCGATGTCACCGATTCAATCAGGGAATTAGGCTCTCCTCACATAAAGATGGATCAAAGGCAAAATTGAGGAGAATGAGAGGTATATAAAGAGAATGGAATGAGAGGTTATTAAAGTGGTGGAGTTGAATGGGAGGTTGATTTATTAATGGGGTTGAATGGGAAGTTGGAAAAAATGGTGGAATAATGGAGTTGAATTGGTGGTTATTGTAGAGAATGTAAAATAAAATAAATAAATAAATAAATAAAATAAAGTTGTCTACTTTAATTACAATAAAAAAAGAATAAAATAGATAGTGGACAATTTACAAGGGAAGACAAACAACATGTACACATTTTTTTACTTTTCTAATATATAATTTTTTTGTCTTTTTAATAAGAGATATTTACAACGGAAAAATACAATAAAATAGTATAACTAAAATACAACACAAGTATGATTTTTTTTGTATTTTTAGTAATTAAGAGAGATAGAATAAAAAAAGAAGAAAGTATGAATATATACATACTGTACAATGTACATCTAGGTCCCAAAACCCAACTTTTGCAAATGAACTCCGATTTTAACGAAACACTTCCGTTGGATAGATAATTTTCTAACTTGAACTTTAAAAGTGAGTTTGGCGAATTTGGAGTTCATACGGAGCGGGAATTTAGCTTGGAAGTTGGACTTTACGGCTTTTTCTCTTTGGGATCTAGGAGCATTTATTTGAGGTAAAATTTATTTTGTATTTTTGTATTTTTATATACATTTTTATAAACAAGTTAGAGAAAGAATTAGGCAAAAAAGAGTTGAAATGAAATTATTAAAAATCCATGAAGTTTTGAGCTATTTATAAGTATAAAACTCCTTTATTTTTGCGGCTTTTTATGTGTAATTTATTTTGTACAATCTAATATACAATAATTAGTGTGTTTTATTTACAAGAGTTATTTTGTTAATTTATGGATTTTATGGATATTTATTTGGGATTTTACTCAGGGATTTTTCTAAGATCAAGATATTAAGATGATGAATCGTGGATTCATCAGCCGACAGCAGTGATGATCGCACCGGAGGTCCCAGAGGAGAGCAGACTTTTGTCCTGGACCAGGGAGCGATTAACTACACCCTGATCACCTCCCTAGACTCAGTTCAGCAGCAGTTGAGGGATCAGGGAGCTTTTATGATAGAGATGAGGTGCGAGATGGAGCAGATGAGAGCCGACCGCGAGCAGCGTGGCCCACGGGGAAGACCTGACGATGTGGTGACAGCCGCAGTCGCAGCAGCAGCCGCTGCAGCGGCCGCAGCCGCGGCAGGAGCAGCAGAGCCCCCGAGGCCGATGCGTGGGTTGACCTTGATGCATCATTGGGTTGTACTTCCAGATATCGTGGAGGAATTCAAGTCCCCCCCCCTCGAACACTTTGCAGCTACTTCTCCGGTTCCACGGGCTCGCCACAGAGGAGCCCCATCTCCACCTTCAGGAGTTTCTGATGATCTGCAGCATAGTCGACGACCGTCAGGTGGACCAGGATACCATACGGATGATTGCCTTCCCTTTCTCCTTAGCAGACAGAGTAGCCACCTAGCTGAAGTACTGGGGGAAGTTCGTCTACACCTGGGAGCAGCTCCGCACCGAGTACTTGCACAAGTACTATCCACTCGAGCGGACGAACGCCGCTAGAGCCCTGATCAGCAACTTCTCCATGCTCCCCAACGAGCAGTTTCACGAGGCATGGGAGAGGTTCAGAGAGCTGACGGACAGATGCCCGCACCATGATATTTCCAAGTCGAACCTTGTTCAGAGTTTTTTCAGCGGGCTGACACCAGAGCTTCAGGTCTTGGTGAACGCTTCTTGTGGCGGGTCCTATTTCACCAAGGATTACGATCAGGTCTGGGAGATCTACGAGTAGATGGACGAGAACTACATGGTGATGTCCCAGACCTAATTGTACACTCAGGGACTAGCCCAGCCATAGACCGTGCAGTACCAGAGGATTGCACAGGTCGACGCCAGTCCTTCCAGTTCGTCCGCGACAGCAGCACAGGCAGAGAGTTCAGCCGCAGACATGGGGATCATCTGCGAGAAGCTCGACCGGATGGAGATCATAGAGAAGAAGCAGTGCCAGGGCATCACGCAGATGGAGCAGATGGCACAGACTCTGAGTGACCTGAAGACACAGCTCATGTGTCTCCAGGAGGCACAGACGGCTTCACAGCCTCGTCTTCAGGCACGAGGCGATCTGAGTAGCAGCATTAGCAGCTCGTCCCATCGCTTCAGGTCTCACCAACAGCCTAGACAGGTCCATCTTGTACAGGCTAAGCCGTACCAGCAGCCGCAGCTCACCTACCAGGCACCACCATCCGCTGACACTCAAATGGTGGTATACCAGCCGGATCAGCCTCTGGCAGTACTCCTGCCAGCCCCTTACGATTCAGAGCCGTTGATGGATGTCAACGGGATTTGGTACGACCGCCCCCAGCCCAGTATCTGACGAGACCATCCCGGATTCTGTTGGGCGGCCGGAGGTGCCTAGCCCCAACAACAACCATCAGGACAGGGTGGCCAGCACAACCATCAGAGAGATCACCATCAGCAGTAGCCCCCAGCATACACTCAGCAACAGCCACACCAGTCACCGTCGAATGGTCCTCATCCCTATCAGCAGGTACAGTCTTGGACGCGTGATCAGCCTCATCAACCGCAACATCATCCACAATCTTCCCCCTCTCACACACACAGCAGCAGCAGCAGCCTCACTTCCAGAGAGGCTACCAGTCAGGTTCTCATGGGCCATCCTATGAGAACCCCGCCTTGGATGACATAGCCTGCCTCCACACAGATTAGCAGGCTACATTCCGACGTGAGATGGATGAGTTCCGCCAGGAGATGCGGGACATTGTAAGAGGGAAGGCCGCCATCCCTGCCCAGATAGAGCCCAATCCGAACAACCTCAAGAGGAAGTCTGAGCAGGTAGTTTGTATTGAGTATGCCACTTCGAGTGATGTTCTTGGTGATATGTCTGCATATCTTTTTGATACTGAATTTGTCGCACTTAGAAGCGGTAGGATGCCAGCAGGCGGTGCCTCGTCTGAGTTACACCACGAGGATACCTCCATAGCGCCCGACGAGGAGGAGAGCGGTACTGAGGCCACCCATGTTGCCGAGCCAGAGCGTGGTATTGAGGCCGCGAGTCTTCCAGCCGAGGGTGGTGCTGATGCCACCTGTTCTTCTGAGAGTCCTGTAGTTTTTCCTTTTGCTGATGTATCTCGAGACATTTTTAGAAATAAAGGAAAGGGTTCATTTTCTTATGGTCCCACTGTGGTGCATGATGTATGTGTGGATCCAGCCGTCGAGCCGTCTAGACCCTTTCCTAGTCCTTCATCTGAGAAGGACCCTGTGATCCCCTTCCCTAGAGCTCTTAAGATGGGGAAGGGGAAGAAAAATGAAAATCCCAAAAAGAGGCAGTAGGAAGAGTTCAACCAGCAGATGATAGACCGTTTTGAAATACAGCTGACTCTTCAAGAGTCTTTGCAGCACATCCCTCTACTCCGACGTTCACTTAGAGGCAGGACTACAATCAGGAGGAAGAGGAGGAACCACCATTCAGAGATACATGTGCTGACCAGAGCTACTTGTTTCGCGATCCAGAACCGTCTGCCGGCCAAGAGGTCAGATTCTGGAGCCCCATATGTCAGATGCCATATCAGAGAGCAGAGGTTCGACCGTACTCTATTAGACAGCGGAACGTCGATCAACCTACTTCCGGCAGCCCTTCTCGACCGCTTCGAGTTGGGCACTCTACGACAGAGCAGGACAGTCCTTCAGTTTGTTGATAGATCTGTCATGAGGTCGAAGGGGTTGCTGAGGGACGTTGTCGTCACGATTCAGGGCCTGCAATTCCCCGTGGACTTGGTAGTGTTGGACATGGAGATCCCTGAGTCAGTGACCGATACCCCCATCATTCTTGGTCGCTCGTTCTTGGCCACAGCCAAGGCAGTGACTGACCATGATAGCGGGAAGGTATACTTTCGCATCGAGGGTGAAAGTGTACAAATAGAAACGGTCGAGGACAGCAGATCCAGAGACAGAGCATGCTCAGAGACTACTTCATATACAGAGCAGAAGACAGATGCCGGGCCAGACATCCACCACGACTGTGACTTTGTGATCACAGATGACGAGGCAGTATGGGCAGATCCAGATGCACAGGCCATCCTCTCACCTTCAGATTCCGTTGATGCAGAGACGACAGCAGAGGAGAGCTTGGAGAGTGCATTCCTAGTTCAGGATACTTTTGAGGCAGCAGAGACAGTTCTCGACCGCGATACTGATATGTTTTGTGATGCAGTTGGTATTGAGACCACCATAGATGATACAGATCCCTCAGAGTCACATTTTGATTGGGCAGATTTTGATGATTACATACTAGATCTGACTTCCACTGAGCCTGCAGCCAGGGACTAGGTAGATGCCGAGCAGAGCAGAGACAGTCCATCAGGGCAGCATTCTCCAAATTCAGAAAGTGATAGAGAGTTTCAGTTCTCCCGTGCGGATTTGGCAGCCTTCACGCAGAGTTTTCAGAGTCCAGATCCACCAGCACCCAGTTGTCCAGAGCTGACGCCACTTCCTGCATCGCTGAAGTATAGGTTCCTTGCGGGTGAGCATGAGATGTACCCAGTCATTATCTCTGTCGATTTGACTGGAGAGCAGGAATCCGTCTGATGGGGGATCTTGAAAAGAACCGCAAGGCGATAGGATGGTGCGTAGCAGATCTCCAGGGGATCTGTCCGACTCTGTGCTCTCACCACATCTATCTCGAAGATGAGGTAAAGCCGTCGCGTGAGTTCCAGCGGTGGCTGAACCCGAATCTGAGGGAGGTTGTCATGAAGGAAATTTCGAAGTGGTGGAGCGCCGATTTTATCAACCCCATCTCCGACTCCAAGTGGGTCAGCCCTTTGCATGTGTTGCCCAAGAAGACGGGCATCACTATAGTGGTCAACGAGTCTGGAGAGGACATTGTTACACAGGTACCCACTTCTTGGAGGGTCTTTGTTGATTACAGGAGACTCAACCAGGCCACCAAGAAGGATCATTTCCCCCTGCCCTTTATAGATCAGATCATTGAGAGATTGGCAGGGAAGAGCCACTATAGTTTTCTGGATGGGTACTCAGGCTACAACAAGGTGGCCATCTCTCCCCGAGGACCAGGACAAGACTACCTTTACCTGTCCCTTCGGCACATACGCCTTCCGACGCATGCCATTTAGGATATGCAATGCCCCTGCGACCTTTCAGAGATGCATGATGTCGATCTTTTCGGACATGGTAGGGGAGTGCTTGGAGGTTTTCATGGATGATTTCTCGGTTTATGGCGATGGATTCGACTCCTGTCTTGACTGCCTAGACCGAGTACTTCAGCGATGTATAGAGGTCCACCTTGTGCTATCTTGGGAGAAGAGTCACTTCATGGTGACTCAAGGGACGGTGCTTGGCCATATCATCTCCAACAGGGGCATGGAGGTTGATCCGACCAAGGTAGATGTCATTAGAAAACTCGTACCGCCGTCCAATTTGCGGCAGTTATGGTCATTCCTGGGGCACGTCGGTTTCTACCGGTGATTCATTCATGATTTCAGCAGGATTGCCTGACCGTTGACTGACCTGCTGACGAAAGACACTGAGTTCCTTGTCGATGATAAGTGTCTTTTGTCCTTTGAGACTCTCAAGAGATGTGTTGTTGAGGCTCTTGTTCTCCTGCCGCCTGATTGATCTCTCCCATTCGAGATCATGACGGATGCCTCCAATTTTGCCGTGGGGGCCGTGCTGGGACAGAGGAGGGATGGAGTCCCATTTGCTATCCACTACGCTAGACGCACATTGGATTCCGCACAGCGGAACTACACAGTCACAGAGAATGAGATGCTAGCTGTAGTCTTCGCCCTAGATAAGTTCAGATCGTACATTATTGGATCTAGAGTGACCTTGTACACAGACCATACCGCCATCAGGTACCTCATGGCAAAGAAGGATGCCAAGGCCAGACTGACTAGATGGATCCTTCTACTCCAGGAGTTTGACATAGAGATTAAGGATAAGCCTGGAGTCAAGAATGTGGTGGCGGATCATCTCTCCCGATTAGAGCATCTTGAGGATTCTGAGCAGATTGACCCTATTTGTGAGACCTTCCCAGATGAGGCAATCCTTGCTATCGCCTCTGTCCCGTGGTATGTCGATATTGTCAACTTTCTTGTTGCTAAGAAAGTTCCACAAGATTGGTCCAGGCAGAGGCTTGAGACCTTCCTAGCGAAGGCCAAGTCCTACCACTAGGAGGATCCCATCCTTTACCACGAAGGAGGGATAGAGTATGGCGTAGGTGCATTCCTCAGGACGAGCACCATAGCGTCCTCACTTACTGCCACAAGCTTGAGGTAGGAGGACATCACTCTGGGAGGAGAACAGCACAGAAAGTGCTCCAATCCGGCCTATGGTGGCCTACCCTCTTCAAGGACTATGATGAGTTCATGAAAAGGTGTACTGATTGTCAGAGGATGGGCACTTGTGGACAGCGTGATATGATGCTGATGCAGCCCATTCACTTCTATGAGGTTTTTGACGCATTTGGCATCGATTTCATGGGTCCATTCCCTAAGAGTCAGGGATTTGAGTACATTCTGTTAGCCATTGATTATGTGAGTCGTTGGGTTGAGGCCGTCCCCGCCCAAACCGCAGATGCCAGTACAGTTTGCAGATTTTTGAGGAAACACATCATTACGTGGTTCGGGGTACCTCGATATTGATATCTGACGGGGGGTCTCATTTCATCAACGACCAGGTGAAGGCCCTTGCTAGCGAGTTCGGCATAGACCATCGAGTTGCCACTCCGTACCATCCACAGATGAATGGTCTAGCCGAGGTGTCGAACAGGGAGATCAAGACTATATTGCAGAAAGTCGTCCGCCCTAACCGAAAGGATTGGTCACAGCTTTTGGACTCGGTCTTGTGGGCATATAGGACGTCTTTCAAGACACCATTGGGCACATCTCCCTTTTGCCTCGTATATGGCAAGTCGTGCCATTTACCTGTTGAGTTGAGACACAGGTCACTTTGGGCAGTTACAGATATTCTTTTGGATCCAGATAGTGTAGGAGACCCGAGGAGGGTAGAGTTAGCAGCCTTGGAGGAGCTTCGTGATACCGTCTTCTCAAACAACCTACAGTACAAGGAAAGAGTGAAAGAGTGGCATGATTCTCACATCAGCCACAAGCATTTTGAGCCTGGATAGAGAGTATGGTTGTTTGATGCTAGGCTTCATCTATTCCCAGGGAAGCTACAGAGCAAATGGAAGGGACCATATTTGGTGAGAAAGGTACACGACAATGGGAGTATTGACATATCTGAGTTGTCTTCTAAGAGTACCTTTCGAGTTAACGGCCAGCGGCTCAAGCCATATCTAGATCATGAGCCGCGGGTCGTTGATGTTGCCCCTATTCACTTTGCGTGAGATGTGGTCTCTTGACTCACATCTATTGCATCTCATGCCTGATTATCACTGTTCTTCCGACCTGTATAGATCCAGTTGTCCATATCACTCTATTTTTTAGTCCCACATCCCTTCTCTCATCTTATGATTTTGCTATACTTAGGGTGTACTTTACCCTAAGTATAGGGGGGGATGTAGGACTCTTGGGTATTCTTTTGATTCTTTCTACCCCTGTTTCGCTCCCTATACTTAGGGATATTTCACCCTAAGTATAGGGGGGGTAGAACATGTACATCCTTCACTCGGATTTCCCTTCATGTATAGCTGGCTATACTTAGGATTACTTGATCCTAAGTATAGGGGGAAAACACTGAGTTCTTCTCATTCTATTCATTCATTCATCTCTGTATCTAGCCATTCCTTTTCACTTCCCTATACTAAGCACGAGTTATGTCTTCTTCATCGCTCCTGATCACTCTGAGGACATCGTTCGAGCTATGTATAGGGGGGTGTATATATTTCATATATACTTTAGCCATAACTCGTACTTTGTGTGAGTGTGTTAAGAAATAAAAAAAATGGCTAAAAACCCATAAAATTTAAAAAATTTTCCTTGTATATAAAATTCATCTTGCACATACCTATTTATTTATACAAATTATTTTTGTACAAATGATTGTAAAATGATTTGTGTAAAGGATTTGTAAATATGTTCATATCAAAATTATGTATATAGTACAAAATTTTTCCAAAATGTTTTGAAAACAAAAAGTTTGCAAAAACCTTGTAAATGTTTGTTAATATTTTGAAAAACTCACATTCATGCATACATCCATGATTTCAAAACATTTTTCAAAAAAATTGCACGATTGTAAATATTTGTAAAGTGCACATTTGTAAATAGCTTCTTTGTAAATATTTGTACAGTTTTTCCTGGATTATAGTTGACATTTAAACTAGCCTGGAATTAAATTGGAAAATGGAGCTTGATTAAGATCTTAATCCACCTAATTCTAAAAGGAACCATATAGGGCTTAAGGTTAAGGTTAAGGTTTTTCAGGTCCATTGGGACTTAATTCTTTAAGTCCACTAGGCTATGAGCATATGTCATCTTAATGAGCCTAAGTAGAGCACTTAACAACACACGCATGACTCTTAGAGACCATGGCTTGACGTGCACCATCACTTTACACATAGCTCTCCACGGATGAGGTGGTGAGGAGGCAGTTTCCTTTGGCTTGGGGTAGCATATGAGGGTAGTACATCTAGGCGGAACCTCTCTTCTTCTTCTAGTGAAGGAAGTGCGTCTCAACTTGGTCTGGTGGTGATGAAGTCTAAAGACAGAAGTTGTGGGTTGCAATAAAGCTTCAAAAGAGGGATAGTCTACTGGCTCAAGAGGAAAAACTCCTTGTATATATGCTGCACCATGTAGATATGTTGTAAAGTTGCACAAAAAAATGTGCAAAAAGAAAAGAACTCCAAAAAAGTGGTGGGTCGGATTGAAAATTTAATAACCCCACCGGAGTGTATATAGTGCAAAATAAGCAAAGCTTGTGGTATACATGTTACATCTCATGAAGCCTGCAGCGGGAGACTTAGCTACACTGGTTGAGCTCCCAAGGATACATGGCTACACTGGCCATGGTCCATTCTTCATCTTCTTCCCCCTCTTCTTGAGCTGATTGCACTTGAACATAGAAGGGAATACCTCGCTTCTCGAGGAAAGAGTTGATAGAATGAGGCATTAGAGTTACCAGGTTGGGGGAGGTTGTTTCTTTGTTACTTCTGAGGTGGGGAGCTACATATCACTTACACCGCATGGAAAGATTCATGGTCATTAGAGTTTGTGTATGTAGACTTGTTCTGATCTGGTTTATTGAGGAGTCTTGCCCGTAGATTAGTGGAACTTAGAGGGTGTTGAGTTTTAAGCTTAAGTCCAAATAAGGTTCCGATACATTAATAATCTAAAGATCTGATCGAGCTCCATATTTCAATTTAATGAAGGACAGTCTAATAATCAGCCTTAATCCATGTATATTCTCCTCTTTTTCTATTTCTTTCTCTTTTTCACTTCTTTTTCAAATAAGTGTTTGCTAAGGGACTAGCAAAGTTAAGTATAGGGGGGTGATGAATGCCCATTCATCACTCTTTATTCTTTTATTTTAGCTACAAAACCTTTTCCAAACACATGTATATTCATGTAAATACAAATAATTATCAAAAAGCATGCATTGTGTAAAAATGAATAATAGGCATGTTTTTTGTGCATAAATAAAAGAATAAAGAGATAAAAGAAAAAGAGGGAGATGTTTAGAATAAATATTGAGCGACCTAATCCCAAGGGAGGGCTCAGCATGGGCCTGACTGCATAAAAGCCCAAGTAGAGGGAGATAAGGAAGCTCATGTGTGTAAATATACCTGTAAATAGAATAATAATATTTTCCTCTAAAAATGAAATAAAATGAGTTTGTATATATTTGTATATATTTGTATATATTAAATTAAAAATAAAAATAAGAAAAAATAAAAAGAAAATAAAAATACCCTTCCTTGTGTATATCCACCATGTACATAAGACCACATAGCTATTTATTTTTCCCTATAAATAAATAAATTAAAATCACATAAAAAGTTTACATATTCTTTACCTCATGGTGTAAATAAATAAAATAAAAATTATAAAAAAATAAAATAAAAAGAAAACAAAAATAAAAATCAACATCACCATAGTATATATACCACATATGTATATAAATAAACCTATTTAGTTACCCTTGTAAATAATTAATAAAAATAAAAAAATACCTAAATATTCCAAATTCTATCTTGTAAATAAATAAAATATAAAATTGAGATAAAAGTGTACAAAATTAAATAATTAAAAATCAAAATTAAAAATTCAATATTGTGTATATACCTATATATAATACTATATTGTAAATACCTAATTTTTATTTCAAAAAAATAAACAAAAATCACAAAAAAATAGTTTAAAATAAAATAAACATTTTTTATATTTTTAATTTTTCGAAATTCGATCATTTTCTATTTATTATTTAATTTACAAAATCCTAATAATTGGCGGGCTCTGATTGGTCCACGGGGGATGTTGACCCCCGGTCAACTCCCCCCCCCCAGGACCACCAGAGCCGGGTTCATTGCGCCCGACCCGTTTTCTCCAAATTCTTCCCGCTTGACCCGATCGCCAAATCACTAAACCCCGAGCTCCGATCATTCCTCCTGCATCCGAGATCCACGCCGTCATATCCACGTTGGGATCCGCGCTTCGCGGAACCCTGCCCGACCTTCTCTTCTCGGACCTGCACTTGTATTTAGCCCAGCTCCGCCGCGCGATTTCAGTCATCTTTGGCTCACGCACTCTCCACCCCAGGACCTCCATTGCTCTGGCCTGAGTGACAACAAGCTGAGGGTAGTGTCGCAGCGAGGAGGGAGTGCTCAGACCATCAATCCGGCGACCTAGCACCGCCGTGCGCCGCCACCAGTGTGGTGCTCGAGCCTCGGGCATCGACGGCCCTCGAGGCAAGGACCAGGAGCTTCAGCAGCTCAAGCATAGTCGACATCGACCATCAGATAGGCTTAGTTCCTCCTAGTTTTGGCTAATTTCTGTTTACCCCCATTTTCTCCCATCGTCGTCCACCGTCGATTCCGACCACCTCCGACCCCCTTTCGATCATCGGACGACACCCTCACCTTCGCCCTTCTCCCACACACGTTCTCCACCCCTTCATCCAACCCAGTTCGCACAGGAATTGGGATTCGAGCTCCCTCGCCATCGCTTCACCGGAGCTCGTCCATTCCGACGCATCGACCATCCCCATCACCTCTAACCGGGTCGAGGCACTTTTCCCTCGACCCAGGTTTGCTTTTGTGCCATTTTGCAGGTCTGAGGAGGACCATATGAGGTCCTCCATCTTCACATAGGAGCTTGAGCTCCGCCGTCGTCGCCTGGGCTCATCGGAGCTCCTCGACGTCATCGGAAGGGCTCTTCAGATGCGGGAGGCTCCAACGATTCTTCTCCGATCATCCGCAGCCCCCGAGGAGGTCCACCGTACGCGCATCGGGTCGGCGAAGTTCGTCGGCCACCTGTTCTCCCTGTATCTTCCCCGACCGTCCGTCCCGCCTTCATCTTCCAGATCACTTGCGGACCGTCCGATTAGGGTGAAGAAGAGGCCCAGCTGCTACCGTCGGATCAGACACGTGGCCTCTTCTCCACCCTCCATCCAACGAGGGTTAGCAGTTGTTCTTGACCGTTGATCACTCTACGTGGTGCACCCTCCATCATTAGATCAGAGCTAAGGCCCCTTTGTTGAGCCACGCCGCTACCCGCAGTCGTTGGATACTCCACGTGGCGCGCCTCCAGCCCTCGGATCAGAATAAGGGGTAAATATCACTTAGGCCCCCTCCTGTTTTTTCTTTATGGTTGAGTCCTGTAAATATTTTATATAGTTCATTTTATTTTGGACATTTTGCACTTAGGACCTCATGTCTGTTTTATTTGCATTTATACCCCTGTCTCTGTGGAACACGTGCATCGTCACGTGCTTTTTGTGGTGTATTTGCAATATTTGGGCTAAAGTTGTGAGGTGTTATGGAATGAAAAATAGTTTTCATTATTTGTATCCATGCGCCTGTGAGTAGTTTATTGAGACATGTGCTGAGTGAATTGGTGAAATTGCAATATCTTCATTAGACTTTTAGCACCTGTTGTTATTTAGTCCTCGGAAGTAGTTTTTATTGCACAAAGGCCCTCCGTGCCCAGGACACGTGCTTTGCGCGTGCTATTTTGGAAATTTTACACGAGGGATCCCTAGTTTCTTATATTTGTTACGATTCAGCCCCTGAAACTTATTTTTTCTTGCATTTAGGTCCTTGTGCACTGTGTCTTATTATTTGATTTTAATAAAATATTAAATCAAGTCCAAATTTCGTGAAAATTGGACACATAGCTCCTGCCACTGTGTAAAATTTTCTCTAAAAATTTGGTACATTTTTTAGCATTTTTAGTATTTTTAAAAATTCAAAAACACCCATTTTTCTTACTATCCAGATATAAAATTCACAAAAAATATTAAAACATCTCTAAAAATTCTAAAAAAATTAGATTTCGTGTGTTTTGGCTTGCATGATTTTCTGACCAATTTTGGTCGTTTTTGGACTTATAGAAAATATAAAAATTGAAAACTTTGAAAAACCTATAAAAATTCTAATAATTCGTAGAAAAAACCAAAAAATAATAATTCCTTTTCCTGATTATACATTTGTATTCATACTTTACAGGAAAATTACCTTCAGGCCTTCGAACAACCATTT